>JALMQS010000075.1:12238591-12861890 GCA_024734495.1 Forficula auricularia
ATTGGCAATTCGATCTGTCACGGTCTCATCTTCGGCTAAGTTGTTTTTAATGGGTTTTTTGTTAATGGTTTGTATTGGCAATTCGATCTGTCGCGGTCTCATCTTCGGCTAAGTTGTTTTTGATGGGTTTTTTGTTAATTGAAATAATTATTCACAGGTGGTTGTTTCGATGAAAATGTATATTTACATTTTTATTCAATTTTATTTTAATAATTAATTGGTTTTTAATTTTAAAACCCACAAAAAGATAATAATTACAAATATTATTATATATGGTATATATTAAAAGTTAGGCAATTTAATGACGGGACGAGGAATAGGAATAAAGGAATTGAAATAATTATCGGAAAAGAGGTTTTTTTTTATTTAATTAGTTTTGTCCTCTTATTAAAAACAAGGACTAAAAGATGATCAAGGACATTCGATGGTGGAGAAGTAATCTCCGGAGTCGAAGCTCAAAAACAATGTATGCATAAATTCATGTAAAATAAATGGTTTAATAAATTTAGTTAGGCAATTTAGAATATATGATTGAATCAGAAAAGAGTTTTTTTATTTAATTAATTTTTTCCTCTTATTAAAAACAAGGCCTAAAAAGATGTTCATGTAAATTGGTTAGGCAATTTAAATTGATTAAAAATCGAGTTTTAAATTCCACAAACATATTCTTCTATATTAGAATTTTCCAATTTAATTAATGAATTCAAAAATTGTTATTTAATTAAAAAAAAATTATTAGGTATTTATTTATATACCTATACCTATAAACACATAATCTGTGGGCCACTAAAAGGCTAGAAATGCAAAAACTGGGTGAGGGGGTGGAGGTGACGGTGGGGGTATATGTGGGGGGTGCAGTGGCGGAGGGGCACAGGGGCGAGGGAAGTGGTTTCGGGGGTGGGGGTGTATGGTGGGCGGAGGTGGGGTGAAGTGGTTGGGGTTCGGGGATTAATATATAGCTTTTAACCTAAGCAAAAAGTTACCGAGCATAGCTCAGTTATCAGGTACTTTTTATAAATTGAAACTCATCCGTAGACGATAATCAGGTTAAAGATGTATAATTGACAAACTCAAAATACCTATAATTAAATGAAATTTTTGATTAAGGTAAAATCATCATCTCTCCAATATCTAATCATAATTTTATTTTTACTTTATTTTAAATCTATTTAAGTGATTCCGTTTGAGTTACGCAAACCAATTGACCTCGTGTGCCCTCTCGACAGCCGAGAATATACTGCGTAGTTCACTTTGAAATAATATGATTAAAATCCACCCCCTTGTTCCTTTGATCAATTAAGGATAATAGTGAACCTTTTAAATCTCCTATATAGCTACCGGAAAAATATTTGTTAAAAAAATTAATTAGACCAATCATCAAATGATGAATATTCGTTATAGATACGGACGACGCAGTTTTCAATTAAACCTTCAAAAGATCCTTTTGAGGTCTTGTTTTAATCATGTGGTTCCCAATATGCTAATAATCAACGATAATTTCAGAAAATAATATATATCTATATATCAGTAGCGGGTGGAAACCTTAATTTTTTAAATTTTAATTCTCGTTTTTGGAAAATTCATAAAAATTAATCGATAATCATCGTAGAATTTTTCGTTATTTTTCTCAAATTTAACATTAGATTTTTTCAAATGATATTATAGACCAGAGGTGGCCACTAACCTTAACTTTGGGAGCCGCAAATTTATAAAACTGTTTCAAAGCGAGCCACTTTGTTTGGAGATTAATTAATGGTTTATTAAAAAAAGACACATTTTTTATTTTATAAAATATACTACGGTGCAAAAAAATCGACCCACTAATAAACAGTTTATTAAATAGCAAATTATTTTTAAAATTTTTTACAAATATGTATGTCATAGATGTAATATCCTCTCCAAATTTAATGTTTCTATGTCCAATGGTTCTGGCTGTTTTGATGATGAGTGAGTGAGTGTATCGGGCAAAGAATTTTATATATTTAGATGACACCATCTACGTTTGATTATATTTTGAAATCTGTTGATATAGAACATTCAAACTTTCGAGAGTGCTTTCTCCAGAACACAAATTGATTGTAAATTACGCTTGCTTGAATGTGCTTTTGCACAAATTTCGGACAAAAGCTGATGAAAATAAAAATAAATAATTTGTTCCATTAACTCTTAAACTAAAACATTCAATAAATATTGTTGATAATTTTTTAATTTTATAAAAAAAAAATATATAAATTAAAAGATACAATTACAAATTATCCTACTTTCTCAATATCACTTTAATTTAAATAAAGTTTGAATAAAAGATCAAATTCCATTTAAAATATCAATAAAATGAATAATTTTGAATTAAGCATCATTGATAGAAAGATAAAATATACAAAATGGATATTTCTGAAGTTCAACCAGTTCAAAATTGTGTGGCTAATTAATCAAGGGTTAAGTCAACAACAAGTGGCAATTACACTTGCAATAAGCAATAATTTCAATAATGTATGGTTCCTTTTAAAAAATTAAAAATGATTTACTATTTAATAAAGTTTTTATTGGTGGCACTTGCACTTCAGTTTATAAATGGAGTAACATTTATTTTTTGCTCTACTTACTTATAAGATTAGTGTTCAATCACAATTAATTACAAATTAATTTAATTATTGTGTTATTATTTTTTTAATTTAATTATTACTTTTTAAAATCAGTATTATTCAATAGAGTTCAAGAGCCGCACGAGATTGACTGATGAGCCGCATGCGGCTCGCGAGCCACGTTATAGCCACCCCTGTATAGACCAATGCTTCTTAAACGATGGGTCGCGACCGCATTTTAGGTCGCGTAATTGAATTTTGGGGTGGCAGAAACATATAGAGCCAACAATGATATAGTGAAACAATGTTCAATGAAAAAATTAACAGCCAAAAATTAAAGTTTACTGAATTCGAGTTAACATATGTCTCTCATTGAATTTCCAATAATATCTGAAATTGTCATTTTATATTAAAGTGCCTGGAGCACCGAGCTCCTCTAAATAGCTTAAGTTTCAAATTTCAAGGTTCTGCGACTTGCTGAAGACGATATATGAACGATTAAAATATTTATTTTACGACACTCCTAATTTACACCCCCCTTCTTTTATTTCAATCGGATTAAAATCTATACCCAACTAATAACTCATGACTCTTAATAAGAACACCAATTTTAAAAAAATTGTTATTTCCATTTTTGAGAAAATCAAAAAATAACGAAAAATCTTTCATATAAATGTCAACTTACGGTGTTCCGATTTCAAGCAAAAGCTTGCTGTACCCCTTCTAGCCTATATCGAGCTTAAGTTTCGAATTTCGTAGTTCTGAGATTTATGGTTGCGAAATGCAGGGGGGTACATTCTTACGTACTTAAACATCAACTTCCGGTACTTCTATTTTAGCCAAAATCTTGTGGTACTTCTTGTAGCCTCTAGCTAGCTTAAGTTTCAAATTTCATGACTTTGCGACTTTCCGAAGAGGAGATATGAACGATTAAAATATTTATTTTGCGACATGACTAATGTAGCGGCCCGCTGTTGCTTTGGCTACGAGCTTTTAGACACGGCCGCTAGATGACTCAGTCAGATCGTTGCGATACTTTGCATGACTGATAATATTTCAGTCATGTATTAAGTAAGGCAATTCGATCTCGACTAATGATCGGAGGAGGAGCCATCCACCAACAAGGAGATCCTCACCCGCCAGCCAGGCGGGTGGCGCCCAGCCCGGCTCTTCATCAGGGACGAACATCGCCCTGTCCAAGTTATTGTTGGGTGCCCACCAACTGGGTGGCCACCGCCACCCCTAACAAATATATACTCTCGAAACGTTTGGAGATTGTTTAAAAATTTTTTTTTTTTAAATGGCCTTCGGAAACTTTAGTCCATTATGGCCATTGGGTGTTGGTGTGTGTGTGAAGAAGTGTGTTTAAATTAGTATAGGAATCAGATTAAAGTCGTATTGCAGCGACTCGGGCTTGAACCCGGGCTAGCTTGATTGGAAGGCATTTAAGTTATCTACTCGACCAACCTGATCCCCTTTAAAAATTTCTTTTATTTATTTAAATTATAAAACAATCAACATTTTTTTCACCTTTAATAATTAGAAAAATAAATAAATAAACATTAATTAATAATACGAAAAGCGTAACAATATCTATATTTCAATTGACCTTCCTAACTTGCATAAGAACCAATCTTCTTTATTCGTTAAATTTAAATTTATTTAGATTATTTTTTTCTTCTCCTTCCCCGATTGCACTTTAATTTTCAACCCTTCTTTCTCTCCTACGTACTACATATATTCTACCTTTAAAGTAAATTCGATTTTTCGTATCTCTCTCTTTTCTACTATTTCGTTTTCCCTTTTATTTCTATTTCTTGCCTTTCAAATTGATTCTTATCATATATAGATATGTACATAAGTATAAACGATTGTCTTATCTCTGATCATTAAAGGTTGCTTATCATTTAGCATGATCAATACCAACCTAAACAACAACTACAAAAAAACAATTATGTTTATATATGTATATTCTCTCTTCTATTTCAAGTTGTCGCAATTTTTTACAAATCGATCAATAGAGTGAAATAAACATAAAGAAATAATACTAAATAATGATAGGCTTGAAGGAAGAAGACATATTGAGTATACCAATCAACTTAAGAAACGACAAAAATAATTTTCAAAATTGAACCTCTTAGAATCCTTTAAGAGAATATATCAATGAGCTTTCACCCTCAATTTAGACAAATAATTTTGTTTGTTTGAGTTCTACTAGTAGGTCTTCGCTAAGAAAATACTCTCAATTAATTAAATTTATTATTAAACCAATTATTTTACATGAATTATACATTGTATTTGAGCTTCGACCTCCGGAGATTACTTCTCCACCATCAACTGTCCTTGATCATCTTTTGCAGTCCTTGTTTTTAATAAGAGGAAAAACTAATTAAATAAAAAAACCTCTTTTCCGATAATTATTCCAAGTCCATATTTTCCTCAATCCTCAATTAATTAAAATTCCTAATTTTAATAACTATTAGTATTTGTAATTAACTATTAGTAGGTTTTAAAATTAAAAAACAAACAAATAATTAATTAATAAAAGCAAATTGAAAATGTGATTATTAATTATTATAAATAAAAGATTCACGGGTTTTTGTTCAATTTTTTTTATTAATATTAAATTTCAATTTTCATACGACGTTTCGTCCTTTTTAGGATTTTTTCAAATACTCAATCACTTAAAAAACATTAATCGTTGATAAAATAGTAAACAAAGGACACAATAAATAGTGTATTCATAATATTCTTCCTATGACAATTTAGCTCAACCAATTTACAAAAAAATAAATTTTCTGTATGATTTAAGATTGTTTTTTTGTAAATTAGTTGTGCTAAATTGTTATAGGAAGAATATTATGAATACACTATTTATTGTGTCGGTCGTTTTACTATTTTATCAACGATTAATGTTTTAAGTAATTGAGTATTTGAAAAATCCTAAAAAGCACGAAACGTCGTATGAAAATTGATATTTAATATTAATAAAAAAAAAAAATTGTTAAAAACCCCGTGAATCTTTCATTTATTATTAACATGGACATGAACCAACTGAAATTAATTATTATCTAATATTATAACTCCCACCTGTTAATAAATAGTAGTTTAATAAAGAAAAACCCTATCAAATTAATGTTACTTGAAGATGAGACATTTGCAGATCGATTTGTCGACCCCAAAACACCCTAATCTGTAATTTTTATCGAAATCGTTAGAGGCGTTTTCGTGAAACCGATTATAAGAATTACTCATTTAATACTACAGTACCTGCAGGCACCGAGCGATGCTCGGTAACTTCTTCCTTCAGTTAAAAGCTATATTTTAATATTATTTTTAATTTAAAATTCTGATAAAAAGGTCGATTGCTATTTGAGAGCCGTTTTCAAATTAAAAAAAATACAAAAATATATAATATTCGCCCACTGTACCCCCCCCCCACCTCCAGCCCGCTCGACCCCCCCCGAAACCTCGCCCTACCCCCGGATCCCCCACCACTGCACCCCACCTCCTGCACCTGTTTTGATTCAACCATATGATTCATTTTTATTCATCCAACTAATCTTAGTTCCTAGCCGACCACCAGTGACGAAGGAACACCAAGTTTTCAATATCCATATGATATTGACTCCATGAAAAACATTTATAATTGAAGAAAGACTGATGATGAAGACCAAGTCTTCGAAACTATAGTCTCAAACAAATAAATAATATATATACAGATATATCATCTCGATATATATGTGTGTATGTTTATTTGCATCAAGCAGAGGACAACCTCTTTGTTTCTCTTTGTGAATCAACAACTCTGCTACTCTCGGCAAAACAAAAACTTTTCAATCACTCTAGAATTGTCTATTCCACATTTATATTGAATTTAAGGAATCCTTATGTGATATGATTTTCTTATTCATTTTTGAAGCGAGTCTAATCTAAGATTAGAAAAAAAGAAATATTTTAAGGGAATTTATTTTAAATAAAAATACTAAATATATATTTTTTACTCATTCAAGGCGCAAACATCATCAGAACAACAACAGCATGGACAACGAGCTTTCTCTCTCTCCAATGAATCTCAACGTTAAGATGGTAAGTTTAGCTATTTATTTATTTATTTATTTATTTATTTATTTTATTTATTTATTTCAACGGCTAAAAAGCCTCAATTTACAAAATTATAAGAAATAACAATACTCATTACATACATCAATAATATTAATTACATACATCAATACATTACATAATTATATATTAACATTTCATTCATTATTCATAAACAAGCGTGAGCTTCTTGAACAAAGCCGCTACCTTATTGATTTCCAAGGAAAATTCCTGAGGGTTAACCAATTTTGGTGCCAGCTCATTGTAACAATGACAGAGTCTGAAGACTGGATTTCTTTCAAGGATGTCTACCAGTAGGCATCTCTGGATAGAATGGCATTGTTCTTCTTAATGCATAATTGGGGCTATGTAGAAATAGAGCAGAGAGCTCTGTACATTTTACCTGACCTGACATAATTTTATATATAAATATGCAATCAGAGGCTATCATACAGGAATTTACAGAAGCTAGGCAGAAGGACTCAGCAGCAAGAGTGTAGTTATGATTAAATCTTGACATTGGATTATCAGTAAGTGATGCTAATTTTCTTAGAACTTTGTGCTAGACCTCTCAATCCTATCAATGTCACCCCTCAAATTCGGTCTCCAAATAGCAGATGCATACATAAGTATGGATTTAGTTAGAGTTGAATATAAATATTTAATCACATCAGGACTTTGAATTGACTTAGTGCTACGAGAAATAAAACCCCAACTCTGATTAGCTCTACCCACCACGCCCGTGATGTGTTCTTTAAAGGTGAGTTTGGAGTCGAAAATAACTCAAGATCTTTAATAGAGTTAACTCTAGTACAGGTAGTATTTATTTATTTTTTAATTTAATTATAAATTGATTATCATTTTCTTTGATTCTATATGTTTATCAATTATTATTATACTTGACTATTTTATTGAAGATTGGTATATTTATTTATTAGTAGCTAGAAATGCAAAAACTAACCACCCTAAATGGAGGAGAGGGTCAAAAAATGAAAATTCTTGCTCTTGGGCCAAACTCAACCAAATTTTTTACACACAATCTGTGGGCCACTAGAAAGCTACAAATGCAAAAACTGGGTGCGGAGGCGGGGTGCGGGGGTCGAGGTGACGGTAGGGGGTGGATGTGGGGGTGCATGGTGGGTTCGGAGGTGGAATGTGGGTTGGGTGCGGGATGGTGTGTGGGGGTTCGATGGTGCGGGGCTGGTGTGTACATGGGGGAGTTCGGGGGGTGGGGTCTAGAGGGCTTAGCTCCTGGTTAGCAAGAGGGCCGCCGAAGGCGGACGCGCAGCTAGTATGAAAATATATTTAATTACGGTAAATCACTCGTATCCATAATAAGCATTAATTAATAGAAATAGCAGGGAATTGGACAAAAATTAAAAACAGAGTTATTATTGAATGGGCCAGACGTTTCGTCGATTAATTTCGACTTCTAATTAGCTCATTCTATCACTCTTTGTCAAAAAGACAATTCCACTACGCGACGAAACATCCTTTAATCTTTTTTATTATTTTAACTACAATACATTGTTGGCTTAGGCCTCAATTGCTCAACAAACTTGAACTTTTTTACACTTGAACAATTAAAAACCTTAAATCAAAATTCTCACAAAAATTATGTTGTTTTTACTTTTAAAAGTAAAAACAACATAATAATGATTTAAAATTTGTTCATTTTTTTTCATAATTTTGATTTAAAGTTATTAATTGTTCAAGTGTAAAAAGTTCAAGATTGTTTGAAGCAATTAATAAATAGCAATGTATTTTGGTTAAAATAATAAAAAGATTAAAGAGCATTTCGTCGCGTAGTAAATTGTCTTTTGACAAAATGATAGAATGAGCCACTGAGAAAGTCGAAATTATCGACAGGCGTCTGTATTCAATAAAAACTCTGTTTTTAATTTTGTCAATTCTATTCCTATTAATTAATATTTAATTACGTTTAGTTTGCCATAAGAAATGGTTTGTCGGTGCCGTTAATCATTCCATGAGCCTTGGGGAGGAAGGGGTTCTGAGCCCCGTGGCTACGCCCCTGGCAACTATAGTTATTTACACACACACACATACTAAAGAATATTTTGATATTCATTCAATAGAAAAATAACATAAGAAACTTCTTTTTAAATAATGAGAAAACTTTAAAAAACTATCTTTATATTCAAATCCATCTTTTTACTTATTATATTATTATAATGAGCAAAAGTAAAGTTTCTTTCTAATTTTCAAAGAGGTTTTTTTTTAATAAATAACTCGCTTTCAAAAGAAACACTTCATTAGCAGCGGGTTTTTATTTTTGTTTCAAACTCCCTATCACGTATTATATTAAAAGATGCATTTCTGTGAATCTTAATATATTATATACTATATATATAATTATTGGCACAGTGCTTTAGTCTTTGCAAATTTTATTAAAATAACACATATTAAAAGTAATTATTATAAAAAAAGGTGGTCCCTAACAAATATACTTTTTCAACAATACAAAATAAATAATAAATAAAATATTGTAAACAAAACAAATTAATGATTTAAACAATTAATTAATTAGAGTAACTGGAACACCGGGCGATACTCGGTAATGCATGTGTTTGTTTTTGATTTAATCAACCACTTGTTTTATTTTGATTCAACCACCTGTTAATAATCATTAAAAAACTTATCAAAATATTTTTTTCCCAAAAGTGAGACCTGGTATTAAATCGATTCTTCCATGTCTTCAGCAATTGTTACCAATAATAATCGAAACGTCAAAAATTCAATACCAATTCAATTCAATGTAATCGGAATTAGTAGTTTTCTTTATCTTTGGGCAGCCTTTCCATCAATTCAGCATTAAATTCTACCTCTCCATCTTCAATACCTCTAATTAATTTTTTTTTATTTAAATGACAATTTTTGAACCAGCTATCTAATTAATTAAATTGCCTAATTTTAATATATAATAATATTTATAATGATTTATTAGTGGGATTTAAAATTTAAAAACCAATTAATTATTAAAAGGAAATTGAATAAAAATGTAATTATAGGTACATTTTTATCGAGACAACCACCTGTGAATAATTATTTCAATTAATAAAATACCCATCAAAAACAACTTAGTCGAAGATGAGACCGTGAGAGATCGTATTGTCAACACAAAATCCCCCTAACCCGTGAATTTCATCCAAAATAAGATAAATTTTAATTATGCTTCAGACCTATTGTTAAAAAATCTGGTGGGGAATTTTTTCATTTTTCCAAAATTTGACTCCTGAACTGAAAAATGGGGAATTTTTGATTTTGGGGTTTCAAATACAAAAGGCTTCGTATTTCCCATGTTTTTGCTTTCACATTTATATTCTATAGAATATAGTAATGTGAAGTATTGCGATCGCCTGCCTGGGTCCTCTTTGAGAGCTTGAATCTCAGAGATGAAAAAAGTAATTTCATTTTGTAACTTCTAGTTGGAAGGAATCGATGCCCTTAATAGTTGGAAACCGGATTCAGGACATAAAACCAGATATTGTATTTGAATCTATTTTCAAAGAATTATTCATCTCATTTGCTTAAAAAAATTTATTGAATAAAAGCATAAAAAACATTTCGTTATTTATACTTTGACCTTCTTTTCCTTATTTATTATTAATAGTGTTTGTACATAAATAAAACAGGTGGTTGATTAAATACAAAAACAAATGGTTGAAATAAAACAACCTGACGTACGAGCAGATCTCATCTTTACTTGAAAAATTATATTTTTGTTGCATTTTTGCCATTTTCTCATATACGGCTCATAAAAACACTTTTTTGGGCACAGAGAATCTTGAAATATAAAGATTTTTAAAAATTGCAATTTTTTCACCAAGATTTTTATTACTACTAATAAATTAATTTAGAAAGGGTTTTTAAATAAGAGATGCTCAGCTTTTTATTTATGAACACCCGCTAACGTTTCGGCTATTTGTTGTAGCCATCTTCAGAGCTAAACAATGACAAACAATATTACCAATATTAAATCGGCCTTCTAGTAATAAATTAATAGAATCAACTATTTTATTTTTGAGTATTGGAAGTCAAAAAGCTACTAATGAAGTGACGTCAAATTTAACGTTTTTCCAACCCCTTGTCATCCATAGCAACATAATAACAGGCTAACATAACTTCATAAATCCCAAATACGATATATATAATATATATATCTTCATATTAAAAAGATAAATTCTATTAAATAATAATATTCCTTTGAAACTTGTAGACACCTTTCAAGGCAGCCTTGTCAAAAAGATCTCAATCTCGGCCATCACCTCAAATTTAATATAATACATATATTTGAATAAAAAATCTTGATTATTTTATAAAATAAAATAAATACAATTCTTAAGTAGAAATATTCGAAAAACGAAGCAAAAAAATCACTTTTTCATGCAGGGCTACAATACATGGCCATTGACCATACCCTGTTTGGTTAAGTAAAAAGATGGAGAATAGCTTCTCTATTACTAGCTCAGTAAATAGAGGGGTTTCAGCTTACATTAATTGCTGGAAAATATTTCTTTTTCTAGGATTGTTTGGTATGGTGTGGGTATGCCAAATATAAATTTGCTATTTCGAAAGTATGGGGGACAACTTTTGGTGGCCGAAACTCAAAATTTTCTCACATTTTTCAGTTTTTAGCTTATATTTCGAAAAGAGATCACATTTTGTATAGTAAATTAAAGAAAACAAAATTTCGCGTCGAATAAAAAAAAGAAATTCAATATTGGTCCCGTAGTTCGATTTTTAATGAGGATCCAAATAACAGCCCTTTTTTCCATTTTGACCATGAAGGAGCATGTTTTCGACAAAGACCACTTTATACATTTTTAAACTAGATTAAATTTTTTACCATCGAAACAAAGTTTCATCTAAATTGGATAATGCCGCAATGAGGTTAAAGTTTTGAAAAAATCGCAGTTTTTCCTTCATAAAATGAAAACCACTCATCCTAGAAACTTGATTTCTATCTCATTCTCTAGAAAATTTTATTTACCTAAACCTTGACTTGAAGAACTTTTTTTATAAAACTCTTGGATTTATAGATATCCGACATTTTCCGGACAGGATATGATCAAAATCCTCAAAAGCGTTATGGAAAATGCTGGATATCTATAAATATCTTAAATATCAAAAAATTGGTCCAAGTAAACTTTCAAGACAACAAAATCTCCTAGAGAATGAAATGTGTGGTTTTTATTTTATGATGGAAAAACTGTAATTTTTTGCAAAAAAATTAAGATAAAACTTTGTTTTAATTATAGCAAATTTAATCTAGTTTAAGAATGTATAAAGTGGTCTTTGTCGAAAATGCTCCTTTCATCGTCAAAATGGAAAAAAATCGAAAAAAGTGCGTTTTTGGGATAGGTATTCAAAAGTGATCCGGGGAGCTGTTTTTTGGATCCGCATTAAAAATCGAACTACTGGACCGATTTTTCATTTCTTTTTTTAATCCACATGGAATTTTGTCCTGTTTAATTTACTATAGGGCGGTTATTTACAAAGTATGTACCGTTTTTGAGTTATAAGCAAAAAACTAGAAAAAGTCCGAAAATTTCGAGGTTTTTCGACCACCAAAAGTTGTCCCCCACACTTTCGAGGTCGCAAATTTAGATTTGGCATACCCACACCATACAAAACGATCCTAGAAAAAATATTTTCCAGCAATTTATGTAAACTGAACCCCTTTTTGGATTTTTTATTTACGGGGCTATACATATTCTCAACAAAATTTTATATTAACTAAATATTTGGTTAAAATACAATGTACATTCTATTTAATACCACTAGTTTTATCTACTAATTTCACTAATAATAATAATACTTTATTTCGTTATCATTCAACACGATTAACGTTCTAATAATTTAACACAATAACATCTGATTATTATTTATCCCTACATATAATATTTTAATATATGCATATTTCATTATTTATTACATTTCCTCTTCTCTCACTCTCCTATGTTTACAATTTGACACTAACTAATAATAATTAATTTTTCATATTGACTGAATTGTCTTTTATATCCAAATCCTCTGCCAACCGAGCCATATCAATATTCACATATTTAGAATAACAAAATAATGGTTTACTAATAGAAACAGTTGATTATTTTATGAAAAGAATCAGAGAGAAAAAAAAAAGCGAAAATGAAATTAATCCGATTGAACCGAAACAAACATCTATTGAAATTATTACAATATATGTATTTATCATTTCACAGCCTGTTGGATTTTTTAATCAAACTAATTTGGAGATTTAATTATTTATACATTGTTTGTAAATTGTTTACATTATTATTTATTGACTTTAAATTATTATTTTTTCTATAAATATTAAAAAAGTGATCCCATCAAGGAACGAATCACGAGACTTTATAGTATGTTAAAGTAAAAATTTGAAAACATTACGTTATTTTAAGAAAAGGAAAAAATCCCATTTCTTTTGAAAATGTCCTATTTAACTTTCAAAGTCATAGAATTCTAAATTTGCTTGCCGGGAATCGATGATGTCAATTATTGCTACACTAAAATTCAATGTATAATTTAACAGAGTTGGTTTGTGTCTTTTTCCCAGATTGCTTGATTTGAATTTCAATAGTTTATACTTTCGATTCCAACCTTTAAATATTTTATTTTGTCTATTTACTAAAAGGTGAAGCAAGCAAAAAATATAACAAGTGGGTGTGTTAATAAAAATTTTTTAATTACATTTTTTTCAATTTTTTTTTTTTTAATTTTAAAACCAACTAATAATACAAATATTATTATATACAGAGTTCGAATATAATATTTATTTTTATATTTCTCCTAAAAATTACGTTTTTGAACCCCTCCAAAAATGGTGAAGTGACGGTAAGGGTCCCCCCTTACCTATCATATTCGGATTTAAAAAAAAAATAAAGTTTGACTTTTCAAGAAATTTTAATATATTCTAATAGTATATTATATAGAGAGCAGGAATATAATATTTATTTTTATATTTCTCCTAAAAATTAAATTTTTGAACCCTCCAAAAATGATGAAGTGATATAATTGTCCCTTACCTCTCATATTCGGATTTTTTTAAGAAAATAAAGATTTTAATATATTCTTATAGTATATATATATTAAAATTACGAAATTTTAATATTTAGAGGTATTTTCTATTGAAAACGGAGTGCTTGAAATCTGAATTGATCCAAAGACAGCCCAACGATTAATAAAATATAATGAAATGAAAATAATGAAATAAAAAAAATAGAAAACATCATTTTCATTCTTTCAAAAAATTGGATGATTCGAAGAATCGTCCTTCCCTTTACGGTTTAAAAGGATTCATGAAGGAACCTCCTTGTATATTAATATTATTTTTATAATTGGAATTAAGCTCAAAACTTTGTGAACAGTGATATCTTGATGATGGTGATCGGAACAGTTTAAAATGTTGACCCAAAAATAAATTAAATTTTATTCTCCAACAAGAGACGACTTTATATTAAAGAAAAAAATTAATATATTTCAATAAAAAAAAATAAAAATAAAAAATAAATAAAATAATAATCAATTATCGAAAAATATGAATTCCTTAATAAAATTTTCGTTCCTTGATGGGGTCCACTTTCTTAATATTTATAGAAAAAAATAATAATAATTAATCAGTCAATAAATAATAATGTAAACAATTTACAAACAATGTATAAATAATTCAATTTCTACATCAGTTTAATTAAAAAATCCAACAAGCTGTGAAATGATATAAATATATATAATATTGTATTAATTTCAATAGAGTGTCAAATTATTAATACTATATAATATTTGTCTAGATTAATTTGTAACAACGCCTAGAGAAATTTCTCTAAAAAAATTACCCTCTTGCCTAGAATCGAACCGACGAACTCTTGAACTAAGGGCATCAGCTCTAGCCATTAGACCAATGTAACATTATTATTTATAACTTGATTTCTGTTACTAAAACTATATATTTTTGATTTAGACTTTGTGTCTAGATAATATTGTATTCATTTGAACTCGAATGAAAAAACACCAATAGATTTTAAATTAAGAAACATTAAATATATATTAATTAATGGCTCCAATCGATTTTCATTAACCAGGCAAATTTGAAATATAATTTTAATTTGGACTCAAATTTTGAAATGAAAGACTCCAATTCTTTTTAAATTAAGAAACATTAAATATATTGATAATGTTCCCCCCCCCCCCCCCCCCCCCGGCCACTCAAAAATTAAAGAGGCGAAACTTTTAAGAGACGATGTATTTTCGGTAGTTTACGGGTATACATTTGGAGTGTGGTTTTTTAAGAGGAATAAAATTTTTGGACCGAGACGTTGCCCGCCAGGCCACCAGCCCGGAGGGCCAAGCTTCGAGGGCGTGCCGAAGGCACGTGCGAAAAGCTCGTTATAAAATATAAATACATGATACCTTGTGTGGATTTTTGGGCGTTTTTCTTTACAATTGTCCATGTCCCTTTTTTCTGGGTTAATTCCCTATTAACAGTTTCAATGTTAAAAAAAGAGCAATATCAACAGACACCCTTAAACGTAAAGTAAATATATTTGACCCTTGGCGACCTATAACTTAGTATAAGATTTATATTTTAAACCTTTTAAAATAAAAGAGAAGTGGAACACGAGAAAGTAGGGAATAAATGAAAAAGGGAGAGAATTACCTACATATATAGGTATATAAACGTATAATATATAAAATAAATTTTTATATTATAATTTGAGAGAGAAATTGTCTCGACCTGAATAGAAAGCCAAGTTAACTTGAGCCCTTTTGTCCAGATGGCGCGATAAGAAAAATATTAATTCTATTCTTTTAGCAAGTCTCATTTATCAAAGACATTTCTTTAAAAATAATATATGGTTTTTCGACTGGTATCTTACTCATTATCAGATTATATTCTAATATGGTGTCAAATAAAATATGTATATTTTTTTTGAATTTGTTAACAAGAACCGTACTGGATCTTATTGCAACAATGTCTGTTTGTAATAGGGTAGCCAACTTTTTTCGAGGAAAATAACGTTGCCTTTTGAAAGAGGAGAAAAAAGTATTTTGGTAAATTTAGTTGTTTATTGCCTTAAATGGATACTTTTGATGCTTTTATCACAAGCTAACATTTTCCCACTCAGGTTCAATGTATGTATTAATAGTAGTTTATTAATTTCAAACGGGCTTTATTTATTACTTTTAGCAATTTACTTATAAATAGAATGAATCATTTAATTAATTTTCCAAAATCAAATAATAGAAATATAATTATAAATTGAAATCATTTATTTTAATTGTTTCTCGATAATCATTTTAACAATTATTAATTATTGAAATGTATAATAATAAACATTTTTTGACGTGACAACGTCTTATAATTCGATGGAGCCGGTTGGCTGCACGCACGAAAAAACATGACTCATGCGGCGTTACCTCGCTCTGAGGCGTTCCATTTAAGGTTTGAAGTGCAAGCGAGAGCGCGGAACGAGCGACAAAGATTGAGGCGGGCTTTTTAAAAGCTACAGTTACAAAAATTTTAATGATGTTTCCAAATTTTAAAATTTAAGATTTATGAACAATAATTTAATCACAGTTTATTCTTATAATAAATTATTCAAAATTATTACTTTTTTACAACAAATTACAATTAAATTTGCAAAAATAATTAAGTAACTAATTGAACAACAACTTTTATTCAGTTTACTTGCTGAAAGAAATAATGTCAATACAAAATTTATTATTATAAAATAATAAAATCAAAAATTAAATTTTAACAGTCGAGTAGAAATTTAAACAATAAATTTTATTCAAGTATTTTGTAAATTTAAAATGATTTTCTGAACGAAGAATTTTATGAAAAAAATCGGTTGTCTGTAAAGTCGGTTTACTGACGATAGTTGAACGTGACAACGTCATAAGAAAATACCATTCCATCAGTATTTTCTTATGACGTTGTCACGTTCAACTATCGTCAGTAAACCGACTTTACAGACAACCGATTTTTTATATATTATTACAAGTTCATGTTGCATCCTTGGCAGTGGTGTCAATGCAAACGGTAAAATTCCGGGCGACCTGGGGGGTTCCGAGGCTCTTCCTCGGAAATTTTTTTAATATTATATGTTCCAAATTATGGATTTTAAGGGTTTTGAATTTTTTTTCTGTGTTTTTCAAAAAATTTGTTTAAAATAAATAGATAAAATAAAAAAAACTCTCAAAACCAGTGCAAAAACGCTGTTCCCGCACTAAGATACTCCAGTCCTTGGACGACCACTAAATCCATATAAAATATTTCTATTCCATGATGTATGCTTTATTCTGCACTTTTCTAAAAATTTTATTGAAATTTAAAAGTTGAGCGATGCTTATAAATCCATCTTATATATATTCGTGCTATTCCATTATTTCGACATTGAATCTTCATTGGCCGAGTATTTTTTATTAACTTATCTTCAGCGCCGCCTGTATATCTTAGGATATTCATTCAAATCGAACGCTCTGTTCTGCTGGTTGCATCATCAGGAGCTTAATATTTACCCCAGCACAATGTTTCATACTATATAGTAACTATATAGTGCCTATATAGATTTCGAGACAATGTCAATTTCAGCACAATGTTTCATACTATATAGTAACCATAAAGTGCCTATATAGATTTCGAGAATCTATATAGCTCCTATATAGTTACTATATAGTTTGAAACATTGTGCTACTAGGGTAAGATCATTTTACTGAACTTTCTTTTAGATAGAGCCAAATTTATTAGTAAAATTTTCAGCTGAGCCTCATATGTTAATATTATAGCCTTCGTAACTCTCCTTTCTCTAGATGAGATAAAAAACAAAATACTAATCGACTTTTGAGTAAAAATAAAATTTAAAACGAAATTTTCAACCGCTTTTTAAATTATTTGGCGTTTTAAATTTGAAAAATTGTTTTAAATACAATATATGGGACATTGCATATTCCAAATCTATCTATCAAATCTCCATATATATAATATTTACAATCTCAAAACGTTTATTAAACATCCAAATGTTTTGAGAGAAATTCTCTCTTCATCAATGAAAAATATTGGAAAAACATTAGGTCCATTATACAGCAACTTTATAAACAAATAAATTAGTCGTAGAGTCTTGACAATTATAATTTTTATTTTTTTATTTTTTATGGAAAAAATAATTTCCTATAAATCATAACTAAAATAATTTTCAAAAATTAAAATAAAAGAAAATAATAATTGTCAAGATTCCATGGTCAGACCAGTCTTGAAAATTGTTAAATAGATGGAAATTTGATAATAAAATTTTTTTCAAAAGAATAAAAAAATAGATACACTCAGATTCACAAAAATGATTTAAATCAACAAAAAAAAAAAAATAAAATAAAATAAAAATCAACTCGAAATAAAACTTTTAATAATTCTTCCACATTTTTCCCTGAAAAGTACATATTTTTTTTTTTTTGAAAAAAAAATATGGTTAAATTTGGTCCACAAACTTAAGAAACGAAGCCTTTTTCATAAAGTACAAAATAAATGTCAAGAAATCATAGTGAATACTTGTGTTTAAGCAATGCGTTAAATAAATACGTGGGTGTTAAATTTAATGCCCCCAAGCAAAGCAAGATGTCCACCAAAGGCGGGCTTCCCAGCTGGTATAAATATAATAATCCACATTTCAAGGTGACCTGAATCCAATAAGACTCGTTTCATCAATAGTCCATAGGCATGTATATACTGCCATACGATAAATAAATAAATACATGTAGCTAATATATGTGCGTGTATGTGGGTTTATTAAATATCCCTACACCATTAATTTCTTGAGAAATATGAAATAAAAAAAAAAAAACACTCTTGAAATGTAATTTTATCCTGGTTTGATATTTCTCTTTGTAAATAATAAATAAATTAATCGAATCGATGAACGCGATTGAAGTTAGAGAGCCAGCCAGGTTTTAATTTATTTATTTATTTATCGATCCGTTCTCTCTTATTCTAAGAGAATGGACGAGTAAAAGATGGAAAAAGAAAATCTTTAATAGATTTGATTTTTCAATTACGGCTCTTCTTTCAATTAAATTCAAAGACAATATAAGGGGGATCCGTCTCTTCCTTTACCCACTTCAGTTTTCAGTTTTCTTCACCCTCTCACTGCTATATTTAAAAGAGAATTTTTAATTTAAAATTAAATTATTATGGCGTGTTCATAACGTGATTTTCATTTATTCTAAAACTAGTTGACGCCCGGGCTCCCGGCCCGGCGTCACCTAGCCCTGGCGGGGAGCGTCTCGTTTTATGGTTAAAATTTATATAGATAATAGCTGACCCGACCACGCGTTGCTGTGACTAACTCTTATATTTCACTCCTAAAACACTGGACGTATCGAAACTATATTCTCAACATATGTCCGTTTGGTGCCCCGATTGATATATCTAAATTTTGAGCCAGGCTTATAATTATTTTTGCCTTAGCTAAAAATAATATTGACAGTTGAAAGATTTCCAAAAAACTATTATAGGTCATCTTTTTGTTTGCTTTTACCCCCCAGAGAGGCGCTGGCGTTGTTTCCTCGAAAAATATTTTTTGCATGCCACAGGTGAATGGAGTGTTTTGTGAAAATTTCAAAGAAATTGGTGAAGAACTTTCGGAGATCCTTCAACGTATCACTTAAGCGTAACAGTACATTTTTATTTATCATTAATCTACAATGATAACCAACAATTGATGTATACAGGGTGTCCCGTATCACAATATTAAACCGCGATCAGGAGATAGGCCCAGAATTTTTTTTTACAATAAAAGACTCATAGTTTTCGAATTATAGACATTTTTTTGAAATTAGTGAAAATTGCTACCCTGCCTTAAATATCAAGATGCTGTGGCTACAAATTTACATATTTTATTATTCTAATTTTTGTTACGCAATCCTGAATAATCCTGCTATTCAACACAACTCAAAATAAAACCATAAGTACTAGACTTTTGAAAAAAAAAAATATTTTTGTCGGACTTATGTTTTAATATTTTATTTCTATTTTCTGTTTTTGTATCCTATATGTTGTCATTATTATTTTTTTACTCTCCTTCTATATATATATTGTATTTTTAATATTTATGTTCCATTTAATTATTATGTACCATATGTTTTATTTTTTGAATTTTTCTTCCTTTATATATTGATTTTTCCGTTTTTTTGTTTTGTATTATATTAATATTTATGTAATTGAATTAGCCGAAAATTGTACATTAAAGGGGCTAGATGGCCCTACAGATACAATGTTTTTTAATAAATTAATAAAACATTTTCATCAGCTAACTTTGAATCATGTTTAATGTAAAAAAGACTACTATCCTAGCATGGTTAGTTATTTAAAAAATTGGCCCATTTAGTGGAGATTTCAAAATGGTACAGCAAAATTCTCTAATTTAAAAACATATTTTGATAATACATATTTATTTAATATGTTAATCAATTATGTCCCATCTTGACTGAACCAATCTTTGGCTATTAATAGCATTAATGTCGAATTCAAAATGTTCGGCTCTTTTCTGACCAGATCTCGTATAAATATTATATATATTTAGAGGAAAGTGGATAAAACGGACCCCTTCCCCTAAAGTGGACCCCCGCTCTCTTGGCTCTGCATTCTCCTACATCTGTAGTGGGACCAAGTGTAAATAGTGATTTAGGCTTCTACCACTAGATATTGGCGGGCCTTTCGACCTATATATATATATATTCTATATATTTAAGATTTAAGATTAATCTTTGTCATTAAATAGTTTCATTTAGATGTTTGATTGAAATTTTATTGGGTATTTTTTATTAAACGTCACAAAATGTATACCTAAGATTTTTGTAGCTAAATGATATAATTCTAATTAATAAAGTAAAGGGTGTGTAGTTTCACAGTGAATGAAATAAAACTCAAAGAGGTTTATACAAACTCAATATATTTCGGATTATTAGTCCATCATCAGGAGTTTACAGGTTAAAAAATTTTTAGTTTCAATTTTTAATCTCTAAACTCCTGATGATGGACTAATAATCCGAAATATATTGAGTTTGTATAAACCTCTTTGAGTTTTATATCATTCACTGTGAAACTACACACCCTTTACTTTATTAATTAATATCATGTTCACCTAAAACCTACACCACTTTCTCTAAGTAAAATTGGTATAATTCTGTTATATATTTTCCGTATCTACCGTATGTACTTCATATTCAATCTGTAATTATTTTTAAAAATTAAAACCTGTAGGTAATTGTTACACCTATTATACTTTATACTTTGAGGCCAGATTATGTTTTCTCTGATTTAATACTTTTTTGAAGTGGAACTTCTTTAGCGACGTTTTTGTTTGAAAATTTTTGTTACCATAAAGGGGAAATGACTCAATAAGTGGGAAATCAGGGAAAGGATGCTCCCTTGTGTTGGGTATCTAGTTGTGTACACGGATAAACAAGTTTCACTTCCCCAGTGAGCTTATCTGGGTGAGGGTCATATATATTTTTTCTAATTTATTTGGACTATTTTTACAAGGGGTCCGATTTCGGCAACTATTTTTCAATTAGCCAAAGTGTAAGGTTTTTGAAAATATTTTTTTTTAAGGTAATTTTTAATTATATTTACTAAAAATATAATTTAAATGGTGCATAATATTGTAAAGTAAATATTACATGCTTTTAAAATATACTTTTTTGATATTTTCTATTTTTTTTAAATCAAAAACAAAATTGGGGTCCGGTTTTGTGCACTTTTGTCTATTTATTTGTTCTTTCTTTCTTAAGAAAAAACAAAAGATTTTCCACCTCTAGTTTGTTTGTTAAATGGTTAATGAACTGATAACCTTTAGAATACTAAGCAGTAAATGATTCAATTTATGAGAAACTAGTCTCTAACCATTTGAGAGTGTACGGTCAGTTTGTCAAGTTCTATTGCCACTCTAAACAAATATTGATGTTATACAAGTAAATTTGTTCAAATTGTGGTTGTAGCTGAATAGCAAAGCAAAATCAAATAACAAAGTGTTTGAAATTTATTTGATCAAGAGACTGATAAAGCTGGAATAAATCAGCGAAATGTGACAATTGGTCGTACGAGATAAAACACTGAGTTTTATTGTTTTATTTTTCTTCTGATTTGTTATATTTAATACTGATTATGAAACTGAACAATAATAATAATAAAAAGATCTCGTATACAGGGTGATTCACGGCCGATGGCACGTTAGACGTTTATGGAAAAAGGAACGCAGGATTTTTCTGAAAATTTAGCATCTTACATTTTCTTACCTGTTCTATCGATCTAAAATATTTTCGGCATTGCGACGTTTTGGCTTCCTTTTTTAAATGGAACACCCCGTATATTAACACGTTTTTAGAACTTTTATTAAAATACTTTTGTGTTAATATTGTCATGTCCGTATCTCTATCGGTTTTCGAGATAAAAAATAATTTGTTTTAAATATGGTCCAAAACATGGCCCTAATTAAACTTAAATAAATTAGTGCTCATAATTCATGAAAAGTTGATATTTTAGTGGTAGTTTAGACACACCTGAAGTATTTAATTTACGCCGAAAAATAGACTCCATATTATACAGGGCGTGCTAAGATTCCTATTATTTCCGTAATTCATAAAATGGGACAAAAGTTGGTTTTTTCAAATGAGACGCCCTGTATATTACTCAATAAATTGAAAGACGAAGAAAAATGCTTTAAGACGATATATCATGTCCCTATACCTAAAACATAAGTTTTCTTAATAAAGGCGCTTTTTCGTGAAAGCCGAAACGTCGCAATGCTGAAAATATTTTAGATCAATAGAACAGGTAAGAAAATGTAAGGTGCTAAATTTTCAGAAAAATCCTGCATTCCATTTTCCATAAACGTCTAACGTGCCATCGACCGTGAATCAACCTGTATATAGGGTCCGTGCATCACGACTTTAGCGCCTACTGGCGACGAACATGTAAGCTTTGGGGGATTATTTATTTAACGTTCAAGACAAAGAGACTCGCTCATGGTCCTATAGGCTCCATGCACTCTTTTATCTATGATATCTACTATATAAGAATATTTGCCCCAATTCCTCCAAATTATTTGAATAAATAAACACAAGAGGGCGCTAGCTTCGACAGTACCTAGTGCTGTCTCTATGTTTAACGCACACTCCCTATTATAAGAAACTAGCTGACGGCCGGGCCTTCGGCTTTAATAATTGTAATTTAAAATGCTACTGCAAGTATTGAAAGAATGTGCTGAATTAAATTTATTCAACAATAAGGAAATATTTATTTAACACATTGGCTAAGCACGATCAATACCTGACCAATCAGAATCGTTCTAATAATTTAAAGCTTTGCCATTGGCTATGCACTGGCCAATCAGATCGTTTGGATCATACAAACATATATACATACATACTTTTCCATTTTATATATAAGTAATAATAATGATAAGGTTAATTTGATGAAATTCTCTCTTCGGTAGAATAATATGAAGAAAATCAAGTTTGCCGATAAATAATGACACAATATTTTAGCGTTGATAATGGAAAATAGCTTCGGCATCGGAGAAAAGCCCTGAGGCCCATAATGAAAGCTTGAATTGACTTTCTAATAGGCGGTAGGGACCAGGTTGACTACCATTGCTTTACGGACATGATAATCCCCTATTTTCTCCATTAATAAAATCGCCATATATATTATACTTAATCATTTTATATGAAAACACTCTCTATAAATTTTATACTCATATATAATATTTTAAAATTAATTACAATAAAAATGATTGATGAATAAACTTTGGTCTTTGAAATGTGGGGGGTTGTTGGTTAGTGGTTTGGATTCGATTACAGAATTTCCCGGAAAATTTGCAATTTAATTTAATTGGGAAACTTTTAACTCTCGATACCTGCTGGGTTGTTTGTTCACCTGACTATAATAAATTCGATTATACATTAACCGAAATGTCCTTTATAATAGAAAGTTTTAAGAAATTAATTAAGGATTTTGTTTCCTTAAGGGTAAAATAGAATGTTTTTCTTGACTTTCATATGAGTAAGTGAAAGTAATCCCTTTTCAAATTCTCATATAATACCTATTGTTCGCTTTTACAAAGTGTAAGATTACGATAACATATTTTATACTATATAATATCTTGACAACGCATGCGAGCTAAGAGGCCTGTATAATGTTTGTAAAAGGGGCGTTAAGAACAAGATCTTTCATCATTAATGAATTATTATATTCTACTGAGAAATTTATCTTGATATTATATATTTATTTGTATGTGATAATATGGTAAATATTATTATTTATTTTTTATGCATTTTTATCTGATTGCACGTGCTTAGCGGCCGTTTATAAATTACGTCACAGGAATTTCAAGATTTTTAGACCCCTCTTCCTGTGTTACATTCTGTCACATTTTCATTGAACCCACTCTATATTGTGACGTCACACTATCACTTTTATATCCTATCTACTCTTATTAAACGAGGAAAAATTGTTTGTATATTTATATATATATATTTGTATCATTGTTCTATTTTGAAAACGGCTTTACCGATTTTGATGAAACAAATTCTATTAACAAGTTTTGAGGATGAGAAAGCGATCTGGCTAGGTCTGGACCTCGGCAAATTTAATCTTAATTGATCTTTTCTTAATTAAAGTAATTATTGACAGATGAAAATCTCAATAAAAAAGTTTGTTTGCATTTTTTTCAATCATGTTTTATTTTTAATTGGTTTTTTAATTGGTTTTTTAATTTTAAAACCCACTAATAGGTTATAGCAAATATTATTATATTATATTAAAATTAGGAATTTTTTGTTTGTTTTTAATTAACAGGTGTCTAAATCATAACAAAACAGGTTTGTTTACAAATAAAGTGGTTCAAGTGGCTCTTTTTTATATAACTTGGAAACAAATCTTATTTAATTTTATGTTTTTATTTCAGATCCTATACGATTTTTTTTATTATTTTTTTCCCATTTATTTTTTATAATGTTTATCAATATGAACGAAGACCAGCATCCACAGATACCTTCGACCTCTACCCAATCCCTAAATCTCCCCTTATCTTCACGTTACAAGGGTCCACCACGGACTTCAGAGGTTGTACCTTCTTGGCGCAACTTCTTCTTGTATCAATATCATTATAAAAAAAAAAAAAAAAAAGAATGTGGTCAAATTGGTGTACGAGTAAACAAATATACACATAATATATATCTGGACCATTAGAAAGCTTGAAATGCAAAAACTGGGTGCGGGGTGGTGTGGATGTGGGAGGTGCAGTTGTGGGGGATCCGGGGGTGGGAGGCGCGGTTGGGGTAATTGTAGAATTTTTTTATAAATAAATAACTTTATTTTTATTATTTTTATTAGTTTTAGCCATTTATTTATTTATTTATTAGAACTTTTGGCCTTCGAAATCAGATGTTCCATTTTGGCCATCATTTATATAGATTGAAGATTATATTTATAATTTTGATCATACAGAAAGAGAGAAAGAAAAAAATATAAATAAATAAATAAAAAAAATTAAAATAATAATAATTACATATAGTCTTATAATTATTACAAGTTAGAATTAGTTAAATAGTTATAAAGAACGGAATTACCATATTTAAATTTTTTTTAAATTTTTAAATTTTATTTTTGTGTCATCACAATTTTGAAGATCCCAAGTCTCCTTTTTCAAATTTTGTCACGAATCTGTGATGCCCCCTCCTCCCCTAGTGTGTGACGTAATTTATTTACGGCTCCTTTTTGATTTATTGACACGTATTTGTTTTTTTTTTATTTATTTACGAGCCGTTAAAGGGCCTGACGAAGATTTGGTGGGATCTTAGTGTGTCCATTATCTCTCTCAAAAATAAAAAAACAATTGTTAAAGTAATGACGAAAAACATCAACTTAATTAATTAATTAAAGGAAATAGAAAAAAAAATAATACAAATTTATAAATATGTACGAAAAATTATTTTTCTCGAAAATTTTTTGATAAATATTAGTAAAATTTATATTAAAAATAAAATTTAAAAAATGTTTTATTACTCGTATATCCATATTAAAATTCATATAAGGAATCATGGGGAACTGGATAAATTAAAACACAGAGCTTTTAAAATAAGCCAGACGTTTTGTCAATTTATTTTGACTTCCTCTGTGGTTCATTTCATCACCCTTTTTACTAAAAGACAAAACTGTTTTGATAAAGAGTGATGAAATGAACCCCTGTGGAAGTCAAAATTAATTGACGAAACGTCTGGCTTATATTAAAAAACGCTCTGAGTTTGAATTTATCTAGCTCCTACGATTCCTTATATAAATTTTATAATGGATATACGAGTAATAAAACATTCTACAAATATATTTCATTTATAATATCTATAGGTATTTATTAAAACTTAAAAAAAAAAAAAAAAATTTCGTAAATACTTGTGTTATTTTTTATTTTTATTCAAGGTAATTTCATCCCCAAGACAATCTGTATCATTATCTATTTTCAATATATATATATATATATGTTTATAATTGCTTTATACTTAATTTTTGCCTGCCTCCCGGGCATAACGAGCAATTAAATTTGAAAATTCGAAAATAAATTATTTAAGATATGATAAATAAATAAATAATTGACCCCTGAGGGGTTTTGAATACTGAAAAATATTTATTTTTAATTCCACTTCGAATACCTTCAATTTCATATTCGATGTAAATTAAATGATCTATATTAAAAAATTCGTTTCTAATAAAATTCAAATTTTATTTATTTATTCCGATTTAATTACATAATATTACTTTTTGAGCTTCATACTTTTACCAATAAATAAAAAAAAATCGCCAATTCTTGTTTTGACGTTAGTTTTTCTGTTTCAAAAGCAATTTACAACTTTTCATTTGATTAGAAATATTTTTTTTTTTTTAATTTTTACATATTGACCCGCACATTGTCATACACGAATAGAAAAGTTTTATTTATTTTATTATTGCGTAATTTATTTATATTCATTGGAAAAAAAAGAATAATCATTGAGAATAGACGCTTGGGATTTTACAATATCAAAAAAATTATTATTATTCATTTCACATTCCCATGTCTATGTAAATTTGACTTTAATAAAAGCAAAAAAAAACCCTAGATACATATTCTAATGATGAAGTAAAAAATGTAAATAGGTATACAGATATATCCATAAAAATATATATATATTATTTTATTTTAATTAAAAAACAAATACTAGTATAAATATTGTTAGAGTTCGTGGCTGTGATGAAACTGTACTAGATGAAGGAGGAGGTATCAGCCAAAGATGGAATCACTGGGTTCAATAAAACACACATGAAGCTAAAAAAATTTTTATTTTTGACAAGACTTGGTTCGATCACATATGTGTACACCAATACTTCGCTTTGCGTCGTTTCGTTTTGCGTTTTTTTCGAAGTTGCGTCGCTGCTTAATTAATACTAATTTTCACTGTGCGTCGTTAGATTTTCGAGGTTGCGTTGTTTTGGGTTCGAGTCTTTAATTTTTTTTTTGAAATTTTCTTTTTTTCTAAAAGATGGCACCACTTTTGTTTCTAATTGCGCCATGCCATCAAAACTCGGGGATTCCCTTTCTAACTGAAAATCAACGCAATTTTAATACAGTTTTATTTTCACTTTGTTTTGCTAATTTTAGAGTTCAGTTTCAATTATGTAGTGTGTTGTGCTTTTTGTAACGTTTCAATTAGTGTCTTGTGCTTTTTTTAAAAGAGAATAATAAATTTTTATAAATTTCTACGGGTTGTTTCTGGTTACAAAAAAGGTAAATATTTTTCCAATTTATTTATTGGCAGAGTTATATTATTTTTTACATACACTTGTAATTTTACACTATGGACTCATCAGACAGTGATTAATTTTAATTTTGTTTTTCATAAATTAATTGAATAGTTTATTTTGTTTTAATTGAATACGTTTTTTTTTTGTTTTTTGTATGTATGTAATAAAATTTTATATTATTTTTGTTTTTTAAATGTTTACTTTGTTCAATTTTCTTTTTAAAAAGTAGTATTTTCGTAACCCTGGAACCTATCTTCGATCTTTACATGGTTTGCTATAGAAAATCTTAATTCACTTTGCGTCGTGTTTTTTTGGAACGTAAACCCGACGCAAAGTGAGGTATTGATGTACCGCATTTTGTGTATAAATGTAAGTCTAAACAATCAACTTGGTCAACTTATAATTTTGTATATAAAATATATCAATTAACATCCATGTGTAAAAAAAATAATTTAGTCTAATTGACGGAAGATGGCCAAATAAAATTCAGGCGGAAACGTCTTATTAAAGGTGTCTTAGAACCCAGTGATTCCATCTTTGGCTGATACCTTCTCTCCGTCTAGTACAAATACTAGTGTGGGATTTTATTCTCCGCTCCTTTCAATGTAAAATGCTTTTGAAAATAAAGATTTGTTTTCGCCTTGAGAAAGGCGTTTGCTTGCTGTTGGCCGGTCAGAATCCTTCGATAGACTGGCGGGTGAGCAGCAAGGACACGCCCCTTTTATAATGAGAAGCAAGCGCGCCAAAAGTTATGCATACGTCACCTAAAGGCGCGAATAATTAACCAATCAGCTTAATTGCTAATTAGAGCCAGGGTTATAAAAGCAGCTCGCTCCTCGACGCGAGCTCAGTTGTCATTTGTCATTTGTGAGTTGTCATTCAGTTGTTGAAACTCATTGAATAGGGCAGCTCTCCGAGGTGACTAATCACCTGGGAACGATTTGCTAAAGAAACGACTTGTGTCTAAGAAGTAATTTGTATACACGTTCTGTAACGAAGAAGCAATAAATGCGGGCCTTGTGCCATTATTTTATTTAAAGCATGTTTCCAATTGCCTCTGGCAAATTCATATTTTGGAAAAGCATATTTTTAACTGCCTAGTGCAAATTCTTATTTTAAAATAGCATTTTTCTGGCTTTAACGCCGCCAAGAGAGATTCTAATCTCTGAAGATTATCTCCCATCCAAGCCCGGCGAATCTCCTTCCAACTAACCCTTCGAGCCAAACATAATAAAATCATCCATCATCTTAATCAGTTCCTATACTAGTATATCCTTAATAGTTTTTATTTTTTATTCTTTGTATAACAATGTCTTTAGTAAAATTTAACTATTCATATTTTAATTAGTATCTACTTAAATAGCCGTGAGCTTAGCTTAGTAATTTTTATATTTTTAATTATTGTTATTTCAACCACATGATTCATTTTTATTCAACTACCTGTTAATAATTAGTTTAATTAAAAAACCTAGCAAAATGTTTTTTTCCCAAAATTGAGACCTCCGATTATATAATATCTATAGGTTATTTGTGGGTGGTGGCTTTTCATCTAGGGGATACTGTCCTAATAAGAGCCCTTCATTTTGATTGTTTTAATTGTTGAAAATGAACGTTCAACCGACGCGATATCTAGTGCAAATTAATTGTAATAATTCAAATACTTTTGCCAAAACGTCTTTTAATAGTATTAATATTAATTTTTTTACAATTTATCGATTTTAAATGAGTTATCTATCTGTAAACTAATTCATTTTTCTACCTCAAAATCACACTATTTTCCGATTCAAATAGAAATTCCGGAAAATTCTTTTAATTTTCTTTAAATTTACTAACCGTAAAAAGTCTCAAAATCGATTAGATTTATTTTCAGAAAAGATTTTCTAAAATTTTTGAATACCTACTGAAGTTGATAAGTCATCTTCATTCTTCCACACATTCAACATACAGTTGAACTTACGATAATTCGAATTTGGTAGGAATAATAATCGGTTAAAAAAGACCTGGAGAACCAGTCCACAATACTTGTCGAGAGATTTTTATAAAAACCACTTGACCTAACTCATTGTCTGTGTGCATACAATAGAGAAAGTAAACTTTTTAATAACCCAAACTTAGCACATATATTATACAGGGGCGTAGCCAGAACTTAGTTCTGGGGGGGGGGGTTCTACTAGTTTTTTTTTGTACAAAATGTTTTCATTTCCAAATTAAAATTTACATATTTATTTTTTATTTAACAACTATTTGAGAATCGAGCAATAAATACTCCCTACCCATGTCCATATTTACAACAATGTTTTTTTTTTATTTTAATATAATAACGTTTCGTCACTATATCTGTGACTTCATCAGCGACTTATTCTTCAACTTAATTGTCTGATATTATTATAAGAAACATTCTATCTTTTTTAATAATTTAAATACATTAATTTTTCATCACATTTAAAACAAAGAACCAGAGAAAGTCCATGTTGTGATATGCCTTGTCACATGTTTTATGGTCAACGCAAAGGCACTAGGCTTGCGTAATTGCTGAATTTGTAGAGCTTGACCTGATTATAATTATACTTAAGCGAGGAGTCGCTGATGATCAGGAGATAACATACGGGGTTTGACATACGATCCTGAGGCCTGTCTGTGTTGAAGAATAAGTCGCTGAAGAAGTCGCGAATATAATGAAGAAACGTCTATCTTATTCAATATAAAACTCTGAAATCAATTTATTTATCCAATTTCCTAAGATATTATAAATTAATTAAATTATGGATACGATTCACCAAACAATATTTTTAAATTTAGTTTGTGTGCCGTGAATAATTCAAGATATTTTTAGTGTGCCGTCAACCAAAAAAAGGTTGAGAAACACTATTATAAAGGATAATAAACATAGATAAAAACACATGGTCTTAGTTTTTTAGTTATATATCGATTTCTAATTGAGCTAAAAACAAGTGAAAATTTGAAAATCAAAGAGGAATCTGTTTTCTATTACGTCAACAAAATATTGTGATTTCAAATAATGCTGTTTAATATCTAATGGGACTCGAAAATAAGGTAAAAATGGGGTTTTTCGTCGTTTTGACCGATAATATCTAAAAAGTCTGAACTGTTATAAAAAATCTGGAAATTGTATGATGATCAGCCTATATAACTCTACTGGAATCCATTGTTAGGTTTACGGGGAGAAATTTTTGGTTAATTTTTGTCGAGCAGTGTTATATTTCCCGAAATCAAAAATAGTTTTAAAATTTTAATCGAATTATTATTTTGAGAAAAATCTAATTCTTTGTTGGTTCAAAAAGGTCATTTCAATACAAGTGAAAAACTAAATGAATATTAAATTGAAAGTTTTTGCCGAGAGTAGCAGAATTTTTATATATTGAAGGAGACAATAAAAGAGTGTGTCTTCTGCTGGAATTATAAATTTTATTTATTTATAACGGGACTATAGTTTCGAGGGCTTTGCCCTCTTCATCAGTCTATTACAATGTATTCACAGGAATTAATTTGTGAATGAAACTATAGTCTCGTTATAAATAAATAAAATTTATAATTCCAGCAGAAGACACACTCTTTTATTATCTCCTTCAATAAATGAATATTGTAGCTTTTGTCCGAAATCGAACTTGAATTTAAATTATTTTTTCATTTAGAGCTTTTTAATTAATTCAATTTTTTTCCACATATAAGAAAAATATTGAATTATAAAATATAAACAAATAACTGTACCAATTGAAATCCTTAAAATGTAGCCTGAATTCCAACTTGATTTATAAAGTTGGTGCCCCTGTATTTAGGCAACAAACTAAGCGTAGAAGAATGAAAGCTGCGTAAGAGCTAGGCGAGTCCAGTTGTTGATGGAATGCTACACAGAGCTTATGGTATGGTAGATTTTAGATAGATAATACCTTAAATAGGTAGAGAATAGAAAAGATAGGGTTTAAAAAAAATACTTCATCTTGGTTTTTATTTTAAAAAAGTTTTGATTTATATTTTTTCCTATAACGACGTTTATTTTACTTTATTGTTCCTTCATCAACACTTCGAAATAATTTAATCTATATATATGTAGGATTTTATTCTCCGCTCCTTTCAATGTAAAATGCGTTTGAAAATAAAGATTTGTTTTCGCCTTGAGAAAGGCGTTTGCTTGCTGCTTGCAGGTCAAAATCCTTTAATAAACTGACGGATGAGCAGCAGGGACACGCCCCTCTTATATTGAGAAGAAAGCGCGCGAAATTTATGCATACGTCACCTAAAAGGTGCGAATAATTAACCAATCAGCTTAATTGCTAATTAGGGCCAGGTTATAAAAGCAGCTGGCTCCTCGACGCGAGTTCAGTTGTCACGCAGTTGTCATTTGTCAGTTGTGAGTTGTTATTCAGTTGACAACTCACCTGGGAACGAAACGGCTTGTGTCTAAGAAGTAATTTGTATACACGTTCTGTAACGAAGAAGCAATAAATGCGGGCCTTGTGCCATTATTTTATTTAAAGCATGTTTCCAATTGCCTCTGGCAAGTTCGTATTTTGAAAAGCATATTTTTAACTGCCTAGTGCAAATTCTTATTTTAAAATAGCATTTTTCTGGCTTTACGCCGACAAGAGAGATTCTAATCTCTGAAGATTATCTCCCATCCAAGCCCGGCGAATCTCCTTCCAACTAACCCTTCGAGCCAAACATAACAAAATCATCCATCGTCTTAATCATTTTCTATATATATAAAAGATAACATTAACCTGTTTTTATTATCTCACTACTTAATTGAAAATCACATTATTTTTTTTTAATTTAGTTAGTAATTTTTTAGTTTTTCCTTGGAGAGAGAGAGATTGCATGAAAACAAAATCATCAACTAGAGGAATTTTTACACCATTAAATAATTGATCATGAAATCCTAATGACTCAACACACGCATGCAAATTCGCTATTAATCAAAAGCAAAACACCTCCCTACCTACCCTCTATATTTTATTTATTAAAATTAAATTAAAAAAATATTATATACGTATTAATATATGTATATTTTTACTTTCATTTATTTTTTGTATCAATCAAATAATTTATCCCTTTGATAAAATTTAATAACAAGGGATTTGATAATCTAAAAAAAAAATACAATAAAATACAATAAAAAAATTAATAAATAAATTGTAAAAAAATCTACTTCAATCAATTTAACGATAATATTATTTAAATGAAATCAAATATCAGAAATTAGCCAAATGGAGTATAGCATTCAACTAAATTTTTTTTTTTATATATAATGATATTGATACAAGAAGAAGTTGCACCAAGAAGGTACAACCTCTGAAGTCCGTGGTGGACCCTTGTAACGTGAAGATAAGGGGAGATTTAGGGATTGGGTAGAGGTCGAAGGTATCTGTGGATGCTGGTCTTGAAAGTTTGAAGGTTATAAGTAGCTGGAAAGACGGTCGGGGGAAGAGAATTCCAGTCTCTAGATGTCATAGGGATAAATGAATTGGCGAATGCGTTTGTTCGATTAGTATTTAGTTTAAGCGCGTAGGGGTGTTGAATTTTAGAAAATCGTGTATTTCGGGCAAATGAGGCCTTTGGTGGGATTATCGATTTTATTTCGTCAGAACAAAAGCCATGGTAATATCTATAAAAAAAGGGATAGGGCGGAGACAAATGTGGAAAAATTTACACCAGTGAAATGTAGAAGTTTTTCATACCGAGCTCTGAAACGTCTTAAAGCTTTGAAAATATAATTATTCGATATTGTAGATTACAAATATAAAAGCAGCGTTTCGGTATCTCTAATATTTTTCGAATTAGTTAACTTTAAATAAAATAAATAGATAATCCTAAATAACTGAAAAAATAATCACAAAGAGAAACAAACAGGTTGTCCTCTGCTTGATGTAAATAAACATACACACATATATATATCTGTATATATATTATTTATTTGTTTGAGACTATAGTTTCCAATATTCGTCTCTCATCACCGTCTTTTTAATTATAAATATTATCCTACATTACACCAAGTATATTGAAAATTTTATTCCATTTTGGGTTATATTTCATAAAAATTAAAATTTTTTGGTTTTTAGAACATATTAAAGAAATATTATTTAAAAAAAATATATTTTATGTTCTTTTCAAAAATATATTCAGTTTCTTTCTAGTTAAATTTTTTCATTTTTTTATACTCCTCTTCAAAATGTGGTAGATCTTTATGCCCCACTCTGTACTTTTTAAAATCAGTATGTATTCAAGAGGGTTCAAGAGCCGCACGAGATTGACTGAAGATCCGCATGTGGCTCTCGCGAGCCACGTTGTGGCCACCTCTGTCTGCTCTATACATATTTCGGGGCTTTAGCCCATCATCAAGAGTTTGAGTTTACAAAAGACTGAAGAAAATTTTACATGCTAAAGGAGACACAAAGAGTGTGTCTTCTGTTGAATTATAAATTTAATTTATAACGAGATTATACTGAGAGTTTTGTTCTCTCTATCAGTCCCTTACAATTGATTCACAGGAATTAACTTTACATTCATACATTAATTCCTGTGAATCAATTGTAATAGACTGATGAAGAGGGCAAAGCTCTCGAAACTATAATCTCGTTATAAAATTAAATTTATAATTCCAGCAGAAGACACACTCTTTTATTGTCTCCTTTAACAATGTAAATATTTAATTTTAATAATTTTAAAATACTTACATACTTATAATTTCTTGATTCAAATAAATAATTTTAATAAATGATGAATTTTGTTAAGAATGTAAAGGTTTATATGAATAAAAATAAGTGTAGACTTAGCACATTAGCATTCACGACTTTTCGATTTTCATTAAAATACTTCCTCGGGCTCTTTATCTTGTACTATACAAATCTTCTTCTTCATATGTTTACCAAAAACAAATTCATTACTTACTTACTTACTTCCTGTGGCCGAACAACATTTCCAATGTTTTGGCCTCCTCTATAATGCCTCGCCATTTTGTCCTATCCCTTGCTATAGAGTTCCAATTTCCTTGAGCATCCAACTCTTCAAGATCTCTGGTTATATTGTCCATCCATCTTTGCCGTGGTCTACCTTGTGGTCTTCTTCCTATCGGATTTGCTTCGTAGATCCTGCTGATAGCTCGATCTTCATCAGCACGCACCACATGTCCCACCCAAGCCAGCCTTCGTGATCTTATACAGCTCGTGATGTAAGGTTGCCCTGTTAATTCTCTCACTTCCCTTGCACTTCTAAACCTCCATTCGCCGGTAACACTATCTCTAATCATTCCACTTCAGATCAGATCAGATAGGGTCATGGTCCATGTCTCACACCCATAGAGCACCACTGGTCGAATAATGGCGTATAGATTTTAATTTTAAGTTTTCTTGAGAGATTTTTATTTTTGAGCAGGCTATTTAAGGCTGCCGCACAACGGTTTCCTTTCATTATTCGAGTCTGAATTTCCTTGCCTACTTCATTCTTTGTTGTTATAAGAGTCCCAAAATAAGCAAAATCATCAGCATACTCGTATCTGGCATCCTCACATCTCAAGCTATTGTTATCGTTGTCGTTTTTTACCAAAAACAAATTCATTACAATTGAACAAAATTTATATTATGTTGTTCTACAGACCTACATACTTCTATTCAATTTCGAAATGAGTTAATTTTTTGTAGAAAGTAAAACATTTTAATATTAAGATTATAAATCATTAACAATATCTATAGTATAGATCAAGATTCTGAGAAAGCTTAAAGGAGAAATGTCTTTTAACGATTAATATCTTAATTATTTACATGATCCTTTATACTCTTAAAAGCTAATCATTTATTAATCTGAATCAAGAAAAAATTACGTAAGGAGATTACCTCTGCTAGATGCAAATAAACATATACACCAATACCTCACTTTGCGTCGGGGTTACGTTCCAAAAAACACGACGCAAAGTGAATCAAGATTTTCTATAGCAAACCATCTAAAGATCGAAGATAGGTTCCAGAGTTACGAAAAATACTACTTTTTAAAAAGAAAATTGAACAAAGTAAACATTTAAAAAACAAAAATAATATAAAATTTTATTACATACATACAAAAACAAAAAAAACGTATTCAATTAAAACAAAATAAACTATTCAATTAATTTATGAAAAACAAAATTAAAATTAATCACTGTCTGATGAGTCCATAGTGGCTGTTGTTGTAAGTCGGCTTTCTTTTACAAAAAATTGGTCCAATGTTTGCTGAACAGCTTTTTTTCAACGTAAAATAAATCATGGCGCAATTAGAAACAAAAGTGGTGCCATCTTTTAGAAAAAAAAAGAAAATTTCAAAAAAAAATAATTAAAGACTCGAACCCAAAACAACGCAACCTCGAAAATCTAACGACGCACAGTGAAAATTAGTACTAATTAAGCAGCGACACAATTTCGAAAAAACCCAAAACGAGGTATTGGTGTACCTACATATCGTCGCTAATCTTACAAAACCTTATAAGTCCGATTTTTGGTCAAATACGTATTATACGTTTATACCGACCAACTTTTCATGGCGCATCTCTCTATTGAAACCTTATTATGTTATTATTCTATTCCAATTTATCAATAAATATTGCATTGTATTTGTATGTGTTGTTGTTTAAAACGTTTTTCTTGTTTTCTGGCAAACAATTAATTTAGGACTTACGAGGTTTTGTAAGATCAGCCACGATATATTACGTATATGGTATATATACCTACTATGAACAAATTAAATAATAGGTGAAGTAAAAAGTTCTGATTTTTTTCACTTTATTTCGACGATAAAATTAACAAAGTTAGGATTTTCCGATTTAGATCAAATATTTGCCGTTTTGTTTGATAACTTTTGTCCTCTTTGAAGGCAATCTCATAATTCCGCGGTTGAAGAAGTCCTCGTTCCTATTGGTGAAAAACTTGACCAGCTCATTTTCACAAGTCTCTTTTGAGGCCAGTTTTGTACCATCAAGAAAATTTTGGAAATGCTTGAAAAGTTGATAATCGCTTGGTGCCAGGTCTGGGCTATACGGTGGGTGCGATATAACCTCCCATTCAAGCTCTCATTATTTTCGAATAAAGAAAATATTCACTTTTTAACAATCAGAGATGATGTCATTTTTGTTTATTTTTATTTATTTTTCAAAAAGTTGTTTATTTACCTATTCATTGTTAAAATAATTTAATGAGTTTTTGTTACTAATTTAAATTGTAGGTACTTATATTTTACCGTAGGCGTCTGAGGGTCTACATTTTATTCAAAATCTATTTGAAATATCAGATTAAACGAATTGCCACGAGTGATATAATGCATAAAGTCGAAACTTATTTATTTAAACGAAAACTAAAGGTCGATAGTTTTTAATATAAATCTATATTTAAACGCCTCTCAATCAAACATGTACGCAAATGTCCGAAATTTAGTTGAATAATAAAGTTTGGCCACTACAGAGCCACGCAAATGAATACAGAGGAGATTAAAAGATTAAATAAATTAAATTTTAATTTCACTTATAGACATTAGTTATGACGTTATTAGGGTGAGTTGGGGGATCAGTGGCTAAGAGGAAGCTAATTTCTTGAGGCTTCCGGAGACATAGGGATTATGTTCTACTCGTTTTAGACCACATCGTAGATAGGTACTCGGCAATAATAATAAATCATAATAATCATAAAAATAAATAATATATCACATCGTTAACATCTTAGATAATAATCGGAGTTTTAGATTTTTGAATATTTTTTTTTTAATTTTAAAATCTTAGAATTTTGGAAAAAATCATTTCATTTTAATAATAAGTACTTGGAGGCACCGAGCGATGCTCGGTAACTTCTTCCTTCAGTTAAAAGCTTTATTTTAATATTATTTTTAATTTAAAATTCAGATAAAAATGTCGATTTATATTTGAGAGCCGTTATCAAATTAAAAAAAATACAAAAATATATCATATTCGCCCACTGTACCCCCCCCCCCCACACCTCCACCCCGCTCGACCCCACCCCCGAAACCTCGCCCTACTCCCGGATCCCCCACCACTGCACCCCGCCTCCTGCACCTGTTTTGATTCAACCATATGATTCATTTTTATTCATCCAATTGTTAATAAATAAAACCTATCAAAATGTGTTATTTTTTCAGAAAATTGAGACCTGCTTATGCTAAAGATATTTTTAAATAAATTTTTGATTATTTTTTATTCTATTAAATAAATAAGGTTCTTTATAAAAACAATTATAAAACGTTTATTAATATTTCTAACGTTTAGGGAGAACAAAATATGTTAAAATCCACAATCACAATACTTCTTCAAAGCCTTTGAGAATAAAGGATTAACCCGACACATTGTCTGCCTGGGTACAAAAGGAAAAGAATAACCTTTTTAAATCCCTAAGAATGGGATTTGTCTACCTGAGAATAATTAATTTGATTACGAAAAAACCCATCAAAAACAATTTTGTCGAAGATGAGACCGTGACAGATCGAATTGTCACCCCAAAAACCCCTTAACCCGTGAATTTCATCAAAATCGGTAGAGCCATTTTCAAAATAGAACCAAGATACAAATATATATACAAACAAATATATATTTAAATAAATAAATATATATAAATAAATAAATATACAATTTTTGCTCTTTTAATAAGAGTAGATAATAATAATAATTTTATTTTTATATATTTGAAAATAATTTTTTACAATAATATTCGAAGGGTTTCGAATCTAAACCCACTAAATCAGTTTTACAAAGTTTTTTAGAAGAGGCCCAAATAACCATGAAAATTTTTAATGTTATGGATGTGAAAGCCGGGACTTTGAAAGCAATATTCTCACTGATCTAGCGGGTTTAGAATCAAATCCTTTCGCCTTTAGATAGATGATTGTTTTTACTTTAAAAAGAACCAAACATTTTTGATTTACAGTGAAAACAAAGTTTTAAGTATCTTTTTGGGTGTCTTTTTTTGGGAAAAGATGGAAATTATTTCAAAAATCAACCCAGTATATAATATTATTAAATGAATTTAACTTTAAAGGACTTCATAGATATTGAGAAATATTTTTACATTGCATATCAGAGAGGTTCGTCCCCTTAGGAATCGAACCTAAGCGCTAACTAAGCTGCCGGGCCAGTAGCCAAACCCTTAAGACAAATCTCTCTCTGACATGCAACATATATAAGTAGTCAGAGAGAGATTTGTCTTAAGGGTTTGGCTACTGGCACGGCAAGCTTAGTTAGCGCTTGGGTTCGATTCCTAAAGGGACGAACCTCTCTGATATGCAATATAAAAATATTTCTCTAATATCTATGAAGTCCTTTAAAGTTAAATTCATTTAATTTTTGATTTAACTGGTTTAGATTCTGAAAGTCTACAAATTTTATTGACTAAAATGTTAAGACATATTATGTTTCTGTATACCTATCTTTGACACGCTAATTTTAAAAAGACCAATAGTTTTCCTTTATCAGCTCTAGAAAGTTTGGTCAAATCTCCGAAAAACGCATTTTTTTGTCTATTTTTGAGGGGTATTGATTCAGAACAATATTTGAAATCAAAATATTTATTTAAATAATTAATGTAAAGATTCAAGCATCTTTTTTTGAGTTTCTTTTTTTTTTTTAAAAAGATGGAATTTTTCGAACAGAGATTTGTCTTAAGGTTTTGTCTAACTGCCTGGCAAGCAAGCTAGCACTTGGGCTCGATTCCTGAGGGGACGAAACCCTAAAAATATTTCTACTAAAATCTTAGATTCGTCCCTAAATAAAATATATTATTTCTAAAATATTTATTATTTATTAATTTACCGATATGGATACCCATATAACTTTTCACTGAGGGGTGAACCGCGACCTAATATGCTGTACACCTACTTTCACTTGTATTTCCAAATATTTCCAAGTACTTGCAAATATTTCCAAGTGCTTTCAAATATTCCCAAGTACTTACAAATATTTTCAAGTACTTTCAATTATTTCCAAGTACTTCCAAATATTTCCAAATACTTCCAAAGAGGTGTACACCTACTTCCAATCACGGATCACCCCTCGACTTTTACCATAGACCTACCCCCTTTTAATTTATTTTTAATATTTAATAAAATAATTACAAAACTTTTGTTCATTAAAAAAAAAAAAAAATTAAGACAAAAACAAAAATACAATCTTTTTTTTTACACTTTTTGTTTTATATTTTCCGTAATTTTCCAAATTTTTGAAAAGTTAACATTAATTATTTTACTTATTAGATTTTTTTAAATAATTCTTAATTTATTTTTAGAAAGGGCCTCCGCAATTTCAGATTTCCCCTGGGCCGGGTAAAGCTAGGGACGGCCCTGAACAATAGAAACCCCACCTCTTAATTTTGGACCCATTAGCAATTAATTAATCATATCTCCTTGTATATGTGGAATTCTTCTAGTATTTTTGTTTGAAAATTTTATCATTTTATTTTTGAATCAAATCCTGTTTCTTCTAGATATATAGATAACTACTTTTAGTTTAAAAAATCATCAAAAAGTAAATTTTTAACCTACTTCAAAAAAAAGAAGTATGTTATCAATTCGTCGGCGACTTTATTTTATGTATGTTCATTGATAACTTTTGATCATGTGGACCGATTTTGATGAATGTTTTTTTGTTGGAAAGGGGTTACCTTAGGGGTAGTGTCATATTAATTTAGTCAAGTTCTGATGATTTGATTAATCACAAAATAACGAAACTCTTCAATTCTTATGAGTAATATAAAAATAACCCCTATCCTATTAAATCAATCCTTTATTTTTAAAATAATAAAATTGTACCATGTAGCTCAGGTTTTTTTTATTTTATTTTATTTTATAACTATCAAAAAAAATTACTGAAAGGAGGACGAATTCGGGGACAAATATAAGCAGGAACACAAGTACTTGTTTCGGGAAGTATCCATAAATCGGTGACATATGGTCACTTTATACTTATAATAGCCCCGCTATTGTAAAAAAAAGAATCACACCGGGAATGCAAAGATCACTGATTCGAACCCCGACTGATCTTTTTATTTATAATAAAAAAATATTTAAAATTTTTTTTCATTTTCTAATTTAGTTTTTAACGAGATGTGAACCGCGACCTAATATCGTGTACACCTAGTTCCACTTCCAAGTAGAAGACAATAAGATGAAGGGGCATTATCTAATGAATTCCAAAGAAGTGTACACCTAATTCCAATCGCGGGTCACCTCTACTATATTTAAAAAAAAAAATTAATGTAAATTCTTGGAATGGATAGTTTTGTGATAATAGTGTGGTTAAGCGGTGGTCGGTGACTGACCTGCATGGGTAGACCATCAGAAGAGGTGACCAGGACTAAGACGCCCAGCAGAAGGCAGTTGATGGTGATGGCGAGACATCGTTGTACCCCTAAGACCATCATGATTGTTGATCACTGTTGTTACTCTATTCACGAGAAGACCACCTGAGGAATTGGATGCAGACGAGTGGACGACGACGACAACCTGCTCGGCAGATCTCGGTGGTTTTTCCATATATATATGGATATGTGATAAGAGGTGGGGAGGACGGATAAATTTCCAGTCTATCCCCACCTAAAACAAGAGGGTGGTCAGAAACGGGTTCGCGTCGGCGTCGGCGTCGCCGTCCCCGACCACCCCTCCACCCACCCATCCACCACTACACTCTCCAAGTTTGGCTTTTGCGCGTTTACACCAATATTAACATCTATTTATGTGTGTGTGGATAGGAAATAAAGAAATACACGACGCTTATCAAAAATACCTGTCTAAATAAGAAATAAACTGCAACGGATCGTTGCTAAACTTTATCCAAATTCATTTGAAATATTAATATGTTTGTTCCTTTATTATTAATCAGATATCACTTGCAATTTGTAGTTCATATTGAAATTAATTCAAAAATAATTCTCATTTAAGAGTCGAGGAATAACCATTCTACATTGGATTTTTGACGTTTCGGTTTTTATTGGTAACCATTGCTGAAGACATAGAGGAATCGACTTAAAATCAAAAATAGCCATCGATTCTCATCTAATACTTGAGGAATAACAATTCTACATTAGGTTTTTGACGTTTCGATTATTATTGGTAACCATTGCTGAAGACATGGAGGAAACGACTTAAAATAAAAAATAACGATCGATTCTTATCTAATACTAGAGGAATAACCTTATTGAATTCCATTTTTGATGTTTTCACGAGAAGACCACCTGAGGAATTGGATGCAGACGAGTGGACGACGACGACAACCTGCTCGGCAGATCTCGGTGGTTTTTCCATATATATATGGATATGTGATAAGAGGTGGGGAGGACGGATAAATTTCCAGTCTATCCCCACCTAAAACAAGAGGGTGGTCAGAAACGGGTTCGCGTCGGCGTCGGCGTCGCAAAACATCAAAAATGGAATTCAATAAGGTTATTCCTCTAGTATTAGATAAGAATCGATCGTTATTTTTGATTTTAAGTCGATTCCTCCATGTCGTCAGCAATGATTACCAATAATAATCGAAACGTCAAAAACCTAATGTAGAATTGTTATTCCTCAAGTATTAGATGAGAATCAATCGCTATTTTTGATTTTAAGTCGATTCATCTATGTCTTCAGCAATGGTTACCAATAAAAACCGAAACGTCAAAAATCCAATATAGAATGATTATTCCTCAAGTACTAGATGAGAATCAATCGCTATTTTTGGTTTAAAGTTGATTTCTCTATGTCTTCAGGAATGGTTACTAATAAAAACCGAAACGTCAAAAATCCAATATAGAATGGATATTTCTCAAGTATTAGATGAGAATCAATCGCTATTTTTGGTTTAAAGTCGATTTCTCTATGTCTTCAACAATGGTTACTAATAAAAACCGAAACGTCAAAAATCCAATATAGAATGATTATTCCTCAAGAACTAGATGAGAATCAATCGCTATTTTTGGTTTAAAATCGATTTCTCTATGTCTTCAGCAATGGTTACTAATAAAAACCGAAACGTCAAAAATCCAATATAGAATGATTATTCCTCAAGTACTAGATGAGAATCAATCGCTATTTTTGGTTTAAAATCGATTTCTCTGTCTTCAGCAAAGGTAACGGATAAGAAAACAACGCAGTTGCTATGGTTACTCATAAAAATTCCTCCCAAATTTTTAGCATTTCACAGAGAGAAGCCTATCCATTCTTACTTAAGTTAGGTTAAATGAGGTATATTAAAACGATCAAATGAATAAATTTAAATTTTTTTTTAAAAGTACTATCTTACTTTAGAGTAAAGTACTTTAAAATATAATTTTACTAAAAACTTTATTTAACCTTTTTTGTGGTCCCCAAGGTACTTAATTAGGATATTAAATTTCATCAAAATTGGTTAAGTCATTTTCAAAATATTTAGAAAAAAATAAAAAAGTACCGAAATAAAGTACTAATGTTTGTGGGCCGATATGTACCAAAAACTAATCAGCGCTTCATTTTGTTAAACTAATGGTAGGTTTTCAATTTCATTTCAATCGGTGCAACGGTGTGGAAAAAATCGTGGGCCAAAAAAGCGATAACATCCATACATACATACATCCATCCATACATCCATCCATACGCACGCACTAAATGAAAAAATCGCCCTTTTTGGCCTCTCGACGAGACCCCATGTAATTTTTGACAAAACCGTCACGTGTTAAAATTCAACCTATATGAATACTACAATTTGTGACTTTAATTGAGTCCATGGGTTCCGTAGTCTTTACCTGAGGACCCTTTGAAGCCACGCTTGCCCCGAGAGCGATTGCAATACTTTACCCATGCTTTGCATTGGATAAAGTAAAAAACCTCTTTAATGGGGTCGCTTTTAGAAATATTCATGTATAAACGACATTTTAAACCTGGTATATAAATTTCACTATAGGAGTACGGAATAAAGTCAAAAAAAGCTGCCGTGTTCTGATGTGGACATCCACTTGACTTTACCATACAACCTGGACCCTAAAATTATTTATAATCATGTAGGGAGGGTTAGTTTTTGCATTTTTATACTTCTGGGGCCCCACTGATTATGTATATAAAATTTGGTTGAGTTTGGTAAATGGCCAAAATTTTCAATTTTTGACCCCCTCCCCCCCATTTTGGGCGGTTAGATTTTTCATTTTTAGACTTCTGGGGGTCCACTGATTATGTATACAAAATTTGGTTGAGTTTGGTAAATGCCCAAGATTTTCACTTTTGACCCTACACCCCCCTCCCCATTTTGGGCGGCTAGTTTTTGCATTTTTAGACTTCTGGGGGTCCACTGATTATGTATACAAAATTTGGTTGAGTTTGCTCAAATAACCAAAATTCTTAATTTTTAACCCCCCTTGATTTTGGGTCGATATGCACCAAAATCTAATCAGCTCTTAATTTTTTTTTGTAAATATATTATGTTAATATTTCTATAATCATGTAAATAATCCTGTAATTAAACTCACCCGATAATGTAAATATTTCTTGTTAGTGGAGGCCCCCACCTGCGTGGCCCAATAAACGAAAAATCAATGGAACAAAACTACGTGTGAAATTTGGTTTTGATATTCATACTAGTTTTTTAGCTAGCTCGTCCACAACAATTTGGTAACGCACAGACTAACGGACAACCAACCAGACTAACTAACAGACATTTTGACAAAACAATTATTATCTCGAAAAATATAATTTTTTGGATGTTCACTCTTTAGAGCTTTTTTGTAGACCAAAATTACATGGTTTTGCTCAATTTTTTTAATCAAAATTGTTTCAGCCGTTTTTGAGATATTTTGAAAAAAATAAGGGAAAAAAAACACTTTTTTCATGCATGATTACAATACTTAACCATATCATGTATGGTAAAGTAAAAATGGAATATACTATAAAATGAATCTATAATAAAAAAGAGACTTAATATTTTCTTCGGGGGGCCATAATTGGGGGGGGGGGGTTAAAAAATAAAACTATCAATATAATTTGTAGACCCTTTAATCGATTTGTACGAAATTTCGCATATGCACCCTATATAACCAAATGAAAATGACTCACTATGTGAAATTGATTGTGAGCGGGGGGTTAGAAATATTTTCAAACAAAAATCGAAGAAAGCTGATATTTCTAATAAAATAGTCTCATAATTAAAAGGAGATATTATTTATTGATAATAGAGCCAACATTAAGAAGGGGGGGGGGTTCTTTCATAAATAATTACAAATTCTCTTAATTCAATATTAATTTTAAGAGAGGATTCAGGTGTATGGTAAAGTCATGTGTATGGCCACATCAGTTTATTTGCTTCAGTTAAAATTAATATATTAATATTATTTTTAATTTTAAATTCAGGTAAAACGGTTAATTTTAGTTTGTTGCTAGAATTTAATAAAATTTATTTTTTGACAACCTTTATTTTTTTTTACCCACACCGACCATCATGGCCAAGGCATCTCCCTCGAATTTAGTCTGCGCACTCTGTGTGCTATTATATTACTAATAGAAAATCAAGAAAGATGGTCAATTACTAGATCCGAGATGTTATGGATTATTTTAATTAAGACATAATAAAACATAAAACCTACATAAAATCTCGTATCTAGAGGTTCACCATCTTTCTTAATTTTCTATAGTAATTTAGTAGTAAAGTTATTAATATTGGTTGGTATTTCTTTCTTTTATATTAACCATATGCGAAGCCCGCATTCAGCGGGCATCTTGTTGGCCATGGGGCTATACGTCCCCTGGACTCTGCAATGGGTTTTAAAATAATAATATGAATTTTCTAATTTTATTTGTCATGAACTATTAGTAGGTTTTAAAATTAAAAAAAATCCCATTGGGCTCGTCGCGCAAGCCGATTATAATAAGAATAGATAGATATAGATAGATAGTATATTCTAAAATCTCTAATATTGCGTCTTAAATTTTAAGTATCTCTTACGCAGTTTCAGATGGTTTTAGATTTGAGATAAAAAAATGGGGGGGGGGGGGGGAATATTGATACACAATATTAGTAATAAAACACAGTATTTTCCGGTAGAGAATTATTTTTACCGGACCTTCATTAAGCTTTTTCAATTTTTTAAAGGAAATTATTTTCTCTTTATACACATATATCTACATTATAGGTTGGTAATTTTATTTGGATATTATTATTTTTTTCTATTCGTCGGAAATTGTAAATTTGAAAAATTTTATACGAACAACACACACACATACACCGAGAGACATACTTAAAAGAGACAAAATATTTGACTAGAGGGTTTTTAATCTATTTTTATTATTAAATTTTTTATTAAAATTGAAATACTACAACTACTCTTATAATATTTGACATGATTTCATTAAAAGAATACTATTAAATTAAATTTTTTTTTTGCTAAAGTGACCCCGTTAGTTAGAATATACAGTCTAATACAGCTCTTCATAAACTTTTTTCATTCATGACTCCTTTTTATCATCGATATTTTTTCGCGACCCAAGATATTAAATTTAAAATAAAGAAATATTTTCCGATTGATAAATTATTTTTTGTAATACAAATGAAAATTAAGTAATTTTAGGATTTGTTTCAAATATACAAAAATTAATAACATTTCAAAACTTAGCGCCTGGTGATGCAACCGGGCACACGGGCTGTTCTTTCGAATGCATACACTGAAAAAACAATTTCTTTATAGTAAATACTATATATTGATAAAGTTGAGCATTTCTAATGAGGTCTTATTTATTCCAAAGATATTTTATTAATAATCAAGATATATCAAAATAATTCCAAATATGATCAAATTTTTAGGTATTTAATTCATATATATATATATACTATATATAAGAGCCTAGATTAATTTGAAACAACGCTGAGAGAATTTTCTTTAAAAAAATTACCCTCTTGCCTAGAATCGAACCGACGAACTCTTTAACTAAGGGCATCAGCTCTAGCCATTACACCAATGCAACATTAATATTTATATCTTGATTTCTGTTACTAAAACTATATATTTTTGATTTAGACTTTGTGTCGAGATAATATTGTATTCATTTGAATTCGAATGAAAATGAAAAAACCAATAGATTTTAAATTAAGAAACATTAAATATATATTAATTAACCAGGCAAATTTGAAATATAATTGTCAGGTCGGATTTTAAACTGATGGCTCCAGTCGATTTTCATTAACCAGACAAATTTGAAATATAATTGTAATTTGGACTCGAATTTTGAAATGAAAGACTCCAATTTATTTTAAATTAAGAAACATTAAATATATTGATAATTATTCTTCCCCCCCCCACTCGCAACTCAAAAATTAAAGAGGCGAAACTTTTAAGAGACGATGTATTTTCGGTAGTTTACGGGTATACATTTGGAGTGTGGTTTTTTAAGAGGAATAAAATTTTTGGACCGAGACGCTGCCCGCCAGGCTGGAGGGCCGAGCTTCGAGGGCGTGCCGAAGGCCCGCACGAAAAGCTCGTATTATAATACTTGAGTGATCTATTTTATTCTATTAGATATCTCTTAATATTAAATGAATGTCTTGTTTACTTCTAGTAAAACCTCTTAGTTTATATAAACGAATGTCTTGTTATCATAAAACAACTTGGATTTTTTTGCAAATAGTGATATCTTAATAAGTAAAATATTAAAAAGTCGATCTGTGTCGTAGGACACCGGATAGGAACGAAGTTCCTTATTATAAAAATATTAATTTTAAGTTCTATTCTAGGTATAAAGAAAAATAATTATTCGGGTATACATTTTTTATTATGATTTTTTTATCGATAAAAAGCAAAAAGAAACTACTTTATAAAATTATCTTAACACCTTTTATTTTATTTACAATGATTTATAAAAATATATAATATATAATAATAATAATATACAAAAAGAAACAGGTATTTATATGAATAAATAATAACTAAGCTCTAATTATGTTCTATCATAGAAACTATAGCTTTATGGTAACTAAAATAAGATATATATATTTGTGATTCGATTTTTTGCCAAATATCTCGAGAAAACAGCATCGATAGTAGTAAGTACTAAAATTAATTACAGTTATTAATGGTAATAATAAATTTATTAAAAATGTATATAATTTTCATACCATACCTTGGACTCTTTTGTATTTTTTCTTTTATTCTTTGTCGATACTCTTGTTGATATTGCCTACTTGTTTTTTTTTTATATATTTTTCTCCGATACTGAAATTGATTATAAAATCATTAATTTCTCGTCTGATGTCTACTAACTTTACAGTCGTATTTAAAATTATACTGCAAAATATTATAATATATATAATATACGGTATATAAATTATATACCGTACCTTGTTTTTTTTTTTTCACGCTCCCGATACCTTTTTTGCGTACTCGGCTTTTTTTCGTATTTCTTTCCTTCAAAGAAAATAAAATAAAAAAATGTTAAAATTAAATCCATGAGTGCTAATCGAGTGGAGGGATGAGAGGTGGTGTACTGAACAAACTTGTTTGGAAATATTTTTGAATTTGAGAAAAATATACAGTATATGAATTTATACAATGTTTTACTCAGTATATTATATGCAAATATCTAACTAATAGATACTCTAATAATAAATAAATAAATAATCTTAGATATTTTAATAATAATTCATCAAATCCTCGTTGGAAATCAAATTCCAAGGAATTTTTTCTTCTTCTTTAATTTTTATTTCCTTAAATAGAATAAATAAATAATAAAATTCAATTAATTAAATAAATAAATAAATTATAGGAATTAGTTATGAAATCAATTAGGGATTCACATGTGATTTTACACATACACCCACGATTAATATATAACGCTTACCTTTAGTAGATTTTTTTTTAATTGATTATTTTCTTCTATTAGCTGGAAATATAATAAATAAATTAGTAGAATTATTGCAATATTCTTTATTTATTTTCATTTCATTTTCATTTATTTATTAATTAAGTAAGCACACCTTTGTTATTTGTTGCTGAATAACGAAATGTTCTGAATGTTCTGTCTCTGAATTCGATGCCATTTTATTGAATTCTATTATTCTGTCTATTAAATTAATAAAATTTTTAAAGAGGATTATTTCGATAAATAGAAGCAGAGAGGTAGAGGAGGGTAATGAAATAATACCTGTTGAATCGAAAGATTCAACATCGAACAGCATCGATTCCCGACCAGAGCGCAAGCCAGAGGCCCCGCCCCCAGAGTGGCTGAGTGGATGCGCGCGCATGAGCATTGGCTCGCTTGTTTTTATTTAACGTTACGGACACTTTTCACAGACTAGGGTACCACCCCGAGGCGTCCCATAAGTTCACTTCGTTCCAAAAAAATAATAAAAATTTTGTTTACATTATTAATTGTTTTAACTTTATCCAATGCGAAACATGGGTAAAGTATTTTAATCGGTCTCGCTCCAAGCGTGGCTTCAAAGGGTCCTCAGGTAAAGACTATGGAACCCATGGTCTCACTTAAAGTCACAAATTGTAGTATTCAATTAGGTTGAATTTTAGCACGTGAGGGTTTTGCCAAAAATTACATAGGTCTCGTCGAGAGGCCAAAAAACGGGATTTTTTCATTTAGTGCGTGCGGATGTACGTATGTTTCAAGCTTGAGTTGTTTATTTGAAAAGAATTTAGTCTTTTTGATTTTAAGTCGATTCCTCCATGTTTTCAGTAGAGGTTGCCATAAACACTCAAAACATCAAAAATGGAATGCAATAAGGTTATCCTCTAGTAGTAGATAAGAATCGATGGCTATTTTTTATTTTAAGTCGATTACTTCATGTCTTCAGCAATGGTTACTAATAATAACCGAAACGTCACAGATCCAATGTATAATTGTTATTCCTCGACTAATAAATGAGAATCGATCATTATTTTTGAATTAAAGTCAACATGAACTGCAAATTGCAAGTGATATCTGATTAATAATAAAGGAATAAACATTTAAAAAAAATATAACTAGTATCGTAATTAGGCTTATGGCTAGAAAGGCCGAAAAGCAAAAAAAAAAAAAAAAAAAAAAAATGAATTTGGATAAACGATCCGTTGCAGTTTATTTTTTTTTTAATTTTAAAACCCACTATAAGATTACAACAAATATTAATATAAATTAAAATTATATTACCTCGAAACTTAAATTAAATATAATATTTTAAATTTGTGTCTATTTAATTCAACCAAATGAACAATTAAAATAAATATTTATTATGTTGATTAATCTCCATTATAATTAGTAGATTAAAAATTCACAGTTCATTGGACAATGATTTTTATTGAAGCTCTTATTCAATTTTTATACTACATTTCGTCTCTCTCGAGACTTTTTCAAGCACTCAATTGTTAGAGCCATACTGGTTGAGATAACAATAAAAATAATTGAGACATATTAGAATTTTTTCTTTTTAGATTGATACAATAAAATAAGTCTAGATGGATCCATCTAGACTTATTTTATTGTATCAATCTAAAAAGAAAAAATTCTAATATGTCTCAATTATTTTTATTGTTATCTCAACCAATGTGGCTCTAACCAATTGAGTGCTTGAAAAAGTCTCGAGAGAGACGAAACGTTGTACAAAAATTGAATAAGTGCTTCAATAAAAACATTGTCCAATGAAATGTGAATAAATATTTATATAATTCATTTTATTGAATATAGATTCTAGATCAAATGAATATACTCATCTTCTAATCAGAAATACATACCTATATATATATATATATATATATATATATATATATGATAAATAAAAAATATTGAAGTTTATATCATTTCTTGTCGTAATTACGTATTATTCCATTTAAATACTCAACTATTAAATTTAACTATTCCACTATTTAACTCAAATAACAATATTTTCATAATTTACATATTGGTGTTTGATTCAAATAGCGGCATCTTAACTATTAATATATTTAGAGTTGCTCCGAAAATTAAAATACGTATATCATTTATTCATTTTGAACAAAGATCGATTTCGCCATAATTAACTTCACCATCTATTCATTTCAAATATAATTCATTAACTATATATATATATCGTTTTTTCAGTGTACCCTCAACCAGCGCTGAAACTTAAGGTAAATATATCAATGCGAGCAGCTGCATCATATGGTCTAAAATTTAACAAATATCTATTGCTTTTAATGACACAATATTTCGTGGTTATATCAGTTATCACAGAACCCAATTCGATAGCTCAGCAAATTTCTCTGAAACAAAAACTTAAACAGCTGACTTTACTAGAAAAGCGTTATCATTAAACTAATTGCAGCGGTGCCAACCCCGGCACGCCTCTTAAGTGCAGGAGTTACGTAGGTACTGTTTTCGGCATATTTTGTTTCTACAATAAATTAGATGCTAAAATCATAATAGCCTATTATGATGCTCTTTCAATATACAAATATAATTTACAGCTCTACTTGGCCAGTATTACGATTTTCTATAATTGCACTGTTGAGAAAATGTAATATGTATATTAAATCTCAACCAAAATATTCTGTGAAAAAACAGGCCAAGTTCGCAAAAATAGTGAAATTTAGTGTGTAGCCAAGTTAAATTCGCCAAGAATAATTAAGTTGAGAATAAATCACTTTTTTTAAATAGGAGAGAAAAATATTTTATACAAAGTACTCTCCATCACTTTCTACACATTTTGATAACCTTTCTGGCAATTGGTGGATCCCCTTCCAACAAAGCTGCTGGTCTGTGGAAGAAAACCATTCATTGACCTATTTTTCGACTTCTTCGTAAGTTTTGAAGTTCGTGGCCCATCGACGAAAACAGGTGGTAGTGAGGAGCCAGGTCTGGTGAGTAAGCCACATGGGGTAGCAATTCCCAGTTGAGTGCTTCCAGCGTATCCTGAACCGTTTTTCCTTAATGTGAAGGAGCATTGTCATGAAGGAAAATCACTTTATGTTGCCTTTTTGATATTCTACCCGTTTTTCCTGCAATGCATGATTCAAATCAATTAATTGTTGTTGGTAGCATTTAGCATTTACAGTTTCAGCAGCTTTCAATAGCTCATGTTAGACGACACCTTTCTGGTCCCATCATCATCGTCATCGTTGAAAACATCTTTTGCATGTTGCTAATGATATAGCATGACTACCAAAAGCTTCTTCAAGCATTCAGTGAGATTCTGGCGCGTTTTTCTTTAAATGATAACAAAAAATTTATTGCTGTCGGCATATCGTGTAGGGACAAAATTCGACATTTTTAACACGGAAATTTTTTATGTTGTTGTAGTTCAAATCAAATTTTGAACACTGAACGTTGTTGAAAGATGTCAAAGCAATGAAAAAATAATAAGGTTATGGTTCGTTCAAAATAAAAGTAACCTATACTTCCTTCTATCGTAAAAGGCTCATTTCATATGCATACACCTGGTATGTATTTTATTCGCGTGTCTCTGCGTACATGACTAAATGAGCGCATTCACTCATCTACGTGCATGCTTATGTTTACAATCACCACACACTTATTATACTATATATAATTTTTTTACTCTATTTTCATGTTTCATTTTAGTTTTTCATTTAAATATTTTTTGGAAAATAAATATTTTTTTTTCCTAATTGGTGGAGGGGTGGTCAATGTCCCGGATTGGACCGCGGAAAATATGGTCACCCTAGTTATAACTAAAAAACTAAAACTTGATTATAAAGGATAATATACATATATAAAATCATATAATCTTAGTTTTTTAGTTATAACTTGAGTTCTAATTGAACTACAAACAAGTGGTAATTTGAAAATCAAAGAGGAATCTATTTTCTATTACGTCAACAAAATATTTTGATTTCACATATTCTTGTTTAATATCTGATACGACTCGGAAAAGGTCAAAATGGCCTTTTTCGTCGTTTTTTACCGATAATAATTCAAAACTCTGGTTGTAATAAATTGGGAAAGTGCATTATAATCAGCGTATAAAACTTTACTGGAATCCATTGTTAAATTTACGGAAACAGATTTTTGTTGACCAGTGTAATTTACATAAAAATTGCAAATTTAAAATTTGAATTTTATTTAGCTTACGAAAGCTACAATGCTCTGACAGATAGTCAGATATTGTAGTGACACTAATAGGGTTCCGTTTTACGATCAAACCATTATTCTATTCTTTCCTGCCATATATCTATATAAATAAAAATGTACTATTACGCTTAAGTGATACGTTGAAAGATCTCTGAAAGTTCTTCACCGATTTCTCTGAAATTTTCACACAACATTCCATTCAAATACAAGAGTGTTTTTATAGATATCACACCTGAGGCATGCAAAAAATACTTTTTCGGTGAAACAACGGCATCGCCTCTCTGGGGGTAAAAGCAAACAAACAAGATGGCCGATAATAACTTTTTGGAAATCTTTCAACTGACAATATTATTTTTGGTTAAGGGAGCAATTTTGATAACTAATATATAATTCATTTAGTGTTTTAATATCTATTCTATAATTATTTGCATTTTCAATTTATTTTCAAACTATTATTATTTTTTAAATATATTAAAATTTTTGATCAAAAATGGTGGTCGGGTCAGCTATTATCTATATAAATTTTAACCATAAAACGAGACGCTCTCCGTCAGGCTTACGACGTCGGGCCTAAGGCCCGGGCGTCAGCTAGTAAATCATAAAAAAATAAAAAATTCAATTACATCATTCTCCCCAGTGACGGTCAGACATACATACAGAAAAATCAAGTTAAATAAAACCTTATAAAAATATTTTGTTTACTATGTCTCATACTCATATTTCCAAAGCTTAAATAAATATCAGAAGAATCGCTTACGCTCGCCCAGATATATTTTTATTTCACCTCGCGGGAAAACAATAATTTTTCGCAAAACAAATTATAACAAATATAGCTTATAAATATTTTATATTAAGATCATGTAAACTCTCAAACCCCTTTGTTTTCTAAAATAACAAATAAATAAATAACATATTCATCCATTAGATATAATATTTACAGTACCTGGAGCCACCGAGCAATGCTCAGCAACTTTTTGCTTCAGTTAAAAGTTACATATTAATATTATAGTATTTTTAATTCTAATAAAAACCACCCCGTCACTGCACACCACCCCCTGACCTCACCCCCGCTATGCCCCCTGGACCCCAAACCCGCCACTCCACCAACCCTGCACCTCACCTCCTGCACCACCCACCCCTACCCCCAGTTTTTGCATTTCTAATTTTCTAGTGGCCCACAGATTATGTATATCTAGGTATATAAATAAATTCCGTATAATTATTTTTTTTAATTAAATAACAATTTATCGAGTTTTATAATAATCAATTAAATTTTTTTTTATAAATTTTATTAAACAAATTATTTTACATTAATTAATGTATACATTGTATTTTTGCTTCGACTCCGGAGATTACTTCTCCACCATCGAGTGTCCTTATTCATCTTTAGTCCTTGTTTTCAATAAGAGGAAAAAATCTAATTAGATAAAAAACCTCTTTTCCGATAATTATTTCAATTCCATTATTCCCCAATCAAGTCGATTGGTCCTCCCAACCTCCTCCCATCAATTAAATTTGCAAATTCTAATACATATATAATCATAGTTCTTATTAACTTTTTGTGGGATTTAATACTTGAATTTATAATCAATTAAATTGTTTAATTTTAATAGATATATATTAATTTTTCCTATAACCTATTAGTGGGTTTTAAAATTAAAAAAACCAATTAATAAATAAAAGATAATTGAAAAAAATGTAAACAAATTATTTTATTGAGATTTTCATCTATCAATAATTACTTTAATTAAGAAAAGATCAATTAAGATGAAATTTATCAAGGTCCAGACCTAGCCAGATCGTTTTCTCATCCTCAAAACTTGTTAATAGATTTTGTTGCATCAAAATCAAAAGAGCCATTTTCGAAATAATACAATGATACAAATATATATATATATATATATATATATATATATATATATATATATATATATATATAAACAATTTTTGCTCGTTTAATAAGAGTAGATATATTTTGAAAAAACACAATTCTATAGTCACAATATCTAAGATTTTAGTAGAAAATATTTTTATATTACATGCCAGAGAGTTTCATCCACCCGGGAGTTGAACCCGAGCACTAACCTGCTTGCCGGGCAATCAGTCTGATCCTCGAGACAAAACTCTATCCACCATGCAACATATAATTAGGGTTAGACTAACTACCCGGCAAGCAGGTTAATTCAACTCAGGGGGGATGAAGCCATCTGACATGCAATATAAAAATATTTTCTACTAAAATCTTAGATATTGTGACCATAGAAATGTGAGTTTTTTTTTAATATATATGTTTCCACCAATGAGTTGATTTATTGAAAAAAAACATATTTTTTAACCGACTTCAAATTTTTTTTGTCTATGTTACCTGATATTTTAGCCAATTGTGAACCGATTTTGATGATTTTCTATGCATTGAGTTCAGTCTAGTTTTCGATTGGTTAAAATATAAATTTCATGGGTATTGGACCTTTTTTGTTATGTTTGTTCATACATATCTTCTTTGTTTATACTTATATTTAAGTAAAAAAATTTAATAAAAGCTAAAAAATGAAATAAAATATTGTTTCGACCCTCATGTACTAATTTGTCCCTTTGCGATTTCATTAGTTATTTTGGGTATACCCTTGGGTATATTGTACACTTATATTTGTTTTAAAATATTTTGATTTCAAATATTGATCTTTTATATCTAATGGGACTCGAAAATAGGTCAAAAGAGCCCTTTTCGTTCTGTTGTAAAAATTCGGAAAATTGCATGATAATAATAATCAGCGTATAATAAATACTCTACTTGAATCCATTGTTAGGTTTACGGATACAAATTTTTATCGACCAGTGATTATTTAAATCCAAAAGAATAATTCTAGTGAAAATAAAAATATTAAATCCAGAATCGAGCGTATATTTGTTATCCTTAATCTATCGGTAGAGCAACAAACAGACAGGTGTTTTTTTTTTTTAATTTTTTCTTTGAACTGGACAGCATGGGGGCTGAGGATGATTTAGGGTGGCACAAAAATACTAATGCATTTGACATTTGCATGTGGTGTAAAAGATGGAGATTATTATTAGAGAGTATGAGAATGACAGATGCACAATTTCACCACCATGATCATGACAATCGAAAATAAGATTAAAAATACCTACTCACTTTTCCTATAAAAAACAACTTGTAAAATATGAAAATTTCAATTATTGAATCAATCCTCGGAATCAGAGGAGGGTGGATTTAATAAATAAATAAATATTTTTTTATTTTAATTTAACAAAAAACAAATAACAAAATTGAAAATAAAGAAATTGAAACGATTTAGTTTGCCGAGAGTAGGAAAGTTGATTATTACTTTACCATACAGGGTATGGTCAAGTATTGTAATCGTGCATGAAAAAAGTGTTTTTTTTTCCTTCTTTTTTTCGAAATATCTCAAAAACGGCTGAAACTATTTCGATTAAAAAAATTGAGCGAAACCATGGCATTTCGCTCTACAAAAAAGCAGTGATAAATGAACATCGAAAAAATTATATTTTTCGAGATAATAATTTTTTTGTCAAAATGTCTGTTAGTTAGTTAGTTACTCTGTGCGTTACCAAATTTTGTGGACGAGCTAGCTCAAAAACTAGTGTGAATATCAAAACCAAATTTCACACGTAGTTTTGGTCCATTGAGATTAAGAGCTGATTAGATTTTGGTGCATATCGACTAAAAATTAAGGGGGGTGGAGGGGGTTAAAAATTAAAAATCTAGGTCGTTTGAGCAAACTCAACCAAATTTTGTATACATAATCAGTGGACCCCCAGAAGTCTAAAATGCAAAATCTAACCGCCCAAAATGGGGGGTGGAGGGTCAAAAAATGAAAATCTTGGCCATTTACCAAACTCAACCAAATTTTGTATACCTAATCAGTGGGTCTATACATAATCACTGGATTATAAAAATGAAAAAACTAACCCCCCCTCCTCCTCTACATGATTATAAATAATTTTATTAAATATTAAATATAAGTGAGGGACCAGGTTGTATGGTAAAGTCAAGTGGATGGCCACATCAGAACACGTCAGCTTATTCTAAAGGAGAAATCAATGAGGTTGTCCTCATCTTGATCCTCATAAACATATAGGTACCTACATATCAGTGGGGTGCGGTCCATGGGTGCTGTGGATGCTGCGAATCCCTAACATTTCAAAACTTCAAGAGTATTATCATACCGTGTTTTAAAAATCGAAATTTATGGTAGTTCTTTCACAAATGCAAAAATTCAAGAAGTCTTTGAAACTTGGAATATAAGTCATTAAAAGCATAATATATATACTGTTAAAACTTGAAGACGATTTACCACACCAAACTTGAAATAATTGCAATTAAAAATGACATTTTTAACATATGGTAGATAGGGAAAGGGTGGGGATATGATAATTTTTTTTTTTTCATTGAAGGACTTTCACCATTTTGATGAAAAACTAATATTTGTTAGATAAATATATTCGGAGTAACTTAAAAAAAAATTGAAATTATTTACCACGTAGTTTTGATAAAAAAAAAAAAAAAAAACATATTTGGGCGATTATTTTTAGTGGAGGGGATATAAGCACAATGGCTTGGAAACGATCCGGCTAGTAGGTGTGTATCCATATAGAGATTTCGTAGTGTGAGTGGACAGTCACGTTAAAAAAACATAACCTAAAATTTTAGTTCCGTTCATATTTATAGAGCTGTTACGAGGCTAAAATTTTTTGTGTGGATTTTCGCAAAAGAACTTCCTTAAATTGGAAAAATAACGAAAAATGCTGCGATAATCGATGAATTTTACAAAAATGATCGAAAAATAAAATAACATTTTAAGAATTGTAAAGTTTTTACTTTATCCAATGCAAAGCATGGGTAAAGTATTGTAATCGCTCTCGGGGCAAGCGTGGCTTCAAAGGGTCCTCAGGTAAAGACTACGGAACCCATGGACTCAATTAAAGTCACAAATTGTAGTATTCAATTAGGTTGAATTTTAGCACGTGACGGTTTTGCCAAAAATTACAAGGGGTCTCGTCGAGAGGCTAAAAAGTGCGATTTTTTCATTTAGTGCGTGCGGATGGATGTATGTATGTATGGATGTATGTATGTTATCGTTTTTTTGGCCCACGATTTTTTCCACACCGTTACACCGATTGAAATGAAATTGAAAACCTAGCATTAGTTTAACAAAATGAAGCGCTGATTAGTTTTTGGTACATATCGGCCCACAAACATTAGTACTTTATTTCAGTACTTTTTTAGTTTTTTCTAAATATCTTGAAAATGACTTAACCAATTTTGATGAAATTTAATATCCTAATTAAGTACCTTGGGGACCACAAAAAAGGTTAAATAAAGTTTTTAGTAAAATTATATTTTAAAGTACTTTACTCTAGAGTAAGATGGTACTTTTTTTAATTTTTTAAATTCTTTAAAATTTATTCATTTGAAAGTTTTAATATAGCTCATTTAGCCTTGCTTAAGTAAGAATGGATAGGCTTCTCTCTGTGAAATGCTAAAAATTTGGAAGGAATTTTTATGAGTAACCATAGCAACTGCGTTGTTTTCTTATCCGTTACCTTTGCTGAAGACAGAGAAATCGATTTTAAACCAAAAATAGCGATTGATTCTCATCTAGTACTTGAGGAATAATCATTCTATATTGGATTTTTGACGTTTCGGTTTTCATTAGTAACCATTGCTGAAGACATAGAGAAATCGACTTTAAACCAAATATAGCGATTGATTCTCATCTAGTATTTGAGGAATAATCATTCTATATTGGATTTTTGACGTTTCGGTTTTTATTAGTAACCATTGCTGAAGACATAGAGAAATCGACTTTAAACCAAAAATAGCGATTGATTCTCATCTAGTACTTGAGGAATAATCATTCTATATTGGATTTTTGACGTTTCGGTTTTTATTAGTAACCATTGCTGAAGACATAGAGAAATCGACTTTAAACCAAAAATAGCGATTGATTCTCATCTAGTACTTGAGGAATAATCATTCTATATTGGATTTTTGACATTTCGGTTTTTATTGGTAACCATTGCTGAAGACATGGAGGAATCGACTTTAAACCAAATATAGCGATTGATTCTCATCTAATACTTGAGGAATAACCATTCTATATTGGATTTTTGGCGTTTCGGTTTTTATTGGTAACCATTGCTGAAGACATAGAGAAATCGACTTCAAACCAAAAATAGCGATTGATTCTCATCTAATACTTGAGGAATAACCATTCTATATTGGATTTTTGACATTTCGGTTTTTATTGGTAACCATTGCTGAAGACATGGAGGAATCGACTTAAAATAAAAAATAGACATCGATTCTCATCTAATACTTGAGGAATAACAATTCTACATTAGGTTTTTGACGTTTCGATTATTATTGGTAACCATTGCTGAAGACATGGAGGAATCGACATAAAATCAAAAATAACGATCGATTCTTATCTAATACTAGAGGAATAACCTTATTGCATTCCATTTTTGATGTTTTGACCATTAATGGCAACCTCTATTGAAAACGTGGAAGAATCGAATTAAAATCAAAAAGACTAAATTCTTTTTGGTAAACAACTCAAGTTTGATCGAATGGCTATTTTTGATTTTAAGTCGATTCCTCCATGTCTTCAGCAATGGTTACCAATAAATTCCTCAAGTATTAGATGAGAATCAATCGCTATTTTTGGTTTGAAGTCGATTTCTCTATGTCTTCAGCAATGGTTACCAATAAAAACCGAAACGCCAAAAATCCAATATAGAATGGTTATTCCTCAAGTATTAGATGAGAATCGATGGCTATTTTTGATTTTAGGTCGATTCCTCCATGTCTTCAGCAATGGTTACCAATAAAAACCGAAATGTCAAAAATCCAATATAGAATGATTATTCCTCAAGTACTAGATGAGAATCGATTGCTATTTTTGATTTTAAGTCGATTCCTCTATGTCTTCAGCAATGGTTACAATAATAACCGAAATGTCAAAAATCCAATGTGGAATAGTTATTCCTCGACTCTTAAATGAGAATTATTTTTGAATTAATGTCAATATGAACTACAAATTGCAAGTGATATCTGATTAATAATAAAGGAACAAACATATTAATATTTCAAATGAATTTGGATAAAGTTTAGCAACGATCCGTTGCAGTTTATTTTTTTTGGAGAGCATCCCCTGGTTGAAATGTCATCGCTCGCCACTGATTGTTACTTATATATGGTATATATTCATTAAATGAAAGCGACTATTGAAAAAGTTTTCACTTTTTCTTCAATTTTTAATGTTTTGTTATGATAACTAAAATGCTAAAGGACTTTTCTTTTTCCAATTTCATTTTATTAATTATAATTCTTATTTATATATATTTTAGATCTCACTAATACTTCATTATAAATAATATTTTATATTTTTAAAATTATTTTTTTATTTTTGTTTTAAATCTCACTAATTGTTCATTATAAATATTCTTATATTTAAAATTATGAAATTTTAATTAGTAATGATCCAACTCAAAAATAAAATTATTTCGAAATGTGCATTATTAAGGAAAGCGTACCGAGTATTTAAAAAGTTTCACTTTTTCATCCATTTTTAATAATTTCTTATGAAAAATAAAGTATAAAACATGTTTACTTTTTATTAATTAATTATTTAATTATATTTTAATTCATTTAAATCTCCCAGATAGTTTCTTATAAATATTCTTATATATTCTATTATATTAGTAAGGGTTAACAAATATATTTAGTATAAATATAACAAAAAGACTAAGTTAGTTTGAATGAGTAATAGACTGGATAAACTGCTGAGCTAGCAAGCAGACAGCCAGGCGCCTGGCAGTTCTAAGCTATCTAAATAGAAGGATCGGGGAGAAGGAGTGGGACAGAGAGAGATAGATGCGGCGGCGGCCGCCGCTCGTTGGTGTGTGTTGGTATTGGTAAAGACGGCAGCAGGCGGCAGCGGCTGGCGGACCAGAGTTGGTTTGGACGGGTGTGTGTTAGCAGCTGTGAAAAGAGAGAGGACGAGGCCGCCCTGTGAGCTATGTGCACCGAGAGGATGATAGCGTTGATGGTGTTGTGTGAGTAAGCTGGCCAGCGAATAGATTAAGTTATATATAATTCATAGATTTAAGTATTGTACCAAACGTAGATTTAAAAATGATATAATCAATGTCAATATAAGTAATTAATTGTAAACATCGGTTCGATTATCAATCAAATTAAATATTATTTTAAATTAAAATATAATCTTTGTCCTCATTTGTGTTAAGTGAACCTATGGTGAAATTAAATATCCTTTTAAATATAATGTTTTGCCCCTAATGAGACCCCCTTTCAGGTCTGACGGAAATCCAGCCTTACAAATTGGTGTCGAGGTGTGGGGTAAACGATTTTAAAACTTTCAGAGTGCAAGTTGGGGAAATAATTTTGAAAAGGGAAATTTTGAAAATTTTAAAATCGGACGCTCGCTCAACTTAGTTGAGAGCGTCACCCATGCATAAATTGGAAAACAAAGTTTATGATATATAGGAGAGAATTCGGGCCAAATTTCGGGGAAAATTTAAGGAGAAAATCTTAAGAGATAATTTTGAGCCATTTCTGAGCTAAAATTTTGAGTCATCTTTGAGCAAAATTTTGAGTCATTTTTGAGCGAAATTTTGTGCAAATTTTTGAGTCATTTTTGGCCAAAATTTTGAGCAAAATTTTTGAGCCATTTTGAGCAAATTTTTGAGTCATTTTTGGGAAAAAATTTTGAGGCATTTTTGAGCCATTTTGAGCAAAAATTTTTGAGTCATTTTTGAGCAAAATTTTTGAGCCATTTTGAGCAAATTTGTGAGTCATTTTTGGGCAAAAATTTTGAGCCACTTTTGAGCCATTTCGAGCAAAAATTTTGAGGCATTTTTGAGCAAACTTTCCAAGTCATTTTTGAGCAAAAAATTTTGAGTCATTTTTGAGCAAATTTGTGAGTCGTTTTTGAGCAAAATTTTGAGCAAATTTTTGAGCCATTTTTGGACCAAAATTTTGAGCCATTTTTGAGCCATTTTGAGCAGAAATTTTGAGCCATTTTCAGGCAGAAAAATTTTGAGTCATTTTGGAGGAAAATTTTTGAGGCATTTTTTGAGCAAAAATTTTGAGTATTTTTGAGCAAACTTTTCAAGTCATTTTTGAGCGAATTTTTGAGTCATTTTTGGGAGCAAATTTTGAGTCGTTTTGAGCAAAAAATTTTGAGGCATTTTTGAAGCATTTTTGAGCTATTTATTTTGACCATGGAACAAAATATTTTAGACCTACAGGCCAAGGTAGCGGAGCTGGCCACACAACTCCAACTATGTAACCGACCTGCCGCACCAGCGGAGGTTATAGTTCATAGGGACCCAAATTTCGGGGTGCTGGAGAGTTTGGCGGATTGGTCGGGAACGGGGGATGTGGAGATATTCCTCGGGAAATTCGAGCGGTTAGCTCGCATTGGGGGCATTCAGGAGGCGCAATGGAGGGAGGTGGTAGAGTGGAAGTTGGAAGGGGCAGCCCATCGCACCGTCACGGAACTACCGACTACCACCACGTGGGGGAGGTGAAGAACCGCCTCAGAGAGCGGTTCCTCACTGAGAAACCGATCCAGGAACGATTTTTGAGGGCGTTGCAGATGCGGCAGGAGCCTCGGGAGAAGGCCTGGGATTTCCTGGAACGCCTCCGCGAAGCTATGAAAGGGCCAGAGTGGGGAGGTACAGGGATCACCGTACTCTCCCGGTTCCTGGAGGGAATGGCGGGGGAAATGGGGAAGTATGTCAGATTAGCGGCACCCACAACAGAGGAGGCAGCCCTCCAGATAGCCCGGCGGTGGGAACAGGAACTCCAACGGGAGGGGCCTGGGGACAGCTTGGCCGCACTTCGCGGGGAGCCGTCTCAATCGAGGACAACAGCCGGGCGCCCCCGTATAAAATGTTATACCTGTGGGAAAGAGGGACATATAGCCCGTTCCTGTTTCATGAAACAGGAACCCCACAGTTCTCCATCTGGAGGAGGAGGAGAAAGGGCAAGCGGGGTCAGACCCCGAGGCTGCTACAGATGTGGGAAAGAGGGACATATGATCCGAAACTGCCCTCAAATCCCTCGAGTGAAATACGTGGCGGAGGGAAGGGAAGGTAGAAATTCCCCCGAATTGAACCCAAAAGGTTAAGGGCCCACCTCTCCCCAAGGGTGAGCCCGCAGAGAGAGAGACCGTTTCTTGTGACGGCTGTCAGGGGAGGGGCAGCAAGAGCCACGAGAGTCGCGATGACGATCGGCGGCGTCAAGCGGGTGATGTTGGTGGACACGGGAGCTGAACTGTCGATACTCCGAGCTCCGATCGGGAAGGTGTCCCTCGAGCCATATTCCCGGCCGGCGTGCGGAGTGACAGGAGTCCTATTGCCCATTCGCGGGCGACAGATGCTCCGGGTGGCCGTTGACGATATCTCGTTGGTGCATCCCTTCGTCATATGCGACATTAACATCGCCGAGGACGGTCTTTTGGGGATCGACGTTTTGACCGCTTTGGGAGCGGTCGTAGATCTGAAGAAAGGGAACTGTCGGTGGGAAGGGAGTAGTGGGCAGAGAGACCAAGGAGCTACCGACTCAGGAATCGAAGAGGGAAAATACTCACATGGGGAGGATTCTTCTCGAGTTCGCCCTGCCAACGGAAAGGACACCGAGGAACTGGCCGTGAGCGGCGCCCCGGTGACCATCCGAGGAGGGGAAGGGAGGTCCAGTAGGGGTGAGGGGCCGGTGTCCGGCCCTCGGAGTGGAAGGAAGAGGAGGACCAAAAATAAAGTGTATCACCCTACCAAAGGTGGTGACCCCGAGGAAATAGCCGTGAGCGGCGCCTCGGTGACCATCCGAGGTGGGGAAGAGAGGTCCTGTAAGGGTGAAGGGCCGGTGCCCGGCCCTCGGAATGAAAGGAAGAGGAGGACCGAAAGGAAAGTGTCTCGCCCTACCAAAGGTGGTGGCCCCGAGGAACTAGCCGTGAGCGGCGCCCCGGAGACCATCCGAGGAGGGGAAGGGAGGTCCTCCAAGAGTGGAGTGTCGGACATTCGGACGGCTGTCGCGGAAGGGGACAGCGGGAGAGAAGGTCGGGCAACCTGCCCGCGGAGGGTAGTCAGACCCAGTTGGTCGGAAGTCGGGGTATGGGGAAGGACGAAGGATCAGGAGGAAGGGGTGGTAGAAGGGGAGGGCGATCCCCGGGAGCAGGAGAGAGAACCGCTCCGGGTTCGAGCCATATCTCGAACGGTGATTCCCGGGTACTCCGAAGTGGTTATCTGGGGAGAGGTACAAGGGACGGGTGAAGGTCTCGAGATAGTTCTTGAACCTGTCACATTGGCCCAGCCCACCCTTCGTGTGGGAAGGACACTGGTGAAAGTGGTCGAGGGGAAGGTGCCCGTGAGGCTAGCGAATTTGTCCTACCGAGCAGAGGTAATAGATGGAAGAGAAGATTTAGCCCAGGGGGCCCTGGTCGCCACGGAAGAGCAGACTAGGGTGTGTCACGTAACAACCCGGAACACAGAGTCGGACGGGACATTGCTATCAATGATTAGGGAAAAACGCAACACCTGTCGGAGGAACGGAGGAGACAGGTGGAGACCCTACTGAAAGAATATTATCACCTTATGTATGAAGAGGGAAAGACGGGTCTCGGTTGTGCCGTGGGGGTGTCCCACCGAATCGTGACGGGCGACGCCGCCCCCATATATAAGAAACCGTACAGAGTACCTCATGCGTTAAGACCGGAAGTGGAGAAACAAATACAAAAAATGAAGGAAGAGGGAGTAATCACTGACTCCGACTCCCCGTGGTCCGCACCAGTAGTCCTAGTACCTAAGAAGAGTGCGGACGGAAGGATTAAATACCGATTCTGTACAGATTTCAGGGCTCTAAACCAGGTAACCAAAGTACCGGTGTACCCTATCCCGAACATAACGGAAACATTAGAATCCTTGGGGAAGGCTAGGTACTTTTCAACACTTGACCTAGCTAGCGGTTATCATCAAATCCCCGTGGATCCCGGAGACCAAGAGAAAACAGCCTTCTCGACCTTCATGGGGCATTATGAGTATATCAGAATGCCCTTTGGGTTGGCCGGAGCCCCAGCCACGTTTCAAAGGCTGATGGATCGGGTTCTGGCGGGAATAAAAGGGAATGAATGCTACGTGTATTTAGATGACGTAGTTATTTTCGGGGAAACTTTCGAAGAACACCTAGGCCGACTGAGGAATGTTTTGAGTTGTTTGAAAACAGCCCAATTGAAAATCCAGTTGGAAAAATGTAACTTCGTAGTCCAGGAAGTAGCTTACCTAGGACATGTGGTAGGTAGGAACGGAGTAAGACCAGATCCCAAGACTGTGGAGGCCATCCGAACATATCCGGTACCAAAGAACGAGAAAGAGGTACAGAAGTTCCTGGGGTTAGCTGGCTGGTATAGAAGGTTCATACCTAACTATGCGGCCAAGGCTAAACCCCTGACAGAACTAACGCGGAAGGATCATCCGTTTCAGTGGGAGGAGGCCCAGGAGAAAGCATTTCAGACGTTAACCGAGTACTTGTGTAGCGACTCTGTGTTGATTTACCCTGATTTTTCGGAACCATTTATATTGGCGACCGACGCCTCCGGAGTGGCCTTGGGTGCCGTGCTTTCCCAAAAGCGGGACGGTTATGATAGGCCTATTGCCTATGCCAGCCGGAGTCTCAACGCAGCAGAAAGGAACTACACGGTTACGGAACAGGAGTTACTGGCCGTGATATGGGCCACAAAGCAGTTCCGCTGCTACTTGTACGGACGCCGCTTTACCCTGATCACGGACCATGCAGCCCTGCGATGGATGCTGAGCATCAAGGATCCGTCATCACGGCTGACTCGATGGGCACTAAGACTAGAAGAATATAAGTATGACGTGATCCACCGTCCGGGACGACTGCACAAAAACGCCGATGCGTTAAGTAGGGCAGTCAACACACTCAAGTTTAAGGATCTAGCAGAAGGACCGAGCCGGAATCGGCAGATCTGGGGAGGGAAGCCCTCGACATTAGATCTCTCGGAATGTAAACACGAGCATCAAATAAGGGGAGTAAGAGTCGACCTGGGAACTAATGATCGGGAACACTGGATAGTGGAACAAGAGAAAGATCCTATATGTCAATTATGGGAACAGCAAGGGAAGGCCTCTAAATTGTCAGATGGATGTCTATATGTAAACGTAGGAGGCGACAACGATCGTCATAGTTTAGTGGTCCCTCGGAGTAAGGTAATCGAGGTGATAAGGGCTAATCATGACCTCCCCTCTTCTGGTCATAGAGGAGTACGAGGGACGGCCGATCGAATACGTTTGCGCTACATCTGGGACAGCATAGATCGAGATGTCAAGGACTATGTGCAAAAGTGTCGAATATGTGCCGAAATAAAGACCCCAACGAAATTGGCAGCCCCGGTACAACCGCATGTACGACCAACACGGCCATTCGAAATAATAGCTCTCGATATTGTGGGACCTCTGGCGAAGACTCTCCGTGGGAACGTATACATCCTCACGATCCTCGATCACTTCACTCGATATGTCGAAGCAATCCCATTGCCTAGCCAAAGAGCCCCACGAGTAGTTCGCGCCTTAGTGGAGGAAGTGTTCAGCCGCCATGGAATACCAGAGATCATTCTAACTGACCAGGGACGGAATTTTACCTCTGGGGTAATGAAGACGCTGTGTGAGCAACTGCACATCAAGAAGGCTCAAACGACCGCATACCACCCCGAGGCGAACGGGCGGCTGGAGCGGGTCCATCGTACACTAGTTACAATGATGAAACCCTGGGTGAGACCAGATGGAAAGGACTGGGACGTGTGGCTACCCTTCGCTCTCATGGCATATAGGGGAGGACCACATCGTGCTACGGGATTTACGCCGAATTTACTTACCTTCGGCAGGGAGGTGAATACACTGGAAGAAATGAATGGCCCCACAGATGAAGCCCAGCCCGAGATGTGGGACCGGCTAAGGACAATGCAGGAACAACTAGAGAAAATACACCACAGAGCCATGGAAGAGTCGGTGAAAGCCACCTCGACGTCGAGAGAACAACGAAATCGTGGGCGCCAACTACGAAATCTTCAAGTTGGAGATTACGTATACGTCCATTCGCCCGCCCTCCAGGCGAACGCAGCACGGAAGTTCCATAGGCCGTGGAAAGGACCCTACATCATTGTTTCAAAGATCTCTGACGTCGTGTTCGGCATCCGGTGGACCTCACAGAAAATAGTATACATCCATATAAACCGACTAAAGAAAGTGAAACTTAGTGGAACCCCTCGCCCAGCACAACTGAGGGAGCATAAAGGGAACTTGCTCCTAGCGCCCCCTTCATATATTATTGCCCATTGTATCTCAGCGGACTGGAAGATGTCACGGGGCCTAGCCAGACAAGTGAAGCTGAGATACCCCCGACACAAACTGGAAAGGAGAGACTGTGATAAAGTCGGAGACGTAGTTATCCAGTACCACCCGGAACGGATAATTATGCATCTCATAACGAAAGCTCGTTATTTCGAGAAACCGACCCCCTCTAGCCTCAACACGTGTTTGCAAAGAATGCGAGAGTTAGCACAGGAGAAAGGGTTCACGGATATCGCGATTCCCCGTCTTGGGTGCGGGCTAGACGAGATGAGTTGGGGGCAGGTGAGAGAAATGCTTAGCGAGACCTTCAAAGAAACACCGATCATAGTACATGTATATACGCCTGAAATGGAACATATCGGGGAAGTACCGGAGCCGGACTCAGACGAAGCCGACTCCTGGGACGGTGAACTAACCGATGAAAGAAGCCCAGACTTTGTGACCCCACGGTCCGAATATCTACCCATTACGGGCACCGGAGGGGCGCCAGGTGAAGAGCGACCGCGGACCGATCCACCGGGACCCAGCCCCCGGGGTGGGGGAGGTTGGAAGATGGAACCCAATAGTTCTTGGGAACCACAAAGCATGAAAGTGGGTAGCCCCGTTGGCCTGGCGGAGACAGAGGAATTGGGAAGCGGTGAGGAAGGAGTAGAGGGAAATTCTGAGGAAGTGGAAGGCCAGCCGGGTAGGCTGGAGATAGAGGAGGCGGGAAGTGGAGAAGAAGAAGGGGAAGACTCGGTAGAAGAGGGATGCCAATCGGGTAGGCTGGAGACAGAAGAAGTGAGAAGCGGTGAGGGGGAAGGAGAGAGAAATTCGGAGGATGAGGGAGACCAATTGGGTAGGAGGGAGATGGAGGAGGGGAGAAGCGGTGAGGAAGAAGGGGAAGAAACCAGTAATACGGATAGTGGATATCAGAGAACGGGACCCCAAGGGAACACTGTAGGAACGCGGGGACGGGGGACTAGGGGACGAGGGAGACCTCCCGGGAGACCTCCCAAACGAAAACTTTTTAATTTTATGAAACGACACTGATTCGCAGGTCTGGTTAGGGCGTCGCCCTCGAACTCCGGCGGGGCCGGAGAGACACTGAAAACTGTGGAAGGGGTCGTATTCGAGCGAGTCGGCACTGTGCTTTTCGCCGGAGAGGAGTGGCGGCTAGTTACGGAGCTCGACTTGGGCCCAGTGGAAGAGAGCGTAACGACCATACGAGAACAATTACAGAAGGTTAGTGCGGACCGATACGCTCTCTCACTCGTGGGACCCATAGCGAATATAGATTTAAGTGAGGAGGTCGGTAACATGAAAGCCAACTTTGTACGAATCGAGAACATTGTCACACATTTGGGTGAAATGATACCCCCGTCGCGGACAAAACGTGGGCTAGTGAACTTGGGGGGACGCGTGTTGAAATTCATTTTTGGTACTTTAGATTCAGACGATTTGGGCGAAATTGACGCTCGTCTGAATTCATTAAATGAAGCACAAGACGAAATTGGGCACTATTTGGGCGATCAACTCACAGCTCTAGACCATATCGACCGGAAAACAGAAGAGAATTTCGATCAAATTCAGAGGAATGCTCGGGCGTTGATTGACCTGGCACAACTTTTAGACAAAAACTTAAATAATTCTTACTCGCGACAAGACGCCATGGAGCGCTATGTTAATGGAGCTCTGAACATTATTGTATGCGTTGAGCGCCTGGGGTGGTCAGTGCGGTCTGTACAAGGTTGGTTGACGGACGTCCTCGGGATCATTCAGTCAGCGGCATCGGGTAGACTGGATGCAAGGCTGATTGATCCCTCGTTACTATTAGATATAATGACTACTGTAAGCCCGGGATTGCCAACCGGACTGGGGTGGGTAACCCCTTTAGAATTAAGGAATATGTTTGTTTATTATAGTCTATCTAGTGTTAAGGTATACAGTGCAGTGCGTGCGTTGCGTGTGGTTGTGACGGTTCCCTTAAAGGACGTGAGACAATCGGGTGAACTCTTTCGGGTCCACAACCTTCCAGTGACGCGGGGCGTTCTACGAACTCGAGTGCGGCTGGAACATGAGTGGTTCGTTACTACGTTTGATCGCCAGGAATTCGTTCTACTGAACCAAGACTACGTGAACAACTGCAAGGGAACTGATCCATTAGTCTGTTCAGCTCCGGTACCCTTTACAACGCTGGCCCAGCCCAGCTGCTTGAGTGCCATCTACTTTAGACGAACTACTGACGTACAAACCTTATGTCAGTGGGACGTCCTGCTGGGGCAGATCCATGACCAGTGGGAGCCTTCCTACTTGGGCTCCCACTGGTACTACAGTCTAGCCAAACCAAGCGAGGCACGGTTACAGTGTCGGGAAGGGACGAATGAGTTTAGCCACCGAGATGTCAACCTGGCGACGAGTGGCTACCTCGAGCTTCCCGACGAGTGCGAACTGCGAACCACCCATCATGTTCTGATGACTCGAGGGAATACACTAACTCTACACCGGACCACACTGGCCCCGCCATATTTCCCGCGTGAAGCAGACTCTACAGTCGCACATTCACCACAGGGCTCAGTAGCGGATCTCAGCCAAGGAATACGAAGCCTGGAGGAGGTTCGGGAGGGCCTAGGGCGACGTTCGATGGAAGTACCCCTGACATTACTCCACGAAGAATTGACCCGTATACAACAACGAAGGCACCATCGGTACATAGCGACAGCAGCCGGCGCGGGTGTACCAACCCTAGTGGTGATATTCGGCATTGCGTATTATTGGTGGCGGCGCAGAACTCACGATATTGACAACAATGAGACTGAGGAGGGGTTGGGTGAGCCGGAACCAGTAGCGTCTTAAGGGGAACCGAACACTGATCCGTGAGTGTGAAGTGTAGATATGTGAAGTGTAAAAATAAGTGAATTATTAGTTTATATGACGCATGAGTCATCCTACCGGGCGAACTGTAAAAGGATGTCTATGCCCAAGGGCATAGACATCTTTTAGAAAACCGGGAAGGATGTAAGGGTTAACAAATATATTTAGTATAAATATAACAAAAAGACTAAGTTAGTTTGAATGAGTAATAGACTGGATAAACTGCTGAGCTAGCAAGCAGACAGCCAGGCGCCTGGCAGTTCTAAGCTATCTAAATAGAAGGATCGGGGAGAAGGAGTGGGACAGAGAGAGATAGATGCGGCGGCGGCCGCCGCTCGTTGGTGTGTGTTGGTATTGGTAAAGACGGCAGCAGGCGGCAGCGGCTGGCGGACCAGAGTTGGTTTGGACGGGTGTGTGTTAGCAGCTGTGAAAAGAGAGAGGACGAGGCCGCCCTGTGAGCTATGTGCACCGAGAGGATGATAGCGTTGATGGTGTTGTGTGAGTAAGCTGGCCAGCGAATAGATTAAGTTATATATAATTCATAGATTTAAGTATTGTACCAAACGTAGATTTAAAAATGATATAATCAATGTCAATATAAGTAATTAATTGTAAACATCGGTTCGATTATCAATCAAATTAAATATTATTTTAAATTAAAATATAATCTTTGTCCTCATTTGTGTTAAGTGAACCTATGGTGAAATTAAATATCCTTTTAAATATAATGTTTTGCCCCTAATGAGACCCCCTTTCAGGTCTGACGGAAATCCAGCCTTACAATATTATATATATTAGAAAATTTTGATATCGTAATTTAATTCAAAAACAATAACTTCCAATCTAATCTTATTAAACGAGCAAAAATTTTATATTTATTTGTTTAATTGTGTATATATATATTTGTTTGTTTGTTTATATATTTGTATCTTAGTTCTATTTTGAAAACGGCTTTACCGATTTTGATGAAATTCACGGGTTACGGGGTTTTTTGGGTGACAATTCGATCTGTCACGGTCTCATCTTCGACAAAATTGTTTTTGATGGGTTTTTTCGTAATCAAATTAATTATTCTCAGGTAGACAAATCCCATTCTTAGGGTCTTAAAAAGGTTTCCTTTTCGTTTTATACCCAGGCAGACAATGGGTTGTTTGTTTCATTGTTCTAAAAGCCCTTGAAGAAGTATTGTGATTGTGGATTTTGTTCTCCCTAAACATTAGAAATATTAATAAACGTTTTATAATTGTTTTTATAAAGAACTTTATTTATTTAATAGAATAAAAATAATCAAGAATTTATTTAAAAATATATTTCGCATAAGCAGGTCTCAATTTTCTGAAAAAACAACATATTTTGATAGGTTTTATTTATTAATTGGATGAATAAAAATGAATCATATGGTTGAATCAAAACAGGTGCAGAAGGTGGGGCGCAGTGGTGGGGAATCCGGGGGTAGGGAGAGGTTTCGGGGTGGGGTCGAGCTGGGTGGAGATGGGGGGAGCTACATTGGGCGACTATTATATATTTTTGTATTTTTTTAATTTGAAAGCGGCTCTCAAATCAAAATCGATCTTTTTATCAGAATTTTAAATTAAAAATAATATTAAAATAAAGCTTTTAACTGAAGGAAGAAGTTACCGAGCATCGCTCGGTGCCTCCAGAGTACTAGTTTATTAAGAAAAGAGTGCCGAGTTTTTTAAAAAGTTTTCACTTTTTCCTTCTCTTATAATATTTTGTAGGGGAGTCGGGTTGGCCGGGCTGGCTAAGGCGCTGGCTTCGCTTGAGCATCGTTGATGACGATGGTCAAGCGGTAGACCCGGGTTCGAGCCTGGCTATCATATAAAAATTTCTTCCAGCTAAAACTCGGCTCCCTTACTAAGTCTATTAACACTTTACTGATGTGCTGTCTAAAAGGCTTTGTTTCCGGTGACAATAAATAAATAAATAATAAAAAAAAAATATTTTGTATGAAACATATATAAAGAATAATTTTTTTTTTAATTTTTTTTATTAATTAATTAATTATTTATTTTAATCTTTACTAGTTCATTATAAATATTATATTTTATATATTTAAATTCCGAATTATAATTAATAGTAACTAAAAACGAAAGAATAAATTTTCAAAAGATTTTTTAAGGAAGGCGTATTACCGAGTCTTGAAAAGTTTTAACTTTTTCCTCTAATTGTTTTTTTTTCTTAATTGATTTTATTTTGAACAACTTGAAATGGATTGACCCTTAAATACCTATATATAATCTTCAGTTAGGAAATCGACATCCTCCGGCGACTCTAGTTGGGAATTGAAACCTATGGTGACTTTTTCATTAATATTATATAAATGAGAAATAGAAAAAAAAAACTCTAGCTAACCCATCTGTTGTTGTGTTGTTCTTTTCTTTTGCAACCTAAGAATGAGAGTGTGTGCAGGTGGAGGGTAGAGGGTAGAGGGTAGATTAGATTGCTCGTTCCGGAAAGCATCCGGAAGTGATTTTTGTTTCTTTTTTGAGTGGCTCTGCAATAAGAGCCGAGAGAGAGAGAGAGCCCTCTCTCTTTGGTGTCTTCTTTTATCCCAGATCATGACCCTATACTATTCTTTTTCCATTTTTCCTTTCTCTCTACACCCTCTTTGATGTTCAAACGAGATGAGAGATATTTCTGTCAAAAGTGAAATTAATAAAATCTCTTATACAATCTAGATCATTCATACTGGGGCGGATTTACAATGTCGAAATGCAAAGGGTGAGGGGCGGATCTATGTGAGGAATAAAAGGGCTTGAGCCTCCGATGTATCAAATGTGCCTTTAATATAAAAAACATGATTTTTAAAAAGTACCTATCAGTGGCATGCGGTCCATGGATGCTCTGGATGTGGCCCATCCCTAAAATTTAAGCTATCAAATTTAAAGCATACTATATATGTTTGTCTAGATTAATTTGTTCCAACGCTTAGCTTCCTTTTTCCGCCACTAGATGTCCCGGCGATCAATTTCAAACAAGATCGAATATGGCCCGGTCAAATTAAAAACTTTATATCGAAATTGAAATCACAGATACATGAAATATACTCTAATCAAAAGAGAGTAAATTTTTCTGATTAATCGTTTGGTTAATCATATCCATAATTTAATTAGTTTTATATTAAATAAGACGTACACGTTTCGTCATTTTATTTGTGACTTTCTCAGCAACTTAATTCTCAAATCAATTTCCGATAATTATGTGAAATATTCTATCTAAAAAAATTGGAAAAGAAGAAAAAAGAATGTTTCTCATAATGATATTGGACAATTGAGTTGAGAAATAAGTCGCTGAGAAAGTCAAAAATAAAATGACGAAACATACGTCTTATACTATATATATACTATATATATTTGTCTAGATTAATTTGTAACAACATTTAGAGAAATTTCTCTAAAAAAATTACCCTCTTGCCTAGAATCGAACCGACGAACTCTTGAACTAAGGGAATGAGCTCTAGCCATTAGACCAATGTAACATTAATATTTATAGCTTGATTTCTGTTACTAAAACTATATATTTTTGATTTAGTCTTTGTGTCGAGATAATATTGTATTCATTTGAACTCGAATGAAAATGAAAAATCACCAATAGATTTTAAATTAAGAAACATTAAATATATATTAATTAACGAGGCAAATTTGAAATATAATTGTCAGCTCGGATTTTAAACTGATGGCTCCAATCGATTTTCATTAACTAGGCAAATTTGAAATATAATTCTAATTTGGACTCGAATTTTGAAATGAAAGACTCCAATTCATTTTAAATTAAGAAACATTAAATTTATTGATAATTGTTTCTCCCCCCCCCCCCCCAGGCCACTCAAAAATTAAAGAGGCGAAACTTTTAAGAGACGATGTATTTTCGGTAGTTTACGGGTATACATTTGGAGTGTGGTTTTTTAAGAGGAATAAGATTTTTGGACCGAGATGCTGCCCGCCAGGGCACCAGCCCGGAGGGCCGAGCTTCGAGGGCGTGCCGAAGGCACGCACGAAAAGCTCGTATGGAAAGAATTTTCCAGGTTTCTTATTTATGGAGGTTCGGGACAGCTTTCTATCTGGTTGATCTATGAAAAAATCTTTTGTATTTCTGCAGAGTGACAACGTCTGGTAACTAAATTTTATAATAAAAGAATTGAAAACATTATAGTACCATATCTATGAAAAGTTTTTGTTTTTGCCGAGAGTAGCAGAGTTGTTGATTCACAAAGAGAAACAAAGAGGTTGTCCTCTGCTTGATGCAAATAAACATACACACAAATATATATAGAAGATATATCTGTATATATATTATTTATTTGTTTGAATAATATATTTACAGATATATCATCTAGATATATTTGTGTGTATGTTTATTTACATCAAGCAGAGGACAACCTCTTTGTTTCTCTTTGTGAATAAAAGAATTGTTAATAATAAGGTTAATTTCGAATAAAAATCTTTGATCTGATAATATTAATAAAAACAATATTGAGATAAATTTTTTATCATTATAAAAATATTTATTTAACACAAAAACGATTTCATGATTTCTACACTAGTGCTTTTGTTATATTCTGTTGGCTGCAAATAATTTTTTATTTGTACATTTGTGAATAACTAATTAACTAGACTGTCAAATCTATTGAAAAATATATCATTGGATTCATAAAAGTTTAATTATTGATCTATATAAATTTGTTGAAAATGGTATAATTTGTATAGAAGTTATAATCCTTTTAAAGCTCGCTCCATTTTACTTCCATGTTAAAAAGACAATTTCCAATCATTTATTTCTCGGTAATAGGACAGACGATCAACTTCAAATTTCGGGAATAAATATTTAATACATCAATGATTATATAGTAAAAATTTGAGAATTTTCTTATAAAAATGATAAACAGTCCCGAACCCCTTTAAATGCAAGTAGCTTTGGGCTAATTAATCTATTTATTTTTTTATATATCTAATATTCTTTGCCTAGTCTATAACTTGTCTAACAGAGATACTTATAATAAATTTTAATAGTTACTAAAGTAAATCACAATAATTATCACATTAATTTGTATGTACCATAAGTAGGATTTGGATAACTAAACAGTCTTTTCAATCTCCATATTTATAGTATTAAATAATTTAACATCTAATTTGAAAATAATTAATTATTTATACAAGTATTTTAAAAGAGCTTTTCGTCCCGTGCCTTCGGCACGTGGCTGGTGCCCTGGCGGGGGGCGTCTCGGTCCAAAAATTTTATTCCTCTTAAAAAACCACACTCCAAATGTATACATGTAAACTCCCGAAAATACATAGTCTCTTAAAAGTTTAGCCTCATTTTCGTCCTGACACAGCTACAGAAATGAGGCTCTAGATATGAATCTGGAAGTATTTTTTTCTTCTATAATCTACAGCATTGTGATATTTTTTGTGTGGAAATAGATTTATTTAAATAAGTGGTACCGTGTGAGGAGGAGAATTATATTATATCATTTTTTTTTAAATTTGGGATCGATACTCGATATCAGGTTCCAAATATTTAAAAGAGATCAGGTGTTGTTTGTATGACAGGCTGCTCCTGTAAGTATTGCCATGAGAAACTCATATGGGCATGCGTGTCTTAAGTCGTTTAATTTTGTAAAAATAAAAAAATAAGAATAACAAAATTTAGATTTTTAAAAAATTATAAAAAAGTGGCAAATTATTAAAAAATAAACAAATAATATATAAATCAAATAAGATGTGATTGATTTCTTTTTCTGTGCGCAAAGAAAAGCAAATTGAATATTTAATTTTTGAGTTGTGAAGGGGGAGGGGTAATAATTATCAATATATTTAATGTTTCTTAATTTGAAATCAATTGGTATGTTCCATTTCAAAATTCGAGTCCAAATTACGATTATATTTCAAATTTGCCGCAAATATACCGGTGGCGCTCTCTCTCGGCAGCATTACGTCAGCGTTGTGGCAAATTAATCTAGACAAATATATATAGTATTATTAAGTCACTTATTTTTTTTGGAAAAATGATCTCAAAAAATAAATAGCATCAATTGGGACTCTCTTCTACACTATATTTCGACGCCAATTCGAAACTGTCAATTAATTCTCTGATTTGACTGGATTTTGGACCATTCGACGACGAATTAACTATTTTGCGGATCCGCAAGCTGGTGCGGGATCCCGTAGGCCTTCAAATGATGCGGATCCCACTTTGCGGGTTTGCAATCCTTAGTGACAGCACACTAATTCTAATAAATTTTATTTGTCATGTACTATTAGTGGGTTTTAAAATTAAAAAAATCACGTCGTCGTCGTCGTCGCGCAAGCCGATTATAATAAGTAGAGATAGATAGTTATAGATATAGATATAAAGGGCAACCTTGCCAACTTGACTCGGATATTTTAATTAATTTATCTATTAGCATTTTTATCTAGATATATAGCTTATAAAAAATGTATAGGTTCCATCTCATAGTCAATTTTTACTATATATTAATTTTTCTAGTGGTGTTAGACTAGGTAACTTGTTAAAACAAGTCTTCTGTTTTATCCCTCATTGAAGGGACTTATAAACAAGTACGTTCTTTATTGCTCTATATTCGTCGGCCATTCGTGATGCCCTTTGGCTGGTTGCGGAGGGATCGGTTTGGGATGCTTGTCCTACTGTGCCCCTGAGCGGCCCGCCTTAGGGATCAGCATTTGAGGGCTGGCGAATTTATGGAAATATGAACGAATACGATCGGCTGGCTAAATGGGCATCTATGTTCCCGAGGCCAATAGAAAAAAAAAAAAAAAAAAAAAAAGGGCAACCTAATTGATTTCTCTTTATGAATAAAACATTTAAGAAATTATTTTCAAATTTAAAACTTTTATTAACCGGAAAATATATTTTTACAATTCTTGTAAATTTAGAATATGTAAATTTAGAAGAGAATATATACTAGTTAAAAGGCGCAAAGAGAAAGAATAAATAAATAAATAAAAGCCTTTTTTAGCGGGGTGAATAATGTTAATTGAGTTATTCTTCCAGTTCAAATTACTTACTCAACAATTTTCCCAATTCAATTGACCCTTATCAATTTGGTAGAGTTTTATCTAATTACAAGTTGAAAAATAAATATAAGAAGCCATAAATAAAGTGGCCTTTGTGGGAGAGAAAACGGTGCTAAATAAAAGCAGCAAGAAATTGAAGATATAATTTAAATTTTAAATACTATATAGATAGATAGCTAACTTGTGTCTATACTATACGACTTTCAATCAATAAGAAGGGCTTTTAGCGTTATCCTATTTCAATAGATTCAGAAAAAAATATTCTATTTAGTAATGTGATGAACGTATATTCAATTTATTTCTGACTTCTTCAGTGGCTTCTTCATCAGAAGCTGAAATGATAAAACTCTGTATTTAATTTGATTTTTTGTCCAACTCGCTAAAGGATTTCATTTGGATACGATTAGTGAAAAATTAAAAATATTTTTTCTATAGTTCTATTAAAGAGACTCAAGTCAAGTATAGATTTTGACGAAATAATACCATATCATCAATACGGATTTCGCACTCAACACTCAACCTCTGAACAGATACATCGAATAGTTAACAATATAGAAAGTGCAATGGAGGAAAAAAGCATATGTTCTGGGGTTTTTCTTGATATCAAACAGGCCTTTGATAAGGTTTGGCACCAGGGACTTCTCTACAAGATAAAAAAATCTTCCCTGACCATTTCTATTGGATACTGAAATCTTACTTGGAAGACAGATGGTTCCAGGTAAAGATCGAAAATGAATTTTCACTATATCATCCCATTAGATCAGGAGTTCCTCAGGGCAGTATTCTCGGGCCATTTCTATATTCTCTATATACTGCCGACATACCAACTTCAGAAGATATATTCATCGCAACGTATGCAGATGATACCGCTATGATGATTACAAATCCCGATCCTGTCTCAGCGTCAAATAAACTACAAGAAAGTCTCAACATCATTCAAGACTGGCTACACAGATGGAGAATTCATGTAAATGAATCAAAATCTACACATATATCATTTACAAACAAAAGAATCTCGTGCCCTCCTGTATATTTGAATTCGAGAATTATTCCAAGTGGCGACTCGGTCAGATATTTGGGATTGCATCTTGATTCACGATTAACTTGGAAAGAGCACATAATTAAAAAAAGAAATGAATTAAATTTAAAATACAAAAAGATGTACTGGCTTCTTGGGAAAAATTCTCAATTGGCATTAAAATCTAAGGTACTGCTATACAAATCAATTCTTAAACCAATTTGGACATATTCTTGTCAAATCTGGGGAATTGCCAGCGAGTCAAACATTAGTATAATACAGAGGACTCAATCCAAAATACTAAGAAATATCGTCAACGCTCCATGGTATGTCACCAATGCTAGCATACACAACGACCTTATCGTTCCATCGGTCAGAAAAGTCATCCTTGATCAGTATAAAAAACATATCAAAAAATTGGAAGATCATTCGAATTCATCAGCCATCACTCTTTTGGACAACAGTTTAACTCTAAGGAGACTAAAAAAATACCACATTTTGGACATGGAAGAACGTTCTGCCACATACAGCTGGACTAATAAATTTAATTGAGGGATCCTTCACTGGAAGAATAACCTCTCAATTGTGTGAATGGGATATAATTGTGTTGCGTGAATGTAGAAATTTTATAAATTTTACTTATAGTCAAAATTTTATTGACTGATTGTAAAAATTCTCTTCAAACAATAAAAAAAAAAATTCTATAGTTCACTCGATTTGGGGAAACCCTGAAGATAGTTTTTGGAGACGTGGACTGATAAGTGAATTTAATGGATTTTGATGAGTCAGTTCAAGGTTCAAAAATCAGAGATAATTATAATAATATGTTTTTATTTAAAACCGACATTTCGGAGGTTTATTCCGTCCTTCTTAGGGTTTAAAAAGTCAGTGAAGGAAATACAATGGGACATTCCTCTCTCTCTCCTTTTAAACCCCTGAAGAAGAACGGAATAAACCTCCGAAACGTCGGTTTTGAATAAAAATTAAGCTGACGTGTTCTGATGTGGCCATCCACTTGACTTTACCATACAACCTGCCCCCTCACTTATATTTAATATTTAATAAAATCATTTATAATCATGGAGGGGGGTTAGTTTTTGCATTTTTAGACTCCTGGGAGCCCACTGATTATGTATACAAAATTTGGTTGAGTTTGGTACAAGAGCCTAGATTTTCATTTTTTGACCTACACCCCCCCCCCATTTTGGGCGGTTAATTTTTGAATTTTTAGACTTCTGGGGTCCACTGATTATGTATACAAAATTTGGTTGAGTTTGCTCAAATAACCAAAATTCTTAATTTTTAACCCCCTTCCACCCCCTTGATTTTGGGTCGATATGCACCAAAATCTAATCAGCTCTTAATTTCAATGGACCAAAACTACGTGGGAAATTTGGTTTCGATATTCCCTCCTAGTTTTTGAGCTAGCTCGTCCACAAAAATTTGGTAACGCACATACTGACAGACTAACTAACTAACCGACATTTTGACAAAACAATTATTATCTCGAAAAATATAATTTTTTCGATGTTCACTTATTAGAGATTTTTTGTAGAGCGAAATGTCATGGTTTCGCTCAATTTTTTTAATCAAAATAGTTTCAGCCGTTTTTGAGATATTTCGAAAAAAAGAAGGAAAAAAAACACTTTTTTTGCACGATTACAATACTTGACCATACCCTGTATGGTAAAGTAAAAATATATAATTAAAGTTTTGAGCATCTTTTTTTGAAAATAGTTGGTAGTTTTTTCAAAAAATCAGCTGTTAGTTCTCAGGTTCGACTCCTGGGGGATGAATCCCCTCTGATATCGCAATTTAATAATATTTCTACTAAAATCTTAGAATTTTTCCGAAAAAGATTGATTGAATTCTTTCTCTTTTAAAGTAAAAATATAGTTATAATTATCTCTATTTTTTGAACGTTTGTACTGACTCATCAAAATCCATTAAAAATCCTGACGATATTTTGGCTAGATTTTTTGATAGAAGGGCAAGTGTGGGTGTTTGTGATTCACATTTTTCCATAGGTAGGGTAACATCTAGCAGGCTCTACAATAAATAGGTGGGCCATATGGCTTATTATCTGCTCGGCACTCAGCTTGTGGAGATAGCTAGGTATCTGGGTGTGAAGTGGTCCATCCATTTCGTGCAATTAATTGCCGTCTGCTTCCTCTCCCTTTTCCATTTGATGATTGACACATTGGGTATGCCATATTGGATATTGCTTACCTGAATGACATTCCGTTTATTTCTAAGCAAACACCTGACTTAGATAAAACCATCCACGCCAATAATTCATTTATATATACCTACTTACTTCGAGAATATATTAAACACGAACAGATTTTAATAGTAGGGCAATCCAATTTTGATTTTATTGAAATATATTTCATTTAAATAAAAAATTGATTAGTAGAGATAGGGACGGAAAAACCCGGACAAGTGCGAGTCGGGCTCACATTTACGTATTTATATTGCTGGGAAATTTTTTGCTTTAATTAAAAACAATATATTAATATTATTTTTACTTTCATATTATTTATATTCTATAGAATATAATGTGAATGAAGTATTGCGATCGCATGCCTGGGTCCTGACTCTTTGAGAGCTTCTATCTCAGAGATAAAACAAGGTGGAAGGAATCGATGCCCTTAATAGTTTGAAACCGGATTTAGGACATAAAACCGGATATTGTGGCTCCCAGAGGCTAAAAAGTGGCCAAAAATCCATTGGTCAGTGGGTATGTACTTATGTACTAAGGTGACGCGAAATATGAAGTGATTTTTTAATTTTTGGCTATGTAATCAGTAATAGCGAAAGAAAGTAGCATGAGGATATTTAATATATTGTTTTTGTTTTTTCATAAAAGTTACGTCTTCTGGGTTAGGAAAATTATCTTGATTTTCTGTATCTATCTACTCTTATTGAACGAGCAAAAATTGTTTGTTTATATATTTATTTGTTTGTATATTTATTTGTATCTTAGTTCTATTTTGAAAACGGCTCTACCGATTTTTAACCGACTTCAAAAAAGGAGGAGGTTCTCTATTCGATTGAATTTTTTTTTTTTTTTTTTTTTTTTTTGTGCCTATGTTACCTCATATCTCCGCCAATTGTCAACCGATTTTGAAAATTTTTTTGCATTGGGTCCAGTCTAGCTTCCGATTGGTCCCATTTTTTTTTCGTTTTTTTCATAGGTATTAGACCTTTTTTATTAGGTTTGTTTAGACCTAACCTCTTTGTTTATGAACCGATTTCGATGGTTCTTTTTTTATCCGAAAGGGGTGTCTTAGGGATGGTGTCATATTAATTTGGTCAAGTTCTGATGATATAATCACTATTAATAACATCACTAAAAAGAGAAAAATAAAAATTTTTAAGAAAAAATAAAAACCGACTTCAAAAAATTAAATGCAACAAATAAAATACACTAAAAGGTATAAAATAATTATTATCTTATTTAGTTACAACTAAACGACGAAATATTAACACGAAATTACTTTTTGAAGTCGGTGCCAAACATATACCTTTTATGAATCGCACTCGACGGATCTTACTTAGTACGTTTGGAGGGTACGCTCGCTTATAGGTATAGTTTGTTTGGCACCGACTTTAAAAAGTAATTTCGTTTTAATATTTCGTCGTTTAGTTGTAACTAAATAAGATAATAATTATTTTATACCTTTTAGTGTATTTTTATATTTGTTGCATTTAATTTTTTGAAGTCGGTTTTTATTTTTTTCTTAAAAATTTTTTGATGAAACAAATTCTATTAACAAGTTTTGAGGATGAGAAAGCGATCTGGCTAGTTCTAGACCTCGACAAATTTCATCTTAATTGATCTTTTCTTATTTAAAGTAATTATTTATAGATGAAAACTCAATAAAAAAGTTTGTTTACATTTTTTACTTTATTTTTAATTGGTTTTTTAATTTTAAAACCCACTAATACTTTATACCAAATATTGTTATGTATTAGAATTTGCCAATTTAATTGATTAAAATTCCGCTTATTAAAAAACACGGACTAAAAATATATCGCAAGCTAGAAGATTAAGTACAGTCGATAGTGGGGAAGTAATCTCCGAAATCGAAGCCTATTTAATGTAAAAAATTGCTTCAATAAAATTATTATTTATTTAATTGATTAAAAAATTCGATAAATTGTTATTTAATTAAAAAAAATAATTATACGGAATTTATTTATATACCTACATACAGATATTCTGTGGACCACTAGAAAAGAAATGGAAAACTGGGTGCGGGGTGGGGATGGATGTGGGGGGCAAAGGAGGTGGGGATGGAGTTGTGGAGGATCCGGGGGTGGGACAAGGTGCGTGGTTTCGAGGGGAGGGGGGTCCAGAGGGTGTTTACTATATATTTGTATTTTTTTTTAATTTGGTTACCGTGCATCGCTCGGTGGCTCCAGGTACTTTTATACTTAATAGAAAAAAATACTGATTTAAACATTATTCTCAAAAGCAACATTAAGCTCTATAAGAAGAAATTTAACGGTTAAAATAATCATTTTTCTCTATCCAAATCAAATTAATGGGCATAAAATTATCGAAACGTGATAAACATAGGGGGCTAACAAGCTCACTTCGTAAACAAACTTCCCAGTTACGGAAGAAAGCCATTCCATTCAACAGGGAGAAGAATATTAAGACACCTGGATTAGACAAAAATAATACATTAAGATTCAAAAGATAAAAAATGACTATTCTTCAATGAGAACCTTCTCATATATAAGACTCTTGGATTATATGTTTACTTGACTGCGAAGCAATTCATAAACATTTATTCAGGGATTACATTAAAGTCCTAATCAGAAGTTTAAACAATAGAATTTTTGGCAAATTTTAAATAAAATAATATTAGAATTGATTCTCAAATAAAAGAGAAATTTTTTTTGAAATAAATCTCTTGACAATCATCAACTAATTATTAATAATGTAGGGTGCTGGTTTCACCCCCTTGGCTCATAGGGGTGAAATAATACACTTATTTATGATTTAATATATATTTATTTACAAAAAGGGGGGTAATACATTTTCGTGTCTAGGAGGTCATCGTTAAAACATCTTAAAACATCGTTAATTAATACATCGTTATTGGTTACTTAAATTAACAACAACCATCTTTAAGCAAATCCCGTATTCAACTGACTGGCTTCCAGTTGCAACTCAAATTACCCTCAGCAGCAACACATACACATACACACATGCATATGAGTGTCAGCCGACACAAGTTGTCATAATATTATTTATTACCGAAAGCTTTTAGCCGGGCCCGGAACCCAGAAGTCTGCCTTTAGAATGGACAATGGGACGCAATCTCGTGACCGGGCACGTGCCAACCATATGCTCTTAATAAAACAGGAATCAAGAAAATTCACTTAATTAAATACTTAATTAAACAATTAATTTCCCACAAATCGGCCATCCTCATAACTTTTAACGCCCCGTTAAAACAAAATAATCTTAATCTTGTATAGAAAAACAAATTATACAAAAGTCCACAAAAATATATATATAGCAGCTAAACCAATTTTTAGAGAATATATATCTATTCGCTGAAAACTGGTGAACTTATCAAGTCTCATGAGTTATTAGTCGTGTATAAATTTTAATCCGATTAAAATAAAGGAAGGGTGTATAAATTAGTCATGTCGCAAAATAAATATTTTAATCGTTCAAATCTCGTCTACGGTAAGTCGCAGAGCTTTGAAATTTGAAACTTAAGCTATTCAGGGGCAAAAAGTTACCGAGCATCGCTCGGTCCTCTAGGCACTTTTATTCTTAAACAATTAATTAAATTATGGATACCATTCACCAAACAATATTTTTTAAATTTAGTTTGTGGCGCAAATTATTCCAGATATTGTTAGTAAACCGTCAACCAAAAAAAGGTTGAGAAACACTGGCTTACCATATTCTTTAATCATTACAAAATCTTAATATATCATTAAAATAATTTACAAAAAAGAAGATATTTTTTACATTTTTTAACCCAAAAGTCTATTATAGTTGCGTGAAGCATTGGAAATACATAAATTATGATACCAAAACAATAAATCTTCTACCAATTTTAATTTTGGAGTTTTTAAGGGTAAATAGACTCAAAATTTCAGACATTTTTAAGCATATTAAAAAAAAAACATTTTTTTTAGTAAATTCAATATTTGGGCCGCTTTGAATGATAACCATTATATATGGTCGCTTTTTACAACATTTTTCGTCAGTGTCTTTAGTTTTTGTATTATTCTTCTTCATTAGTTGGTGGAAGCATTTACAAATGGACTTGATATCTCCCGCAAAGTTATTTTATCAGAATTGTATGCAAAATTAAATTTAAGCTTTTAAGCAAAAACTTAATATATTTAGATGATTAATAGAGAACCATAATAAATCAAATATATAAATATACAATATGAACTAAAAACTGAACTCCATAGGCTAATAATAAATATACCATATATATCTGTATAAATAAATTAACGATTTTACTATTTAAAAGAATTTAAATTAATTTAAATGTATTTGACAAATCATGTAAATGGAAATTCGATGGGGCGGGGGTGTAGTTATTTCCGTTATCATACATAATTTATATATCAATATAAAACTACTTTGTCATGTCAAGTGCACATAACATGATTTTAAATCAGTCCGGATTTATAACAATAAATCATTATCGAAATTGATAATTTTTCAATACTCGTCGGTTAAAGCCGCATTAATACTATAAAATCCCGTAAAACAACTTCGCAGGTAGTTTTGATATATAATATAACTAGCTGCAAGGCCCGCCTTCGGCGGCCCTCTTGCTAGTCGGAGGTGCGCCCCTTGGACCCCCAACCCACGAACCCCACCCAGCACCTCCCGGCCCCCGCACCCGTGCACAACCACTGCCCCACCTCACCACCACGCACCCCAGCCCCCGCACCACCCCACTATGCCTCTGGACCCTCCCATGATCCCCCCTCATTATGCCTCTGGACCTTCACCTAAACCCTCCACTCCACCCCTCACCCCGTGCCCCCCCCCACACTTGCACCTTACCCCCGCACCCAGTTTTTTCATTTCTAGCCTTCTAGTGACCCATAGATTCTATATACAAAATTTAGTTAATTTGGTATTAAGGGTAAGAATTTTCATTTTTTGCCCTCCCCCCTTTGGGTGGTTAATTTTTGCATTTCTAGCCTTCTAGTGAGCCACAGATTATGTATATAAAATTTGGTTGAGTTTGGTTCAAGAGCAAGAATTTTCATAGAAAATCATAGATCAAAGATGGTGTCATCTATTAATTCCGATGGAGTGGAATATTTTTAATTATATGTCAGAGGGGTTGTTTTTCACACCCTCGGGAATCGAACCCGAGTGCCAGTAACAGCAATCCGGGCCACCTGGCTCACCTGCGGGATACGAACCTCTCTGACATATGCAAACGCGACCTCTGACATATAATTAAAAATATTCCACTCCATCGGAATTAATAGATGACACCATCTTTGATCTATGATTTTCTAGTAAATTTGAATCTATTACCATCGGCAAATTAATATCTTTCATATTAAATTAGGAAAAGTCATTCCATTGCCCTTCGAATTTTGAATTTCTTCAAAATTCGAAACACTCAACCACCTTTATTTAAATTATATGGCATGGCTATATGTTTAAATTTAGAATCACTATATCGCGAAATTTTACAAATTAAGATAACAATCTTTGAGTAAAATATTTTACGCGTTTGCATATGTCAGAGAGGTTCGTATCCCGCAGGTGAGCCAGGTGGTCCGGATTGCTGTTACTGGCACTCGGGTTCGATTCCCGAAGGGGTGAAAAACAACCCCTCTGACATATAATTAAAAATATTCCACTCCATCGGAATTAATAGATGACACCATCTTTGATCTATGATTTTCTAGTAAATTTGAATCTATTACCATCGGCAAATTAATATCTTTCAAGAATTTTCATATTTTGACCCTCCCACCCCCTTTTTGGGTGGTTTTTTGGGGAATTTTTTTAAACAAAAGTTGTCAGAAATCATATCCCCTACAACTTTGCTCATTTTAAAATTTGCCGTAGAGTTAATAGTTTAGGAGTTATTTGATAATTTTCATTCGTACGCCCCCCCCCCCCAAACCCCCTTCTGGGGTCAAAATATCAAAACGTTATATAGCTAAAAACGTAAGTTAGAAGACATCTGATATAAATATGAAATTTCATACTAATCCCTTCAGCCGTTTTTACGTGAATCGTGAGCAAATTTTCGCGGAACACACGGAAACATAGACAGACATACATACAGACATACATACAGACAGGAATTTTGTTGAGGGTGTTTTCGTTTATAACTTTGCTTGAAACGTGTGCAACCAAAATTTGGCGTGATTTGGACCAATGTACAGACAAAACCTTAATTTTATATATATATAGATTTGTACTACTCTTTTATTAGGTTTTTAAATTATTAATATAATAAATTGAAATTGAAAAACACCAGTTGATTTATACTTTTATTATAGCTAAGTCTTAAAATCGCATTAAAATTATTGAAAAAAAAATTCATAGGCTTTTATGGTTTCTAAAATTACGAAATTATGATTATTAATTTATTTTTATAAGAATTTTGCCGGCTTGGTATGTACTGGATATATTAATTTTTTATTGTTAGGATAAATAAACTGAATTTGCTTCTTTCCAGTAATTTATTTTGTTTTTCAAAATGGTTATTCCAAATATTTCAAGAGCGTTCTCAGCATCTCTTCCTCAGTGGAAACTGTGGGACCACACAATAGGCAAGTCAGTGAGTTGTTATAATTACAGGTGTCAAAAAAGTACTCCCCCACCAATGTGCCGACTCCATCAGTTTGTACAGAACATTGATAAAAAGCTCGATCACACAACACACACAAACATATGGTATATATCCATCTTTACAAATCCTTAGTTCGTCCAATTGTTGAGTATGCCACTGAAGTATGGAGTCCTTTTTACTCCGTAGAAAAAAACTTCTCCAATCTGTACAGAATAAATTTCTTCGTAAGCTATCCTTTAAACTCTTTATCCTAAATGATACCTCTTCAAATGTCTCCTTGGAAACTCAATTTAATCTTCCTGATCTTGATAGGAGACGTGAATTTTTTGATGTGTCCTTTGTTTATAAATTATTAAACAGCCAGATAGATAGCAGTTTCCTACTATCCCAACTAAAAATAAATGTTCCATGTCGCAGTTTGAGATCGCAAGACATGTTTTACATTGACTGCCCGAGATCAAACTATATGATGGCTTCCACCTAAACCGAATGATGAACATATGTAATGGTGTGTTCATTGGCGTTGACGTTGACAATTGTTCTCTTGGTAGTGTTAGGAGACTGATGCTGGGTAGAGAGACTTTGCTTATGTTTGGTTGAGTCTGATTGTATGATTTGTATTCTTATATAATAATGCATTCTTGTAATTTATGTAAATGTATGCTTGTAAATATGTAAAAGGAATTGTTCCGTTCAAAATAAATAAATAAATAAATAAAATAAATAAATAAATATATACAAATTTAAAATGAGACAACATACGAATATACAATTATTTACATCTCCTTATAATAAAGTCCAATGAAATTTAAAAATCGAAAAATGGTCAAGCACCAGAGCAGGTTTAAATTTAACTAACTAATTACTGTTAATGACCAGTCGAGCGAAGGTCAATGACCACAAAATTGTCTACACTTTCTGGCACGCTCAATTATTTAATAAAAAAAGCATAAATGTTTATTTATTTGTCATTTCAATTAAAATTTTTTATTCCCTCATTAAAAAGCCCGTGTCTACCTTGTAATTTACTGTCTTTTTTAGGCTTTGTTGGATGAAACACGATTCCTTGAAAAAACGTTTTGTTTTATTTTTTTCATAGTCAATTATATTAAAATTTTCAAAATCAAAATTATGACCCTCAGTCCGCGCATGTTGTGCCAATGCTGTTTGGTTGTTGTTCTCTTTTTTAAGCACAGATCATTTGTGTTCATATAATCTTTTTTCCATAGGTCTACCTGTTGTGCCTATATAAATTTTATTACAATCAATGCAAAATATTTTATAAACTACATTACATTGATTGATTTTTTCTATTTTGTCTTTGTTATTGAACAGGAAAGACAAATTATTGCCTATTTTTGGCACTAGATCTATTTTATATTTGGAGAACAACAACTTTAGCTTATGATACGCGGTGTGAAAGTCATAATCTGTAGCCTCCCTGGTTGAGAATGAGATGTAATGAAGCTAAAATTGACAATTCTCAACCAGGGAGGCTACAGGTTATGACTTTGACACTCGCGTATCATTTTTTGTATTTTTTTCTAAAAAGTATCTAAAAAAACTAAAATTTTCAAAAAAAAAATTTGAATTTGGACCATTTTTGAAGAAGTTATACGGAAAAAGCGATATATTTTAAACCCGTGATCAAAAATATTTCAAAATTTACCTGGAAGAGTTTTTTGAAGGGTACAAAAAAATGTCAAAAAAATGAAGGAAATCAAAAATTAAAATTTTTTAAACCCTCCGATTTGGCGTGGAATGCCCCATATATATTATATATGTATTCATTTGTACCAAGCAGAGGACTACCTGTTTAATTTCTCTTTATAGAAAAAAAACATGTTTTAAAATTAATTTTCTCTACGAATCTGAACATTTCTAATCACAAATAACGAGAATTTAATTATACTAATATATATTGTCCGACTTCAACTAGCGTATCTTATGAAATTAAAATATTTATATGTAGGAAGAAGTCTGTCCCAATATTTAATTAAACTATTCACTTTAAACGTTTAAAAACTTTTAACAAAATACTCTTTCAATTTTACTTTTTATCGTATCTTACGAGTTGAGAGTTTGAAATTTCCGATTACAGGACTAATTGAAAAAAATAAAAAAGTTGTTAAATTGAGAAATGAATTCGGGGTAGTAGATCCAGTCGTATTGTAGTCTACAATGAAGAATTAAGTAGTTAATTATGAAATGTAAAGGGATGGATTCTCGATTCAATCGAAAACCAATAATACGAATCAGAATTTGTTTCTATGTCCGCATAGATGAATCTCTATTCATTTCCATTCCAATTCACCATATTCACCAGGATATTCATTCCAATTCCCCACTATCGGTATCTAGTGATGTGCAGGGTATTAAAACAAAAACAGCCCACCAAACAAAACCACATTCATTGAAATTCATCATCATCATCATTGAGTACACAAGACTGGTTTGACACAACCACCCGTCATTGAAATTAGCTGGTAAAAATAATTGTTTATAAGCCTGGATACAGGAATAAATACAATTAGTTATAAAAACAATCGAAAAACATTTAATTCAAAAGGTTTCGAGAGAAATTATCCTTTCATCAATTGAAAAATATTTCATATAATAATAAAACTTGAGTAAGATACGAGGTAGGTTTCACAAAAAAGAAAAAGAAAAATGAAAAATATTTCCTCTCTTGAAAAATGATAAAGCAACTTCACAACAAATAAATATTTTAAAATTGATAATGGTAATGTATTCAAGATGAGATTACATTGAATAAAAATAAATAATTTAATAATAATAGAGATACTTGGTAGGTCCAAATTTTTTAAATATTTTAATCAGGTTGAGTTAATAAGGACCACGGTAATAAAGATGCAGAAATTTCTTGAGTAAATAAAAAATCTCCCTTCACAGTATTAAAAACAGAAAAACCGAAACAGTTTCAGCCACAACTCGTTGCCATCATCAGTCTGGAACTGTTAAAAGATTTATTATTTTCAAGTGTGTATTGAGATGTTGATCATTACTTTTTTGTAGGTTGCAGACTGATGATGACAACGAGTTGTGGCCGAAACTGTTTCGGTTTTTCTGTTTTTAACACATATAAATAAAGATATCTCTACCTGCGAAGGGAGGTTTTTATTTACTCAAGAAATTTCTACATCTTTTTTCACCGAGGTCCTTTTTAACTCAACCTGATTAAAATATTAAAAAAAGAATGTTATATCATTCCTATCCATAGAAAATTTATATAACAGGAATAGTAGGGAATTGGATAAAATTAAAAACACAGAGTATTTATTAAATGGCCTAGACGTTTCGTCAATTTATTTTGACTTCCTCAGTGGATCATTTTATCACGCTTTGTCAAAAAATAATTTCACTATAAGACAAAACATCAGTAATATTTTGTTAACATATTCTTGGCTCACAGTAATCAACAATCTTGGAAACGACTTTTCTTTAACAATTAAAATTTGTCGTATTTATACATAAACAAACTTTCTACGATACTATGATTCGTATAAAAAGAAACAAAGACAGTGATAGTAATTAAAATTAATTAATATTTGGTGATGTAATTAATTAATTATCTTTTCCAAAAGATGAAATATAAAAATGAATTGAAAATAATTGAAAATTCAATTCATTAGTAAATCATTTTTTTTTTTTTTTTTTTTTTTTTTTTTTTTTAATGATATTGATGAGAGAAGGAGATACAACCTGTAGGTGGATCCCCTAAAGGCTTGTATGAGCTGGCCCCTCAATCGTGAAAAGAATAGAGTAGAAGGAAAAGAAGCCGGGATCACGAGCCAATCTCAGAAACTTAGATACAATTCAATATCCAATTTACTTTAATAATAAAGCGGTTTGTTCTACAGCATGCGCCGTTTTCCGCATCCAACACGCCAATTCTCTCTATCCAGAATGTCTTGCTCTTGTAGTTGCCTACTGGTCATTGCCTCATCTACTCCCTGCTTCCACGTTCGTCTCTGGTCTTCCTCTTCTCCTCCGTCTTTCCGTGGGCATCCAGGTCCATATTTTATGAGGCCACCTATCTTCCGGCATTCTTTTGAGGTGTCCATACCATATTAATCTCTTCCTTTCTATTCTATCTATTATGTCGTTTTCCATTTTCATTTTGTCCCTTATAGTTGTATTTGGGATATGCTCCAATCTCGACACTCTGCAACTCCTTCTCATCGCATCCATTTCGAGCGCTTGTAATTTCTTTTCGTTTTTCTTATTCATGTCCCTTGTTTCTGAATTGTATAGGGCTATGCCTTCCACTATGGACCGATATATATATTTTTTTGTGTCCTGTTGGATCCCTTTGCTCCACCAGACCCCATTCAGTTGCCCAATAGCTCTTCGACCTTGACAGATTTTATTTTTAATATCCCTCTCACAGATTTCCCCCTCTGTCCCGACCGTCAGGAATTCTGTTTTTTAACGTTTATTTCCAGTCCCCATCTATTATATTCCTCTTCCAGTTTACGGGTCATGTAGCTTACGTCATCTATATCGGCTGCAATAACAACTTGGTCATCCGCAAATAATAGTGTGTAGAGGTACAACTCGTCAATTTGTAGTCCCATTGATCCACATTTTTTTGTCCATTCTTGCAGGGCATATGAGACATATATTCGAAATAGAGTAGGAGACAGACAACATCCTTGCAGTAGACCTTTATTATTATTATTATTATATTATTATTATTTATCATTTAAAAGAGCTAATTAGAATCTACTTAGAATCTTGTAAAATTGAAAACCTGATGAAGCGCGTTAAAGGGGATGAAAATTTAATAATTATGGGGGATTGGAATGCAAGAGTAGGAAAAGGCAAAGAAGGAAAAGTGGTGGGCGAACACGGTCTAGGAAATAGGAATGAAAGGGGCGAAAGATTAATTGAATTTTGCAGTAAGCACAGTCTAGTAGTAGCAAACACACTCTTCCAACACCATCCAAGAAGGATCTACACGTGGAAAATGCCGTTAGACAAGGGAGATTTCAAATAGATTACATATTAGTCAGACAAAGATTCAGAAATCAATTAAAGGACTGCAAAAGTTATCCTGGGGCTGATATATCTAGTGATCACAATCTAATTGCGATGAAATGCCAACTAAAATTTAAAAAACTAATAAAAAAGGGGCGGTCGCGAAAAAACTGGGATATATCTAAATTAAAAATAAGGAAACCCAAAAACTCTAATGAATAAGAAACTGGAAGAAACAAAGAAAGGTTTGTCTGTTTAAAGAGTAGAAACATATTATTTTTTTGTGATAAATTTTGATTGTTCAAGTGTGTAAAAGTTCAAGATTCTTGAGCAATTGGGGCATGATCCAACAATGTATTATAGTTTAAATAAAAAGGATTAAAGGATGTTTCGTCGCGTAGTGGAATTGTCTTTTGACAAAGAGTGATAGAATGAGCCACTGAGGAAGTCGAAATTAATCGACGAAACGTCTGGCCCATTTAATAAAAACTCTGTTTTTTATTTTTATCCAATTCCCTGCTATTCCTGTTAATTAATATATTTAATGTTTCTTAATTCAAAATGAATTGGAGTCTTTCATTTCAAAATTCGAGTCCAAATTAGAAATTAGAATTTCAAATTTGCCTGGTTAATGAAAATCAATTGGAGCTGTCAGTTTAAAATCCTAGCTGACAATTATATTTCAAATTTGCCTCGTTAATTATTATATATTTAATGTCTCTTGAATTTAAAATCTATTGGTGTTTTTTCATTTTCATTCGAGTTCAAATGAATACAATATTATCTCGACACAAAGTCCAAAACAAAAATATCTAGTTTTAGTAAGAAAAATCAAGATATAAATATTAATGTCCCAATGGAGTAATCGGTAGAGCCAATGACTATAGTTCAAGAGTTCGTCGGTTCGATTCTAGGAAAGAGCGTAATTTTTTTGAGAAATTTCTCTAAGCGTTGTTACAAATTAATCTAGATGAATATTATATAGTATTGATAGAGATTTTCTTTAGGAGACGGACTGGTATAAATATGCAATTGGATGTTGATGAAAGCAGTCCACGGTGGTTGTAAAAATAAGACTATAGAGGTTTTATTATTTTACATTTATTTGTATAAACCGACGTTTCGAGATTTATTCTCTCCTTCTTCAGGTAACAAAAAGTCAATGAAAGTAGTTCAAAACATAGTTACTTTCTGTCTCCTTTGACAATGCCAAAAAAAGAATTGCTTTTTACTTTATTTTCTGTTCGAGATGAAAAAAGATTTTTATAATGTTTTTTTGACATTGTCAGAGGAGACAGAAAGTAACTATGTTTTGAACTACTTTCATTGACTTTTTGTTACCCTGAAGAAGGAGAGAATAAATCTCCGAAACGTCGGTTTAACAAATAAATGTAAAATAATAAAACCTCTATAGTCTTATTTTTTACAACCACCGTGGACTGCTTTCATCAACATCCAATTGCATTATATAGTATAATAAAAATAAATTCTGTTAAATTCCGCAAGCTTTTCTCTATAAAAATAATTAAGACTAAAAAGTAAAAAAATAAATTATATTTTAAAAAAACTAAAAAACACGCTTTAAAGCACTAAAAAGTACATAATAATGTAATAATCAAAAAGAGTGAATTAATTCAAAAATATTTACATCCTTCTTCGCCTCACACTTTTTGATTATTACATTATTATGTACTTTTTAGTGCTTTAAAGCGTGTTTTTTTAATTTTTTCAAATATATATTAAATTTTATTTTAATCTAATTGGAATTTTTTGCTATTTTTCGAATTTATCAACTTCGAGACCAAAATCATTTATTTTCCCATTAAATTCATTTAGATTGAAAATTTCTAATGTCCCTAATAATTTAGCCACCCATGGTATGTAGAGGTATATTTTTATGTGCATCAAGCAGAGGAGAACCTCATTGATTTCTCTTTATAGTTTTTTTTTTTTAATAATTTATTTACTCTACCTGTGTATTTATTTCTCTATATTCATAAACTCACGATCGCTCAAGAACGAAGATTAATTTCTATTTGGTGATTCTAATTAGCTCTTTTAAATGATTTACTAATGGATTATAAATTTTATTAAACCAATTATTTTACATTAATTAATGTATACATTGTATTTTAGCTTCGACTCCGGAGATTACTTCTCCACCATCGAGTGTCCTTGATCATCTTTAGTCCTTGTTTTTAATAAGAGGAAAAACTAATTATAGAAAAAAACCTCTTTTCCGATAATTATTCCAATACCATATTGCGGAAATTAATCCATCCAATTAATTTCCCCTTCTCCCAATTAATTTACTAATGGATTTTTTTTTTTTTATTAAACCAATTATTTTACATTAATTAATGTATTCATTGTATTTTTTGCTTCGATTCCGGAGATTACTTCTCCACCATCGAGTGTCCTTATTCATCTTTAGTCCTTGTTTTTAATAAGAGGAAAAATCTAATTAGATAAAAAACCTCTGTTCCGATAATTATTTCAATTCCATTATTCCCCAATCAAGTCGATTGGTTATCTCTCATTCCTCTCATTTACTAATGGATTGAATTTTCAATTATTTTCAATTCATATTTATATTTCATCTTTTGGGAAAGTTAATTAATTAATTATATCACCAAATGTATTAATTAACTTTAATTACTATCTCTGTCTTTGTTTCTCTTATTGGATTCATAGTATATATAGTATCGTAGGAATAATAATAAAACTAAGATACGAGGTAGGTTTCACAAAAAAGAAATAAAACAAAATTGAGTTTTGAGTTCGATATATTTCGGGGGTTAGCCCATCATCAGGAGTCTAGGAAAACTGATTACATATTGGAAAAATAGTTTTACAAGTAAGAATTTTCGTCGTATCTTAGTTTTATTATTATATTAAAATGTTTCACCTAGAACCAACACCGAACTCCTTAAAAGTTATGTATCGTAGGAAGTTTGTTCTGCAGACATATTGCTTGTATTTTTTTTAATTAAAGAACTGATCAGATTTTAAGAATTTCAAGTTTAGATTGCATTTTCAACTGAAAATTATGCAGTTAGAAAGTTGTCATTTTCTAATTAGTTCTTCGTTTTTAAAGTAGAACCATTTTGAAGTAAATTTCTACGAACTTCATTTTAATTAACAATCCACCCACCCACCACACATTAATAGATGAAATTGATTTTCCTCCACGTGCCAGTAAACATAAATAAGCAATTAATTTCTCCATAAAATTAGAACAAAAATCTTGTTTGAATTTTGAGAAATAAAGAGAAATAAATGTTCAAAGACAAAAAAACCCCAGACATTCCTTTGAATTGATAACCTCCTTTTTTTTCAAAGTCGGTCAATAAAACGAGCTCTTTCGCTAATTCGGAACTAAATATAATTAAAAAAAAAACGAAATGTTTCGTCTCTAAGACTACGTTATACAAAATGAGAGACAGGGCTTTAATGAGTGTGAGGGTTAATATCGATTACTGGTTAAAAAAATGTTTAATTCGATTCATTAAACTGAAACTATTTATTTAATTTGAACAAAATTTAATCGAATTCCTTGGGAATAAAAGTGAAACAAGCTAAGCTTAGGTGCTGTCTAAAAGATAGGGGGTAGTAACTGTTTGTTAGAATAGGGAAGCAAAGGGCGATAAGCAATTTCATTCCAAGCTCTGGTAAAGAGATTCTTGGCGGTTGCCTTTTGGACATTTCGGTACAAAAATCTTCTTCCTGTGCTAAATTGCCTGTCTTTGTTTTGCAAGTGGTTTTTGTTTGAAAGCTCCCTCCCCTTCACTCAGGTTTGCGTCCTGAACTAACTCAGAATTCATCCATTCAGGCAAAAATCTTTAACTTATTTAAATATGTAAATTAATTTCTAGAATATTTTGAAGATATGTAGCTGATAAAGCTTGTATTTTTAAACAATTTATATTAGCTTCACTTATATGTAAGCCGATCTAGAAGGTCGATTTTATCCTACTTCTAATTGTCGTATCGATTTGAATGTAGGTATATGTAATTCAGGTGATAATACAATAATTTTAAACAATCGAGCTGAAAAAATTAACCAGGGCGGAGGGGAGGTCAAATTTTGAAATTATACCCCCTTTGTCCAAACTCAACCAAAATATGTATACATCATCGTGGGCCCCCAGAAGGTTAAAATTTCAAAAATTAGCCAGGGAGGGGAGCGAAATTGGGAAAAAATATACTCGACTCTTGTCAAATTTACTAGTTTTACAGTGAAAGCAAGCATTTAAGTATCTTTTTGAGTGTCTTTTTTTGAAAAAAGATGGAAATTATTTCAAAAATAAACCCAGACCTATAATATTAATAAATGAATTTATCTTTAAGGACCAATCATTTGTCTTAAGGGTTTGGCTAACGGCCCGGAAAGCTTAGTTAGCGCTTGGGTTCGATTCCTAAGGGAACCTCTCTGGTATGCAATGTAAAAATATTTTCTCTAAAATCTATGATTGGTCCTTAAAGATAAATTCATTTATTATTACTAGTTTTAGTTTGGCGATGTACGCTTAGAATTGTACACATTTTAAGACTAAAAAATTAAAAAAATAATTATAATTTAAAAAAAACTAAAAAAACAAAAAAAACACGCTTTTGTCAGTAATGCACTAAAAAGTACAAATTAATGTAAACACTTTTTTACGTCCAATTACTAAATCAAAAAGCGTGGGGCACTAAAAGTACATTTTTCTCAAAGAAGCGAGCCCCACGGTTTTTGATTTAGTAATTGGACGTAAAAAGTTTATTACATTAATTTGTACTTTTTAGTGCATTACTGACAAAAGGCGTGTTTTTTTTAAACTATGTATAATTGTTTTTAAATTTATTAATTTTTTTCCGAAATGCCTCAACATTCTACAACTACAATAATACATACAAACGGAAACTTTGGCTACAAGATCACTGTGGACCTTTTCCACGAGTCTCCATTAACTTATTAAATTTATTAAAATTTAAAAAAAATATAGAAATTATGTCCTCAGAACAAACGTTCTACGATACTATGAATCCTATAAAAGAAAGAAAGTCAGAAATGGTTATTAAAATTAATTAATATTTGGTGATATAATTAATTAGCTTTCCCAAAAGAAGTTATATAAAAATGAATTGAAAATTCAATTCATTAGTAAATCATTTAAAAGAGCTAATTAGAATCACCAAATATAAATTAAACTTCGTTCTTGAGGTATCATGAGTTTTTGAACAAAGACAAATAAATACACAGGCAGTGTAAATAAATTATTAAATAAACTGCAACGAATCGTTGCTAAACTTTATCCAAAGTCATTGAAATATTAATATGTTTTATTATTAATCAGATATCACTTGCTATTTTCAGTCCATGTTGACTTAAATTCAAAAATAGTGATCGATTCTCATCTAATACTCAAGGAATACCATACGTACTATCTTACTCTAGAGTAAAATACTTTAAAATATAATTTTAATAAAAACTTTATTTAACCTTTTTTGTGGTCCCCAAGGTACTTAATTAGGATATTAAATTTCATCAAAATTGGTTAAGTCGTTTTCAAGATATTAAAAAAAATCTAAAAAAGTACTGAAATAAAGTACTAATGTTTGTGGGCCGATATGTACCAAAAACTAATCAGTGCTTCATTTTGTTAAACTAATGGTAGGTTTTCAATTTCATTTCGATGGGTGCAACGGTGTGGAAAAAATCGTGGACGAAAAAAACGATAACATACATACATACATACATACATCCGCATGCACTTCCTGAAAAAATGGCACTTTTTGGCCTCTCGACGAGGCCCCAGTTAATTTTTGGAAAAACCCTCACGTGCTAAAATTCATTCTAATTGAATACTACAATTTGTGACCTTAATTGAGTCTATGGGTTCCGTAGTCTTTACCTGAGGACCCATTAGAAGTCATGCGCTTGCCGCGAGACCGATTACAATATTTTACCTATGCTTCGCATTGGATAAAGTAAAAACAAAAAAAAAAAAAAAAAAAAAAAACTGTAAAGACAAATCAATGAGGCTGTCCTCTTTTGTATAAATTACACATAATAATTATTCATATATCCTTTGATCAATTTATGCTATATACCATTTTACTTTATGTAAATGTTTATCTATTTTGAATTAAAAATTCCACCCTTCCCAAAATAACCATTCGATTAAAATTTTAATACAATTTTCGATTTGTGAGCAAATAAAACAATATTGACTAGTAAATTTCAAGTTTGTCTTTTATTTAATTAATGAGCTACATGATTTATTGGGTCACCATTAAGGGCCGTCCATAAATTACGTCATACGATTTTCAGGATTTGTAGAACCCCCTCTCCCTGTGTGACATTCTGTCACATTTTCATTGAACCTCCCGGTATTGTGACGACACAATAATAACCTGAAATCTAAAAAAAATATTAAGAGAGAAATAATTTACATTTTTTAGAATTTTATTCCTCTGAAACGCAATATAAAAATATTCTCTACTAAAATCTTAGATTCTACCCTAAAAAATGTAAATTATTTCTCTCTTAATATACAGTACCTGGAGACACATAGCGATGCTCGGTAACTTCTTCCTTCAGTTAAAACCTTTATTTTAATATTATTTTTAATTTAAAATTCTGATAAAAGGGTCGATTTTTATTTGAGAGCCGTTTTCAAATTAAAAAAAATACAAATATATATAGTATTCGCCCACTGTAACCCCACCCCGATTGACCCCACCCCCGATACCTCGCCCTATCCCCGGATTCGCCACCACTGCGCCCCACCTTCTGCACCTGTTTTGATTCAACCAAATGATTCATTTTTATTCATCCAATTAATAAACAAAACCTATCAAAATATGTTATTTTTTCAGAAAATTGAGACATGCTTATGCGAAATATATTTTTAAATAAATTCTTGATTATTTTTTATTCTTTAAAATAAATAAAGTTCTTTATAAAAACAATTATAAAACGTTTATTAATATTTCTAACGTTTAGGGAGAACAAATATGTTAAAATCCACAATCACAATACTTCTTCAAGGCCTTTTAGAAAAATGAAACAAACAACCCATTGTCTGCCTGGGTATAAAAGGAAAAGGGAAACCTTTTTTTAAAACCCTGAGATTTGTCTACCTGAGAATAATTAATTTGATTACGAAAAAACCCATCAAAAACCATTTTGTCGAAGATGAGACCGTGACAGATCGAATTGTCTCCCCAAAAACCCCCTAACCCGTGAATTTCATCAAAATCGGTAAAGCCGATTTCAAAATAGAACTAAGATACAAATATATAAACAAATAAATATTCAATTTTTGCTCGTTTAATAAGAGTAGATTGGTTCTACTGTACTCCAGGTTGATTTTTGGAAAAAAAATATTATCCATTTTCAAAATTTTCAAAAAAGATAGGCACTTAGATTTTTAGATTCACTAAAAAATATATTTAAAATTTTTTTTAATTTTTTTATTTTGACTTTTGTGAACTTACAATTTTAAGATCCCCGGGCCTACTGTGCATTTTGTTACAAATCTGAGGTGCCCCTTCCCCCTTATTGTGTGACGTAACTTATGGACGGTCCCTTAGGATTTGAAAAGCCATCATCAAAATGTACAAATAACTTTTAAAAAATCTCGAAAAAGTTTCCACTTTTTCCTCTAATTTCTTTTTAAATATTTAAACCTATCTTTCATTTTCTCTCTTCAATTTATTTATTTATTTTTTATTTTTTTATTTTAATAATTATACATTCTTTTTCCTAAATTGGCTTTTATAATTTCTTAAATCCTTTTATCTACCTCAATCAAAAGAAACTTAATCCAATTATATTGAAATTATATTTAGAATTTTCGGTTACTTCCTTGTTCTTTATGGAGTAATTCCGTTATACAATTGTATAGTATAGGATAATCCGTTTTCCGAATATATATATTCTATACAATATTGAGTGTGGCGTCTTGCTTTTTAATCAGCCTTGAGTTTCTCATTAGAAGGGCAGAATACATAAAATAATGGACATTCATATTTTTGAGAACTTAATGTAAATTTATCTTATGTTCTATTAGAAATAATAATAATAAAAAAATTCTAATTCAAATTTTCTCCACTGACAATCAACAAAATTTGCTACCTAGTCTTAAGGTCTTGAAAAATGAAATTTATGAAATCAAATTTCTTTTTTTTTTAATATACATAATAGTACCTGGAGCCACCTAGCGATGCTCGGTAACTTTTTGCTTCAGTTAAAAGCTATATATTAATATTAATTTTAATTTAAAATTCTTATAAAAACACAAATATATATAGTACACGCCCCCTAGACCCCCACCTCATGCATCCCCCACGTCCACCCCGCCCCACCCTATCCCCGGACCCCCACCCGTGCACCCCCACATCTTCCTCCACTCCCGCACCCAGTTTTTGCATTTCTAGCCTTCTAGTGGCCCACAGATTATGTGTATAGATAAAAGTATGTAAAGAAAAATATATGTTTCCATTCAAAAAATAGAACTTGACCTTGAAATACTCTTTAAAAGCTTGTTCTAGGTTGACAAACAATAGCGTAGTTTAGTTTCCCATTGATATAAATACACTTTTATTAAAAATTTTCGTGGTTATTAGGGCCTTAAAAATTAAGCACCAGTCCGAAACCGTTGCAAACTCATATATAACACTTATTTCGAATGCCTAACGTCGATTAAAATTATTTCCAGCTTATTTCATTGTCCAGCGCGGTCTTTTTTCGGTCTAATTTGCCTGGGCTATATGTTATTATTCGTGTAATTATACGGAACCTTATTTCTTTTATAAATTGTAAATTATAAATTGTGTGTTTTTGAGGCTCTTGAAAACCTTGAAAACAGATATAATGTCTTCGTTAGGAAAAAGGAAATAAAATTTCTTTATATTCTAACAAATTTATTTTCATGAAAAACTTATGAGACGTTTCGGCGGATATTCTCACACCATCATCAGTCTACAAGGAAAACATAATCTTAATTACAGTAAATTACTAATTACATGTCTTCTCAAGATAAAAGAAGAAAAGAACTCACCCAAGCTTTTCATAATATAGTACATATGTCTGTGTAGAATGTCATTTTCTTTTTACAAATAATAACATTTTAATCAAAAGCTTGTAATAAAGTAACAAATTATAATTAATTTTATTAAACCTAAATAAATCAGATAAAAATTTTTTTTCATATTTGTTATTTACCTGGAGGTATTTTGTTATTCATAAAGTATGTCAATATCAGTTATATAAGTTATATAAGTTGTTTTCTATAGTTATTATTCTTAAAACACTTTCATAATATATTACATATATATGTAAAAAGAAAATAACATTCTACACATACATATATATGTAATATATTATGAAAGTGTTTTAAGAAGAATAGCTATAGAAAACAACTTATATAACTTATATAACTGATATTGACATACTTTATGAATAACAAAATACCTCCAGGTAAATAACAAATATGAAAAAATTTTATCTGATTTATTTAGGTTTATTAAAATTAATTATAATTTGTTATTTTTATTACAAGCTTTTTGATTAAAATGTTATTATTTGTAAAAAGAAAATGACATTCTACACAGACATATGTACTATATTATGAAAAGCTTGGGTGAGTTCTTTTCTTCTTTTATCTTGAGAAAGACATGTAATTAGTAATTTACTGTAATTAAGATTATGTTTTCCTTGTAGACTGATGATGGTGTGAGAATATCCGCCGAAACGTCTCATAAGTTTTTCATGAAAATAAATTTGTTAGAATATAAAGAAATTTTATTTCCTTTTTCCTAACGAAGACATTACATCTGTTTTCAGGGTTTTCAAGAGCCTCAAAAAACACCACAATTTATAATTTTAAAACATTATAGTACCATATCTAATCTTATTTCTTTTATTTGCTTTATTGCGATTTAAAATATATTTTGAAATACCCAATAAAATGCAATTTGATATGCCAGGCCCCTCTTAGGTGCTCAATATCAAGCAATCTCAAAATTTTACTTAAATAGAAATTAAATTAAAAAAAAAAACATTTGTATTTTTTTTTTATGGAACAAATACGGGGCCGATGATAGGAAATGTATTTAAAGTTGATTTTAATAGAGCAAAGTGGCCGGTCCCATGTGCAGTTGTCATTAATGTTTAAATGTTATGTTTTTTATTGTTACTGTTGCTGTTGTTGTTGTTATATGCGTTTGTTTCTTTTTAAGTGAATTAAGTCTAAAGTGAAATATTTGCCTCCCTGGGGGTTGGGGCAATCCATCTGATCCAATCACACTCATCCTTTTCCATATTCTTAAAGGAACCCCTGAATGGAGATAGATACCCATCCATCCATCCATCTCCTTCAAACGTTTCATATCCCAAGAGAAAGTGAAAAAAATAAAAAAAATGTAAAACGTTTTAGGGAATATAAAAAAGAAACGTTGATTAGATAGATTTATAAAATGAATAAATAAATCAATGAATTTAAGTATTTATTTTATATAGTATTGTTTAGTTAAATTTAAACTTTTTAGTAGTGATAAAAGATGTGTATAATAAAAACCAAAATTGGAATGAATTTTGTTCCTTAAAATGGTTTATTTTTTTTAATGAAAAAAAATCAGGCGTGAAATGAAGGAAAGAATACAAGTATTTTTTTATGAAAAGCCGCTAAATCCGAGCGAGATTGGCATACCTATACTTTATTTATAAAATAAACGTTATTATAATTAATTAATTAATTAGTTTGTTTTGTTAAGGGAAAATGGTCTAGGTTCTTGGTGAAACATATTTTATTATATTAAACGAGCAAAGTTTGTATATATATATATTAAAACTTTTATCCGGTCACTGCCCTATTTTGGTGCACTTGGGACCAGACTCGTTTTGATAGTGAACCAAGAGTTGAAAAAAAGATAGAGAAGGCATTTGCGGGCTTAACGCAGAAGATGTCGGATCATACCCGGCTTGGTCCTGTGTCTTTTTTTCAACTCTTGGTTCACTATCAAAACGAGTCTGGTCCCAAGTGCACCAAAATAGGGCAGTGACCGGATAAAAGTTTTAACTTTCGCTTTTCATTTAAATGATAACATATAAACATTCTAAATAAAATTTATTATTGAAAAACTGAACAAAATTCATCTGTTTCGATTCCCAAAGAATCAGACAGATGAGAATTATAGTAAATATATATATATATATATATATATATATATATGATTTATTTGAGGCTATAGTTTCGAAGGCTTGGCCCTCATCATCAGTCGATAAAAGTTTTAACTTTCGCTTTTCATTTAAATGTTAACATATATATATATATATATATATATATATATATATATATATATACGAGTATATATATAAAGATAAAATACCCCATTTTATATTTAAGAGCCACTAACTAGGGACAGCTAATAAGTTAAGTTGCCAACACTGTTCTAAGCTTAACTGTCACCTAATTCACGTTTAAGGGAATCAAAACATTAATATAATTAATAATAGTAATTAAATAATATTAATTGAAGATATATTGTTAAAGTGTAATTTATACATTTTATTTTATATTTTATCATCCATCCCGAAGAAACTACATTTAATCAATTCTATATGTTTTAGGTAAGAATTGATTATAACCTGTATATAATAACTTAATTATTCAATTGTATATTTAATGTAAATAAAATCTATATGTTTTAGCAATCAATTAAAGTAGTCCTTTTAATCACTGATTTACATATAGTATATATATATATATATCTGGTCGGGTTCTCGAAAACGGCTCTAACGATTTGGATGAAATTCACGGGTTAGGAGGGTTTTGTGTTGGACATTCGATCTGTCACGGTCTCATCTTCGGCTAAGTTGTTTTTGATGAGTTTTTTGTTAATTGAAATAATTATTCACAGGTGGTTATCTCGATTAAAATGTTTAATTTACATTTTTATTCAATTTCCTTTTAATAAATAATTGGTTTTTTAATTTTATATCTCACAATAAGATCATTATAATTATTATTATTTATTAAAAGTTGGGCAATTTAATTGATTAAAAATCAAGTTCTAAATCCCACAAATATTAATTTGACAATTTAATTGAAGAACTCAAAAATTGTTATTTAATTGAAAAGACGGAGGGAAAAGCAAACCAATCGACTTGATTGGGGAATAATGGAATTGAAATAATTATCGGAAAAGAGGTTTTTTTATCTAATTAGATTTTTCCTCTTATTAAAAACAAGGACTAAAGATGAATAAAGACACTCGATGGCGGAGAAGTAATCTCCGGAATCGAAGCTCAAAATACAATGTATACATTAATTAATGTAAAATAATTGGTTTAATAATCAAGTTATAAAAAAAAAATTAATTGAAAAGACGGGTAAATAGAGGTCGTTTTTCCAATTTCCATTACTGCTGCTAGTGCTGCTCTAATACATAATCATCAATCTCTAGATATTTTATGTGATTGAAAAAGAAACCAAAGCAGACAGAAAGGGCGATCCATCAATTCCTTTCTGACAAGCCCTCTTCACACATAATTCATGTTTGAATTATTAATTATAATTACTGATAGAGATAAAATAAACTGCAACGGATCGTTGCTAAACTTTATCCAAATTCATTTGAAATATTAATATGTTTGTTCCTTTATTATTAATCAGATATCACTTGCAATTTGTAGTTCATATTGAAATTAATTCAAAAATAATTCTCATCTCGTACTTGAGGAATAATCATTCTATATTGGATTTTTGACGTTTCGGTTTTTATTGGTAACCATTGCTGAAGACATAGAGGAATCGACTTAAAATCAAAAATAGCCATCGATTCTCATCTAATACTTGAAGAATAACAATTCTACATTAGGTTTTTGACATTTCGATTATTATTGGTAACCATTGCTGAAGACATGGAGGAATCGACTTAAAATCAAAAATAACGATCTATTCTTATCTAATACTAGAGGAATAACCTTATTGCATTCCATTCCATTTTTGATGTTTTGACTATTAATGGAAACCTCTACTGAAAATGTAGAAGCATCTACTTAAAATCAAAAAAGACTAAATTCTTTTATGGCAAACAACTCAAGCTTGAGTTGTTTACCAAAAAAGAATTTAGTCTTTTTGATTTTAAGTCGATGCTTCTACATTTTCAGTAGAGGTTTCCATTAATAGTCAAAACATCAAAAATGGAATGCAATAAGGTTATTCCTCTAGTATTAGATAAGAATCGATCGTTATTTTTGATTTTAAGTCGATTCCTCCATGTCTTCAGCAATGGTTACCAATAATAATCGAAACGTCAAAAACCTAATGTAGAATTGTTATTCTTCAAGTATTAGATGAGAATCGATGGCTATTTTTGATTTTAAGTCGATTCCTCTATGTCTTCAGCAATGGTTACCAATAAAAACCGAAACGTCAAAAATCCAATATAGAATGATTATTCCTCAAGTACTAGATGAGAATCAATCGCTATTTTTGGCTTAAAGTCGATTTCTCTATGTCTTCAGCAATGGTTACTAATAAAAACCGAAACGTCAAAAATCCAATATAGAATGATTATTCCTCAAGTACTAGATGAGAATCAATCGCTATTTTTTGGTTTAAAGTCGATTTCTCTATGTCTTCAGCAATGGTTACTAATAAAAACCGAAACGTCAAAAATCCAATATAGAATGATTATTCCTCAAGTACTAGATGAGAATCAATCGCTATTTTTGGTTTAAAATCGATTTCTCTGTCTTCAGCAAAGGTAACGGATAAGAAAACAACGCAGTTGCTATGGTTACTCATAAAAATTCCTCCCAAATTTTTAGCATTTCACAGAGAGAAGCCTATCCATTCTTACTTAAGCAAGGCTTAATGAGCTATATTAAAACTTTCAAATGAATAAATTTTAAAGAATTAAAAAAATTAAAAAAGTACCATCTCACTCTAGAGTAAAGTACTTTAAAATATAATTTTACTAAAAACTTTATTTAACCTTTTTTGTGGTCCCCAAGGTACTTAATTAGGATATTAAATTTCATCAAAATTGGTTAAGTCATTTTCAAGATATTTAGAAAAAACTAAAAAAGTACTGAAATAAAGTAGTAATGTTTGTGGGCCGATATGTACCAAAAACTAATCAGCGCTTCATTTTGTTAAACTAATGGTAGGTTTTCAATTTCATTTCAATCGGTGCAACGGTGTGGAAAAAATCGTGGGCCAAAAAAGCGATAACATACATACATCCATCCATCCATACATACATACATACATCCGCACGCACTAAATGAAAAAATCGCACTTTTTGGCCTCTCGACGAGATCCCTTGTAATTTTTGGCAAAACCGCCACGTGCTAAAATTCAACCTAATTGAATACTACAATTTGTGACTTTAATTGAGTCCATGGGTTCCGTAGTCTTTACCTGAGGACCCTTTGAAGCCACGCTTGCCCCGAGAGCGATTACAATACTTTACCCATGCTTTGCATTGGATAAAGTAAAAATATTATACGAAATTAGAGTTCTCTAATATGCTAAAATATTATATTCGCTTTAATAATTTATCAACGATAATCGACAAGATTGAGAGATTGTCATAAAAGAAATCAAATTAATGGGAAATATTTATATTTTTTTACTTTATCCAATGCAAAGCATGGGTAAAGTATTGTAATCGCTCTCGGAGCAAGCGTGGCTTCAAAGGGTCCTCAGGTAAAGACTACGGAACCCATGGACTCAATTAATGTCACAAATTGTAGTATTCAATTAGGTTGAATTTTAGCACGTGACGGTTTTGCCAAAAATTACATGGGGTCTCGTCGAGAGGCCAAAAAGTGCGATTTTTTTCATTTAGTGCGTGCGGATGTATGTATGGATGGATGTATGTATGTATGTTATCGTTTTTTTGGCCCACGATTTTTTCCACACCGTTGCACCGATTGAAATGAAATTGAAAACCTACCATTAGTTTAACAAAATGAAGCGCTGATTAGTTTTTGGTACATATCGGCCCACAAACATTAGTACTTTATTTCAGTACTTTTTTAGTTTTTTCTAAATATCTTGAAAATGACTTAACCAATTTTGATGAAATTTAATATCCTAATTAAGTACCTTGGGGACCACAAAAAAGGTTAAATAAAGTTTTTAGTAAAATTATATTTTAAAGTACTTTACTCTAGAGTAAGATGGTACTTTTTTTAATTTTTTAAATTCTTTAAAATTTATTCATTTGAAAGTTTTAATATAGCTCATTTAGCCTTGCTTAAGTAAGAATGGATAGGCTTCTCTCTGTGAAATGCTAAAAATTTGGGAGGAATTTTTATGAGTAACCATAGCAACTGCGTTGTTTTCTTATCCGTTACCTTTGCTGAAGACAGAGAAATCGATTTTAAACCAAAAATAGCGATTGATTCTCATCTAGTACTTGAGGAATAATCATTCTATATTGGATTTTTGACGTTTCGGTTTTATTAGTAACCATTGCTGAAGACATAGAGAAATCGACTTTAAACCAAAAATAGCGATTGATTCTCATCTAGTACTTGAGGAATAATCATTCTATATTGGATTTTGACGTTTCGGTTTTTATTAGTAACCATTGCTGAAGACATAGAGAAATCGACTTTAAACCAAAAATAGCGATTGATTCTCATCTAGTACTTGAGGAATAATCATTCTATATTGGATTTTTGACGTTTCGGTTTTTATTAGTAACCATTGCTGAAGACATAGAGAAATCGACTTTAAACCAAAAATAGCGATTGATTCTCATCTAGTATTTGAGGAATAATCATTCTATATTGGATTTTTGACGTTTCGGTTTTTTTATTAGTAACCATTGCTGAAGACATAGAGAAATCGACTTTAAACCAAAAATAGCGATTGATTCTCATCTAGTACTTGAGGAATAATCATTCTATATTGGATTTTTGACGTTTCGGTTTTTATTGGTAACCATTGCTGAAGACATAGAGGAATCGACTTAAAATCAAAAATAGCGATTGATTCTCATCTAATACTTGAGGAATAACAATTCTACATTAGGCTTTTGACGTTTCGATTATTATTGGTAACCATCAAGCTTGAGTTGTTTACCAAAAAGAATTTAGTCTTTTTGATTTTAAGTCGATTCTTCTACATTTTCAGTAGAGGTTTCCATTAATAGTCAAAACATCAAAAATGGAATGCAATAAGGTTATTCCTCTAGTATTAGATAAGAATCGATCGTTATTTTTGATTTTAAGTCGATTCCTCCATGTCTTCAGCAATGGTTACCAATAATAATCGAAACGTCAAAAACCTAATGTAGAATTGTTATTCCTCAAGTATTAGATGAGAATCGATGGCTATTTTTGATTTTAAGTCGATTCCTCTAGGTCTTCAGCAATGGTTACAATAATAACCGAAATGTCAAAAATCCAATGTAGAATGGTTATTCCTCGACTCTTAAATGAGAATTATTTTTGAATTAATGTCAATATGTACTACAAATTGCAAGTGATATCTGATTAATAATAAAGGAACAAACATATTAATATTTCAAATGAATTTGGATAAAGTTTAGCAACGATCCGTTGCAGTTCATTTTGTTGTCCATTATAATCACGAAGTTTCTAGCTTTTTAGTTATAACTCGAGTTCTAATAATTGAGCTAAAACCAAGTTGTAATTTGAAAATCAAAGAGGAGGCTGTTTTCTATTACGTCAACAAAATATTATGATTTCAAATATTGCTGTTTAATATACCATCCTTGTTAAGAGTTTTTACCAAGTTTCCTTAACAACTTATGGCAAATGCCGGGATGGCTAATGCGTCGTTTGCTCCTGGTATCGGGTCTTTGGGAGGAATTTTTAAATTACTTTTGTCTTTTGATGGAAATCTATGGTTTGTTAATGAGCATAAATTTCTATTTTTTCTTTTTTTTGTACTTGTTTATTATTTGTTAAATAGTTGTAGTTAATTTGTATTGATGATTGTAAATGTATTGTAGCTAGATTGTATTGATGTTTGGAGGACCTAGCCACTGAGGAATTGTGCCTCTAAGCAGGTTAAGGAATAAAGATTTATTTATTATTTATTTATTTAATATCTAATGGGACTCGAAAATAGGACAAAATGGCCTTTTTCGTCATTTTGACCGATAATATCTTCAAATCAAGAACTAATAGTGTCATTTTTGAATTCAGCAGGTGGAAATACATAAGAATAATCAAATTTTTATAATTTTTCTAACTGATATGACAAAGAATAATTGACCTATCAATGAGAAGTGTTTTGACCGCGCTTTATTTGAAAAAGATATTTTATCACGAGACTATTGCGGATTATGCTATTAAAGTCTGTGGAGTCTTAAATCTGGACCAGGAGAGAAAAAAGATGTGATCCACTTAGCTACAATCCAACGTCATTTTGCGTATAGATCACCTGATCCATCCGAATGTCTAGCGGACTATACGCAAAATGACGTTGGATTGTAGCTAAGTGGATCACATCTTTTTCTCTCCTGGTCCAGATTTAAGACTCCACAGACTTTAATAGCATAATCCGCAATAGTCTCGTGATAAAATATCTTTTTCAAATAAAGCGCGGTCAAAACACTTCTCATTGATAGGTCAATTATTCTTTGTCATATCAGTTAGAAAAATTATAAAAATTTATTTAAAATCATTATTTCAAGTTAGAAATATATAATTTCAAATATTATTTTCACTCAATATTTGACAAAAATTCCCTACAGTTTTTTTTTTTTTTTTTTTTTAATGCAATCGAATGCAAAGAAGGGGTGTACCAGTAAAGATGCAGCCCCTATGGACCTCGAAAGCCCTTGCATTACCGAAGAGAAGGGAAAGTTGATTAAGTGTTCGTGATTGAATCAAATGTAGAAAACATTCAGTTAAGAATAAATAATCAGCTATTTTTAAGCCGGAAACATTTTCATTGTTGGGCAGTGTTATCTTAAATTTTGGATTCAGCCAAAATGAATATTATCTTTTATACATGTTTTAAAGGGTTTGATAATTTTTTTAAATATACTTTTTGTGTAATTATAGACGTTTATTACAGGAAGAGACCGATTTATAAATATCTTTCGAGCCTTGAAAATGACCCGGTGGTATTTCAATTTAATCAGAGAGCTTGGCCGTTTGAGTGGACGGGAGACCATTGATATATAGCTATCGAAATATCAAAAAAAGTGCGAGTCAGGCTCGTTTAACGACTTTGTGTGCTTAATATTTATAATTTAAAAGATAATGTTTTGCTGACTGTAGCATAGTTATTGATTCATAATTCATTAAGAGAAATTAATGAAATTGTCCTCTTCTTTATGCAAATAAACATACTATATATATTTGTCTAGATTAATTTGTAACAACGCTAAGAAATTTCTCTAAAAAAATTTCCCTCTTGCCTAGAATCGAACCTACGAACTCTTGAACTAAGGTCATTAGCTTTAACAACTAGACCAATCTAACATTAATATATATACCATGATTTCTGTTACTAAAACTATAAATTTTTGATTTAGACTTTGTGTCGAGATAATATTGTATTCATTTGAACTCGAATGAAAATGAAAAAAACACCAATAGATTTTAAATTAAGAAACATTAAATATATATTAATTAACGAGGCAAATTTGAAATATAATTGTCAGCTCGGATTTTAAACTGATGGCTCCAATCGATTTTCATTAACCAGGCAAATTTGAAATATAATTGTAATTTTTGAAATGAAAGACTCCGATTCATTTTAAATTAAGAAACATTAAATATATTTTTTTGTAATTAATTAAATTAATTGAACCGCGTAAATTTGAATAATTTCCATGATTCAGCCTGCGAATTTTTTGCAGTTCATAAATCATTTCATTGTTTTTGTTTTGAAAAGGAAAAATGAAATTTAAATTTAAATTTAAATATATTCATAATTATTCCTCCCCCCCCCCCCCGCCACTCAAAAATTAAAGAGGCGAAACTTTTAAGAGACGATGTATTTTCGGTAGTTTACGGGTATACATTTGGAGTGTGGTTTTTTAAGAGGAATAAAAAATTTTGACCGAGACGCCGCCCGCCAGGGCACTCAGCCCGGAGGGCCGAGCTTCGAGGGCGTGCCGAAGGCACGCACGAAAAGCTTGTATATACATAAATATATACCAACTATAAATGAAACTGTTAAAACCAAAGTGGTGTAAGTCACATTAATATCATTTTGGAATAAATGAACTTTTAGTTTACTTGTTATAAGAAATTCCATTGATAAATTTTGGGGCTCTCTGTGGGTGTCTTTCCCCTAAAAAGTTTGCCGTACACATAATACATTTCTGGACTTAACTCGGATTTTTCAAAAAATGAACTTACACTACTTCTGGTTTAACAGGCTTGAATACGTAAGTTTCGAAGATTTGATAACCTTCATCATCAGAATTTTAATTAGAAATATTTTATCTGTTATTTCTCAACAGAGTAAAATTCGTTTTGTTGTTATAGCAAGCTAGCCAGAGCTTGCGATAAAACGAACCTAATTTACTCAAATTCATTCGGATATACATATTTATATATGATATATATTAGTATATATTTATTTGCATCAAGCAGACAAGAACCTCAATGATTTCTCTTTTTTTTTTTTTTTTTAATAATTTTTTTACTCTGCCTGTATTTACTAGTATTTCTCTCCATTCAAAAGACTCGCCATAGCTCAAGAACAAATATTAATTTCTATTCGGTGATGCTAATTATTTCTTTTAAATAATTTACTAATGGATTTTTTTTTAATTTTTATTTTACCAATTATTTTACATGAATTCATGTATACATATTTGAGCTTCGACTTCGGAGATTACTTCTCCACCATCGACTGTCCTTGATCATCTGTTTAGTCCTTGTTTTTAATAGAGGAAAAAACTAATTAAATAAAAAAAACCTCTTTTCCGATAATTATTCCAATCCATTTTTCCCCTATCCATCTCTACTAATGGAATTTTTATAAATTTTATTAAACCAATTATTTTACATGAATTTATGGATACATTGTTTTTGAGCTTCGATTCCGGAGATTACTTCTCCACCATCGAATGTCCTTGATCATCTTTTAGTCCTTGTTTTTAATAAGAGGAAAAATCTAATTAAATAAAAAAACCTCTTTTCCGATAATTATTCCAATCCATTTTCCCCTATCCATCTCTACTAATGGAATTTTTATAAATTTTATTAAACCAATTATTTTACATGAATTTATGGATACATTGTTTTTGAGCTTCGATTCCGGAGATTACTTCTCCACCATCGACTGTCCTTGATCATCTTTTAGTCCTTGTTTTTAATAAGAGGAAAAAGCTAATTAAATAAAAAAAACCTCTTTTCCGATAATTATTCCAATCCATTTTCCCCTATCCATCTCTACTAATGGAATTTTTATAAATTTTATTAAACCAATTATTTTACATGAATTTATGGATACATTGTTTTTGAGCTTCGATTCGGAGATTACTTCTCCACCATCGACTGTCCTTGATCATCTTTTAGTCCTTGTTTTTAATAAGAGGAAAAATCTAATTAAAGAAAAAACCTCTTTTCCGATAATTATTCCAATTCCATATTTCATTCCCATTCCTCTCTACTAATGGATTGAATTTTCAATTATTTTCCAATTCATTTTTATATTTCATCTTTTGGGAAAGATAATTAGTTAATTATATCACCAAATATTAATTAATTTTAATTAATATCTCTGTTTTCCAAGTGGACCCGGGTTCGAATCCGACTCGAGGCATTCGGCTAAAATCTGACCCCGGGGTAGAGAAATTTTTTAAAAATATATAGTATTGTAAATTGGCTTATGGCTAGAAGGGGCGAAAAGCCAAAAAAAAAAAAAAAATATCTCTGTTTTTGTTTCTCTTATAGAATTCATAGTATCGTAGGAAGTTTGTTCTGCTGACATAATATTAATATATATTTTTTTGCAACGAAATTTTCTCTGGAGAGAGACGGACTGGTAGAAATTTTAATTGAAAGTAATGGAAGGCAGCCCAGAGGTAGTGAGGAAAGAAAAAATTAACACATATAAAATAAGGTGTAATTTATTGGAATCCTTCCTCCTTTCCTTTCAAACCGTACGTTTCGGAGGATTTTTCCCTCCTTCTTCAGGGTTTCAAAGGGTCAATGAATGAAACAAATAAAATGTTTCCTTCTTCTCTCCACAGTAGTGTTCAAAAATGCATTTTGTTACAAAAGAAGAAAGTTTTTGAACACTACTGTGGAAGAAGAAGGAAAAATTTTATATGTTTCATTCATTGACCCTTTGAAACCTTGAAGAAGGAGGAAAATCCTCCGAGACGTCGGTTTGAAAGGAAAGGAGGAAGGATTCCAATAAATTACACCTTATTTTATATGTGTTAATTTTTTCTTTCCTCACTACCTCTGGGCTGCCTTCCATACTTTCAATTAATATATATATTTTTTATTATTTTATTATAATAACGTATATTTTTTCCTTCATTTTCCAGATGGATACCTGCTTTCTTCTGGCATAATTTAATCCTGAATTGAGTGCTTCATTGTGGATTCATCTTGTCTCTAGAATGGTAAGTAATCTATCTTCTATTTGTCATTAAATTATTATAATTACTTATAATGATAAAAATAAAATCACATGGCTCAGATTCATTTTTTTTAATTATATTAAATTAAATTAAATTAAAGAACTAATTAATCAGATTTCAGGGATTTCAAGTTTATAGTTTGTATATATGTATAATGTAGGTATATGTTTATTTGCATGAAGTATAGGACAAACTCATTGATTTTCTCTTTATAAAGATTCTTATATAAATTAAGTTTAAAAATTTTAAATTAGTTTTTTCCAACATTAGTAAAATTTCATAATATTTAATGTTATTTGATCATTTTCATAACAGAGTAGAAATACCTATTAAATAAAAATAGTAAAAAAAAAAGTTTTTTTAGTATCTGCCCAATGATAGATATCATTTCTGAATAATTCAAAATGATTATATAATAGATACTAGCGAAATTTTCTTACTATGTTGTAAAATAAATAAAAAAAACCCGGGATTATATTATATTAAATCAGTGAATTTCTCCTAGAATATTCCTAGAAAAATTTATGTGTGACAGCTGTAATATCTATTGAGAATGCAGAAAGTCGCCTAGGGGTCTAAGAATCAGTAGAGAACAAAATGTTTTACATAAAAAATAAATAAACAATTCAATAAATCAATAAATAAATAGATAGAAAAAATGAAAAATAAATGTGACTTAAATTGGACCAAATAAAAAAGAGAAACTATCTGATATTGCTCTCTCATGATTTTACTTACCATATGGGGATAATCGAGGGGTGAACCGCGATTGGAATTAGGTGGACACCGTCTTTGGAATTACTTTGGAATTTATTAGATAATCTATTGTCATCTATTGTCTTTTACTTGGAAATGAAAGCGGAAGTGGAAGTAGGTGTACACGATTTTAGGTCGCGGTTCACCCCTCGGGGATAATAGAATGGTGCTATTTTTGGGATACTAATGGAAATCTAAGTTTAATCTGAATCGATATGTCAGGGTTAGGGTCTTAACTTCGGATAACTTTAAAAATAGAGAATGAATGTTTCTATTGTTTTATTTTAAATTTACATTTTTTTCAGAGATTTTCCAAAATCTCTCCAATGTTTCTTGATCTCGACTTTTCCAACTGCAAAATCTTGACTGAAACAAAAATACGATAATTATATAATTATTTGTTCAAATAGCTAATATAGTTATAATTAATTATGTGTGGAATTAATAAAAATTTAACTTTCAACTAAAATAATTATTGAAATTTCGAATTTTTAGCTAATTTTTAAGAAAGTGTCTAGTGTTTATTTTTTTTTATTTTTATTTTTTTTTTTAGAGTAGGTACCTATAGCCCAGTAAATAGAGGATCCAAAAAGTGGTTCAGCTTACAATAATTGCGGGAAAATATATATTTTTTTTAGGATCGCTTAGTATGGTGTGGCTATGACAAATCTAAGTCGACCTCGAAAGTGTAGGGGACAACTTTTGGTGGCCGAAAAACCTCGAAATTTTCGGAGTTTTTCCAGTTTTTTTTATTAACTCGAAAACGGTCCATATTTTTAACCGACTTCAAAAAAGGAGGAGGTTCTCTATTCGACTGAATTTTTTTTTTTTTTTGTGCCTATGTTACCTCATATCTCCGCCAATTCTCAACCAATTTTGAAAATTTTTTTGCATTGGGTCCAGTCTAGCTTCCGATTGGTCCCATTTTTTTTTCATAGGTATTAGACCTTTTTTATTAGGTTTGTTTAGACCTAACCTCTTTGTTTATGAACCGATTTCAATGATTCTTTTTTTATTGGAAAGGGGTGTCTTAGGGATGGTGTCATATTAATTTGGTCAAGTTCTGATGATATCATCACTATTAATAACATAACTAAAAAGAGAAAAATAAAAATAATTTTTAAGAAAAAAATAAAAACCGACTTCAAAAATTAAATGCAACAAATAAAATACACTAAAAGGTATAAAATAATTATTATCTTATTTAGTTACAACTAAACGACGAAATATTAACATGAAATTACTTTTTGAAGTTGGTGCCAAACATATACCTTTTATGAATCGCACTCGACGGATCTTACTTAGTACGTTTGGAGGGTACGCTCGCTTATAGGTATAGTTAGTTTGGCACCGACTTCAAAAAGTAATTTCATGTTAATATTTCGTCGTTTAGTTGTAACTAAATAAGATAACAATTATTTTATACCTTTTAGTGTATTTTATTTGTTGCATTTAATTTTTTGAAGTCGGTTTTTATTTTTTCTTAAAAATTATTTTATAAATAACCGTCCTATAGTAAATTAAAGAGGACAAAATTTCAAGTCGATTAAAAAAAAGAAATGAAAAATTAGTCTTCTAGTTCGATTTTTAATGGGGATCCAAAAAACAGCCCCACGGGGAGCACGTTTTTGACACAGATCATCCCATACATTTTTAAACTAGATTAAATTTGCTACAATTCAAACTAAGTTTCATCTTAATTGGATAATGGTAACCTGTGCCGCAATGAGGTTGAAGTTTTGAAAAACTGCAATTTTTGGAAAAAATCGAAGTTTTACCATCATAAAATGAAAACCACTCATGTTAGAAACTTGATTCTTATCTCATTCTCTATGAAATTTTGTTGGCTTGAACGTTTACTTGAACCACATTTTTGATAAAATTCTTAGATTTATAGATATCTATTGGAGGGTTTTTTCATGACGCGTTTGAGGATTCTGATCATATTCTGTCCAGAAAATGCTGGATATCTATAAATTTAAAAATTTTATCAAAAAAGTGGTCCAAGTAAACGTTTAAGTGAATAAAACTTCTAGGATGAGTGGTTTTCATTTTATGAAAGAAAAACTGCGATTTTTTGAAACAATGGATCATTTCCTGTCATGGAAAATTCTGGATATCTATAAATCTAAGACTTAAAAAAAACGTGGTCCAATGATTAATTCAAGTCAACAAAATTTCCTAGACAATGAGATAAAAATCAAGTTTTTAGGATGAGTGGCGAAAAAAGTTCGAGTTTTTAGGATATTCAAAATTGATCCCGGGGACTGTTTTCTGGACCCCCATTAAAAATCGAACAACTGGACCAATTTTGCATTTCTTTTTTTTAATAGACTTGAAATTTTGTTCTCTTTAATTTAATATAGAACGGTTATTTACAAATTGTGAACTGTTTTTGAGGTATAAGCGAAACACAAAATTCTGGAAATTTTGAGGTTTTTCGGCCACCAAAAGTTGTCCCCCACACTTTCGAGGTCGCAAACTTAGATTTGCATACCCACACCATACCGAACAATCCTAGAAAAAAAAATATATTTGCCCGCAATTAATTTTTTTAAAGGGCCTCCACATCTCCCCTTATAGCCCTCCGATCCTCCCACTCAGGATCCGGTTGAGTGGCTCGGGGTGTGGCCACAGCAGAACGGTGTGATACCTTAGTATGCTGCGACCAAGAATAAAATAATAATAATAAAAATAAAAAAGGGAATACCGTACGTCGTCCAAACAATAAATAAATAAATAAATAATCAATTAAATAAAACAAAAAATAAATAGAATATGTCACTGGGTTTAAAGAAATGTTTAAAAATAAATAATTTAAAAAACATTCAAATAAATAAGTAGACAGGAAGTTGCCGTAGTCAATGAATAAAAAATAAATAAATAACTAGGCAGAAAACCGCCATGGTCAAGAAAAATAAATAAATGTTTCACTGGGAATATAGGCTACTGGGTAAAATATTAAATAAATAGATCAACGCTGTAAGCTGAAACCCCTCTATTTACTAGGCTACTACTTTTTTCTTTATATTATTTTTTTTTTTTTTTTGAAATTTCTAGTATACGAGCCCGATTCACTTTTTTTTATCAAAATTTAAAATCCCTGATGCACATCTTGTCCGAATATTCTTTATTTTCTTTGAAATAGGAAATAAATATAAAGCAACTCTAAACAAATAGATATTTTGAAAATTAACAATGGTTCAGATTATCTTTGAGATGAAATTACCCTGAATAAAATTGAAAAAATAATTTTTTTCTAAAATTTTTTGATTAATATTAGAAATTTACAAAATGAGAGATATGAATTCTGTTTTTATAATATTTATCAAGAAGTTTTGGAAACAAAAAAAATGTAATTTTTGATAATATTTACAAATACTAATTGATATATATATATGTTAAATAATTAATTGAATTTAATTAAGTTGCCATGGCAACAACAATGTATTTATTATTGACAGAAGGAAAATAAACATGGCTTTGTTCTAACTTAATATTTAGGTAGGTACCTACTTCGTAATTTATTTATAATATATTATAATATAGATATAATATTAAAAGTCACATCACTAATAAAATTAATAAAGTTAAAACAATAGCTTGAAGAACTAAAATGATTATGAAATTTCGAATTGAAGGGTTTGCTACAAAAAGGAGGTAGCTCCATCCTATTAATGTTGGGAGATATTAACACTATCTTCTGCAAAAAAGCTTTTGTTTGGTACAAGAAGGATGTAGCTCCAATCGTTATTTCAAGCGTTGCTCAACAGATGGAGCTGCACTTCATTTTGAATTTTGTCGTCGTTTTGAATTTTTAAACGTTTTTTTTTGGTTTCAAAAACTGAAAAAATCGGCTACCTTTTTGCAGCAAACCCTTCAATTTTATCTTTTTCGCTAATTTATTTATTTATTTTATTATATTTATTTTATTATTGAACAATCCTCTGAGGTAGGTGCCTCCTAGAGGGTTTATATAGAAAATTGATTTTTTTAGAGTACTTTTTCTCAAGTTTTTGATTTTTTTTGTTTTAATTTCTCGTATACGAGCCCGCCTTGCACTTGTCCGTTTTATCTTTTTGATCAGAATTTTCAAAGCGTTGGTTCGAGAAAGAATTATTTCTCTCTTCAAATGGATGACAAAATAAATAAAGAGCTACTTGTCCCTTCCTTTCTTTTTTGCTTGTCCAAATAGCCCACCAACCACTTAACCCACTAAACTCCAATAAAATTGAATTATCACTCACTTGACAATTGTCAAAATAGAGTCCGCTTGAATTCTTCACCTTATCACTGGCTGCTAAAAAAACACAGGTCGCCGCATCTTCATCCAGACGCTAAAAAGAAATTCAATCGAGAATAAAAAAAACAATGTTTGTCTAACATTAAGTGTTTTCTTCAGAGACTATAGTTTCTCTTTTTAAATGCGTTAGATAAATTTTCAATTAAAGCCTTATTTAAATTCATCAAAAATATATATTACATGGTGTTTATTTATTAAATAGGTATACCAGCTGCAAAGCCCGCATTCGGCAGGCACCTTCCTGGCCAGGGGGCTATATCCACTGGACACAAATTTTAATAAATTTTAAACAAATAATTAGAAGAAATTAGGTCAATTTAAATCTTAGATCTTAGTAGATAATTATATGTATATATATTACTAGCTGCAAGGCCCGCCTTCGCCGGCCCCTCTTACTAGCCACGGGGGACGCCCCCTGGACCCCCAGCCCTCGAACCCCCCCAACACTCCATTCCGCCCACTAACCCCCCATCCCAAAACCCCTCCATGCACCCGTTCCCAACCCCCGCCCCCACACCACCACTCGCACCCCTCCACCCCGGACCCCACCCCGTGCCCTCCAACCCTGCGCACCACACCCCCGCCTAGCCCCCTGGACTCCACCCCGCACCACCACCCTACTCCGCCTCACTCCTCACCCCACCCCCATTCCACCCCCGCACCCAGTTTTTGCATTTCTAGCCTTCTAGTGACCCACAGATTATGTATACAAAATTTGGTTGAGTTTGGCCCAAGAGAAAGAATTTTCATTTTTTGAGCCCCCCCCTCCCCCCCACACATTTTGGGTGGTTAGTTTTTGCATTTCTAGCTCTCTAGAGGCCCAGAGATTATGTATACAACATTTGGTTGAGTTTACTCCAAGGGCAAGAATTTATATTTTTACACCCTCCACCCCTTTTTGGGTGTTTTTTTTGGAGAAATTTTTTTAAACAAAAGTTGTCAGAAATCACATCCCCTACAACTTTGCTTATTATAAAATTTGCCGTAGGGTTAATAGTTTAGGAGTTATTTGATAATTTTCATTCGTGCGCCCCCCCATACCCCTTCTGGGGTCAAAATATCAAAACGTTATATAGCTAACAACGTAAGTTAGAAGACATCTGATGTTGGTAAATATGAAATTTCATAATAATCCCTTCAGCCGTTTTTACGTGAATCGTGAGCAACTTTTCGGAAACCACTGAAACAGACAGACATACAGACAGACGGGAATTTTGTTGAGGGTGTTTTCGTTCATAACTTTGCTTGAAACGTTTTCAACCAAAATTTGGCGTGATTTGGACCAATGTACAGACAAAACCTTAATTTTATATATATAGATATCAGAGGGGTTCTCCCCACAGGAATCGAATCCGAGCCCCAATCTTTAAAAAAATTTCATATATTTTTCAAAAAATAAAAAAATTTAAAACACTTAAATGTTCGTTTAATTTAATAAATTTATTTGTCATGAATTGTTAGTGAGATTTAAAATAACAATTTAAATTTTCTAATTTTAATAAATTTTATTTGTCAGAGAATTGATAGAAAGGCAGGCCAAGGATCTAGAAAAATAAAATTCCGAATAAAATAATTTAATAGAACGTCATTTTTCATTATCCTAAGACTGACTACCTTTCTAACTATCTATATTATTTACAAACTCAAAACGTTTATTAAACATCCAAACGTTTCGGGAGTAATTCTTTTTATCAAATAAAATTAAAATTAAAATTTGAAAAAATATTAGATGATTATAAGGCAACTATTAACAGATAGACAATGCTACAAATTGTTATGGAGAGAAAACTATATTTTCTTAAACTAGAAAAAATATTTATGGAGTATTGACTTACCTTTCCTAATATTATATATGCCAATTGAATGAAAGGTTTCAAGATGGCAGCCCATTTTATACTCAAGTTATTCAAAACACCGGAATTCATACAATTCGATGAGACCTCTGTAGAAAAAACAAACAAATACATCTGTAATACATTTAAAGCATATACCTAATATATGATTCCGGCTTTAATTCTAAAGTACCTGGAGGCACCGAGCGATGCTCGGTAACTTCTTCCTTCAGTTAAAACCTTTATTTTAATATTATTTTTAATTTAAAATTCTGATAAAAAGGTCGATTTTTATTTGAGAGCCGTTTTCAAATTAAAAAACAAACAAATATAAATATAGTATTCGCCCACTGTCACCCCTCCCCCACCCCGCTTGACCCCACCCCCGAAACCTCGCCCTACCACCGGATCCCACACCACTGAACCCCACCCCTGCTCCTGTTTTGATTCAACCATATGATTCATTTTATTCATCCAATTGTTAATAAATAAAACCTATCAAAATGTGTTGTTTTTTCAGAAAATTGATTATTGCGAAATATATTTTTAAATAAATGCTTTTTTGGCTTTTCGGTCTTTCTAGCCATAAGCCTAATTACGATACTAGTTATATATTTTTTAAAATTTGTCTCTACCCCCGGGGTCAGATTTTGCCTCGAGTCGGATTCGAACCCGGGTCCTCTGGTTAGCTCGCTGTCACGCTAGCGCCTAGCCTATCTGACCCCCCTTAAATAAATGTTTGATTATTTTTTATTCTATTAAATAAATAAAATTCTTTATAAAAACAATTATAAAACGTTTATCAATATTTCTGACGTTTATGTTGAACAAAATATGATAAAAACCACAATCACAATACTTCTTCAAGGCCTTTGAGAATAAAGGATTTACCCGACCCATTGTCTGCCTGAGCACAAAAGGAAAAGGAAACCTTTTTTTAAACCCTAAGAATGGGATTTGTCTACCTGAGAATAATTAATTTGATTACGAAAAACCCATCAAAAACAATTTTCTCGAAGATGAGACCGTGACAGATCGAATTGTCACCCCAAAAACCCCCTCGTGAATTTCATCAAAATCGGTAGAGTCGTTTTCAAAATAGAACCAAGATACAAACAAATAAACATACAATTTTTGCTCGTTTAATAAGAGTAGATATATGATTTTTATACAATTTTCAATAATAATGTACATATGAAGAAATCAATTTCTGCGATAAGTATCATTTTTTAGGGGTCGTCCCTAAATTACGTGTGGCGTTTAGAGGGAGAGGGGGATCTCGGCAAATATTACGTATTTGTTTCTGCAAGAAAAAAGTGTAAAATTGCGAGAAAACTGGTTTAAATTAAGTAAAACATGTTTGTCCACTAAAATATGTTTACGAATTTTAGTAGTTCCTATTTAAGTATTTTATTATTCGATTTTCTAACTGTGATTCTAGTAGTCTTAAATACTAGTCTTAACTAGTCTTGAATAAAAATAATTAATCAAATTATGTTTTTTAAATAAATCCAACACATTAAAGCACAGATTAACGTATTTACACTAAAAATACGGATTTTGAAAAATCTCACGTGAGATTCAGGGGAGGAGGGTCGAGCCAAACATGACATCTCACCAAAGGGGGAAGGGGTCGAAAAATAATAAAATTTATTTTCACACAAAAATAATTGACGTTATTTCACCTAGAAGAATTTCATATTTAAAATGAGATATATTCATTTGATAAATGGGCCCAAAATTATGAGAGGGATTCGTAAATGATTATAAATAATTTTATTAAATATAAGAGAAGAGGCCAGGTTTATGGTAAAGTCATGTGGATGGCCACATGAGCTTATTTTTACTTTACCATACAGGGTATGGTCAAGTATTATAATCGTGAATGAAAAAAGTGTTGTTTTTTTTCGAAATATCTCAAAAACGGCTGAAGTTATTTTGATTAAAAAAATTGAGCAAAACCATGGCATTTCGCTCTATAGAAAAGCCCTAATAAGTGAACAGCAAAAAAATTATATTGTTGTTATATAATTGTCTTGTCAAAATGTCTGTTAGTTAGTCTGGTTGTCTGTCTATGCGTTTCCAAATTTTTGTGGACGGTCTAGCTCAAAAACTAGTGTGAATATCGAAACCAAATTTCACACGTAGTTTTGGTCTATTGAGATTAAGAGCTGATTTGATTTTGGTACATATCGACTTAGGGGTGGAGGGGGAGGATAAAAATTAAAAATCTAGGCCATTTGAGCAAACTCAACTAAATTTTGAATACATAATCAGTGGGACTCCAGAAGTCTTAAAATGCAAAAAACAAACCCCTACATGATTATAAATAATTTTATTAAATATTAAATATAAGTGAGGGGCCAGGTTGTATGGTAAAGTCAAGTGGATGGCCACATCAGAACACGTCAGCTTATTTTTTATATTGATTGAAACACTGTAAAGGGATTAATTTGAAAGGAGAACATTGGTAGGATGATTTGCAAGAAGACAATGTTGTAAGTAAATGTCGTGTGCGGTACACATCGTTTTTTAGATTTCGACGAAATATACCTATTTCGCTCACTCTCATGGTGCGACTTCCGGAAAATGTCATCATAGTTTTTATGATCATGTCCCCTAGACCCCAAAACAACCCTCCATTCAAAAGTTTATATATAATAAATATTTATATAGCGGGTGAGTTTTTTTATCTTGAGACAGTCTTATAACTTAAAAACAATGGATTATATGAAAAAAAGTTTCAAATAAAAGTTTATTTATATGGAAGGGGAAACTAAACTACGCTATTGTTTGTATACCTAGAAGAAGCTTTCAAGGGTATTTCAAGGTCAAGTTCTATTTTTTAAATAGAAACCTATATGTTTCTGTACATATTCTGAATTTACAAAAAAAAGCTGAACAACTTTCATAAGAACTATTTTTTTTATTTGATATCAAATAAACAAAATATTCAATCAATTACCATAGATCTCAGAAAAAACCATAATAATTATTTTTAACAATTATTCAACTTAATTATCAAATAATAATGATCAAATATTTAATTATTAAATAAATTATTTAATAATAATCAATAATTTAATAATTTTCCGACACTGTTCTGTGATATTCCAGAGTGTTATCGCAAGTTTTCTGGATGAATTCCAGTTCCAATTTCGTTATTTTGGCCTTTTAAGTTTCTTCGTAGCCTTTACATTTCCTGATTTTTTTTAAATAGATTTACAACATAATAAAATGAAGCTTTTGAGGGTGTACCTATCCCTGTCAGAAAAATGCTTGGCATCCATTTCAATTGCAGCCCCACAATGCTTCTTCCACATTCACCATAAATTAAGTCCATTTCAATTCTGTCTTCAACAAAAAATGATCCATTTTTATTATGATAATACATTATAACTATCTACTGGATTGACACGAGAAATAAACTTTTTTTAACTCAAGAATTTTAAGTATTTCATTAAGTAGAAAATAACCTCTTAAATCTGTGTATAATGAAGTTTTAAGATCATTATAAACATTTATATTATAAATTGTGGTGTTTTTTGAGGCTCTTGAAAAGCTTGGATGAGTTCTTTTCTTCTTTTATCTTGAGAATGACATGTAATTAGTAATTTATTGTAATTAAGATTATGTTTTCCTTGTAGACTGATGATGGTGTGAGAATATCCGCCGAAACGTCTCATAAGTTTTTCATGAAAATAAATTTGTTAGAATATAAAGAAATTTTATTTCCTTTTTCCCAACGAAGACATTACATCTGTTTTCAAGGTTTTCAAGAGCCTCAAAAAACACCACAATTTATAATTTTAAAACATTATAGTACCATATCTAAATAAACATTTATATTCATTGTTTTGACTTTTTCGATTTAATAATTAATTATTTAATCATTAACATTTAAAAATTAAGTTGAATAATTGTTAAAAATAATTATTATGTTTTTTTCTGAGATCTAATTGATTTAAAATTTTGTTTATTTGATGTCATATAAAAAAATAGTTCTAATGAAAGTTGTTCAGTTTTTATTGTAGATTCAGAATCTGTACAGAAACATATATTTCCATTTAAAAAACAGAACTTGCCCTTGAAATACCCTTGTAAAAGCTTGTTCTAGGTCGACAAACAATAGCTTAGTTTAATTCCCCCCTCAATATAAATAAACTTTTATTTGAAACTTTTTTTCATATAATGCACTGTTTTTGAGTTATAAGACTGTCTCAAGATAAAAAAACTCACCCGGTATATGTAAGGGGTGGGGGGGTGTATCGCAATTTTGTGGGTGCGCTGCAGGCCGCAACGTCTAACGGATCGCAATAAAATTTGGGACAAAATTTAGTCTTGATGTATAGAAGAACTGATTAGTTTCTATTGACTTTAGCCCCAATGGGGCGGAAATGGTGGGGGTTGAAATCTTAAAAATCCACAACAACGTTAATATGAATGAATTTGGTTGCAAATGGCTAATATTCTACTAATTAACTTCTACAACTTGTGTCTGAAAAGTTTTTGATAGGAGCAGTCTAAAGGGGGGAAGAGCCCCTTCGAAATCTACCCCTTCCTGCCACAGGGATTTTTTTAAAGTCTAATGAGATAGATTCAAAAACTTTAAAATGTATTGACTTTGATTGATGTAATAAAAGCATAATTTAATAGTCATTCTCATTTCCCCTCACTCTAATTACATTCTCAGCCTCTCTGACAAAGAAGTTCTGAGCCTCGAGGTTACCTTTGGAAGAGAAAAGAAAAGAAAAAAAGTGAAAAGGCTTACTTGTCCCCTTAAGCATCCAGGCCAGTTGATTGCTGGCCATTAAAGAAGCCATTCGAGAGCGACAGTAGAGGGGGAATCCCCGATCACATCCACGCAGATTCAAAGGATCAGCACTAGCCAGGTGATGCAAATCCGAGGTGTACCAAATAACGCGACTTGGCTCAGAACGCTTTAATAAATCTACAATATTTACAAAATTAATACATAATCTCTAAATCTGTGGAATTAACAGTCAGAAATTAATTGACTTACGCAGTTCATTTACTTAAAAATAAATCTACAATAACATTTAAATTTATAATAGTGACTATAATATTTAATTGTTTTCTATTGGCGAAAATCAGCCGTCTTTAACGGGGATCAAAAACATTTTCCCTTTAGGAATATGTTTGTTTATTATTTTTGAAACACGGCCAAAGATTGCCTCGGTTGAGATTTACTGTTTAGAAGTGATTTTATATTGAATGGATAATTTATTCTATCTATATACTAGATGTCAACTTTATCGTGATTTTCGCTAATAATTTATACTATATATATTCATCTAGATTAATTTGTAACAACGCTGAGAGAAATTTCTCTAAAAAAATTACCCTCTTGCCTAGAATCGAACCGACGAACTCTTGAACTATGGTCATCAGCTCTAACCACTAGACCAATGTCACATTAATATTTATATCTTGATTTCTTTTACTAAAACTATATATTTTTGATTTAGACTTTGTGTCTAGATAATATTGTATTCATTTGAACTCGAATGAAAATGAAAAAACACCAATAGATTTTAAATTAAGAAACATTAAATATATATTAATTAACGAGGCAAATTTGAAATATAATTCTCAGCTCTGATTTTAAACTGATGGCTCCAATCGATTTTTCATTAACCAGGCAAATTTGAAATATATATATTCGAATTTTGAAATGAAAGACTCCAATTCTTTTTAAATTAAGAAACATTAAATATATTGATAATTGTTCCTCCCCCCCCCCCCCCCTCGCCACTCAAAAATTAAAGATGCGAAACTTTTAAGAGACGATGTATTTTCGGTAGTTTACGGGTATACATTTGGAGTGTGGTTTTTTAAGAGGAATAAAAATTTTGGACCGAGACGCTGCCCGCCAGGGCATCAGACCGGAGGGCCGAGCTTCGAGGGCGTGCCGAAGGCTCGTTAATATAATGTTGAGTAATGAAAAAATTAATTAGATTAAAAACAAAATCAATAATTAATTATTATATATCAATATGAAATAAAACAATGTAAACAATATTAATTGTTTCGTAATAAATAAATAATAACAATAATAATAAAATATATCTCTATTAAATACAATTCTTTTATGAAAAGTCGCAAAACGTTTCGGGAGAAATTTTATTTTTATCAAATGAAATTTGAAAAAATAGTTAAGAAAGAAATAGGATTAAAGAAACTATAAAAAAATGATTATTTTGAAAATAGACAATGATACAGACTGTCTTAGAAATTAAATTACCTTGAATAAAAATTAAAAATATAAAAATCTTTGTAGAAAAATGATTTTTTTTCTAAAAATTTTTGGTAGATATTAGAAAATCATTGTTGATTCAATTTTCCTTGTTTAAAATATCCATCATTTCTAAAATTAATATTTTTTTTTATATAAATTACATTCTTTAGCTAAAATCTTGTGATTGGAAAAGTCAAAATGTGTCCCAGTTTAGTTAAATAGAACTTGACACATTACGAATTATCGAAGATTAATGTGTGTAAATGTTACATTTTAAATAAATTTTATATAAAATATAAATATTCTATTAGAACAGAAAGGTCTGAATCTACCCTAGCTATGGCCATTCAACTAATTTTTTTGAAAAAATTGAAAAAAAGGTATTTTTGAGAGGCGCTGTTATACCAGTATTACTAAACCAAAGTGGATGAAATTGTTATAATTTTACGCCAAATTTAAAGAGTTTTAATTTATCTAATCGATATCTTTTTGATTTGATAAGCCGTTTTAGAATTATTCAAGAAAAACTGAAAAAACCCCGAAATTTTCTCATTTTGAGACGCGCAGTGCAATTCCACAATTCAGATTTGGGGGAAAACTTAGGGTAGTAATATTTAGGCACCAATAAAGGTATTCCAGCAAAAAAAAAATTACCGGGGTATAATTCCTGTACATGCCCTTTTTTTTACGTAATTTGCATAGATATGTCCGCCTCCGTGGTGTAATGGTCAGAATAACTGACTGCCAACCCGGAGGTCTCGGGTTCGATTCCCGGCTATACCCAGACATTTTTTTCTGTAGGTATAGGGTCTGGTAATAAAAATTAAGTGGGAGATAAATTTAACCGAATTTATCGCGTGGAGAATTTACCACTGCTCGAAGCCCCTAAAAACCTTAGTAAATTGGATATTGAATTGTATCTAAGTTTCTGAGATTGGCTCGTGATCCCGGCTTCTTTTCCTTCTACTCTGTTCTTTTCACGATGGAGGGGCCAGCCCATACAGGCCTTTAGGGGATCCACCTTCTGGGGTATCTCGTTCTCACATCAATATCATTAAAAAAAAAACACACACAATTTTTAATTTTCCAATCCCAAAATTTTAGATAAAGAACGGAATTTTTTATTTTTATTCAAAGTATTCTCATCTCCAATCTGTACCATTGTCTAGCTTCAAAATAGCAAAAATTAATATTAATTGAAATAGTAAGAGACAAATAATTACACTTACCTAATAATAGATTTGTAAGTAGAAAAGGTCCTAAATAATTGATTTGCATTTGATAATCAAATCCATCCGATGTCATTCGATATTCTTCATTTAAATTATAATTATTATTAGCATTATTTATTAAAACGTCCAATCTGAAAGAAAAAACAACCAAATTAACTAACAATTTTCTCAAATGTCGTCTAACGTTTTGATACTTATTTTTAAAATATATGAGAAATTTGACCTGAACAGATGCTTTAAAACATGAACAAAATTCCCTTAAGAGTTCATAATCAGACCAAAAAGCTACGGTTCGAAAGTTAAAGCTTTAAAATCTGAAAGATCAGATTATTAAAATAATGATGATGACAGGTTTAAGTATCTAAAATTATTCGAAATAAGTCGGGAAATTGCAAATTGTGCTCGCAAATCGAGGTTTCCTTATCTATTAATATTATATACGAGCTTTTCGTGCGGCCTTCGGCACGCCCTCGAAGCTCGGCCCTCCGAGCTGGAGACCCTGGCGGGCAGCGTCTCGGTCCAAAAATTTTATTCCTCTTAAAAAACTACACTCCAAAATGTATACCCGTAAACTACCGAAAATACATCGTCTCTTAAAAGTTTCGCATTTTTAATTTTTGAGTGGCGAGGGGGGGGGAGGAATAATTATCAATATATTTAATGTTTCTCCTGGCTCTCTCAGCCACCCGCTCTGAATCTGAATTAATTTGTTCTGAAGCCGAAAGTGTGAAAGATTTGTGGGTAAATTTGTGTAATAATCTTAAATTTTCTTGTAAGAGGCGGCCCGCTCCTCGGAGGCCCAATAAATAAAATAACATAAAAAATAAAATGAATTGGAGTCTTTCATTTCAAAATTCGAATATATATATTTCAAATTTGCCTGGTTAATGAAAATCGATTGCAGCCATCAGTTTAAAATCCGAGCTGACAATTATATTTCAAATTTGCCTCGTTAATTAATATATATTTAATGTTTCTTAATTTAAAATCTATTGGTGTTTTTTCATTTTCATTCGAGTTCAAATGAATACAATATTATCTAGACACAAAGTCTAAATCAAAAATATATAGTTTTAGTAAAAGAAATCAAGGTATAAATATTAATGTGACATTGGTCTAGTGGTTAGAGCTGATGACCATAGTTCAAGAGTTCGTCGGTTCGATTCTAGGCAAGAGGGTAATTTTTTTAGAGAAATTTCTCTAAGCGTTGTTACAAATTAATCTAGATAAATATATATAGTAAAGAAGACAATAAAAGAGTGTGTCTTCTGCTGGAAAAATAAATGTTTTAATTTACTTATAACGAGACTATAGTTTCGAGGGCTTTGCCCCCTCCATTACTCTCACACATCAATTTACCTGAATCTTTCAATTTATAAAAATTCTGCTACTCTCGGTAAAAAGAAACTTTCAATTATTCATTCAATATTAGATATATATATATATATATATATATATAAAATACATGGGGGACCTAGCGTTAATAGGTAATTTTTTAGCTTATTGATATTATTAGATATTATTTTTATTTTATTTTTTTTTTTTTAATTTTGCTTTAAAGGGTCGGTTTTGATTTGAAGCCAGAATTAAATAAAATAAAATTGAAATGAAATTTAATTTATTATTTTGCCAACGTTTTGACCCTCTCCGGATATCATCAAGTTATTGTGCTGTCTACAAACTAGCTTGTAATTAAAAATAATATTAATATACAAGGAATTGCCTTCGATGACCCTCTTAAACCCTGAAGTAGGAAGGACGATCCTCGAAATTATTTTATTCGAAATTTATGATTTTGTTTATTCTTTCGCTCTCTTTGCATCGAATGATCATTGAATTTACCACTTCGTTTTTAATAGAAAATACCCCTTATTAATTAAATTTTCTAATTTTAATATACAAGATATAATCCATGCCCCCATGGCACATATCAATATAATATCAATCAATGTCATTTTTTCGCATTCCCATATTTGCAAAAGCCAGAGCATTATTATACTGTCTTATATTTCCATTAAAGTTTTTTGAATCGGGAATAATTTTCAAGTACAAATTTTTGATATACTCTGGGGCGGTTTCATTAGTGGTAAAATAATTTTACCTTTGTAACAGCAACTCGAAAATTCGCCATATTGTGGTTTTCAGCTGCAAAATGCTTTGCATATTGCATCCATTTTCACGAAATAATGAGGTTCTACAATATTTGTTGTAATTAGAATTTGGGGATATATTTTATAAATTGTATTATATTAAACTGTTTGTAGATTTTAAAAAGATTAAATTTAAATTTGAAGAAAAAATTAAATCAGAGTTTTCTTATTAGAACTTGGAATAAATAAGAATAGAAAAAAATTCTTAAGTTCCACCTAGGACTAAAAGTTCACTTATGAATCACACCGGTTACTTGACCCATCAGGAGTATATGTTTCAAATTTCAAATCAATCGGTTAAGCCGTTTAATCTGGAGGTCGGTGAACACAGAGATATAGAATCCCAAAACTAATATATTGATAATAATCATATTTGTAATCAGCTATTAGTGGGTTTTATAATTAAAAATATCCAATTAATTAATAAAAGTAAATTGAAGAAAATTAAATTATTAATTTTTATTGACACACCCTCTTGTGATTAATTACTTTAACTAAGAGAAAACCTATCAAATTAAAGTTACTCGAAGGTGAAACCCTGGCAGGTTGATTTCTCGACCAAAAAACCCGTGATTTTCATCGAAATTGTTATAGAGGCGTCATTCTATTCAAATATATACAAGAATAGCTCATTTAATAGTATAAGATTAATATATAAGGAAATATTAAAAATATAATATGAATGCATATACATATGGACACTTGAGATAAATAGATTATTTAATTATCCATAGGTATATACATATATATAGACGCGGCAAATTACTATTAGCGATTAATGAAAGTTGTTCAATTATAAAAATTAATAAAATTGGGATTGAAGCAATCATTTGATTGATATATTAGCCATGACATAAACAGATTTAATTTATCCGGGATAAATTACTTCGCGAAGAAAATATACCGCCCTATTTATTACACATCATATGACTTTCACTTACCCATTGATTGCATCAATAACCAGCCAACATACTAGATAATATTTGTCTAGACTAATTTGTAACAACGCTTAGAGAAATTTCTCTAAAAAAATTACCCTCTTGCCTAGAATCGAACCGACGAACTCTTGAACTATGGGCATCTGCTCTAACCACTAGACCAATGTCACATTAATATTTCTATCTTGATTTCTTTTACTAAAACTATATATTTTTGATTTAGACTTTGTGTCTAGATAATATTGTATTCATTTGAATTCGAATGAAAATGAAAAAACACCAATAGATTTTAAATTAAGAAACATTAAATATATATTAATTAACGAGGCAAATTTGAAATATTATTGTAAGCTCGGATTTTAAACTGATGGCTGCAATCGATTTTCATTAACCAGGCAAATTTGAAATATATATATTCGAATTTTGAAATGAAAGACTCCAATTCATTTTAAATTAAGAAACATTAAATATATTGATAATTGTTCCCCCCCCCCCCCCCTCGCCACTCAAAAATTAAAGATGCGAAACTTTTAAGAGACGATGTATTTTCGGTAGTTTACGGGTATACATTTGGAGTGTGGTTTTTTAAGAGGAATAAAATTTTTGGACCGAGACGCTACCTGCCAGGGCACCAGCCCGGAGGGCCGAGCTTCGAGGGCGTGCCGAAGGCACGCACGAAAAGCTCGTTAAAACAATAATCTATTAGCATTTGATCCAGGTCCATCCTTATTTGAAAGTGGAAAATAAAGTGGAAACTTTTTCAAGACTATTTAGGCTCTTAACAAATTTTGCAATGTTTTTAAAGAGATAATAATTTTTTCTTATATGGCTGATTATTAGGAACTTGGACTTGAAATAAATTGGAAGTTAAATTTTTAAAATGTTGCTACGTTTCGCAGTATATTTTTCTGCTTCCTCAGGCAATTTTTAAACTTAACTTCCTCATAATAAGTAATATATAGATCAGAAGTGGCCAACCTGCGGCTCGCGAGCCACATGCGGCTCTTTGAAGGATTATTTGTGGATCTCGATATAGATTTCATGACTTTAAATATTTTAAATCGCCTCTAGATTTTTTTGAATCCATTTGAAATTAACATACTTCAAGGTGAGTTTTCCATTTCCAGTATAATTATGACCCAAAAAGCATCTGGAGAATTATAATTAATAGAAGAAGATCAAGCTCTACAATTAAAATATAAGTCGACGTCGATTACCGAATTTTGGAAATTTGTACCAGAATCGAAGTATCCTGAATTAAAAAAGGGTGCTTGTCGAATTGTTTCAATATTCGGAACAACGTACTTATTTGAATCATTTTATTGCACTTTAAAATTCGTGAAATCCAAACACCGATCAGTATTAACTAGCCAGCATCTCAAAGAATTACTGAGAAGTGCTGTCACCAATTATTCACAAAATTTTAAAGAATTATCAAGAGAAGTGAAATAAATGTGTTTAATTTTTAATATTTAAATTCAATATACATATTTTGTACTTTTATTTATGTTTGAAATAAATATACCAATATACCAATTATTAATTTCTGTAAAAAGAAAATTTTTTAATATCTTTTTTGCATACCTTTTAAATACGTATTTAATTGCTGCTCGCGAAACATTTCAAATTTTGAAAAATGGCTCGGACTATCAAGTAGCTTGGCCACCCCTGATATAGATCATTAGACCAGTATATTATATCCTGAGGAAGCAGAAAAATATACTGCGAAACGTATCAACATTTTAAAAATTTAACTTCCAATTTATTTCAAGTCCAAGTACCTACCTAATAATAACCAGCCATCCTTAGTAGCACAATGTTTCAAACTATATAGTAACTACTAATATAGCGCCTATATAGATTTCGAGAATCTATGGGTTGGCAACTAAGTAATTGTTTTTTTTTATTTTTTTTTTAGAAAATCAAAGAATTTTTTCATGGAACTAAATAACTTTATTCTGTAATGTATTGCCCATTTTGATCAATGACCTTTTGCCATCTTTCAGGCAGCATCATAATCCCACGTTCATAAAACTTCTGGTTTTTATTAGCAAAAAACTGAATCAGGTACGATTTGACATCAACATCATTATTGAAATTTTTACCATTCAAGGAGTTTTGTAAAGATCGAAATAAAAAGTAATCAGATGGTGCAAGGTCAGGACTATATGGTGGATGTGGCAAAACATCCCAACCAAGCTCCAATAATTTTTGCCGAGTGACCAAAGATGTGTATGGCCTTGCATTGTCATGATGGAATACAACACCTTTTCGATTTGTCAATTCGGCCCGCTTTTCTTCAACTGAATTGTTTAATTTAATGTAGACAACAGAATTGATCGTTCGGTTGGGTAGTAAGAGTTCAAAGTAGACAATTCCTTTGTAATCCCACCAAACTGATAACAAAATCTTCTTTTGATGTTGTTTGAGTTGGTTCACTTGGCCTGCTCCACGATCTTTTCCGCTTGATATTGTTGTAAACAACCCATTTTTCATCGCCAGTTATCAGTCGTTTTAAAAATGGATCATTTTCATTACGTTTCTTTAGCAAATCGCAGATGTTAATGCGTTGCGTTAAATGCGTTTCTTTCAGTTCGTGAGGAACCCATGTATCGAGTTTTTGAACATAGCCAAGTTGTTTTAAGTGATTTTCAATGCATGTATGTGATACATGAAGCTTCTCTGCAATCTCACGTGTTGTACTGTGACGATCCGAATCGATTATTGCTTTGATTAGGTCGTCATCAACTTCAACTGGACGACCAGAGCGTTTTTCATCTTTGAGTGAAAAATCACCAGAACGAAATTTGGCAAACCAATTTTGACACTGCCGTTCTTTTAAGGCTTCGTCGCCATAAACAGCACATAACTTTTTGTGAGCTTGCGATGCGTTTTTCCCTTTGCGGAAATAAAAAAGCAAAATATGACGAAAATGTTCCTTTTGATTTTCCATTTTTCAACGAACGCCAAACGAAAACTATGCAACCGATCGAAAAACTTTTTTTACTGATTGACAGCTGAATTGCCAACTATCAAATAACAAAATGTGTTTTACATTTGGATTACGCCAGCAAACCTAAAAATTCAACTGAAGCCATCTATGAGTGAAATCCGCAATTACTTAGTTGCCAACCTAGATAATATATAGTTACTATATATGTAGTTTGAATACTGGGGATATAAGAGGAATTTTCAACATGGACGATAACAACACCAATTTAAATTAAAACAACTCTAGAATTGTCAAGTCCACATTTATATTGATTTAATGGAATCCTTATGGGATCAGGTGTTCTTATTCATTTTCAAAGAGAGTCTAAGCTAAGATTAGAAAAAAAGAAATATTTTAAGGGAATTTATTTTAAATAAAAATACTAAATTTATATTTTTTTTAATCATTCAAGGCGCAGACATCATCAGAACAACAACAACAACATGTACAACAAGCTCTCTCTCTCTCAGTGAATCCCTATGCCATGATGGTAAGTTTAGCTATTTATTTATTTTTTAATTTAATTTAATTATGCATTGATGATGATTTTCTTTGATTCTATAATTTTATTAATTATTATTATACTTGACTATTTTATTGAAGATTTGTCTATTTATTTATTTTTCAAACTTTTTTTAAACTTTCTTCACACTCCTGAGAAATTATTTTTATAGTACTGTTAACATTTAAATGGATAAAAAGTTCAAGTTCCCAATAATCAGCCATATATAAGAAATGAATGACCAAGATTTTCATTTTTTGACCCTATACCCTCCACCGCCCATTTTGGGTAGTTAGTTTTTGCATTTGTAGTCTTGTGGGGTTCCACTGATTATGTATACAAAATTTAGCTGAGTTTGGTAAATGGCCAAGATTTTTATTTTTTGACCCTATACCCTCCACCGCCCATTTTGGGTAGTTAGTTTCTGCATTTTTAGACTTCTGGGGGTCCACTGATATGTATACAAAATTTGGTTGAGTTTGCTCAAATGGCCAAGATTTTTAATTTTTAACCCCCCCCCTCCACCCCCTTAATTTTGGGTCGATATGCAGCAAAATCTAATCAGCTCTTAATCTCAATGGACCAAAAGTACATGTGAAATTTGGTTTTGATATTCCCACTAGTTTATGAGCTAGGTCGTCCACAAAAATTTGGTAAAGCACAGACTAACTAACAGACAGACTAACAGACATTTTGACAAAACAATTATTATCTCGAAAAATATCATGTTTTCAATGTTCATATATTAGAGCTTTTTTGTAGACCGAAATGCCATGGTTTGAATGTGAAATTTTCTTTGATGAAAATATACTATATCTATACAGTATACATACAAAGACTTTTTCTTTATTTTTGAATTAAAAAATAAAATAAAATGACACGTTCTGATGTGGCCATCCACTTGACTTTACCATACACTTCTGGTTCAGTTTGGTACAAGGGCCTAAATTTTCATTTTTTGAACTAACAGAGTAATAGACATTATGATAAAAGAGTAATTATCTCTAAAAATATGAATTTTTCCATGTTCACTTAGTAGAGCTTTTTTGTAGACCGAAATGCCATGGTTTCGACTAATTTTTTTTAATCCAAATAGTTTCAGCCGTTTTTGAGATATTTCAAGAAAAAAAATTTGCAAAAAAACACTTTTTTCATGCACGATTACAATACTTGACCATACCCTGAATGGTAAAGTAAAGACGAATATTCCAAACCCATGAGTATCAAGCAGAGGACAAACTCACTGATTTCTCTTTATGGTAATTTTTTTATTTGCAAATGATTTATGTATAATGAAAAGTTTAAAGGCACACACAGGTGTATTTTATTATATATACTTGTGTTTCTAATTTCAGCTAATTAACTAAAAAATTTGGAGCGTATTTAGTAATTTCGAGGAAAAAATTCTTGCACTTGTCTACTGATTTGTTGATGAAATTGCACGGATATAGACTATTTTAATTTATATAACTTAGAAATTCGGTAAAAAGAACGATAAAATCTGACCTACAATTTACCATAAACATTGTTTATATAATACTTTTTTATTTTCAACTAAAAATCGTGACGTATGTCTAATTGAGAAATATTTACAAAATTCCTTATCCAATTTTAATGGGTATTTTATTATTTCACTGAAATTTCTCTTCACGCCTATTGCTCAATACATGCTAGTGTCTAAATCTAAAATATTGGCCATATAAATAAATATTTATAATATATTTACCTTTTTTCCGATTGTATAATTCCATTAGCGAATTCTCTAATAGATTGAAATCGCGACAAGTCCAACTTTCTCAGATGGATATCTGCATTTTTTGGATTCTTTTATTACATTTTCTAAAAAATAAAAATAAAATCAATTATAACATTGCACAATACACATTTTGTTAATAATTCTTAAAGAGTTAGGTGTCAGTTCAAGGTGGAACATTTTTAATAATAAGTAAATAAAATTTCAAGGTAGGTTTCACAAATAATACAATTACAGGGTGTTCGTATCTCAACAATAAACCGTGAACAGAGGATAGACCAGTTTACGACGGTCCAGAACCTAAAAGGTATCTATTTTTTTAACCGACTTCAAAAAAGGAGGATGTTCTCTATTCGACTGATTTTTTTTGTCTATGTTACTTCTTATCTCCGCCAATTGTGAACCGATTTTGAAATTTTTTTTGCATTGGGTCCAGTCTAGCTTCTGATTGATCCAATTTTTTTTCATAGGTATTAGACCTTTTTTTGTTAGGTTTGTTTAGGCCTAACTTCTTTGTTTATGAACCGATTTCGATGATTCTTTTTTAAGGGGCTATCTTAGGGATGGTGCCATAGTAATTTGGTCAAGTTCTGATGATATGGTCACTATTAATAACATCATTAAAAAGAGGATGGGAAACGGGGAGATGATATCATTTTTCATTTCATCTATCGTTATATCAGTTGGTATATTTTTTACAATACCACTTTTCGTGGTAAAATATTTTGGAATATACGCTGAATAATTGTTATCTATTAATTTTTGTTCAGTTATAAGTTTATTTGCATTTTCACAAGAATTCATTTCTATTTTAATTTTTAACCGACTTCAAAAAAGGAGGAGGTTCTCTATTCGACTGAATTTTTTTTTTTTTTTTTTGTGCCTATGTTACCTCATATCTCCGCCAATTGTCAACCGATTTTGAAAATTTTGTTTGCATTGGGTCCAGTCTAGCTTCCGATTGGTCCCATTTTTTTCGTTTTTTTTTCATAGGTATTAGACCTTTTTTATTAGGTTTGTTTAGACCTAACCTCTTTGTTTATGAACCGATTTCGATGATTCTTTTTTTTTATTGGAAAGGGGGTATCTTAGGGATGGTGTCAGATTAATTTGGTCAAGTTCTGATGATATAATCACTATTAAAAAGATCACTAAAAAGAGAAAAATAAAAATAATTTTTAAGAAAAAATAAAAACCGACTTCAAAAAATTAAATGCAACAAATAAAATACACTAAAAGGTATAAAATAATTATTATCTTATTTAGTTACAGCTAAACTACGAAATATTAACATGAAATTACTTTTTGAAGTCGGTGCCAAACATATACCTTTTATGAATCGCACTCGACGGATCTTACTTAGTACGATTGGCGGGTCTTATAGGTATAGTTTGTTTGGTACCGACTTTAAAAGTAATTTCATGTTAATATTTCGTCGTTTAGTTGTAACTAAATAAGATAATAATTATTTTATACCTTTTAGTGTATTTTATTTGTTGCATTTAATTTTTGAAGTCGGTTTTATTTTTTTCTTAAAAATTATTATTGTTTTATTTTTAGTTTAAGCCGAGGGGTGAACCGCGGTTGGAATTAGGTGTAGACGTCTTTGGAATTATGTCGAAATATTTTGTAATTTGCCTCTTCATCCATTGTTTTCTACTTTGAAATAAAAGTGGAAGTGGAAGTAGGTGTACACGATATTAGGTCGCGGTTCACCCCTCGGCTTAAGCATATGATTGCGTGAAGTATTGTATCACATTATCGGAATTGTATTATTGTATTGAAATATTCTTTTGTTATATTGTTGTTTTTGCTGATGTTACTAGTATTGTTTAGAGATATAGCCCGTGTAATAACGTATCTTCTTCAAAAAGATACCAGTTGTAATCCAAATGTTTCTTCTGTATTTTCTGCTCTAAGAGGCGAGGCACCTCAGAGCATCATTAAGGAATAAGTAAATAAAATAAATAAATAAAAAAAAACTTTTTAATAAAAGACTCACCGTTTTCGAGTTATAGGCATTTTTTTACTTTACCATACAGGGTATGGTCAAGTATTGTAATCGTGCATGAAAAAAGTGGTTTTTTCCTTTTTTTTTTCGAAATATCTCAAAAACGGCTGAAACTATTTTGATTAAAAAAATTGAGCGAAACCATGGCATTTCGCTCTACAAAAAACATCGAAAAAATTATATTTTTCGAGATAACAATTGTTTTGTCAAAATGTCTGTTAGTTAGTCTGTCTCTCTGGTTGTCCGTTAGTCTGTGCGTTACCAAATTTTTGTGGACGAGCTAGCCCAAAAACTAGTGTGAATATCAAAACCAAATTTCACAGGTAGTTTTGGCCAATTGAAATTAAGAGCTGATTAGATTTTGGTTCATATCGACTAAAAATTAATGGGGTTGGAGGGGGGTTAAAAATTAAAAATCCAGGCCATTTGAGCAAACTCAACCAAATTTTGGATACATAATCAGTGGGACACCAGAAGTATATAAATGCAAAAATTAACACCCCCCCCTTACATGATTATAAATAATTTTAGGGGCCAGGTTGTATGGTAAAGTCAAGTGGATGGCCACATCCGAACACGTCAGCTTATTTTGACATGTTGCACCATAAAGTTTAGCTCTAAATTCTCTATTAAGCGGACACTACTCAAAAAGACATACTATCGTATTGGCGAGTTTTTGGACGACGATCATGCCTCCTGGACTTGATTTCTGACATGTTCTCGGCAGAATTACTTTGTATATTTGTTTTATTTGTTTGTTTGGTTTATTTATTTATATTTTTGTTTATTTATATGTTTTATTCTATTTATTTGTTTTATTTTTAAATCATGACTTTCATCAGCGCTCCTCGTGGAGCGTATGATGAAAAAAAACACAAATACAACACAACAACAACAACAAAATGAACAAAATTTTAATAAATTCAATAATTACACAACATTGTGTAATTCGTATGCAAAGTAAACAAAGTATTTTATTCTTTCATTCAGATCAATGGTGAAATTTAATTTGATTATTTATATTTTTTTAAATCAATTAAATTCAGATCAATGGTTTTTCGAATAGCAGTTTAAAACATGAAATTTTTTTTTAATTAATTAGCTGCAAGGCACGCCTTGAAATTTGGTTGAGTTTGGTCGAAGAGAAAGAATTTTCATTTTTTCACTATCCCCCCCCCATTTTGGGTGGTTAGTTTTTACATTTCTAGCTCTCTAGAGGCCACACATATTATGTGTACAAAATTTGGTTGAGTTTGCTCCAAGGGCAAGAATTTCCATTTTTTTCACCCTCCCCCCTTTTTGGGTGGTTTTTGGGGAAAATTTTATAAACAAAAGTTGTCAGAAATCACACCCCCTTCAACTTTGTTTATAATAAAATTTCCCGTAGGGTTAATAGTTTAGAAGTTTTTTGATAATTTTCATTCGTGCGCCCACCAAACCCTCTTTTGGGGTCAAAATATCAAAACGTTATATTGCTATAAACATAAGTTAGAAGACATCTGATGTAAATATGAAATTTCATAATAATCCCTTTTGACGCTTTTACGTGAATCGTGAGCAACTTTTCGCGGAAACATACAGACATACAGACAGGCATTTTGTTGAGGGTGTTTTCGTTCATAACTTTGCTTGAAACGTGTACAACCAAAATTTGGCGTGATTTGGACCAATGTACAGACAAAACCTTAATTTTAGATTTCTAGATTTCGGTCGGCTCTATTAACTTGGCGATCTTGCCAACCTACCCTCCCATCTGTGATGAAATATACCTACAGTAAACTAGTCTCTTACTTAAAATCCTTCAAAATTACCGTTTCGGAGTGCTTTTTGTTGTCTTCGCGTAGATGGGCAGTAACCAATTTTTGATACAGTCCCTATTCATTTCTGGAGCTCAAACATACGGTGTTTTTCGGGTCTTTTCATCCCATACGTATAAATTCATTTTGTTAAATTTAGGACGATGTGACTGCGAATGAAAAACAAACAACTAATGAAATAAGCTGACGTGTTCTGATGTGGCCATCCACTTGACTTTATCATACAACCTTGCCCCCTAACTTATATTTAATATTTAATAAAATTATTTATAATCATGTAGGGGGTTAGTTTTTGAATTTTTATACTTCTGGGGTCCCACTGATTATGTATACATAATTTGGTTGAGTTTGGTACAAGGGCCTATATTTTCATTTCTTGACCATACACCCCCCCACACCCCCTATATAATTAAAAATATTCCATTCCATCGGATTTAATAGATGACACCATCTTATGATTTTCTAGTAAATTTGAATTTATTACCATCGGCAAATTGTAATCTTTCATATATGTTTATTATCATTATAATCAGATAATCAGGTAGTTTTAGTTTTTTAGTTATAACTCGAATTCTAATTGAGCTAAAAACAAGTGGTAATTTGAAAATCAAAGAGGAAGCTGTTTTCTATTACGTCTTGATATCAAAAATTGCTGTGTAATATTTAATGGGACTCGAAAATAGGTTTAAATGGGCTTTTTCGTCATTTTAACCGATAATATCTCAAAACTGACGTGTTGTAAAAAATCGGGAAATTGCGTGATAATCAGCGTATAAAACTCTACTGGAATCCATTGTTAGGTTTACGGGGGAAATATTTGTTTAGTACATGCGCGGATCCAGGGGGGGGCGATGGGGGCGTCCCCCCCAAGCATTGGAGATCAACATTTTTAATATGTTTATTTAATTTTTTTTTTTTTTATAACATTAAATTTTAAAATTGAAGAAAATAAAGTTCTATGTGTGTGTGTGGGGGGCTTCTCTGACCCCCCCCCCCCCGCTTGGACAATTCGATCGTGACACACTTCCGAGATCAAAAGTAGATCTTATATACTGGTCTGGATCCGCGCCTGGCTTAGTAGTGCTATTATCCCTATTATTATTTATTTGAAACCTACCTAGTATTTTAATCCACTCTTATTTAAAAAGTTTCACCTAGAACCGATATTTAATTCCTTATATATTATTAAAAACACTTGTGTATAAAAAAGGCCAAGTTCGATTAATAAAATACGATTGCCAAAAAAGTAGTGAGATCTAATGTGCCGCCAAGTTCAACATCTCCAATTTATTAAATGAGTCGAGAATATATTAACTTCAATTTCAACGCATGTTTTTACATGTCTATCTATATTTGTGATGGTGCCCTTATCTTCACCGGCAAGTTTTTTCAGGAAGTGCAAAAATGTGAAATTAATATAAATAGACATAATATATATACATGGGATTTGAAAAATTTTAATTTTTGATTTCCTTCATTTTTTGACATTTTTTAGTATCCCATAAAAAACTCTTCCTGGTAAATTTTGAAATTTTTTTGATGTCGAATTTCGGTTTTCCGCTCATAACTTCTTCCAAAATGCTCCAAATTCATTTTTTTTTTTTACATACTTTTTAGAAAAAAATACAAAAAAATTATTTAAAGTGGTGTTTTTATATGCGATTTTTTAGTTTGAAAAAACCACTTTTTGGTATTGAGTTCTTTTTTTTAGTTATTTGGGTGGTGGTTCACAAAGAGGATATAAAAAATTAAAAAAAATCAAAAATTTCTTTAATTATATTTTTTGGAGATTTTTTATTTTTCTTTAAACATATTTCGGGTTACGAGGCCATCATCAGGAGGTTAACAAAAGACTGGACCCGACACTCAAGCCACTGACCCACAGTCGCCTACAAACCAAAACCACTTTCCCGAAATGTTATTTTGAATTAATTTTTATCGTTATCAGGTGTTTAAAATAAATAATTAGTATTTTAGTTTGTTGAAAAAAAAATTAAAATCGCAATTCGAAAAATATAGTAATTATCATAGGACAACCCGGTCTTAAAATTTGTAGACTGAATAGAAGTTTAAAATAAAAAATTATCAAAAAATCGAAGACTACATACTTACAGTTTCAAAAACAAGATTAAAATTTTCAAACTCACAAATCGCATATAAAAACAATTTAGATAATTTTTTTGTATTTTTTTCTAAAAAGAATGTAAAAAAAAATTTTTTTGAATTTGGACCATTTTTGAAGTAGTTATGAGCGAAAACCCGAAATTCGATATCTTTTAAATTAGTGATCAAAAAAATTTCAAAATTTACCAGGAAGAGTTTTTTGATGGATACTAAAAAAACGTCAAAAAATGAAGAAAATCAAAAATTAAAATTTTTCAAACCGTCTGATTTGGCGTGGAAATTCCCCATTTATAAATATTGAAAAATTCATAACTTAGTCAATTTTTGGAATTATTGGGCGAGACAAAAAGCGTTGTGTTCAGTTGATTCTTTAGAAACATTAGCTCGATTTTGACCAGGGTAAAAAAAGGGCTCTTTTCGCTTACACCATCACATACATGAGTACTGTAAAAGTTGCAGTAAAAACCCGTTTTTTAGTCAAAACACGTTTAGCTGAATACCTTTTATGGCAACTAGAGTGATGTTGGTTAAGTTTGGTCCAAAGGTCTAGAATCTTCATTTTGACCTTCCGCCTTATTTCGTGTGTTTATTTTCAAAAATTTTTAAACGAAAATGTCAAAAATTGCATCATCTACAACGTTTCTTTTAATTTTTGACATTTTAGTTTAAAAAATTTTAAAAATAAATACACGAAATGAAGCGGAAGGCTGTCAAAAATGAAGATTTTAGACCTTTGAGCCAACCTCAACCAACATTAGTAAACTCTAGTTGCTACAAAGGTATTCAGCGAAACACGTTTTTACTTCAAAACATATACATAACGGTGCAAAAAAATCGACCCACTAATAAAAACTTTATTAAATAGCAAATTATTTTTAAAATTTTTACAAATATTCATATAATTTGTTCCATTAACTCTTAAACTAACATATTCAATAAATATTGTTGATAATTTTTGAATTTTATAAAAAAAAAATAAGTGAAATTAAATTAAAAGATACAATTACAAATTATCCTACTTTCTCAATATCACTTTACATTTAAATAAAGTTTTAATAAAAGATCAAATTCCATTTGAAATATCAATAAATTGAATAATTTTGAATTAATCATCTTGATAGAAAGATAAAATATACAAAATAGATATTTCTGAAGTTCAAGCAGTTCAAATTGTGTGCCTAATTAATCAAGAGATAAGTCAACAACAAGTGGCAAGTACACTTGCAATAGGCAATAATTTCAATAATGTATGGTTCCTTGTAAAAAAATTGAAAATGATTTACTATTTAATAAAGTTTTTGTTGGTGGGTCGATTTTTTTGCACTTCAGTGTATTTATTTGCATGAAGCAGAGGACAACCTCATTGATTTTTCACTTATAATTACACGAGAGCTTTTTTTTTGCCGAAGTAAACTTGACATTTTAATGAGAATTTTGTTGCCTGGCAATTAAACGAAAAAAACTACCTGTGAAAAAATTACTCGTCCTACGGACTCGTAATTTTTTCTGGTAGTTTTTTGAGTTAAATTGCCCAAAGGCAACAAAACTCGAATTATAAAATATCAAGTTTACTTCGACCCAAAAAAAAGCTTGAGTGTAATTCGGTAAGACAATTTAATGAATCAATACGTAAATCACAAAATTAACAAAATTAAGACATAAATTAGTTTATTTAATTTAGAGGAAAAGTACAATTGTTAAAAATACAATTCTTATAAACAACTTGATAAAAAAATAAATAGGAAAATAAAAATAAAAAAATAATCGTATAGGATCTGAAATAAAAACATAAAATTAAATAAGATTTGTTTCCAAGCTATATAAAAAAAAGCCACTTGAACCACTTTATTTGTAAACACACCTGTTTTTTATTAGTTGAATAAAAGATTTGTTTGATTTAGACACCTGTTAATTAAAAACAAACAAAAAATTTCTAATTTTAATATAATATAATAATATTTGCTTTAACCTATTAGTGGGTTTTAAAATTAAAAAACCAATTAATAAATAAATCATAATTGAAAAATAAAGCTAGGTTCAGTTTTGTCGCTGGAAAAGTTAGGGTAAACTTTTTTCGCTGTCATATTGACAAAAACACCGTTGCTTATGGGACTTTTAGTGTATGAATTAAATTGTCTTTATACAATTTTTTTCCACGATTTATATTAACAATTTATAAATGTATTGCTATAAATAATAATAAAAAATATATATATATTTTGACTTACTGACAAGTTGTTTTTGTTCAGGATCATCTATACGTCGGCTGGCCAAAATCAACTTGGCGCCTGTTTTGGCCAATTGCTGCACCCAAAGATAGATCAAATTGCACTAGAAGTATAGTTCGCCCACGCAGACACTGGTCGGGAATGGTCGTATACCTAGCCCATCTTCTATAGGAAACTATGGACACTATTAGCAAGAAAACACCCGCAAGGACACTAGCCTCGAGCAAGACCATCCTAGATGACGAGAGAATAGAGAATGGTCTGGTCTCTGGTCTCTGGTCTGAAGACAGACAGCCAGACAGCCAGGCAAGTAAGCCTTTTCTCTTTTCCATCCAACACCATCATCACCTTCTCTTTCTTTTCAGATATTGCAACATAGATACTCTCGCTTTTCGAAATGAATCCGCCTCAGCTACCATAAGAGATTCTCCGAATATCCAGTAAATTTAGTATTATATAAGATTGGAGTAATTTTTGGAGAAGGACTGATAAGAGAATTAAGTGGATATCGATGAGGCAATCCAAAAAAAAAGAAGATAATTTACACTATCTTTTTATTCATAAAACCGACGTTTCGGAGGCTATTCCCTCCTTCTTCAGGGTTTTGAAAAGTCAGTGATGGAAATCCAATGCGACATTCCCCTCTGTCTCCTTTTTTCAGTGGCATCAGTAACAATAATAAAAATTAAGGTTTTGTCTGTACATTGCTCCAAATCACGCCAAATTTCGGTTGCACACGTTTCAAGCAAATGTTATGAACGAAAACACCTTTTAGACAAATTGATTTTTTTAAACTGAAAGTTTCAATTATTTTGTTAAGCAATTTTGAACCGCGAAAGTTAAATAATATGATAAATATATATGAATCCATATATTTATACTATATATAAACAATTTCCTATGTTAATTCTACATTAAGAAAATTATTTTATTATTTTTGAAAAGAAAAATAAATAGAGCATCCGACGGGTTTCGAACCCGTGTCTCTCTCCTTTACGCGAAGAGCGGCTTAACCAACTGAGCCTACAGATTCTCCCGCCGAATAAGCTCTTAAGTTGGAATGCCATTTTTCCTTTTAGCGGTTTTTTCTATTTATAGTATAGTTACTTAATTTTTAGACAAATTGATTTTTTAAACTGAAAATTTCAATTATTTTGTTAAGCAATTTTGAACAGCGAAAGTTAAATAATATGATAAATATATATGAATCTATATATTTATACTATATATAAACAATTTCCTATGTTAATTCTAACATTAAGTTAAAAATCAATTTGTCTAAAAATTAAGTAACTATACTATAAATAGAAAAAACCGCGAAAAGGAAAAATGACATTCCAACTTAAGAGCTTATTCGGCGGGAGAATCTGTGGGCTAGTTGGTTAAGCCGCTCTTCGCGTAAAGGAGAGAGACACGGGTTCGAAACCCGTCGGATTGCTCTATTTATTTTTCCTTTTCAAAAATAATAAAATAATTTTCTTAATGTAGAATTAACATAGGAAATTGTTTATATATAGTATAAATATATAGATTCATATATATTTATCATATTATTTAACTTTCGCGGTTCAAAATTGCTTAACAAAATTCCTGTATGTATGTATGTCTGTTTGCGTGGTTTCCGCGAAAAGTTGCTCACGATTCAAAAACGGCTGAAGGGATTATTATGAAATTTCATATTTGTATTCGATGTCTTCTAACTTATGTTTTTAGCTATATAACGTTTTGATATTTTGACCTCAAAAGGGGTTTGGGGGGGGGGGCGAACGAATGAAAATTATCAAATAACTCCTAAACTATTAACTCTTACGGCAAATTTTATAATGAGCAAAGTTGTAGGGGATGTGATTGTTGTCCTATATTTGTTTCAATCGCGAATCGAATGCAGGTGATCTTTTTCTCTCTCTTGATCCAGACTTAAAACTCAGCCGACTCCAATAGCTTTAACCGCAGTAGTCTCGCGATATATATCTTGTTTAAAAAGCTCGAACAAAACAATTCTCGTTAATATGTTAATTATTTTTTTGATATATTTCATTATTCGTGTCCATGATTAATAATTAAAGGAATCGTAGGGAGTTGGACAAGACTTTAAATTAAATTAAATACAAGTTATGATTAAATATGCTCATACGTTTCGTTGCTGTTTTGCAACTTCTTCAGTGGCTTATCTATTAAACTTATTTGACAGGATTTTTTACTACGAGAAAAAACATTTCAAACAGTATTCTTTTTCTATCACAATTCATTCAATTCATCAAATAACATAAAATATAAACTTCCTAAACAAAGTAATTATTTTTGTCAAAAAACTAAAAGAATCAAATTGAACAAAGAAAAATTTGATTCTTTTAGTTTTTTGACAAAAACAATTACTTTGTTTAGGGGTTTATATTTTATGTTATTTGATGAATTGAATGAATTGTGATAGAAAAAAGAATACTGTTTGAAATGTTTTTTCTCGTAGTAAAAAATCCTGACAAATAAGTTTAATAAATAAGCCACTGAAGAAGTTGCAAAACAGCAACGAAACGTATGGCATATTTAATCATAACTTGTATTTAATTTAATTTAAAGTCTTATCCTACTCCCTACGATTCCTTTAATTTTTTGATATATTAATGAGAAAATTATAAATTAATTCAACCCATATATATATATATATATTTACGTCCCTTAGGGACATATGGTAACCCTACACATAGCTTAAATAAAGATTTGGGACTGTTTCAAATTTCGAATTTCTTCAAATCCACTACCATCGGCAATATGAACTTTTATATTGAATTTTAATAAAAATTATATTTCGTGTATTGTGATACCTCCTAAGTCCAATCTTTTTACCCCATTAAAAAATATCATTCTAGAGATCTCCTAAGTCAGAAAAAATTATATTATCCTACAAAATGATAACATCTAAGGAAAGCGGTGTAGGCTTAAGTGAAACCGAGGGGTGAACCGCGACCTAATATGCTGTACACCTACTTCCACTTGTACTTCCAAATATTTCAAGTACTTCCAAATATTTCCAAGCACTTCCAAATATTTCCAAGCACTTCCAAATGGTCCCAAGTACTTTCAAATATTTCCAAGTAATTTCAAATATTTCCAGGTATTTCCAAATATTTCCAAGTACTTCCAAAATACTTCCAAAGAGGTGTACACCTACTTCCAATCGGGGATCAGCCCTCGAGTGAAACACTATATAAAAACTGTTTTATTTTATTCCTGTGAAACTCCACATTTTTCATATATAAACTATATAATATTTGTCTAGATTAATTTGTAACAACGCTTAGAGAAATTTCTCTAAAAAAATTACCCTCTTGCCTAGAATCGAACCGACGAACTCTTGAAATATGGGCATCAGCTCTAACCACTAGACCAATGTCACATTAATATTTATATCTTGATTTCTTTTACTAAAACTATATATTTTTGATTTAGACTTTGTGTCTAGATAATATTGTATTCATTTGAACTCGAATGAAAATGAAAAAACACCAATAGATTTTAAATTAAGAAACATTAAATATATATTAATTAACGAGGCAAATTTGAAAGCTCGGATTTTAAACTCATGGCTCCAATCGATTTTTATTAACCAGGCAAATTTGAAATATATATATTCGAATTTTGAAATGAAAGACTCCAATTCATTTTAAATTAAGAAACATTAAATATATTGATAATTGTTCCTCCCCCCCCCTCGCCTCTCAAAAATTAAAGATGCGAAACTTTTAAGAGACGATGTATTTTCGGTAGTTTACGGGTATACATTTGGAGTGTGGTTTTTTAAGAGGAATAAAATTTTTGGACCGAGACGCTGCCCGCCAGGGCATATATTACTATTAATTTATTTATAAAACACACCTAGTAACTCAGTGCGGTATTAAGACAAGAAGTTTCATGATTGATTTAATTATTAAAATTTCATCAAATTACTTTTTGAGTTACTAATAGTCAGCTCAAGCTACGATTTCTCTTGTCAATTTTACAAACATTTCTAAAAAACGAATAAAAAAAGAAGAATTTAATACTAGGGTTCCTCTTGACCATTGAAGCCTGATGAGCGTAACATGTAATTCCCTAAAGTAGTATAACATTTTGATAATGAATAAATTACTATAGTATATTGTTATGTAAAAATAAATTAATATATTTATAAAATTGTTATTACTATGATTATTTATTATTTCATAATTTATTGGAATAAAAAAAAAATTCGTTTTTTATAATCAATTATTGTGTGTGTGTGTGTGTGTGTTATGAATTTCGTTTGGACACATGTCCCTCGTGGATCCGGGAACGATCCAATTGGGCTGTCAAATCACGAATGCGTTGATCCTTCAGGAGAATCAAACTGTCCAAATGGGACACCTGAAATAAAATGATATTTAATGACGTGTATAAGAAGACAAGCATGTTCAAACTTTTCGATTGATTGGGATAAATTTTAAGAAAATCAAAAATTATCTTCTGCCTCAGATAATATTTAAGTTAGTTGTTTCACCATATGGGATTTATAAAAATTATAATTTAGTCCAGTCAAATTGTGGTCAAATGGGGAAAATTTTGGGGTAGTTCTGATTTTTTAACCGACTTCAAAAAAAGGAGGAGGTTCTCTATTCGACTGATTTTTTTTTTTTTTTTTTTTTTTGTGCCTATGTTACCTCATATCTCCGCCAATTGTCAACCGATTTTGAAAAATTTTTTGCATTGGGTCCAGTCTAGCTTCCGATTGGTCCCATTTTTTTTCAATTTTTTTTCATAGGTATTAGACCTTTTTTATTAGGTTTGTTTAGACCTAACCTCTTTGTTTATGAACCGATTTCGATGGATCATTTTTTATCCGAAAGGGGTGTCTTAGGGATGGTGTCATATTAATTTGGTCAAGTTCTGATGATAGGATCACTATTAATAACATCACTAAAAAGAGAAAAAATAAAAATAATTTTTAAGAAAAAATAAAACCGACTTCAAAAAAATTAAATTCAACAAATAAAATACACTAAAAGGTATAAAATAATTATTATCTTATTTAGTTACAACTAAACGACGAAATATTAACATGAAATTACTTTTTGAATTCGGTGCCAAACATATACCTTTTATGAATCGCACTCGACGGATCTTACTTAGTACGTTTGGAGGATATGCTCGCTTATAGGTATAGTTTGTTTGGCACCGACTTCAAAAAGTAATTTCATGTTAATATTTCGTCGTTTAGTTGTAACTAAATAAGATAATAATTATTTTATACCTTTTAGTGTATTTTATTTGTTGCATTTAATTTTTTGAAGTCGGTTTTTATTTTTTTCTTAAAAATTATTTTTTGCATGTGTTTTTGGGCCTCTGAATCCAAATCTGCGGTCTCCCACTAAAACGAAACGTAACGCAACATTGTAGGAAATGCAAAAAAAATGTGAAATTTTTTCATTTTTTGGCGGTTTTTTGCTTATAACTCGGAAACTATCAACTTTTCGTAAATAATTTTTGTTTTGCGAAATGAAAGTACATTAAATTTCCTACAAATTTCATTATTGAAGGAGACAATAAAAGAGTGTATCTTCTGCTGGAATTATAAATTTTATTTATTTATAACGAGACTATAGTTTTGAGGCTTTGCCTCTTCATCAGTCTATTACAATATATTCACAGGAATTAATTTATGAATTCCTGTGAATCCATTGTAATAGACTGATGAAGAGGGCAAAGCTCTCGAAACTATAGTCTCGTTATAAATAAATAAAATTTATAATTCCAGCAGAGGACACACTCTTTTATTGTCTCCTTCAATATATAAAAATTCTGCTACTCTCGGCAAAAACTTTCAATTTAATAAATTTCATTATTTAGGTTTTTCCCCGACCAACTGTTCAGGCTCAAGCACAAAATCCAAGATTTCAACTTCAGCAGCCCCCCGGATCTCCCAAAAACTCTAACTTTTTTGATATTTTCCCATTTTGACCATGAAGGAGCAAGTTTTCGACAAAGACCATTTTATGAAGGAAAAATTGGGATTTTACGCAAAAAAGTGCAGTTTTTCAAAACTTCAACCTCATTGCGTCATGAATTACCACTTATCCAATTAAGATGAAACTTTGTTTCAATTGTACTAAATTTAATCTAGTTTAAAAATGTATAGAGTGGTCTTTGTCGAAAATGTGCTTCTTCGTGGTCAAAATGGGGAAAAATGTGAGTTTTTGGGTGACCCAGAGGGGCTCCCGAGGTCGAAAACTTGGGTTTTGCGCTTGAGCCCGAACGGTTGGTCTGAGAAAAAAACCTAAATTAATAAAATTTGTTGGAAATTTTATTAACTTTCATTTTAAATAGAAATGTTATTTACGAAAAATTGATAGATTTCGAGTTATAAGCTAAAAACCGCCTAAAAATATAAATTTTCACCTTTTTTTGCATTTTCTACAATGTTGCGTCACGAAATTTTGGTGGGGGATCACAGATTTGGATTTAGCGCTCCAAAAAACATATATATGCAAAAAATCAGAACTACGCCAAAACTTTCCCCTTAGGGACCCATTTGAGCACAATTTGACTGGACTAAGTATAAACATTGGTATTTTAATACTACTTTCAGACCATAAAATGTATTCCGATTTTAAGCCGATTTTTCTATGTAAACACATGCGTCTTATGATCCAAAAAATTCGATAATTGAATAAATATTATTTCTCACTTTATTATTTAATCGATCAATCTCCTCTGATTTGTCTCCAATTTCTTTTCGTAATTTCGTGATTTTTGCCTCGAGTCGAACTCGTGTGGAACGATTGGCCATAAAGACACTCTCTCCTGGTCGGCGTCTTCTTATATGACAAGCAAGGTTATTTGGCCCACTCTCCTCGCCGGATACAGGGGACACAGGCTCCGCATCCGAACTTGAGCCTTTATTAACAAATCACAACTTTCTTTTAGTTGGACCTAGGAGTTACGTATCAAAATCCTCTACTTTAAAATAAACTAATATAAATTGTTAGTATATAGTAAATAAAAATAAATCTTTTATATATATATATGTTAACATTTAAATGAAAAGCGAAAGTTAAAACTTTTATCCGGTCACTGCCCTATTTTGGTGCACTTGGGACCAGACTCGTTTTGATAGTGAACCAAGAGTTGAAAAAAGAGATACAGGACCCAGCCGGATATGATCCGACATCTTCTGCGTTAAGCCCGCAAATGCCTTCTCCATTTAGGCGATGGATCCCCAAGTTTTAACTTTCGCTTTTCATTTAAATGTTAACATATAAACATTCTAAATAAAATTTATTATTGAAAAACTGAACAAAATTCATCTGTTTCGATTCCCCAAAGAATCAGACAGATGAGAATTGTAGTAAATTTATAACAACCATACTATTAGGAAAATAGAAGAAAAACGCGATTGAACTAGAGAGTTGAATATATATAAGATTTGATTATAGGATCTAGTCAGGGGATCCATCGCCTAAATGGAGAAGGCATTTGCGGGCTTAACGTAGAAGATGTCGGATCATACCCGGCTGGGTCCTGTATCTCTTTTTTTCACTATCAAAACGAGTCTGGTCCCAAGTGCACCAAAATAGGGCAGTGACCGGATAAAAGTTTTAACTTTCGCTTTTCATTTAAATGTTAACATATAAACATTCTAAATAAAATTTATTATTGAAAAACTGAACAAAATTCATCTGTTTCGTTTCCCCAAAGAATCAGACAGATGAGAATTGTAGTAAATTTATATATATATATATATATATATATATATATATATATATATATATAAATCGTCAAACCTTTATTAAAACCCTAAACGTTTCGGGAGAATTTTTCCCTTTATCAATGGAATTTAATTAAATTTCAAAAAAGCGAAAAGAAAATATACTTTATGTAATCGAATATAAAGCCACAAATAAACACACACTTGACGATTGTTTTATAAGAGACTAGCTGCGAGGGCCGCCTTCAGCGGGCCTCTTGCTAGTTAAAGGCCCCGTCCCCTGTCTTTAATCCCCCTCCATTCCACGTATAACGAGTCTATAGTTTCGAGGGCTTTGCCCTTCATCAGCCTATTACAATTACTTTAACACATCAATTCCTGGGAATCAATTATAATAGACTGATGAAGGGGGCAAAGTTCTCGAAACTATAGACTCGTTATAAATAAATTAAAAAATTAATTTTTCCAGGAGAAGACACACTCTTTTATTGTCTTCTTTGATCTATATCAATTCTGCTACTCTAGGCAAAAAGAAACCTTCAATTTAATTAATTAACAGGAATAGCAGGGATTTGGACAAAAATAAAAAACAGAGTTTTTTATTGAATGGGCCAGACGTTTCGTGGATTAATTTCGACTTCCTCAGTGGCTCATTCTATCACTCTTTGTCAAAAGACAATTCCACTACGCGACGAAACATCCTTTAATCTTTTTATTTAAACTATAATACATTGTTGGCTTATGCCTCAATTGCTCAAGAATCTTGAACTTTTTCACACTTGAACAATCAAAAAATTAAAAACCTTTAATCAAAATTTATCACAAAAAAATATGTTGTTTCAACTCTTTTTTTTTTTTTTTTTTTTTCTTTGTCTGTTTAAAGAGTAGAAACAACATATTTTTTTTGTGATAAATTTTGATTAAAGGTTTTTAATTTTTTGATTGTTCAAGTGTGAAAAAGTTCAAGATTCTTGAGCAATTGAGACATAAGCCAACAATGTATTATAGTTTAAATAAAAAAGATTAAAGGATGTTTCGTCGCGTAGTGGAATTGTCTTTTGACAAAGAGTGATAGAATGAGCCACTGAGGAAGTCGAAATTAATCGACGAAACGTCTGGCCCATTCAATAAAAAACTCTGTTTTTTATTTTTGTCCAATTCCCTGCTATTCCTGTTAATTAATGCTTATTATGGGTACGAGTGATTTACCTTCAATTTAATATTAGGTTTCATATTAGGTATATAAAAAAATCTCTACTGGAACCAAAAAGCACAAATAAGACATAAAGGTGAACTCAGTGACGAAATTGAAATTCAACGTGGAGTACGGCAGCGGTGCCTTTTATCACCACTTTTGTTTAACATATACTCCGAAGAAATTTTTAACTAAACACTCTATGACTCAACAAAGGGTATCCTGGTAAATGGGATAAGGTTAAACAATATTAGGTTCGCGGATGACACAGTGGTATTTGCGGGCAGTCTGGAAGATCTACAGAGCATGATGAACGACCTCTCGATGCACAGTCTGGAATATGGAATAGAATATAAATATAACCAAAACCAAATACATGGTAATAAGCAAAAACCACCACAACCTGGAATGTTGACCATAAATAATAAAATAATTGAGAAGGTAGAAACAACCACATATTTGGGAAGTACGGTCAAAGAGAATTGGGACCATTCTGTTGAGATTCGCTGCCGAATAGAAAAAGCTCGAAGCACTTTCATCAGAATGTCGGGCCTGTTCAAGTGCCATTTCCTTAATTTGCCAACTAGAGTACGACTCCTCCGATGCTACGTGTTCCCTGTGCTTCTGTATGGAGCTGAGACATGGACGGTTACAGAAGCAGCTAGTAAAAGATTGGACGCATTTGAAATGTGGCTATATCGAAGAATTTTGAGAATCCCTTGGACAGCCCATGTTACAAATAAAAATGTGTTACAACGCCTAAATAAAGAAATGGAAATCATGACTACAATCAAGGCCAGAAAACTGGAATATTTGGGACACATAATGAGAAATAAAGAACGATATGGGCTCCTTCAGCTTGTACTACATTGGAAGGTAATGGGAAAGAGAGGACCGGGCAGAAGACGCATCTCTTGGCTTAAAAACCTAAGAACTTGGTTTGCTACTTCCACTACGTGTCTATTTAGAGCCTCAGTAAATAAAATTAGAAGAAATGATCGCCAACGTCCGGTAACAGGCACTAGAAGAAGAAGATATAAAATACCTGGCGGACCTAGCGGTAATGTTTTGCCTTATTGATATTATTATTATTTTTTTTTGCTAAAAGGGTTGGTTTTTATTTGAAGCCAGAATTAAATAAAATTGAAATGAAATTTAATTTATTATTTTGCCACGTTTTGACCCGCTCCGGATATCATCAAGTTATCGTGCTGTGCATAAACTAATTGTATTTAAAAATAGTATTAACATACAAGGAATTCGTTAACCCTCTTAAACCCTGAAGTAGGACGATCATCGAAATGTATGGTTTATATTATCTTTAGGCTCTATTTGAATCGATTGATCATTGAATTTACCACTCCGTTTCCAATAGAAAATACCCCTTATTAATTAAATTATACAAGATTTAGCCCGTGTCCGCAGGGCACATATCGTATATCAATATAATAGTTTCGCCGGCCAATAATAAATTCTTTCTTATTTACAATTAGAGAGTTGGTCGTCCTCGTATTTCCTGTCCTTCTCCACTTGAAATTTGATATCGAGAAGCAATTGCTCGATTGTCCCGGGGGTGGCGCCCGCCAAAGCTTCAACACGCCGTCTCGATAAATTGCTCGGCAACACTTTACCCAACACCTAAAAACACAATTAAGTAAGTACTTATATGTATATAATTCAACAATAAACCTTATACCAAAATAAATGCTAAAACTTAAAAATCGAGGAGATAGAACATAATAATAAAACTAAGATACGAGGTAGGTTTCACAAAAAAAGAAATAAAACAAAATTGAGTTTTGAATATAGAGATAGAACACTTTAAAAATTTACCCAAAAAGAGTAAATCTCCCTTTCAGTAGCAAATAGATTAAAATACTCAAATAAGTTTTTTTGAATTTTAACACTTCAACTTTCTAAGCTAAGCCCTTATCGATATATTTTCCTATATAAAGGAGATAATGAAAATCATTTTGGAGCCCTTTCCCCCTTTAGGGTTCGAATTTCAAAAAATCTCTTCGTATTCAGTATTAAACCAAACAAAACATGTTGATATTAAACGAATTTAAGGTAAAATAAAGGCTAATGGGCACCGTGAGAATAATTCTCACTAGCGAGTGGTATGACAAGAGGTCTAGCGAGTTCTGGGTTAAAATACCTGGACCACAATTTTGACATTTCTAATCCCAAAATTTTAGATAAAGATCCGAATTTAGAAAACATATTAATTTTAGAAATGATCGAAATGTTAAACAACAAAAATTGAATTAACAAAAGGTCAGATATATTGGGACTAACTTATGAGGAGAATTTTCTAGGTTAGGTTTCACAAAAAGGAAATATTAAAACAAATGTATGTTTATTTGAGTTTGATTTACTCGATATATATTTCGGGTTATTAGCCCATCTTCAGGAGTTCAAATAAAAACTGAGTAAATCAAACTCAAAAAACATACATTTGTTTTAATATTTCCTTTTTGTGAAACCTAACATAGAAAATTCTCCTCATAAGTTATTTATAATGTTTCACCTAGAACCGACACCAAAATCCTGAAAAATTATTTTGGGACTGTTTTTCTAATATTTATCAAAAATGTTTAGAGAAAAAATAATATCCAGTAAATTTTTAGGTGTATTTTTTATTTTTATTCAATGTAATTTCACTCTCCAAGACAATCTGAATTAAAATTCCATCGATAAGGGGAGAAATTCTCCCGAAACATTTGAAAATTGTTTAAAAGATACTATATATATTTGCCTAGATTAATTTGCCGCAACGCTGACGTAATGCTGCCGATAGGGTGCGCCGTCGTTATGTTTGCGGCAAATTTGAATTATAATCGTAATTTTGACTCGAATTTTGAAATGAAAGACTCCAATTGATTTTAAATTAAGAAACATTAAATATATTGATAATTATTCCTCCCCCCCTCCTCACCACCCAAAAAATTAAATATTCAATTCGCTTTTCTTTTGTGCACAGAAAAAGAAATCAATCACATCTTATTTGATTTATATTTTATATATTATTTGTTTTTTTTTTAATAATTTGCCACTTTTTTATAATTTTTAAAAAATCTAAATTTTGTTATTCTTATTTTTTTATTTTTACAAAATTAAACGACTTAAGACACGCATGCCCATATGAGTTTCTCATGGCAATACTGGATGGAGCAGCCTGTCATACAAACAACACCTGATCTCTCTTAAATATTTGGAGCCTTATATCGATTATCGATCCCAAATTTTAAAAAAAAATGTTATAATATAATTCTCCTCTTCACACGATCCCACTTATTTAAATAAATCTATTTCCACACAAAAAATATCACAATGCTGTAGATTATAGAAGAAAAAAATACTTCCAGATTCATATCTAGAGCCTCATTTCTGTAGCTGTGTCAGGACGAAAATGAGGGGAAACTTTTAAGAGACTATGTATTTTCGGGATTTTACAGGTATACATTTGGAGTGTGGTTTTTTAAGAGGAATACAATTTTTGAACCGAGACGCCGCTCGTCAAGGCACCAGCCCGGAGGGCCGAGCTTCGAGGGCGTGCCGAAGGCACGCACGAAAAGCTCGTATTTATATAACATATTACTTTTCTCTGTGATTTCTTGCCCATACTTACTTTTCGATTCAATGTATTCCAATTGTCAATTTTTTGATGTTTCGAATTAGCTGGAGCATAATTATGTAGCTCCACCAAACGAGGATAAAAATGTTTTAATAGCTCCGCCATTAATACTGGAAAATTAACACAAGTACAATTAAATACTATATTTTAAGAAAACTCTGTTTGATTGCCTCAATATTTTTATTTTAACAAAAATGCCTAAAGGGCTAGTATTACAGTTAACGCTCTATATAAGCAAGCTCTCTATAAGCAACATTCTTTATAAGCAACGTCTATAGAAGCAACTTTTTTAGTTCAACTGTTCTGTATAAGCAACTTATTTTTTTAAAGCTAAATAATGAGTTAATCACAAACAACAAAATAACAATTCAGGAATGGGAACAGTACTTCAAAACCCCATATTTTAACTCAAACAACAACATCGAAGATATCGCACTTTCAGTCGACGATACACACATATCAACTGAAGATGTTAAAGTCGAAATAGGAAAGCTGAAAAACAGAAAGGCATCTGGTCCGGACGACATATCAAATGAGATGCTGAAGTATGGCGGTCTTGAGCTAATCAAACATCTTACAAATATGTTCCAGAAGATCTATAAGGAATGTACAATACCTGTAGATTGGAAAAGCAGTATCACTATACCGGTTTTTAAAAAGGGCATCAAAACAGATCCGGAAAACTATCGAGGAATAACCCTGTTGAATACTACCGCCAAACTATTCTCTAAAATAATCCTAAACATTCTTTTAGGGTTTATCTCGCCAAGAGAAGAACAACAGGGGTTCAGAAAGAACAGATCCACCACAGATGCCATATTCATCATTAGACAACTAGTTGAAAAGGCAATAGAGTTTAATAGGCCAGCATATCTTTGCTTTGTCGATCTCTCCAAAGCCTTTGATCGTGTAAGGTTACAGGATGTTACGGAGTGCCTTCTCAAGCGAGGCGTTCCTCCAAGAATTTTAAAAATTATCCAAGATCTAAACACAGGTAACACGACTTACATCAAATCCAATAGCGAGAGAACAAAACCTATTAGCATCTTCAGTGGAATAAGACAGGGAGATTCATTGAGTCCTATGCTCTTCAACGTGATAATGGACGATATTATCGAAAATCTACCCGAACACCTTGGCTACAAATTGGGGGAAATCACTTTGCCAGTGGTGTGCTATGCTGATGACGCGGTCCTGATGGCGGAGTGCGAAGAGGACCTTCAAATTCTCCTGGACAAATTCTCTGAAAATTCCGATCGGCTTAACTCGCAAGTCTCTACCACCAAGACAAAATGCATGACGATTGCAAAAGCTTCGCTTAGGTGTAACTTAGTCATCAACAACAGTCCAATAGAACAAGTCCCAAGCTTTAACTATCTGGGTGTTCAGATTTCTAGCAGACGAAACCTTAAGGAAGAAGTAACTTCGCAAGTCATCAAAGGAGCAAAAATTTCGGGCTGCCTATCCAATCTAGTCTGGAAAAATAAGTTTATGTCTTCCGAAAGTAAAATTAGGATATATAAGACCTGTGTTCGCCCGATAATAAAATATGGGGCTGAGTCCAGGGCAGACACAACCGTTACAAAGCAGCTTCTCCGGACAACTGAGATGAGAGTTGTAAGAGCCATCCATTCGAAGACCCTACATGACAAAATCCGGAGCGAACACCTTAGGAAAATAAGCGGTCTTCAGGACATAGTCGATTGGGTTCATGTAAGAAGAAGATGCTGGGCTGCCCATGTAGACAGAATGCAAGACGACCGTCTCCCGAAAATATTGGCAAAAAACCGTCCCGAGGGGGTCAGAAGCCGTGGAAGACCAAAAAAACGATGGAAAGAGAGTTATGACCCTGTTGACTGATTATAATATGTTGGAGAACAGGTGTTCACACCTATATAGAAGAATAAGAAGAAGAAGAAGAAGAAATATTTGAGTTAAGTTCAGGCCACTTCAGAAGTGAAATCAACTGTAAACAACAACATAACCTCAAATTGTAAAAATTCTGTTATTGGAATATGTTTGTGTTTTGTACTGCCAGTATTGAAGTGAATTTCTGTTAAATAGAATAGTTACTTGAATTCTCTTAGTTTCTGTTAATTAATAAATTAATTAATTAATATTTTTGTGCTTTAAATTCAACCATAAAATATGAATCAGAAGAAAAAAAGACGTTCAATTTCGTTAAAAGATTTGGTTTATTCATTTGGTCGGTTTATCTGATTAATAATAATATAGGAATAAACTTATAAATATTTCAAATGATTATGGAATTAATAGAGTAAAGGGTGTGTAGTTTCACAGAGAATGAAATAAAACTCAACTCATTCACTGTGAAACTACACACCCTTTACTCTATTAATTAACATCATGTTTCACCTAAAACCTACACCACTTTCCATAAGTAAAATTGATTATGGAATAACGATAAAGTCTAACAACGATCCGTTGCAGTTTATTATTTATTTCGATATTTTGTAGATCACCCTTTATTAAGGAATTTTGATCATGATATTATTTATTCTAAATTATAAAATTTTCGCGATAATAATACATATCGTTCTGGTTCTTAGAGCTTAATTATACCTCCATCTGAGAAATCCCTGGAAATGTTCCGTTTCGGTCTTGATAAAGGAATTTTGTCAATCCATGAATAAAGTTGATTGAATTTGTCATAAGAGAGGTGTGGTTTGCGGCTTAACGACATTCCATTTTAACATGCATACACAAAATCAGGCTGATAAATATTTTTTGTTCAATTACAATTACAATAAAATAGATAAATAAAGAGATATTAAATATATATATAATATAAAATTAGAGATCCATTCTCTTCTCTTATTCGTTCTATATGTAAATATAAACAATAACAATATGGGGAAAATAATTATGCTGTGACAATTTATTTATTTGGGGGGTCGAATAGGCTAGGTGGTAGCGTGTCAGCCTGCTAACCAAGTGGACCCGGGTTCGAATCCGGCTCGAGGCATCCGGCTAAAACCTGACCCCGGGGGATAGAGACAAATTTAATAAAAAATAACTGGTATCGTAAATTGGCTTTTATGGCTTGAAAGGCCGAAAAGCCAATAAAAAAAAAAAAAAAATTATTTTTGGCCGCCAGGGACGGATTTCCCACTAGGCACACTAGGCCAGTGCCTAGAGGCGGCACGGCCTGACGGCTGGTCCGAACAGTCGCGACGGTATAATTACAGAATTTTATAATAAAGAAATTTTAAAAAATAATTTTTACTTTATCCAATGCAAAGCATGGGTAAAGTATTGTAATCGCTCTCGGGGCAAGCGTGGCTTCAAAGGGTCCTCAGGTAAAGACTACGGAACCCATGAACTCAATTAAAGTCACAAATTGTAGTATTCAATTAGGTTGAATTTTAGCACGTGACGGTTTTGCCAAAAATTACATGGGGTCTCGCCGAGAGGCCAAAAAGTGCCATTTTTTTGGAAGTGCGTGCGGATGGATGGATGGATGTGTGTTATCGTTTTTTGGTCCACGATTTTTTCCACACCGTTGCACCGATTGAAATGAAATTGAAAACCTACCATTAGTTTAACAAAATGAAGCGCTGATTAGTTTTTGGTACATATCGGCCCACAAACATTAGTACTTTATTTCAGTACTTTTTTAGTTTTTTCTAAATATCTTGAAAATGACTTAACCAATTTTGATGAAATTTAATATCCTAATTAAGTACCTTGGGGACCACAAAACTTGAGTTGTTTGCCATAAAAGAATTTAGTCTTTTTGATTTTAATTCTATTCTTCCACGTTTTCAGTAGAGGTTTCCATTAATAGTCAAAACATCAAAAATGGAATGCAATAAGGTTATTCCTCTAGTATTAGATAAGAATCGATCGTTATTTTTGATTTTAAGTCGATTTCTCCATGTCTTCAGCAATGGTTACAATAATAACCGAAATGTCAAAAATCCAATGTAGAATGGTTATTCCTCGACTATTAAATGAGAATTATTTTTGAATTAATGTCAATATGAACTACAAATTGCAAGTGATATCTGATTAATAATAAAGGAACAAACATATTAATATTTCAAATGAATTTGGATAAAGTTTAGCAACGATCCGTTGCAGTTTATTTTTATTCAATTTTATGTAATTTTATTCCTATTTTAAAAGTAAGAAAAAAAGACTCGTTATTTAAATTGTGCAGTAAAAATTAGTGCTTAATTTTGTTTATATATTTTTTTTTATTTCAAAAAAGATTAAAACTATTTTTCGTTAAATTGAAGGGTTGGTTTTGTCACAAATATAATAAAACAATAATTTTAATAACTATTTGAATTATTTAATTGATAACTATACAGAGATGTATGTATGATTTAAAATTATTGTAAAAAAATTTTGTGTTATATAATTCTCTATAAAAGGAAAAAATGTAAATAAATGTTTCATTTCAATTCTAGAACTACTGAGGATGGTCGACCACTGGTGACCGAAACTGTATAGTTATCAATTAAATCATTCAAATAGTTATTAAAATTATTGTTTTATTATATTTGTGACAAAACCCACCCTTCAATTTAACGAAAAATTTAAATCAAGTCACTTAAGTTCTGGAAGAAACTTAATAAAACTATTTTGATAAAAAAAATTGGCAAAAACACCAATTTTTTTCTTTGCCGATTATTTAGATTTTAATTTTCTTTGAAAGACGGACTGTTAAGCGAAATAAAAGTGGGTTATAATGAAAGCCAGCCCATAAATTATTTACTTTTATTCAATTTCCGACGTTTCGGAGACTTTTTTCCTCTCCTTCTTCAGGGTATTGAATAGTTATTGATGGGTAAGTATAACTCGGTTCCCATTTGTCTCTCTTGTAAATTACAAGTTGTAATATTGTTTCTATCACTGAAAGGAGAGACATTTCAGGAGATTTCAGTTTAGAAGAGAAATCAAGGTCGGATCCAGGGGGGGCGGAGCGGGCGACCCCCCCCCCCATAGAGGTCCGTGCCTGGCGGGAGTGCAACATGTGCGCCGCACGCAGGGGCCAAAAAACGGCGGCCAAATCGACAGGGAATTTATAACAATTTTTTTTCATTTTAATGAATTTAAAATATGAGATATGAAATTAGTAAAAAAAAATTGAAAAAAAAACATTTATTTTTTAAAAAATTTTAAAATTGAAAATAAAGTTCCATGTGTGTGTGTGGGGGGGGCGGCGTCTCTGACCCCCCCCCCCCCCCATAAAAAATTCCTGGATCCGCCCTTGAGAGAAATTATACATAATTTATTATTGTAATATTAATGATAATGAATACATACTTAATTTTACAAAACATACATACTTCTATTAATATATTTTCTTTACAAAATATTTTATATTTATGATACTATCGCTTAAACTAAAAAATGTTTTGTTTTTTTTTATTTTTTTTTATTTTAAACTGAAAAAAAAACAAGATTTTGATCAAATAAAAGTTTAAGACTTAATAATAAAGAATTCCCAAAGTAGAAAATATTGATACGGTAGTTTATTTTTGTTAATTTTTATTTTTATTAAATTATTTCAATAATAATGTATTTTTTAGTTTGTACTATAAAAGTATAGACCTTTTCAAATGTAATTAAAATTAAAAAAAGTAACTCTCGGTGTTTTTATGAACACCCGTTTATGGACTCGTTATATTTAGTTTTTTTTACTTTATCCAATGCGAAGCATGGGAGAAAGTATTGGAATCGCTCTCGCGGCAAGCGCGACTTCAAAGGGTCCTCAGGTAAAGACTGCGGAACCCATAGACTCAATTAAGGTCACAAATTGAAGTATTCAATGAGATTGAATTTTAGCACGTGACGGTTTTGCCAAAAATTACCTGGGATCTCGTCGAGAGGCCAAAAAGTGCCATTTTTTTTGGAAGTGCGTGCGGATGGATGTATGTGTGTGTGTGTGTGTTATCGTTTTTTTCGTCCACGAATTTTTCCACACCGTTGCACCAAATGAATTGAAATTGAAAACCTACCAGTATTTTAACAAAATGAAGCGCTGATTAGTTTTTGGTACATATCGGTCCACAAACATTAGTACTTTATTTCAGTACTTTTTTAGTTTTTTCTAAATATCTTGAAAATGACTTAACCAATTTTGATGAAATTTAATATCCTAATTAAGTACCTTGGGACCCACAAAAAAGGTTAAATAAAGTTTTTAGTAAAATTATATTTTAAAGTACTTTACTCTAGAACATATTAATGTAGGAAGTTAAAATTAAAAGAAGTTGCAAACACATACAGTATATTGAAACAGGGTTAGTCTTTAAAAAGACTATTGATGAAAATGCTTTTTAAAATAATAAGTTTAGTTCTGACAAGAACAATTGATGAAAATGCTTTTTAAAAATAAGAATGATGTCTCAATATATATGTGTTCGCCAATGAAATAATGAAAAATCCACTTACTTTAAAATAGGACCGCCTTGCTAGCATTTCAAGGCTGATGTCTGTGCCAAGGCTTTTGCAGGCACTGGGTCGCCTGGGAGAGCGGTTTCCCATAGGGTTGTTCTTTGTTCAGAAGCCGGAGCAAGAGTGACAGATGTTACAGGTTCACGAAATATTTATGCGAAAAGAGACTGAGACGCTCGAGCTCTGTGAGCCAATGAGAGCCCGCCTAATATCGCCTTGATTTAGATATAAGTTAAGTGAAGTTTGTCGATATGTTTAGTTTTATAGTCAGTTAGAAACGAGCCCTGGTCGAGTCTTATAGTTAGTTGAAGTCGAGAGCCGCTTAAGATGACATGCTTATCGATGTGTTAGCTTGTCGATTTGATAGCAAGTGTACGATGTATTAATTAATTACGTGTATTACGATGTTTTAACGACGACCCCTAGACACGAATCTGTATATAACCCCTTTTTGTAAATAAATATATATAAAGAAGTGAATGTGTGTTATTGTTTATTTCACCCCTATGAGCGAAGAGGGTGAAACCCGCGCCTTCTACAAGTGGAGGCCTGTCCAGGATGAATCGTAGGGGGTGAAAACCTCCCGCCCCCTACAAATGGGTGCTCGCGTCCGGGATGAATCATAAAAAGTTTATCTTACCGGAGACGAATTGATGACGAAATGACGGAACGTGACGTGGAATCTTGTTGATATTCTGGTGAAAAAATTGTGCCCTAGAAAAATGAAGAATCTTGGCCAGCATGTCAATATCGAGAGAAACTTGACAGACTTCGATTTTGAGGACGTCAAAAAGCTTTTTAAACTTATTTTTGACGAAGAAGGCAATCGACACACGAGGCGAAAATTGAAGCTTTTCGAAGGCTTTAATTTTGACTCTTTTAGTCGAGAGCGCAAAGCAAAAGCCGTTTGCAGTGACTTCTCTCAATCGGACCTGGTAATTATCTCTTCGATATTAGGCTTGCCCACAGACTCTGACAAGAAGTGTCTTGCCAGAAATCTCGTGGTAAGCTTGTCCGATTTTGGCCATCTGAAAAGGGTGCACGGGACTTCATCAAAAGACACGCGCGTGGACGACGGACAACCAGCTAAACAGCTGGGGGGAGATGAATTCTCTCGGAGCTTCTGCGAAGCCAGGAATTCGATTGAAAAGTTCGACGGAACGGGGAGCATTTCAATCGAACAGTGGATCAAAGAGATTCAGGATTTAGTTGAAGAATCCGGATGGGGTTCGACGGAACTATTTTTTCTGGTGAAGATGTCGCTAGCAGGCTATGCGAAAGATTATATTCAAAGCGAAAGAGGTTTGACTTCTTGGAGTTTGCTCGAAACAGCTCTGAAAGAGGAATTCTCGCAAAAAGATGAAAAAGACGACGAGGACGACGACGAAGATGTTGAACAAAGCAAAGAGGATTGCTTTGTCCATAGCGAGGTTTACGAAGAAGATGTTTCATTTTGCGAGAAAGCCCCTTTCAAGGCCGGTTACAGCACGACGACCGACGACGATGTTGAACAAAGCAAAGAGGATTGCTTTGTCCATAGCGAGGTCTACGAAGAAGATGTTTCATTTTGCGAGAAAGTTCCCTTTCAGGACGCCAACGAGGACGACGCCGATGATGATGGCAACGAGGAGAGGTTCAAAGAAGAAATCGCCGATGTCGATTTAGATGCTGACGAGGAGGACGTAGTTGATTTGGGTGAAAGTGGTGTGAAAGAAATTGCCTACTTGGCGGATGAGGTGAAAGAAAAATTTGAAGAATTAAAGCCGAGGAATACACTTGAAAAAGGTAAATTGCTTAAGGATGAGAGCCAAGAAGGAATTCTAGAAATAGAAAAAAACAATTCAATTATGGATTTGCGAGAAGAAAGAAGAGTCAACAAAGAGATGAAAGAGTGCTCTTTGTTAGAAACAAGAGATAAAGAAAAAGATACGCAACGAAGGATGAATAATAACCGCCCAGGTATAGCAACAAAAGGTGTGACCCAAAACGTGACTCATAGTGTATGTGATATTTCAAAAATCATTTATAATAAACGCTATTTTGTGAAAAATATTGGTGAATATATACGTTTGAGGTGTTCTGAAAATAATTTTATTTTTGATCGAGGAAAGATGTCACGTGATTTTTGCCAGGTGCGCGGTTCGTGGGTTCACGGGTGTGTATTTGTGCGTATGTGCGCGTATGTGTTTGTGAAAAAGTGTCTTTCAGTGAGTGCCAAAAGTTATTCGAGACCCGACTTGAAAATGAACACGTGTTTGAACAATACGAGACGTAGAACAATGGATAAAGGTTTTCTTGAATAATTATTGTAGCTAGATTAAAATTTATAATTTAATTTAAATTATGAGGACGAAATTTTTGATTAAGATTGAAGTTTGAGCAATCAATCGTTCTTAAATTTTTTTTGGTTTTTGTTTAAAAAATTAGTTTGTTTTTAAGAAGTATAATTTTGTTTTGAACGTTGAATGATTAATTTTAGATTTCAAATTTTGAAAGAGAGAAATTGTGTTCAGAGTTAAATAGGTGGATTTTGATAAAAGAATTTAATTTGAAGACGAGATATTCAATTCAATTCAAAATTTAAATTCGAAGAAATTTTAAAATTGAAGATGGGAATCTTGAGAAATTTTATATTTGATTCGGGTTAAATTTTTATGATTATTAATTAAATTTAAATTAAACGTGGAAGAATTTGATTTTTGAATTGAAGGAATGAAACAATTTTAGATATAAGAGGAAGTCTAATACTTTATTATTCTTATAGATGTGGAGATCATCATTTTTGTTAAAATGATCTTCTTTTAGAATTAAGTTGCATATTATTTCTATATAATTATTATGTTTAAGACGTTGAAAATTGCTTTATGTGTTAAGAGTGATTTGATTTAAATTGTATCGAGGGATTTTTCATACGATTTTTGTGGACTTTAGTATAATTTGATTTTCTATACAGGATTGGGATTGTTTTGTTTTAATGGGGCTTTAAAACTATTAGGATGGCCGAATTTGTAGGAAGTTAAAATTAAAAGAAGTTGCAAACACATACAGTATATTGAAACAGGGTTAGTCTTTAAAAAGACTATTGATGAAAATGCTTTTTAAAATAATAAGTTTAGTTCTGACAAGAACAATTGATGAAAATGCTTTTTAAAAATAAGAATGATGTCTCAATATATATGTGTTCGCCAATGAAATAATGAAAAATCCACTTACTTTAAAATAGGACCGCCTTGCTAGCATTTCAAGGCTGATGTCTGTGCCAAGGCTTTTGTAGGCACTGGGTCGCCTGGGAGAGCGGTTTCCCATAGGGTTGTTCTTTGTTCAGAAGCCGGAGCAAGAGTGACAGATGTTACAGGTTCACGAAATATTTATGCGAAAAGAGACTGAGACGCTCGAGCTCTGTGAGCCAATGAGAGCCCGCCTAATATCGCCTTGATTTAGATATAAGTTAAGTGAAGTTTGTCGATATGTTTAGTTTTATAGTTAGTTAGAAACGAGCCCTGGTCGAGTTTATAGTTAGTTGAAGTCGAGAGCCGCTTAAGATGACATGCTTATCGATGTGTTAGCTTGTCGATTTGATAGCAAGTGTACGATGTATTAATTAGTTACGTGTATTACGATGTTTTAACGACGACCCCTAGACACGAATCTGTATATAACCCCTTTTTGTAAATAAATATATATAAAGAAGTGAATGTGTGTTATTGTTTATTTCACCCCTATGAGCGAAGAGGGTGAAACCCAGGCTTCTACAAGTGGAGGCCTGTCCAAGATAAATCGTAGGGGGTGAAACCACCCCGCCCCCTACATTAATATTTCAAATGAATTTGGATAAAGTTTAGCAACGATCCGTTGCAGTTTATTTTTTATTTTAATAATGACTTTGGCACAGATGTGACATGTTTCAAGGTGGGAGGATGGGGGGGCAGTCAGAATAGTGCCTAGAGGCGAAATATTTATAAATCCGTCTCTGTTTGCCGCCCTATATAGAGTGCCGCCCGGGTGCTATGCACCCCTTGCACCCCCGGCACAGGACGACCCCGGATATAACCCAAATGCCCATGCACTCGATGGGTCCTTTTAAATTCTAATTCTAATCCAAGAATAAAATTCAAATTTGCGCGCTCTTTTCAGCAGGATTGCTGGTGCTGCCATCTAGCCAGGCTCTTTGCACCTCTCTCAATGACAGGAAAAATAACACAAGATAACTCATCTATTTCTCACATTTAATTTTTAATTTATTTCGTTTTCAAAGTGTTTTAATATTTTATATTTTGTGAATTTAGAAAATATATCGTTGAAGATGAGAATCCACTCACTCTCGGGGACGGAATTTATTTTATGCCTTCACTCAAAGGGATCTTCAAATTTTGTTGTTTGGTAATAAGCTCACTTAAGAACTATATATCATTTTATTATTGTTAAATCTTAATCAATCAACCCCTAGAATTGATAATAATGTATAATAAAACATTATTATATCATATTATAATTCATAATCATAATAAATCTTTGCTGTCAGGGCAAAAAGGGTTAAGTGGCAAGTCAGGGGATGGATGCATCCTATGTATTCAGTAATAACTAGGGCTCGGATTTCGCCCTATTTGTCTTTTTTATTTATTGCTTAAAATTTAGGCCCATATGATATATATATTCGTTTCATGAAATTCAGAATAAAATAAGAGGCATTTGTTACTGCCTATAATGTCTATTTTGGCCTATTCTGGGTATTAGTGCCTATTTTAACTAAAATTGACAATTTCCATTTTTTACGATCTATACATTTTCTAAATTTAAAAGTTTTTTTGAATTATTAAGAAAATATTCCGAAAAAAGTATTTATCGAGCATGGAAATTTGACATAAATGAGCCAAGTGGACCATATTTAATTATTGATGCAACAAATAGTTCAACAATTGCTAGAGCAATTCGCAAAGTATTACGTAGGTTTCAATTTCTTTGTCTCCTAAAAATATTATATACATATTGTCCTTTTCTTAATGGAAATTTGCATTATACTTATACAGGTATCTTGTGGCCTGAAGAAAATAATGATGAAATTTTTTTGGTATTACTAATAGACAGTGCCGTATATTATATGTTGAAAGCTGGGGGAACTTTTAAAAGCATTTATCACTAAAATGTTACATTTAGGCGCGTCGACAGAAACCTCCCAAACATATCATTCGACTCAAACTCACTAGAATTCAAGGATAAAATTTCAATGCTAGGCGTAGTAACTCTAGGGGTCTGACCTTTCATGGAATAACCATATCTCAACCACTGCTAAAGCTGCAGCGCGCAAGCTTGGTCTCCTATTTAGGTCTAGACGCTGTTATACTCCCAGTCAACTTCTTATGCTGTATAAGGCTCAAATTCGTCCCTGTCTCGAATATGGCTCTCATCTGTGGAGGGGCCTACTGAATTGGTTGCTGTCCTAATTGGAAACAGTACCGAGGGGTCAAGTGGTTAGCTCAACGCACATCTACAACCTTCGTTTCAGTTTTCTTAACCGAGATTCGCTACTTCTCAATCAAGCAGCTACTCATTTATCCTCACGAGGCTGAGTGAACCCCGTTCCAGACCCTATACTTACAGAAAAATTTCTGAGCATAGCCGGGAATCGAACCCGGGACCTCCGGGTTGCCAGTCAGTTACTCTGACCATTAGACCACGGAGGCGCGGATTTTTTTTTTATTTTATGGGAGGGGTGCCTCCAAGCATTCTCTTGCTACACTGGATGCAATTCAGAAGCGAGCAATTAAACTAATAGGAGACCCGGCTCTAACCAACTCACTCGACTCCATGGCTCACCTATAAACCGTTTCTGCCCTTTCCCTGTACTATAGATACTACACGGTGTCTGTTCAGTCGAGCTGAAATCAATTATCCCCCCTAAAGCCCTCTTTACGAGAAACACGCGGTTTTCGAACGCTCAGCACCCCTTGGCTGTCAAATTGGATAAAAATCGAACAAGCGCTTTCGCCAACTCTTTTATCCCTATGACCTCCAGAGACTGGAACTCGCTCCCTGCCACCATCTTTCCCGCGACTTATAACCTTCAGCTATTTAAGACCCGTATCGACAGATACCTTCGTCCCCAGCCCAACCCATAAAATTCTTTCTTCTTCTTTTCACGATGGAGGGGCCAACAGGGGTTGCACCTTTTTGGTGTAACTCCTACTCTCATCATTTTCATTTAAAAAAAAAAAATTGTAACTTGTCTTGTACACGCTATTCATAGAATGGCAGAACATATCCGTGTTAAGTTCCCAAATATTAATGCTGTAATTTCTTAAATTAAAAAAGTATTCTTAAAAGCTCCTTCAAAGAAAAATTGCCAAATTCACCCCTTCCACCTGAATCCAAACAGCTATATGCTAATATGTATTATGCTGACCATTTGGATGAAATTCAAAATGTATATTTGAAATTTATTTTTTAAATATATTTCTGTAATTCTATTTATTTATTAATTTAGGTCATAGAATCAATCAATGAAGATGATGCATTATCTATAAGGGTGGCTAAAAATGCTTTATCTTCCATTACTCTCAAGGATGATTTAGTATACTAGTATATAAGTATTTGTATTTTTTTTTTTATTTAATAAACGGCTCTAACGATTTTGATGAAACAACCTCTATTAACAAGTTTTGAGGATGAGAAAGCGATCTTGATGCGGAGCGGGGGTGGATGTGGTCAAGGGCGGATCCAGGAATTTTTTATGGGGGGGGGGGGGAGGGGAGAATGTATATAAGGTGCCCGATGTATATAAGATATACTTTTTATCTCGAAAGTGTGTCGCGATCGAATTGTCCAAGCGGGGGGGGGGGGGGGGGGGTCAGAGACGACACACACACACACACACATTAAACTTTATTTTCAATTTTAAAATTAAAAAAAATTTTTTTTTTTTTTACAAATTTTTTGCCAGGCACGGGCCTCTATGGGGGGGTCGCCCCCCCCCCCCCGGATGTGGTGGATGTGAGGCAGGCGCGGATCCAGACCTCTGTTTTGGGGGGGGCGGTCGCCGGTATATAAGATCTACTTTTGATCTCGGAAGTGTGTCGCGATCGAATTGTCCAAGCGGGGGGGAGACGCGCCCCCCCACATAAAACTTTATTTTCTTCAATTTTAAAAATTTTATTTTGTAAAAAAAAAATTAAATAAACATATAAAAAATATTGATCTCCAATGCTTTGGGGGGGGGGGGGGGGTCGCCCCATCGCCCCCCTGGATCCGCGCATGATGGGAGGAGGCGGGGGCAGTGGTGGGGGATCGGGGGGTAATGCGACGTTTCGGGGGTGGGGTCGAGCAGGGTGGAGGTGGGGGGTACAGTGGTCGAATACTATATAGATATATTTGTATTTTTTTAATTTGAAAACGGCTCTCAAATAAAAATCGACCTTTTTATCAGAATTTTAAATTAAAAATAATATTAAAATAAAGATTTTAACTGAAGGAAGAAGTTACCGAGCATCGCTCGGTGCCTCCAGGTACTCTATACCTTAATTGACAGAAAATCAAGAGTTTCATCATTCATTTTATTAAATCAATTTTTTATTATTTTTTCAGATTCATTCCGCTCAATTATGTCTGGCTGCTGTGAAAACTGGTTCTCTCTCTCTTAAATGCATTTGGCTTCATCTCTATCACATTCAAAAAGTGGGTTCAAACTGAAGACAAAAATGTACTTCGATCACTTACCATTATTATTCAAAGATACTAGTAAGTATATCGTATATATGTATTTATTATTAAAAAAAGAAATCATTTCTGGCTTTATTCCTTAAATAATTTTTTGATCAAATTTATATATAAGTTTGAATAGAAGTCTATGATGAGAAATAAATTCTAACCAGTGGCGGCTCCAGGGGGGTCATGGGTCACAATCCCACCCAAACGATTTATAAAAATAAAAAATAATAATATTCTTTTTTTATCAATTATCTTCTTAGAGTGCCATACCCGAAACGGGTGTCGGCGCCTCTCCACATATACCTGTGTTGAGTGTGTTTAGTTGTTTTTACACAGATATACGGGACCTACTATTTAACGCCGGTTCCGAACGGCTAGTTTGGAGAGGTTTACTAGACAATTATACTCTTGGTAGGTTGCCATTGCTTTCCAAGAGGAGGCGGCTGCAAATTTCTGCCGAAACTCGGACTCGAACCAGCATACTGCAGGTCAATGGCCCGACACTCTAGCCACTGACCCACAGTCGCCTCTAATCAATTATACTTTTATTAATTTGTTTAGAATATCAACTTTTATTTAAATTTCCTTTTTATTTTCAACATCCAATGAGTATACACCCCCAATTCTCTTTGTTAATAGCCATCCATTATAAACAATTGTAAAATAATTGAAAGTAAGGCTAGGCACACACGGTCGATTTTCAGTCGACTCAACAGTTTAGTTGGGTTGGTTTGAAATCGTCAATTTATAACCAACTCAACTTTTTAATCGTTGTATGCACACAAGGTGTCGACATCGACTCAACTTTTGAATTCCTTTCTTTTGTATTTGGGCATTGATTAAATACTTTTAAAATATTATTAAATATATTCTTTTGTTAAGAAACACCTTTGAAGGATGTCAAGCTAGAATATATAATAGATATTGATTGTGGAAAAGTACAAATTTCAAGACTCGGAATGCTCGTCAGATAATCCTGCTCTGCTACTAAGTTTAAATATAATAAACGACATTCTAATAATATAATAAGCGACATTCCCCTCTGTCTCTTCTTTCAGTGGCATCAGTAACAATATTATATTACAACATTCTCAGCAGAATTATAATGTAGTAATGATTATAATTCTGCTGAGAATGAAACTTTTCAAAACCCTGAAGAAGGAGGGTATAGCCTCCGAAACGTCGGTTTTATGAATAAAAAGATAGTGTAAATTATCTTCTTCTTTTTTTTGGACTGCCTCATCGATATCCGATATCCACTTAATTCACTTATCAGTCCGTCTCCAAAAATTACTCCAATAATAAACTAATAAAAATTTTATATTCTTCGAACATACTTTTACTCTATTCTCTTATTTATTTATTTTATTTTCTCTTTTTTAGATGAATTCTTCTTCTCTGGAATTCTCCATTTTCTGTGAGCTGAGCACTGACCACCCACGCCATCCTCCATCATCTGCTATCACTAGGCAGGATCTTCTCCAATGTAAGTCTCTCTTTCTTATTAATGCATTGGGTCCATCCATTTCAAATCGCCCAATATAAATAAAATTTGTTGCTTTTATATTTTCCTGATTTTTTTATCATGAGTTCCCTATAGGTAGACAGTCACAAAACCGTACTTGAAAAAAATTTATATGCCATAGTTTTTTTTTGGCAGCCATTTTAAAATGGTGGTTGGGCATATTTTAATGAAAAACGTGGTTTGCGGAAAGTTTAATTGCCAAGCTATTTTTAAAGATAGCAGAATAATTCAAAAACCAGTGTATTCAGCATGAAATGAACTTCAGGTATACATTATTTTAATTTTTCTATCATGAAAGAGAATCAGTCAAACTATTCCTGTAAAAACTCGGAAAAAATGTATAAATCGTTACTTTTTAAATCCATAAATTTTTATGAAGAAAAAGAGACTCACTAATAATAAGTTATTTCTGTGTTCTATACTTATATAACTACCTACAGTATAAGTTGTAGTTCTGGGAATGCACTCGTTTTTTTTCTAGAGCTTTTCAAAAATGACCGAAACCCTTTAAATGTCAATTTTCAGAGGTCAATATCTGAAAAGGGAGTTAATGAAAAAAATTGAAAATTTTACAAAATGTTCTTTATATAAATAGGAATATCTCACAAAAAAATTATGATTGACTCTCAACTACATTTAGAGTAATAGTGCAGTGAATTTCAGTAAAAACGCTACCCTGCTACACGCTCATGCAGTGTCAAGCTAGCAAATAAGGGCTTGAAATTATTACATTTGACATTAGTCGAATGATGATTAAATCATACATACTATTAATGAACAAATATTTCTTAATTTAAATAACAATGGGCAGTGATAACAATAGGAGTTCTGATTATTTAACTTGGTTTACCGATACATTTGTTGTACTAGACTTGCGTACAGAATACACATAATCAGAGGCGTAGCAACGGGGGTGGGGGTGTCAGACCCCCCCCCCCCCCAAGGCTAGGGATGAGTAACGACAACGACAAGCCGTTTCTTTTTTTTATTAATGAAACTGATGAGAGAAGGAGTTACACCAAAAATGTGCATCCCCTAAAAGGCCCTTATTCAACTATATGTGCATTAATCAGTCTTTTTAGCTCTACTCAGGTGTTTGTTATTAGCATTTTAAAATGGACTGCCTGTGTGTGTGAGTTCGCATTTTAAATTCAATTTAGATATTTATCAGATTGCATTTTAAGTTCAAGTCTTTTGTATATTGTTTGAGGTTTTAAGATTCACTGCCGTGTATGTTTAGCATTTCAAGATGGACTCAGTTGTTTATTGAATAATGTTTTAAAATCTATCCCTATGGACCATCAGGAAAACGCTATTGTTATTGAAGAGTTTGATGACCCCTCAGTCAAAATATTTTGACCAAAAGAAATAATCTTTTACTTTAATAATTTAAATGATTTCATCTTAAAATCAAAAAACAAGTTATTAAAATTTTATTTTTCTTAATAGCTACATGTTTCGGACATTTGATTGTCCATCTGTTATTTTTTTTTTAAATATAAACATCTCTCTTTCTAAAAATAATAGCAAAGTATATAATAAGCCAAAATTATATATGAAGGGATTATTGTAATAACATGACAACCCACATGATTTTTAATAAAACATTTTTTTTTGTAAAAAATACTTTATTCATTGCCTTTTTATATGCAACCATAGCTGCTAGGAATCGAAAAAAAGCACATATTAAAAATAGTTATTATAAAAAATATGTTGTATTTAATTGTATAGATTTTTCTAAAATGTGTGTTTTCAGTTTTGTGCCTTATCATGTTATTGCAATAAGCCCTTAATATATTAAATTATATACAGGGTGTTTCTAAATTGATGCGAAATATTTGAATGGGTGATTTTTCAGCAAAAATTAAGCGGGGGTCTTTCCTATAATTTTTTGTTTAAAGCCCCTTCGCCTCCAAATTACAGCCCTCCAAAGTTAGTTGGGGGGGGGGTTGTTTTTATTTAATATATTCACTATGGAAGAATTTAAAAGAATGGAATTTGGCAGATAACTGATGATGCTAATAAAATGACAGTTTTTGACGATTTTTGTAACACAAGGGAATCAACCCCTATAATAGTTTGCGTCAAAACTTTTTAATGCGTCTACATTTTCCTATTTAAAAACTTGATTTAAATAGACGGATTCAATCTGTATGTCTTGACTTTTTCTCATAAAATTGTGTTTGTTTGATCACAAAAAAAATAAAATAATACTCAAACCCTTTTCACATAAATTCACAGATTAGTTATTATTTGTTAAAAAAAAAATAAACTACGCTGGTGTCAAATGAAGTCATAATGACAAATATTTTTATCCTATAAAATATGATCTCAAATTATTATTAAATACCTACCTATCAAGGGCGGATCCAGGAATTTTTTATGGGGGGGGGGGAGAATGTATATAAGGTGCCCGATGTATATAAGATCTACTTTTTATCTCGATCGTGTGTCGCGATCAAATTGTCCAGGGGGGGACAGAGCCCCCCCCCCCCCCTCCCCACACACAGAACTTTATTTTCAATTTTAAAATTTAAAAAAAAAATGTTTTTTTTTCTACAAATTCTTTTTGCCAGGCACGGGCCTCTATGGGGGGGGGCGGTCGCCCCCTCCGCCGCCCCTTGATCCGCCCTTGCTACCTATTGATTTGAATAAAAAGAATTTAAATTTATATTTATTAATTTTTCACCCCAATATAATATTACCTATATAAAACGATTTATTTTTATCCCTCTATAAAATAAAAATTAACAAAAAAAAATCGGTTAATTAAAAAATTTGGATTTTAGACAATATCCCTCTTAAAAAATATTAGGCACATCTCTTAGTTTAGTATTAAAAAAAAAGGTTCCTTCTTTATTAAAAAAAAAAATAATATACAATAAGTACTTTTAATCTAAAGTTAGTAAAAAAAGTGACTATTTTTAATTAGATAATAAAATAAATACTCAAATAACGTTTCAGTTTGTTTTTTATTGAAATCAAGTAATTTCAATACATAGAAAATAATTTATTTGAAAATATTTGAATTATATAAAATATTGCAAGAGTATAATTTGTCTTCTTTTTGTTAATTTGTGGAATGGTCGAATCGAGTTGTCCATCTGAAACAAATAAAACAAAATTGGAATTAAAATATTTTATAAAATAGGGAAATAAAAGAATATTTTATATGAAGAATTAGAATTACTATGATAAAATATTAATTTATTTAATTATATATTTTAATAATTTTATGTATTTCTTTTACAGAGATCACATGCTGATTCGATCTCCTGCTTACTGTTCATCTTCAAGAAAAATTATTAACTTTTGAATATGATATGTATAAATAAATAATCGAATTTATATATTATGTACCTATTGTATATGTTTGAATAATAATTGATGTATAATAGTATGTATAAAAAAAATAATTGAATAAATAATATTTATTAAAAGAAACCCCACCTTTCATTTCAAAATTCCTAATGAGATCCTTTCAAAGCCCCTTCCCCCACCTCTTAACTCCGCCGGCCGGATGACAGGTGAGTCGCTCCTCTCCTACAGGAGAAGTGGCGGGAGGGGAGGGACTTCTTCCCCACTCTAGCCGCTTCTCCGCCGGGAGTCGGTCGGCTCCGCTGGCTTTCGGCTGGCCGCTTGGAGGGGACCCTGGCTATATAAGTCGCGTTTTGCGTTGGGTGGTTGGTTGGGGAAGGTGGACGGTCAAATCAACACTTCTATCCAAGATTCTTTATATTTGTGTATTATAATTAGTATTTTATATATATTTGTATATATTATAGTAAATAAGACTATAATATATATTATATATATCTATACTATGTCTACCTATCTCTGTATATTATAGTTATATGTTTATTTATATACTAGTATATGGTAACTATAATACACTAGAAAGATAGAAATAATAATAATAATAGACCCGGTAGATTCTTTTGGGTTGTACCATCTATGGTGAAATTAGATTAGTAATAAAAATATATATATTTAAGTGATGTAAAATATATATGGGGGGTGGGGGGGGGGCATTTCCACCCCAAATCGGATAGTTTGAAAATTTTGAATAATTTGCTTGATTTTTTGACGTGTGTTTTTTTTTGTACTTTATGAAAAAGGCTTCTTATTTACAAACTGTTCAAGAGAACGGTTTTTTGTTTTTTTACCAAGTAACTTCGTGAAAAGTGGACCAGTGGATTTTTTTTTCTTCAAATTTTTGTTTTTTGTGTACTTTGCAGAAAGGAATATAGGAAAAATTATTAAAAGTGTTGTTACAATCGATTTTTTTTTGTTTGAAAATTTATATAATTTTTGTGAAACTGAGTATATTTTTTTATTCTTTTGAAGAAATTTTATTTCAAACTTCTATTCATTTAACAATTTTTAATAGATGTTTGATCTTGGGATTTTAACAATTCATATTATTTTTTTTTTAATTTTTAAAATTGTTTAGCTATTATTTATAGAAAACCATATTAGACCATTTTTTTTCTGAAAAGTACACAAAAAACAAAAATGGTCTAATATGGTTTTCTATAAATAATAACTAAACAATTTTAAAAATTAAAAAAAAAATAATATGAATTGTTAAAATCCCAAGATCAAACATCTATTAAAAATTGTTAAATGAATAGAAGTTTGAGATAAAATTTTTTCAAAAGAATAAAAAAATATACTCAGTTTCACAAAAATTATATAAATTTTCAAACAAAAAATCGAGTGTAACAACACTTTTAATAATTTTTCCCTATATTCCTTTCTGCAAAGTACACAAAAAACAAAAATTTGAAGAAAAAAAAATGGTCTAATTTGGTCCACTTTTCGATAAGTTATTTGGTCAAATAAACATTCTCTTGAACGGTTTGTCGAAAAAGTTTAAAAATTCACTTAGAAGCCTTTTTCATAAAGTACAAAAAAATGAGGCAAATCAAAAATTAAATTTTTTCCAACTGTCCGATTTGGTGTCGAATGCCCCCTATATATGGTGAAGAAATAATCAAATAGTTATTCAGTGATGATTTGAATCTACTCTTGCCTATTACAATCTAGTCGAAACTTGTTAAAAGAAAAAATATTTTTCAATTAATTCTCTAATTTAACCATAAATGGAGAACATTCTAAAAGAATATTCCAAATGTCAGACTTACCTATGAAGTCTTATCGAGAAGTTGTTGCTAAAAAAAATTTCTTTCCTACTTTTTAAGATGCATGGTAACCCAGACTAGGCGGGTTACACCTTTTTGAATTAAGAAATATAATAATTCATATTAACATATTCCATTTTAGATTCTTAATATGAAAAAAATGATTAATGTCAATAAATTCAATTCTAAATTACAGACTATTGTTTTTTAAAAGGATCGGAAGGCTAACTGATTTAATTTTATAATAAACTATCAGAAGTGATCTATTATCATCATAACTAGAAAGATGGTCAATGTTGATGTACCTATTGACATTTTCAATATTTATCTATACCGGGTGGTGACTTGGCCGACGCAGCATAGCGATTACAATGTTAATTTTTGAATGTGCATTTATTTGCTCCCCTAATTATTTTAGAGTTAAAGTTCTTATAGGTTTTTTGTAGAGAAAAAAATACTGAATCCGAACATATTTTTGTTTTCAAATTTTGAAATTTCAAAACCGTAATAATCAACATTATAAATAATTGTATTTTTACAAAAATCACTGAGGCCATTGAATTATTAAAACAAACAAGCCATTTTCATTTGTTGTTTCTATTTGAAGTTTAATAGTGATGTTTTTAGTGATTATTTTAGAGCATAATTAGAATACAAAAAACTGAGCAGAATCAAAATTCTAAAAGATAATTACATCAGATTTTGTCTAATTCATAATTTAAAAGTCCAAAAAAACGATTTTAAAAATGTAGATATTTATTTAAAAAATTTAAATTCAAAACTTTTATTGTTGTCGATTGTTTAAGTTTTATTGTTTATACTAGTCTCAAAATGGATTCATATTGGTGAACAAATCTATGATTATAAAACAAAACTTAACTTTTTAAAGTCAGTTCTTATTACAATGTATTCATTACAAGAAAAAGTTGAAATAATTAAGTATTTTTATGCTGGAAATAGTGCTCGGCAAGTGAGTTCCTTGTTTAGCGTTAAATATCCGAATCGGCCAATTCCAGCTGGTACAACGGTTGACAGAATAGTTCAAAAATTTGAAACTACAGGCACTGTACTAAATAATTCTAAGTGTAATAAGGACGCACAGAATTTACGTGAAAACGAGGAATATGAGAACACCTTCAATGTTTTGGCTGCAGTAACGGAAGATCCTTAATTAAGAAATTAAATAATAAACTTAATTAGAATTAAATTCTGTTTACCTTACTAATTTTATTGTTTACGTTTAAAAATATTACTTATAATTTCGTTGATTATTCTTGTGAAAATTTAAAAGCTCTTTCTAAAGTTCGTCCACCTGAATCTACTATTTTTTAACCGACTTCAAAAAAGGAGGAGGTTCTCTATTCGATTGAATTTTTTTTTTTTTTTTTTTTTTTTGTGCCTATGTTACCTCATATCTCCGCCAATTGTGAACCGATTTTGAAAATTTTTTTTGCATTGGGTCCAGTCTATCTTCCGATTGGTCCCATTTTTTTCGATTTTTTTTCATAAGTATTAGACCTTTTTTAACCGACTTCAAAAAAGGAGGAGGTTCTCTATTCGATTGAATTTTTTTTTTTTTTTTTTTTTTTTTTGTGCCTATGTTACCTCATATCTCCGCCAATTGTCAACCGATTTTGAAAAATTTTTTGCATTGGGTCCAGTCTAGCTTCCGATTGGTCCCATTTTTTTTTCGATTTTTTTTCATAGGTATTAGACCTTTTTATTAGGTTTGTTTAGGTTTGTTTAGACCTAACCTCTTTGTTTATGAACCGATTTCGATGGTTCTTTTTTTATCCGAAAGGGGGTGTCTTAGGGATGGTGTCATATTAATTTGGTCAAGTTCTGATGATATAATCACTATTAATAACATCACTAAAAAGAGAAAAATAAAAATTTTTAAGAAAAAATAAAAACCGACTTCAAAAAATTAAGTGCAACAAATAAAAATACACTAAAAGGTATAAAATAATTATTATCTTATTTAGTTACAACTAAACGACGAATATTAACACGAAATTACTTTTTGAAGTTGGTGCCAAACATATACCTTTTATGAATCGCACTCGACGGATCTTACTTAGTACGTTTGGCGGGTACGCTCGCTTATAGGTATAGTTTGTTTGGCACCGACTTTAAAAAGTAATTTCGTGTTAATATTTCGTCGTTTAGTTGTAACTAAATAAGATAATAATTATTTTATACCTTTTAGTGTATTTTTATATTTGTTGCACTTAATTTTTGAAGTCGGTTTTTATTTTTTTCTTAAAAATTTTTTTTTCTTAGGTATTAGACCTTTTTTGTTAGGTTTGTTCAGGACTAACTTCTTTGTTTATGAACCGATTTCGATGATTCTTTTTATTAGGTTTGTTTAGACCTAACCTCTTTGTTTTTTGAACCGATTTCGATGGTTCTTTTTTTATCCGAAAGGGGTGTCTTAGGATGGTGTCATATTAATTTGGTCAAGTTCTGATGATATGATCACTATTAATAACATCACTAAAAAGAGAAAAATAAAAATAATTTTTAAGAAAATAAGAAAACCGACTTCAAAAAATTAAATGCAGTAAAAGGTATAAAATAATTATTATCTATTTAGTTACAACTAAACGACGAAATATTAACATGAAATTACTTTTTGAAGTTGGTGCCAATTTGAAAACAAAAATATGTTCGGATTCAGTATATTTTTCTCTACAAAAAACCTATAAGAACTTTAACTCTAAAATAATTAGGGGAGCAAATAAATGAACATTTAAAAATTAACATTGTAATCGCTATGCTGCGTCGGCCAAGTCACCACCCTGTATATAACCTATATACCTTCACACTCTAGTATCTTATGTATTTATTAATTTTGTCTTATATAAATAAAGTAATAAAAAGTTCTTAAAGAACATCTAATTTTTTATTAGTTGAATAAAAGATTTCACTGTTCATGGTAACAGAATTGTTTTTATTTTAGGTTAAAAAATAAAATAAAATGAGAGTCTTCGTTTTTTAAATAAAATAATTTTTAATTATTTCTAGAGACTATAGTTTCGAAGGCATTGCCTTCATCATCAGTCTATCACAAATATTTCAAATTAGTTACAAATTAAGATTTATACATAGAAAATTTTGAAAAATATATAATGTCTTTTTCTTCATGTTTCCTCTTGGGAGATTAGAATATAACTATTTCTAATAAAATTATAAAAATTATTCCAAATACAAGACCAGTGAGAAGAAGTGAATGGATTTGCACATTTGTAAATTATGTATCAAGTCACATACATAATAATGTAATATTTCAACTATGTATAAATACAAATATTGTCCTATAAATAAATTAATTACAAATCATTTAAAACAATAAAGCTTTAATAAATCTCTGTATGTAAAGACATAATTTTTCTAAAATTTGTAACGTATATATGTACTCTATTTCTCTAATTATTAATTGAAATAAAACAAAAAAAAATCTTAACCTTTAGTTTTGTTTATTTTCCTAGTTAAATAATTTTTCCAGCCTGCTCCTTTGGCCAACGTATATAAATTTAGAATCTAATCAGTGAGTTTAATTATTATTTAAGACTACTCCTAATAATCTAAGATCCCGACTAAGTCCGACACCCCTCATATTTACTTTTAAATGATAGGGTAATTAGTAGGGCTCGGATTTCGCCCTATTTGCCTTTTTTTATTTATGGGTTAAAATTTAGGCCAATATGATATCTATGGGTTTTAAGAAATTCTTAATAAATTCAGAATCATTTGTTAGTGCCTATAATGCCTAATTTTTGCCCTATTCTGGATGTTAGTGCCTATTTCATCTATACATTTACTAAATTTAAGTTTTTAACCGACTTCAAAAAAGGAGGAGGGTTCTCTATTCGATTGAATTTTTTTTTTTTTTTTTTTTTTTTTTGTGCCTATGTTACCTCATATCTCCGCCAATTGTCAACCGATTTTGAAAAATTTTTTTGCATTGGGTCCAGTCTAGCTTCCGATTGGTCCCATTTTTTTTTCGATTTTTTTTCATAGGTATTAGACCTTTTTTATTAGGTTTGTTTAGGTTTGTTTAGACCTAACCTCTTTGTTTATGAACCGATTTCGATGGTTCTTTTTTTATCCGAAAGGGGGTGTCTTAGGGATGGTGTCATATTAATTTGGTCAAGTTCTGATGATATAATCACTATTAATAACATCACTAAAAAGAGAAAAATAAAAATTTTTAAGAAAAAATAAAAACCGACTTCAAAAATTAAGTGCAACAAATATAAAAATACACTAAAAGGTATAAAATAATTATTATCTAATTTAGTTACAACTAAACGACGAAATATTAACACGAAATTACTTTTTGAAGTTGGTGCCAAACATATACCTTTTATGGATCTTACTTAGTACGTTTGGCGGGTACGCTCGCTTATAGGTATAGTTTGTTTGGCACCGACTTTAAAAAGTAATTTCGTGTTAATATTTCGTCGTTTAGTTGTAACTAAATAAGATAATAATTATTTTATACCTTTTAGTGTATTTTTATATTTGTTGCACTTAATTTTTGAAGTCGGTTTTTATTTTTTTCTTAAAATTTTTATTACTTGACCATACAGGGTATGGTCAAGTATTGTAATCGTGCATGAAAAAAGTGTTTTTTTCCTTCTTTTTTTCGAAATATCTCAAAAACGGCTGAAACTATTTTGATTTGAAAAAATTGAGCGAAACCAGGGCATTTCGCTCTACAAAAAAGCTCTAATAAGTGAACATCGAAAAAATTATATTTTTCGAGATAATAATTGTTTTGTCAAAATGTCTGTTAGTCTGGTTGTCTGTTAGTTGGTCTGTGCGTTAGACTTCTGGGGGTCCACTGATTATGTATACAAAATTTGGTTGAGTTTGGTACAAGGGCCTAGATTTTCATTTTTTGACCCTACACCCCCTTTTTAGATTTAGGGAGTCCACTGATTGTGTATACAAAATTTGGTTGAGTTTGTTCAAATGGCCTATATTTTCCTATAAGGCCTATAAGCGAGCGTACCCGCCAAACGTACTAAATAAGATCCGTCAAGTGCGATTCATAAAAGGTATATGTTTGGCACCGACTTTAAAAAGTAATTTCCATGTTAATATTTCGTCGTTTAGTTGTAACTAAATAAGATAATAATTATTTTATACCTTTTAGTGTATTTTATTTGTTGCATTTAATTTTTTGAAGTCGGTTTTTATTTTTTTCTTAAAAATTATTTTTATTTTTCTCTTTTTAGTGATGTTATTAATAGTGATCATATCATCAGAACTTGACCAAATTAATATGACACCATCCCTAAGACACCCCTATCGGATAAAAAAAGAACCATCGAAATCGGTTCATAAACAAAGAGGTTAGGTCTAAACAAACCTAATAAAAAATTTTTAAGAAAAAATAAAAACCGACTTCAAAAAATTAAGTGCAACAAATATAAAAATACACTAAAAGGTATAAAATAATTATTATCTTATTTAGTTACAACTAAACGACGAAATATTAACACGAAATTACTTTTTAAAGTCGGTGCCAAACAAACTATACCTATAAGCGAGCGTACCCGCCAAACGTACTAAGTAAGATCCGTCGAGTGCGATTCATAAAAGGTATATGTTTGGCACCAACTTCAAAAGTAATTTCGTGTTAATATTTCGTCGTTTAGTTGTAACTAAATAAGATAATAATTATTTTATACCTTTTTAGTGTATTTTTATATTTGTTGCACTTAATTTTTTGAAGTCGGTTTTTATTTTTTTCTTAAAAATTTTTATTTTTCTCGTTTTAGTGATGTTATTAATAGTGATCATATCATCAGAACTTGACCAAATTAATATGACACCATCCCTAAGACACCCCTTTCGGATAAAATAAGAACCATCGAAATCGGTTCATAAACAAAGAGGTTAGGTCTAAACAAACCTAATAAAAAATTTTTAAGAAAAAATAAAAACCGACTTCAAAAATTAAGTGCAACAAATATAAAAATACACTAAAAGGTATAAAATAATTATTATCTTATTTAGTTACAACTAAACGACGAAATATTAACACGAAATTACTTTTTAAAGTCGGTGCCAAACAAACTATACCTATAAGCGAGCGTACCCGCCAAACGTACTAAGTAAGATCCGTCGAGTGCGATTCATAAAAGGTATATGTTTGGCACCAACTTCAAAAAGTAATTTCGATGTTAATATTTCGTCGTTTAGTTGTAACTAAATAAGATAATAATTATTTTATACCTTTTAGTGTATTTTATTTGTTGCATTTAATTTTTGAAGTCGGTTTTTATTTTTTTCTTAAAATTATTTTTATTTTTCTCGTTTTAGTGATGTTATTAATAGTGATCATATCATCAGAACTTGACCAAATTAATATGACACCATCCCTAAGACACCCCCTATCGGATAAAAAAAGAACCATCGAAATCGGTTCATAAACAAAGAGGTTAGGTCTAAACAAACCGAATAAAAAAATTTTTAAGAAAAAAATAAAAACCGACTTCAAAAAATTAAGTGCAACAAATATAAAAATACACTAAAAGGTATAAAATAATTATTATCCCATTTAGCTACAACTAAACGACGAAATATTAACACGAAATTACTTTTTAAAGTCGGTGCCAAACAAACTATACCTATAAGCGAGCGTACCCGCCAAACGTACTAAGTAAGATCCGTCGAGTGCGATTCATAAAAGGTATATGTTTGGCACCAACTTCAAAAAGTAATTTCGTGTTAATATTTCGTCGTTTAGTTGTAACTAAATAAGATAATAATTATTTTATACCTTTTAGTGTATTTTTATATTTGTTGCACTTAATTTTTTGAAGTCGGTTTTTATTTTTTCTTAAAAATTTTTATTTTTCTCGTTTTAGTGATGTTATTAATAGTGATCATATCATCAGAACTTGACCAAATTAATATGACACCATCCCTAAGACACCCCCTTTCGGATAAAAAAAGAACCATCGAAATCGGTTCATAAACAAAGAGGTTAGGTCTAAACAAACCTAATAAAAAATTTTTAAGAAAAAATAAAAACCGACTTCAAAAAATTAAGTGCAACAAATATAAAAATACACTAAAAGGTATAAAATAATTATTATCTTATTTAGTTACAACTAAACGACGAAATATTAACACGAAATTACTTTTTAAAGTCGGTGCCAAACAAACTATACCTATAAGCGAGCGTACCCGCCAAACGTACTAAGTAAGATCCGTCGAGTGCGATTCATAAAAGGTATATGTTTGGCACCAACTTCAAAAAGTAATTTCGTGTTAATATTTCGTCGTTTAGTTGTAACTAAATAAGATAATAATTATTTTATACCTTTTAGTGTATTTTTATATTTGTTGCACTTAATTTTTGAAGTCGGTTTTTATTTTTTTCTTAAAATTTTTTATTTTTCTCGTTTTAGTGATGTTATTAATAGTGATCATATCATCAGAACTTGACCAAATTAATATGACACCATCCCTAAGACACCCCTTTCGGATAAAAAAAGAACCATCGAAATCGGTTCATAAACAAAGAGGTTAGGTCTAAACAAACCTAATAAAAAATTTTTAAGAAAAAATAAAAACCGACTTCAAAAAATTAAGTGCAACAAATATAAAAATACACTAAAAGGTATAAAATAATTATTATCTTATTTAGTTACAACTAAACGACGAAATATTAACACGAAATTACTTTTTAAAGTCGGTGCCAAACAAACTATACCTATAAGCGAGCGTACCCGCCAAACGTACTAAGTAAGATCCGTCGAGTGCGATTCATAAAAGGTATATGTTTGGCACCAACTTCAAAAAGTAATTTCGTGTTTAGTTGTAACTAAATAAGATAATTCGATATCGTTTAGTTGTAACTAAATAAGATAATAATTATTTTATACCTTTTAGTGTATTTTTATATTTGTTGCACTTAATTTTTTGAAGTCGGTTTTTATTTTTTTCTTAAAAATTTTTATTTTTCTCGTTTTAGTGATGTTATTAATAGTGATCATATCATCAGAACTTGACCAAATTAATATGACACCATCCCTAAGACACCCCCTTTCGGATAAAAAAAGAACCATCGAAATCGGTTCATAAACAAAGAGGTTAGGTCTAAACAAACCTAATAAAAAATTTTTAAGAAAAAATAAAAACCGACTTCAAAAAATTAAGTGCAACAAATATAAAAATACACTAAAAGGTATAAAATAATTATTATCTTATTTAGTTACAACTAAACGACGAAATATTAACACGAAATTACTTTTTAAAGTCGGTGCCAAACAAACTATACCTATAAGCGAGCGTACCCGCCAAACGTACTAAGTAAGATCCGTCGAGTGCGATTCATAAAAGGTATATGTTTGGCACCAACTTCAAAAAGTAATTTCGTGTTAATATTTCGTCGTTTAGTTGTAACTAAATAAGATAATAATTATTTTATACCTTTTAGTGTATTTTTATATTTGTTGCACTTAATTTTTTGAAGTCGGTTTTTATTTTTTCTTAAAAATTTTTATTTTTCTCGTTTTAGTGATGTTATTAATAGTGATCATATCATCAGAACTTGACCAAATTAATATGACACCATCCCTAAGACACCCCTTTCGGATAAAAAAAGAACCATCGAAATCGGTTCATAAACAAAGAGGTTAGGTCTAAACAAACCTAATAAAAAATTTTTAAGAAAAAAATAAAAACCGACTTCAAAAAATTAAGTGCAACAAATATAAAAATACACTAAAAGGTATAAAATAATTATTATCTTATTTAGTTACAACTAAACGACGAAATATTAACACGAAATTACTTTTTAAAGTCGGTGCCAAACAAACTATACCTATAAGCGAGCGTACCCGCCAAACGTACTAAGTAAGATCCGTCGAGTGCGATTCATAAAAGGTATATGTTTGGCACCAACTTCAAAAAGTAATTTCGTGTTAATATTTCGTCGTTTAGTTGTAACTAAATAAGATAATAATTATTTTATACCTTTTAGTGTATTTTTATATTTGTTGCACTTAATTTTTGAAGTCGGTTTTTATTTTTTCTTAAAATTTTTTATTTTTCTCGTTTTAGTGATGTTATTAATAGTGATCATATCATCAGAACTTGACCAAATTAATATGACACCATCCCTAAGACACCCCCTTTCGGATAAAAAAAGAACCATCGAAATCGGTTCATAAACAAAGAGGTTAGGTCTAAACAAACCTAAACAAACCTAATAAAAATTTTTAAGAAAAAAATAAAAACCGACTTCAAAAAATTAAGTGCAACAAATATAAAAATACACTAAAAGGTATAAAATAATTATTATCTTATTTAGTTACAACTAAACGACGAAATATTAACACGAAATTACTTTTTAAAGTCGGTGCCAAACAAACTATACCTATAAGCGAGCGTACCCGCCAAACGTACTAAGTAAGATCCGTCGAGTGCGATTCATAAAAGGTATATGTTTGGCACCAACTTCAAAAAGTAATTTCATGTTTAGTTGTAACTAAATAAGATAATTCGATATCGTTTAGTTGTAACTAAATAAGATAATAATTATTTTATACCTTTTAGTGTATTTTTATATTTGTTGCACTTAATTTTTGAAGTCGGTTTTTATTTTTTCTTAAAAATTTTTATTTTTCTCGTTTTAGTGATGTTATTAATAGTGATCATATCATCAGAACTTGACCAAATTAATATGACACCATCCCTAAGACACCCCCTTTCGGATAAAAAAAGAACCATCGAAATCGGTTCATAAACAAAGAGGTTAGGTCTAAACAAACCTAATAAAAAATTTTTAAGAAAAAATAAAAACCGACTTCAAAAATTAAGTGCAACAAATATAAAAATACACTAAAAGGTATAAAATAATTATTATCTTATTTAGTTACAACTAAACGACGAAATATTAACACGAAATTACTTTTTAAAGTCGGTGCCAAACAAACTATACCTATAAGCGAGCGTACCCGCCAAACGTACTAAGTAAGATCCGTCGAGTGCGATTCATAAAAGGTATATGTTTGGCACCAACTTCAAAAGTAATTTCGTGTTAATATTTCGTCGTTTAGTTGCAACTAAATAAGATAATAATTATTTTATACCCCTTAGTGTATTTTTATATTTGTTGCACTTAATTTTTTGAAGTCGGTTTTTATTTTTTTCTTAAAAATTTTTATTTTTCTCGTTTTAGTGATGTTATTAATAGTGATCATATCATCAGAACTTGACCAAATTAATATGACACCATCCCTAAGACACCCCCTTTCGGATAAAAAAAGAACCATCGAAATCGGTTCATAAACAAAGAGGTTAGGTCTAAACAAACCTAATAAAAAATTTTTAAGAAAAAATAAAAACCGACTTCAAAAATTAAGTGCAACAAATATAAAAATACACTAAAAGGTATAAAATAATTATTATCTTATTTAGTTACAACTAAACGACTAAATATTAACACGAAATTACTTTTTAAAGTCGGTGCCAAACAAACTATACCTATAAGCGAGCGTACCCGCCAAACGTACTAAGTAAGATCCGTCGAGTGCGATTCATAAAAGGTATATGTTTGGCACCAACTTCAAAAGTAATTTCGTGTTAATATTTCGTCGTTTAGTTGTAACTAAATAAGATAATAATTATTTTATACCTTTTAGTGTATTTTTATATTTGTTGCACTTAATTTTTTGAAGTCGGTTTTTATTTTTTTCTTAAAAATTTTTATTTTTCTCGTTTTAGTGATGTTATTAATAGTGATCATATCATCAGAACTTGACCAAATTAATATGACACCATCCCTAAGACACCCCTTTCGGATAAAAAAAGAACCATCGAAATCGGTTCATAAACAAAGAGGTTAGGTCTAAACAAACCTAATAAAAAATTTTTAAGAAAAAAATAAAAACCGACTTCAAAAAATTAAGTGCAACAAATATAAAAATACACTAAAAGGTATAAAATAATTATTATCTTATTTAGTTACAACTAAACGACTAAATATTAACACGAAATTACTTTTTAAAGTCGGTGCCAAACAAACTATACCTATAAGCGAGCGTACCCGCCAAACGTACTAAGTAAGATCCGTCGAGTGCGATTCATAAAAGGTATATGTTTGGCACCAACTTCAAAAAGTAATTTCGTGTTAATATTTCGTCGTTTAGTTGTAACTAAATAAGATAATAATTATTTTATACCTTTTAGTGTATTTTTATATTTGTTGCACTTAATTTTTGAAGTCGGTTTTTATTTTTTTCTTAAAAATTTTTATTTTTCTCGTTTTAGTGATGTTATTAATAGTGATCATATCATCAGAACTTGACCAAATTAATATGACACCATCCCTAAGACACCCCCTTTCGGATAAAAAAAGAACCATCGAAATCGGTTCATAAACAAAGAGGTTAGGTCTAAACAAACCTAATAAAAAATTTTTAAGAAAAAAATAAAAACCGACTTCAAAAAATTAAGTGCAACAAATATAAAAATACACTAAAAGGTATAAAATAATTATTATCTTATTTAGTTACAACTAAACGACGAAATATTAACACGAAATTACTTTTAAAGTCGGTGCCAAACAAACTATACCTATAAGCGAGCGTACCCGCCAAACGTACTAAGTAAGATCCGTCGAGTGCGATTCATAAAAGGTATATGTTTGGCACCAACTTCAAAAAGTAATTTCGTGTTTAGTTGTAACTAAATAAGATAATTCGATATCGTTTAGTTGTAACTAAATAAGATAATAATTATTTTATACCTTTTAGTGTATTTTTATATTTGTTGCACTTAATTTTTTGAAGTCGGTTTTTATTTTTTCTTAAAAATTTTTATTTTTCTCGTTTTAGTGATGTTATTAATAGTGATCATATCATCAGAACTTGACCAAATTAATATGACACCATCCCTAAGACACCCCCTTTCGGATAAAAAAAGAACCATCGAAATCGGTTCATAAACAAAGAGGTTAGGTCTAAACAAACCTAATAAAAAATTTTTAAGAAAAAAATAAAAACCGACTTCAAAAAATTAAGTGCAACAAATATAAAAATACACTAAAAGGTATAAAATAATTATTATCTTATTTAGTTACAACTAAACGACGAAATATTAACACGAAATTACTTTTTAAAGTCGGTGCCAAACAAACTATACCTATAAGCGAGCGTACCCGCCAAACGTACTAAGTAAGATCCGTCGAGTGCGATTCATAAAAGGTATATGTTTGGCACCAACTTCAAAAGTAATTTCGTGTTAATATTTCGTCGTTTAGTTGTAACTAAATAAGATAATAATTATTTTATACCTTTTAGTGTATTTTTATATTTGTTGCACTTAATTTTTGAAGTCGGTTTTTATTTTTTTCTTAAAAATTTTTATTTTTCTCGTTTTAGTGATGTTATTAATAGTGATCATATCATCAGAACTTGACCAAATTAATATGACACCATCCCTAAGACACCCCCTTTCGGATAAAAAAAGAACCATCGAAATCGGTTCATAAACAAAGAGGTTAGGTCTAAACAAACCTAATAAAAAATTTTTAAGAAAAAAATAAAAACCGACTTCAAAAATTAAGTGCAACAAATATAAAAATACACTAAAAGGTATAAAATAATTATTATCTTATTTAGTTACAACTAAACGACGAAATATTAACACGAAATTACTTTTTAAAGTCGGTGCCAAACAAACTATACCTATAAGCGAGCGTACCCGCCAAACGTACTAAGTAAGATCCGTCGAGTGCGATTCATAAAAGGTATATGTTTGGCACCAACTTCAAAAAGTAATTTCGTGTTTAGTTGTAACTAAATAAGATAATTCGATATCGTTTAGTTGTAACTAAATAAGATAATAATTATTTTATACCTTTTAGTGTATTTTTATATTTGTTGCACTTAATTTTTTGAAGTCGGTTTTTATTTTTTCTTAAAAATTTTTATTTTTCTCGTTTTAGTGATGTTATTAATAGTGATCATATCATCAGAACTTGACCAAATTAATATGACACCATCCCTAAGACACCCCCTTTCGGATAAAAAAAGAACCATCGAAATCGGTTCATAAACAAAGAGGTTAGGTCTAAACAAACCTAATAAAAAATTTTTAAGAAAAAAATAAAAACCGACTTCAAAAAATTAAGTGCAACAAATATAAAAATACACTAAAAGGTATAAAATAATTATTATCTTATTTAGTTACAACTAAACGACGAAATATTAACACGAAATTACTTTTTAAAGTCGGTGCCAAACAAACTATACCTATAAGCGAGCGTACCCGCCAAACGTACTAAGTAAGATCCGTCGAGTGCGATTCATAAAAGGTATATGTTTGGCACCAACTTCAAAAAGTAATTTCGTGTTAATATTTCGTCGTTTAGTTGTAACTAAATAAGATAATAATTATTTTATACCTTTTAGTGTATTTTTATATTTGTTGCACTTAATTTTTTGAAGTCGGTTTTTATTTTTTCTTAAAAATTTTTATTTTTCTCGTTTTAGTGATGTTATTAATAGTGATCATATCATCAGAACTTGACCAAATTAATATGACACCATCCCTAAGACACCCCTTTCGGATAAAAAAAGAACCATCGAAATCGGTTCATAAACAAAGAGGTTAGGTCTAAACAAACCTAATAAAAAATTTTTAAGAAAAAATAAAAACCGACTTCAAAAAATTAAGTGCAACAAATATAAAAATACACTAAAAGGTATAAAATAATTATTATCTTATTTAGTTACAACTAAACGACGAAATATTAACACGAAATTACTTTTTAAAGTCGGTGCCAAACAAACTATACCTATAAGCGAGCGTACCCGCCAAACGTACTAAGTAAGATCCGTCGAGTGCGATTCATAAAAGGTATATGTTTGGCACCAACTTCAAAAAGTAATTTCGTGTTAATATTTCGTCGTTTAGTTGTAACTAAATAAGATAATAATTATTTTATACCTTTTAGTGTATTTTTATATTTGTTGCACTTAATTTTTGAAGTCGGTTTTTATTTTTTTCTTAAAATTTTTTATTTTTCTCGTTTTAGTGATGTTATTAATAGTGATCATATCATCAGAACTTGACCAAATTAATATGACACCATCCCTAAGACACCCCTTTCGGATAAAAAAAGAACCATCGAAATCGGTTCATAAACAAAGAGGTTAGGTCTAAACAAACCTAATAAAAAATTTTTAAGAAAAAAATAAAAACCGACTTCAAAAATTAAGTGCAACAAATATAAAAATACACTAAAAGGTATAAAATAATTATTATCTTATTTAGTTACAACTAAACGACTAAATATTAACACGAAATTACTTTTTAAAGTCGGTGCCAAACAAACTATACCTATAAGCGAGCGTACCCGCCAAACGTACTAAGTAAGATCCGTCGAGTGCGATTCATAAAAGGTATATGTTTGGCACCAACTTCAAAAAGTAATTTCGTGTTAATATTTCGTCGTTTAGTTGTAACTAAATAAGATAATAATTATTTTATACCTTTTAGTGTATTTTTATATTTGTTGCACTTAATTTTTTGAAGTCGGTTTTTATTTTTTTCTTAAAAATTTTTATTTTTCTCGTTTTAGTGATGTTATTAATAGTGATCATATCATCAGAACTTGACCAAATTAATATGACACCATCCCTAAGACACCCCCTTTCGGATAAAAAAAGAACCATCGAAATCGGTTCATAAACAAAGAGGTTAGGTCTAAACAAACCTAAACAAACCTAATAAAAAAGGTCTAATACCTATGAAAAAAAATCGAAAAAAAATGGGACCAATCGGAAGATAGACTGGACCCAATGCAAAAAAAATTTTCAAAATCGGTTGACAATTGGCGGAGATATGAGGTAACATAGGCACAAAAAAAAAAAAAAAAAAATTCAATCGAATAGAGAACCTTCTCCTTTTTTGAAGTCGGTTAAAAAAGGTCTAATACCTATGAAAAAATACGAAAAAAAATGGGACCAATCGGAAGGTAGACTGGACCCAATGCAAATTTTTTTTTCAAAATCGGTTGAGAATTGGCGGAGATATGAGGTAACATAGGCACAAAAAAAAAAAAAAAAAAAAAAAAATTCAATCGAATAGAGAACCTCCTCCTTTTTTGAAGTCGGTTAAAAATAGTTTAAGCCGTTTTTTAAATATTTCGAAAAAAGAAGGAAAAAAAACACTTTTTTCATGCACGATTACAATACTTGACCATACCCCGTATGGTAAAGTAAAAACGATTCTTTGGGTGATATATTTTTGGCCCTTTTTGTTATAAAAAAAAAAAATTCAATCGAATAGAGAACCTCCTCCTTTTTGAAGTCGGTAATAAAAGTCAGACTCACCAAGAAGCTCCAACTGCATCCATCGATGACTCGTCTCAGCCCACTTTGAGTCTCCTCTCGAAGATCTCTTCTGAAAATAGATAAAAAGGAAATTAAAATTAATTGATTCCACTGTTAGCATTAATTTGTTAAAACTTTAAAATTTGGAAGCGAAATAAAATAAAAAACATTATTATATTCAATTATTAGTCAATTATTTGTTTAATCATTTTTTTTATCAAATGAAAAAAAATTATTTTGCCGTGAGTAGCAGAGATTCATAAAGAGAAATCAATAAGGTTGTCCTCTGCTTGATTAAGCTTTTATCAAAATTATTAAATAGATTAGTGAACAATTATCACGATTTTATTAACAATATAGAAAAATAATGAAAATGTCCCTAGTATAATGAACAAAAGAAACTAAGTTATTAAATTGATAAAAATTATTGTCTCCATAGACTCCATATTATACAGGGTGTGCTAAAATTACTATTATTTCCGTTATTCATAAAAGGAGTCAAAAGTTCGTTTTTTTTTCAAATGAGACCCCTGTATATTACTCAATAAATTGAAAGACGAAGAAAAATGCTTTAAGACGATATATCATGCCCCCATACCTAAAACATCAAGTTTTCTTAATAAAGCCGCTTTTTCGTGAAAAATTACATTTTAATGAATTTAATTTCAACTAACCATGGAAATATCAAGCTTATGATAGATTGTTGACTATTTATAAGTAACTTATAAACAGTTTATTAACGATATTCAAAAAAATCTCCCAAAATGATCGTAAATATTGATTATTCAAACGAAGTTCTTATAATACAAAATAAATAATTTCATAAGAACTTCGTTTGAATAATCAATATTTGCGGTCATTTTGAGAGATTTTTTTGAACATCGTCAATAAACTGTTTATAAGTTACTTATAAATAGTCAACAATCTATCATAAGCTTGATAATTCCATGGTTAGTTAAAATTAAATTCATTAAAATGAGAACAATAACAGAGTGTGTCTTCTGCTGGAATTATAAATTTTATTTATTTATAGCGAGACTATAGTTTCGAGAGCCTTGCCCTCTTCAGATTCATAAATTAATTCCTGTGAATCCATTGTAATAGACTGATGAAGAGGGCAAGGCCCGCGAAACTATAGTCTCGTTATAAATAAATAAAATTTATAATTCCAACAGAAGACACACTCTTTTATTGTCTCCTTCAATATATAAAAATTCTGCTACTCTCGGCAAAAAAAACTTTCAATTTAAAATGTAATTTTTCACGAAAAAGCGGCTTTATTAAGAAAACTTGATGTTTTAGGTATAGGGATATGATATATCGTCTTAAAGCATTATTCTTCGTATTTCAATTTATTGAGTAATATAAGGGGGTTCTCATTTGAAAAAACGAAATTTGACTCCTTTTATGAATACGGAAACAATAGTAATTTTAGCACACCCTGTATAATATGGAGTCGATTTCTCGGCGTAAATTAAATACTTTGGGTGTGTCTAAACTACCACCAAAATATCAACGTTCCATGAATTGAGAGCACTAATTTATTTTAGTTTAATTAGGGCCATGTTTTGGACCATATTTAACATAAATTATTTTTTATCTCGAAAACCGATACGAGATAGGTATAGGACAATATTAACAAAAAAGTACTTTAATAAAAGGGCGGTTCTAAAAACCTGTTAATATACGGGGTGTTCTATTTAAAATAATAAAGTTGCTACGACTTTTCGATGGAAGCCGAAACGTCGCAATGCTGAAAATATTTTAGATCGATAGAACAGGTAAGAAAATGTAAGGTGCTAAATTTTCAAAAAATCCTACGTTTCGTTTTCCATAAACGTCTAACGTGCCATCGACCGTGAATCACCCTGTATATATATATATCTTCCTTTTATCAATGAAAAATTGGTAATTGCAACTGGTTATTTTATAAAGCAACTACATATTGCCTATTTTTTCGTTGTTTTTTCAGAGGGCAACTGATCTTCGGTTTTACCTCATGAAAATCTGAGATGTTTAGTTTTATAGATTGTGTTGATTTGACCTGGAACGATCCTTAAGCGGCCCCTAGGCGATCATTCTGACTATCAGTCTTTGTCTAGGATTGAGCGTGTAGGGGTAGGACTGATGGACTGATGAATGAGATTGACGAATTTCCAGAAATCCATCAATCAGAGCTTCAATCATGTAAAAAGGAGGGGAGATTGACAGTTTGAATGAAGCGTATAATGGGTACAGTCATTCTTTTCATCAGTAGAGAACATATATGGTACAATTTTAAGAATTCAAATATTTATTGAGTATCATAATTATGTAATATGATCATTTAAGTTAGATTTTCATTTTACTATTTGAAAATGGAATTAAATTTCATCAAAAAATCAATAATAATTTAAAATTAATTATTTACTTGAATACATTAAAGTGTGAAGAGGACCTTATTAGTGTTTAGGTATATTATCATTTTACTAAACAGCCATAGAAGAACATTTAGAAAGATATCATAGATGTACCTAATTTGTTAATACCGATGACCAGTTAAGTGTTGAGTACTTGACTTTAAAACGTTTGTCACTATAGAATGAGCCAAAAAACTTCAATCTGTCATTCGGAATGATCGTGTAGGGTTATGTATGATTGAAGTAACGAATGACAGTCAGAATGATTGAGTAGGAGGCGGTTTAGGTTGATTTTGACTAGGGTGAAGATAAGGGCCCTTTTCCCTTGTACAATCACATATAAATTAAAATAAAATGAATATAGTTAATGCATAATCTTATAAGAATTGAAATTCATAAATAAAAGCTTACCTTTTTGATGGGCCTCGAGAATAAAATCCCTCAAGTGTTCCTTTAAATTGTTGAGCTTGAGCTAACTTCATATTTTGCTTGCACCGATGATTTTTCATAAAGATTAACGCAGACCAATTTCTAAATATGATTCATCATCAGGTAATTCTGAATTAAATAATTATTTATTTGTCTTAGCTTTAAGTGATTATATACCTGGTATTGCCTTGATCAGGAAAATAAAGAATTTACAATTTTATTATTATTTTTATTTTCTCTCCTCTTAATGGCATCGGAATGAATTCCATTTAGGCCAGTCTACCATGAGTCTAACTATATGTGGAATCGATAAACAATAATAATCCAACAATCAACGACAATTAATTCAACAACAGCAATAATAAAATAATATCACAGATAATGAAGCAGAAGAAATGTCACAGATAATAAAATTTTCACATAACAATTATTAATTAGACATAACAATTATAAAATTGTGTACAATCAAATACACAATAATCAACAAATAAATAAATAATTGCAAACAATTAAATTATCACAGATAAGGAAATAATGTCATAATGAAAATAATAAATAATGAATAAAAATAATAAATAAATAGAACAACAAAATAATAAATAATTAAAAAAATGTCACAAATAATAAAATTTTCACAGCCAAATATAAATTAGGTATAATAACTATATATGAATTAACAATTTAAAATAACATGTCTTCAAAAATATAAAGTTATATTGAAGGAGACAATAAAAGAGTGACTCTTCTGCTGGAATTATAAATTAATTCCTGTGAATCAATTGTAATAGACTGATGAAGAGGGCAAAGCCCTCGAAACTATAGTCTCGTTATAAATAAATAATATTTATAATTCCAGCAGAAGACACACTCTTTTATTGTCTCCTTCAATATATAAAAATTCTGCTACTCTCGGCAAAAAAACTTTCAATTTAATATAAAGTTATATACCTATATAATAAAGCCCGGATATTTATACAGTAAAAATAGTCCAAATATGCCATCAAATGGGCAAAAATATAATTAATTGGACTGTAATGTAAAGCAAAATTAAATCTAATTTAATTGATTGATCATTCATTTGTTTTGTTTACAATATTTTATTGATTATTTATTTGTATTGTTGAAAAAGTAAATAAAGCTAAATCTACATGTTTATTTTACTAATTATATAACATAATAATGCAATATAATTGTCAAAAACTAGAAAAAACAAATGATTTAATTGAAACAATAATTACGTGATTCTGAATCATATTTCAATATTTTGGATATAAATAAACACTTGTTAGGGCTAATGAGTTCACACAGAACTAATACACTAAAGAGAATAATTAATTAATCACTATTAAAAAATATAAATTATAATAATTAGTAGGTAATGTCAATGTCAGTTGAATAAGATGGCGGCTGAAGCAGTTTGAATCGCAAAGCATGCGTGGACCCGAATATCTCCGAGCGGCTACGAATACTTCCGAATGAAAAAAGGTAATCATTTCAAATTTCAAAATATAAAAAATTAAAGTTTTGTATTTTTTTATTAAGGTAGTTGTTCCGCCAAATGCGTTTTCTTAGGATTTTTTTGAAATTTAGACAGATTATTATTTAAATCCTTCTGCATCGATTGGTGGCAAAACGAAATTTATGAACAATTTTAAAAATCGAGTTTTTCGGGCTTTTTAGCATTGCACTTTAAGGGATATCGGAAAATCTACATACATATTTAATTATAATTAAGAAACCCTTCTTACCATTTTTATAAAAACCTAAACCAACATTAAACAATAACCAATACATATTTTAAGACAATTTTGATTCATAGTTACAACACAGTTTCTGAGATAATAATGAACAAATAATAAAAAATGAATTAAAAAAATTTAGACTTCAAACAATTTGGCAACATATGCATTTATTTAACCAGCGAAAGATGCATGCGCTAGATTTTTTCAAAATTAGAATTTTCATAAGGTGTGAGGCGTTGATTACATTTGTTAAAAAATAACAAGACGATTTTTATAGAAATTTAAAATGTATTTAATCTGTCATTTTAATATACAAATATTCAATCTCTTACAATGGTGCCAAATTTGTCAAACGAGCACGGGATTGGTTAGAATTGGTACATAAACAGCAAAAAGTTTTGGGCTTATGAACTATGAATACTTACTTATTGTCTGTTCTATATACTCTAGCATTAACTTCTTGCTAAACAACTACCTTAAATGCTTTTCCCGGTACACAAAATCTATAATTATATTAGGGAATAACATTCATACCTTTTTTCGGAACTTTCTTTATTGTTCAATTACTTCAATATACAGATAACACTTAGCGCGCATGTTGCCTGGTTCTCTAAAATCATTAAATAAACTTGAAGTTGAGAATTAATAACCTAATTATTTGCCTCTGTACTTTTACAATAAAGGGTATGGTCAAGTATTGTAATCGTGTATGAAAAAGTGTTGTTTTTTTTTGCTTCGTTTTTTTTGAAATATCTTAAAAACGGCTGAAACTATTTTATTAAAAATAAATTGACACGTTCTGATGTGGCCATCCACTTGACTTTATCATACACATCTGGTTGAGTTTGGTCCAAGGACCTAGATTTTAATCCCCCCCCCCCCCCCCCCGCGCCAACCGTTTTCGGCGGTTTGTTTTTGCATTTTTAGTGTACTGTGGGCCCATTGATTATGTATACAAAATTTGGTTGAGTTTTTTTTCTAATGGCCTAGATTTTTATTTTTTTGCCCCCCCCCCCCCCCCCCTAATTTTGGCGCCAGGAAAAAAATATTTTCGTTATTATAAGTTTATTTTATAGTATATTTCATTTTTCTTGTTTTTTTTTAGTTTGAAAATATTATAATTTTAAATTTTAACCCCCAACCCTCCCCGCCCTTAATTGTGGGTCGATATGCACCAAAATCTAATCAGCTCTTAATCTCAATGGACCAAAACTATGTCTGAAATTTGGTTGAGATATTCCCACTAGTTTTTGAGCTAGCTTGTCCACAAAATTTGGTAACGCACATACTAACAGAATAAGAGACGAACATACTAAGGGCCAGTTGTATGTCGGTTGGTAAACTCTTTTAAACGTTGACAAAGGGTAAAACCTTATAATTCACCTTGTGCCTGACGGGATGGCCAATCAGATGAAAGTGCCTGTCATCTGATTGGCCATCCCGCCGACCACCAGGTGAATTATAAGGTTTTACCCTTTGTCAACGTTTAAAAAGAGTTTACCAACCGACATACAAGTGGCCCTAACAGACATTTTGACAAAACAGTTATTATCTCGAAAAATATAATTTTTTCGATGTTCACTTATTAGAGCTTTTTTGTAGACCGAAATGGCATGGGAATAGTGAAAGAGGAGAAGAAGAAGAAAGAAGAATGGAAAACACTTGAAAAGGATTGGAAGTTTAACTGACGGCTTAAGGGGACGATGGGGAGAGAAATAATGGAATTTCTGAAGAAGGAAGAAAACAAATATTCGATGGATGTCCCAGAAGAAAAGAGGAATTAGATTGTGTTAATAAAACTGTATGTATATCTATACCAAAAAGCCCAAAATGGATATGTACCTTTGTATAAATGGAATATTTTTCAATAAAAAATTGATATTATAGAACAGAAGTGGCCAACCTGCGGCTCGCGAGCCACATGCGGCTCTTTGAAGGATTATTTGTGGCTCTCGATATAGATTTCAAGACTTGAAATATTTTAAATCGTCTCTAGATTTTTTTCTGAATCCATTTGAAATTAACATACTTCAAGGTGAGTTTTCCATTTCCAGTATAATTATGACCCAAAAAGCATCTGGAGAATTATAATTAATAGAAGAAGATCAAGCTCTACAATTAAAATATAAGTCGACGTCGATTACCGAATTTTGGAAATTTGTACCAGAATCGAAGTATCCTGAATTAAAAAAGGGTGCTTGTCGAATTATTTCAATATTCGGAACAACGTACTTATGTGAATCATTTTATTCCACTTTAAAATTCGTGAAATCCAAACACCGATCAGTATTAACTAGCCAGCATCTCAAAGAATTACTGAGAAGTGCTGTCACCAATTATTCACCAAATTTTAAAGAATTATCAAGAGAAGTGAAATAAATGTGTTTAATTTTTAATATTTAAATTCAATACACATATTTTGTACTTTTATTTATGTTTTCAATAAATATAATTTCTGTAAAAAAAATTTTTTTAATATCTTTTTTGCATACCTTTTAAATACGTATTTAATTGCGGCTCGCGAAACATTTCAAATTTTGAAAAATGGCTCGGACTATCAAGTAGCTTGGCCACCCCTGTTATAGAATATACATGATTTTTCTTTCTCATATTTACTGCTTTTTACAGTGTAATATGAAAATGAAGATTAAAAAAAAACTAGAGCCAATATTCCAAAATCATTCATAGTTTCAAAAATGGTTGGTATAAAATTACAAAGGCAACAAAACTACTGTTGAGTAGTGTAATAATCGCTAATAATATTAATAATAAACTATTACTTTACCAGACAGGGTATGGTCAAGTATTGTAATCGAGGATGAAAAAATTGGGTTTTTGCCTTCTTTTTTCGAAATATCTCAAAAACGGCTAAAACTATTTTGATTAAAAAAATTAAGCTCTACAAAAAAAGCCCTAATAAGTGAACATCGAAAAAATTATATTTTTCGAGATAATAATTGTTTTGTCAAAATGTTTGTTAGTCTGTCGGTTTGTCTGTTAGTCTTTAGGTTACCAAATGTTTGTGGACGAGCTAGCTCAAAAACTAGTGTGAATATCGAAACCAAATTTCACACGTAGTTTTGGCCCATTGAGATTAAGAGCTGATTAGATTTTGGTGCATATCGACTCAAAATTAAGGGGTGTGGAGGGGGGGTTAAAAATTAAAAATCTAGGCCGTTTGAGCAAACTCAACCAAATTTTGTATACATAATCAGTGGACCCCCAGAAGTCTAAAACTGCAAAAACTAACCGCCCCCTACATGATTATAAATAATTTTAGGGGCCAGGTTGTATGGTAAAGTCAAGTGGATGGCCACATCAGAACACGTCAGCTTATTTTTGAATTTTAAAATTTCCAGTGAAATTCTCCCGAAATGTCTGGTTTAACAAACGTTTCTAAGATTGTTTTTTAAAAGATTTGTATTCTTTTTTTTATCTATACAATCAATAATTATTTTTTTCTAAAAAGACTATAGTTAAACCAATAATTAAAAAAAGTTGAATTTGCTGTACGGATAAGAACCAATCATTGATAAAGAATGGTAAGGGTGGAATTTTTAAATAAAAAAAATAAATGCTGGTATGTGTGAACTTTGAATATTTATCCAACAAAATGTACGGCCATATATTTTAAACTTGTTAAAAAGAAAGGACACAATTCAAAAAAGGAGAAAAGGATTTGAAAAGAAACAAATTCGAAATAAAAATATTTTTACTAGAATATATAAAATCCTTATATGGGTGTCGAATGGATAATGAAACAAGGATTTAGATGAGAATAATTTCTTGAATGTCCATCCATTAAATCGTTGCTTATGCTTTTTGTTAATCCCTGACGTAGACGGCGATCCAGTCGAGGGTGTCGGCGACTTGCCTGGCATGGCAGAGACTCCATCCACGGAGCATTTGCTGGGTGTCTTGGCTCAAGGGCTCGGGGTCACAGTGGACGCATCCGGCCTCGGGTCCGGGACCCGCGATCACACACACCCGACCCGGGAACGACGCCAGGTAATGTTGAAAGGCGCGGCGGTCGTTAAAGTAGCAAAAGAGGAGGGCCGAATCGCTGGAACAGCTGGAGAGCGGGGAGCTGGACACGTCCCCATCCACCAGGAAGAACAGAGGAGCAAATGGACCCAAAGAGTGGCGGCTCAGCCACCAGGAACGGTCCAGCTCCAGCCCCACCACCTCCAGACCTGCAACAAGAATCCAGATTATTAGCGTTAGCGAGATCCAAGCAATATATTCATGGATTAACAAACAATATTCTATCAAATTATTTATTTATTTATTTAATACGAAGCTAGCTTGCTATATTACAACAAAACGAATTTTCCTATATTCAATTGGATAATTGAGACCATGAGAAATAACAGATCTCTAACAAATAAATTATATATATATATATATATATATATATATATATATATATATATATATATATATATATATATATATATATATATATATATATATACACGGGGGTGAACCGCGATTGGAATTAAGTGTACAAGTCTTTGCAATTATGTAGAATTATTTTGGAATTCAATAAATAATGCCCCTTCATCTATTGTCTTCTACTTGGAAATGAAAGTGGAAGTAGCTGTACACGATATTAGGTCGCGGTTCACCCCTCATGTGGTATATATATAAGTACCTGGCCACCGAGCGATGCTCGGTAACTTTTTGCTTCAGTTAATAGCTAAGTATATATTAATCCCCGAAAACCCCCCTCGCCCCCGCGAACCCCCACCACTTCACCCCACCTCCTGCACCCCCCCCCCCCCCCCCCGAAACCCCGGACCCCCACCACTGCAACCCACCTCCTGCACCCCCGCCCACGCACCCAGTTTTTGCATTTCTAGCCTTCAGAGGCCCACAGATTATGTATATATAGGTATATAAATAAATACGGTATAATTTTTTTTTTAATTAAATAACAATTTTTGAGTTTATCAATTAAATTGTCAAATTAATATTTGTGGGATTTAAAACTCGATTTTTAATCAATTAAATAATAATAATAATAATAAATTTTATTGAACCAATTATTTTATATGGATTAACGTATACATTTTATTTGAGCTTCGACTTCGGAGATTACTTAATCAATTAAATTGCTCAACTTTTAATATATTATAATAATTATTATGATCTTATTGTGGGATATAAAATTAAAAAACCAATTATTTATTAAAAGGAAATTGAATAAAAATGTAAATAAACATTTTTATCGAGACAACCACCTGTGAATAATTATTTCAATTAACAAAAAACCCATCAAAAACAACTTAGCCGAAGATGAGACCGTGACAGATCGAATGTCCAACACAAAACACTCCTAACCCGTGAATTTCATCCAAATCAAACAAAACATAATAATCTATTTTACAGTGGGGTAAATAGGGTCCGGAAAACCCCGCAATGCGGGGGTGCCACCCAGTTAAGGGGGCACAACACAATTTGCCACGAAACTATAATATACCATTTGAATCTGAATATCTCTCAATTAAGTTACATTTTCCACAGCGCAGGTCTGTTTTCTCTTTGCCCGGGTGTTATTTGTTAGCATTTACCATTAAAACTTTAGTTGAATCTCAACATTCATGCTTGAAAGTTATAGTGAAAACTGAAAATACAATTTATAAAATTACATTATATTTTAAATATAGTATTTCTAATTCTTTTTAAATAATAAAGATATTTGCTAACATTATCAGAAAAAGAACTTCTAAAGTCGGCAACAGAATTACAAAAACATTATTGCAATGATTTATCAGAAAAGTTTCCCATTGAATTAATTAATACGGTATATTTTCTTAAAAATGACATTAATGCCAATAGAACTATAGGTATAGGAAATGACAGATATTATTTTAATTAATTATTCCTTTATAGAAAGCGAAGTTTTCGCTGCCTTATTACTATTTTTAAGCATTCCTGTTACTGTGTGCTACAGCAGAAAGATCCTTCATCAAATTATAAATAATTAAATCATATCTTAGAAACAACATGAATCAAGATATAGATAAAGTAATTTCGATCTTTTGGCAAAAGAACATCATGTAGCAGAAAATTTAAATTAAAAAACTCTTATAACGGATTTTGTTAATAAAAAGGCCTGAAGAACTGATATTTAATTTAATTTTAAATTAAGTATGTGGTTTATTATATATATTGTGATATGCCTTTTCGACATAAGTCTACGCGGAAGCATTAAGCTTATGTAATTACGGAAATAACAAAGCTTGACCTGATTATAATTATATTTAAGCGATGAGTCTCTGATAATAAGGGCGGATGACTATGATCGAGAAACCTGTCACCAGGGCCGTCTTAAACTAGGCTGGGGCCCTTGGGCACACAAGAATTTGGGGCCCTTTTGGAAAGTAAAAAAAGCGAATTATAAGAACATTTTTTTACTAAGTATGACCATTTATTATAGGTAATCAAATACAAAATGATATAATATGTCATTAATGATATTAGAATGCTGCTGTTTTTTGGTTACGATTACGATAACGGTTTCTTTCGGGATTTCTGTTGAGCAAAATCTTCTATTATATCCTTAAAGTCAATTTTTTGAAGGATATCACTTTCTATGCACATAATTGACAAATTACTCAGTCGTTCTTGTAAAATTGTTGTCCATTCATTTTTTATTCTCTTAAGCTGCGAAAATGACCGCTCTCCACTACAATTGGTAACCATTAGGCAAAGGAATATTCTTGTAGCAATTTCTACGTTTGGAAAAGTTTCTTCCAATTTATCTGATTTTATTAGGTTATGTAAGGTTGAGATATTTAAATCCGCTGATTGCTTTGCTATGTTTTTTAAATATTGGCTTAAATGAAAACATTCTGTTTTGAGCTCATCTGCATTAATATCTTCATCATAAAATTCTGCAAATTCTTTGCATTTTTTGGTCAACTCACCAGATTCGATTGTTGTTAACTGACAAAGAAAATTAAATCGACTATCAATTTCTTGGTATTTTAAGTGTGTATTTAATGTGTCAAGTGTAATGTGCCCGACAAAAATGTTTTGAGAATAAATGTGTGAGAGAGATTGTCGGTCCTTCGGGGCCCCCTGAGAATGGGGGCCCTGGGCACGGGCCCCGTGTGCCCTTATGGTGAAGACGGTATTGCACCGTTCCTCTGTATTTATGCTAATTAATACATCTTGTTATAATCATTTACTACCCCACCCCTAGTATATTATAACAATTGGCGCCCTCACCCCTAACCATATTATAACATATATTTTTTAACTTTAAGAATTATAAAATTTTTTTTGCACTTATTACTTTTTTCCTTGTACCTAATCATTGAATTTTTAAAAGTTTATCGGGACCTACATTTTGTTTTGCTGGGGGGGGGGGGGCACCAAATCCTAGTTACATCAGTACTATATTATACAATTTTAATTATATATTTTGATCACTTTTCTTAAATTTTTTTCTAATATAAATGAATTTTAAAAATAAACAAAACAATGTCTATTGGATCCTCCCTTATTGTTAATTAGTTTTTCAACAAAGTCTATTATTTTTACTATACAAAAAAGCAAAACTTCCAGGTACTTTTAATCAATATTTGGAATCTCTAATTGGAAAATTATTTTTTAATCATTAGGGGAGACCGGGTCTAGTTGATACAGGCCAAAACACTTCCTAATGCGTAGACGCAGACAAGTGGCGACTGGCTTGGCTAGACAACCGATTGGTACTCTACAATCATGCGTGATCACTTGGAGGAGGTTGCTTAGCTTTGTTAGTTGTGAACTAAAAACTGTTTTTCATCGTCGAAAGTAAATTTTCACTACTGTTTTTCAATTATTATTGTAAGTTAATTTGTTCGTAAATTGTGTTATCGACGACATCACGTTGTTACATGTTATAAAGGTAAGAATTTCACCTTTTTAACTTTGTTCTGTTTCCGGTTTCACGTATTTTAGAGTTTAGTGTAATGGCGACGTTTGGGTCAAGTTGATACGCTCATTTTGGGTCAAATTGATACGATGTATCAACTTAACTCACAAGCGTTTCAAGAGTTATTCTTCATCCAAACCTGGCCAAGACTGGATCCAGTGTATTTCCTGCAAGAAGTGGGCACACATCGCCTGTGCAGAGAATAACCCCTTTTACACTTGTATTAACTGTCAATCAGACCCAAATTCCTCTTCAGAGTCTGAGTAATCGGTCACAATCAATGATTGTTCCAGCTTTCATTTTTCCCAAAATGTTGTAGATTTTAAAATATCTTTTATAGTTACAATAAAACTTGTTCATATTTCTGTTTTGTCTATTATTTTATTAATTCCTGACACCGTATTAGCTTACTCAAAGGCGTATCAACTTGACCCAGACAGATACATCTGGCAAATTTTTTAAAACTTTTTTTTGACAAGACAAATTTAATTTTATAAAGAATTTAAATATCACAAGTTATAGCCAAATAGTTATAGTTACGAATTACACCTATTTTATTTCAAAATGATGGCAGGAAAAAATTACAAAAATCAGGAAGTAAAATGTGTTTTTTTTGTTTTTTTTTAATGATATTGATCTGAGAAGGAGATACACCAGAAGGTGGATCCCCTAAAGGCCTGTATGGGCTGGCCCCTCCATCGTGAAAAGAACAGAGTAGAAGGAAAAGAAGCCGGGATCACGAGCCAATCTCAGAAACTTAGATACAATTCAATATCCAATTTACTAAGGTTTTAGGGGCTTCGAGCAGTGGTAAATTCTCCGCGCGATAAATTCGGTTAAATTTATCTCCCACTTAATTTTTATTACCAGACCCTATACTTACAGAAAAAAATGTCTGGGCATAGCCGGGAATCGAACCCGAGACCTCCGGGTTGCCAGTCAGTTATTCTGACCATTACACCACGGAGGCGGACAGTGTATCAACTAGACCCGTTCTCCCCTATACTATGTATTTATTTATATAGTAAATACGTAGAAAAATGAATGAATACCTGATGTGCATGAAAGAAGCCATTCAAGTAGTCCTGAGCCGCAGCCGACACTGAATACCCGGTCGACATCTAACTGGGTGGTGAGCAGCCTTGCCAGCCACCGGAGAGTGGAGAGGTCGGGTTTTAGCCAGAGAAGCGATCCACCAAGGGAACAATCACCATCACTCAGAAAACGCAACGTCCCTTTCCAATCACCTATTAAAATAAAACAATCATAGTTACAGGGGGAAATACTACAATAGAATAAGGAACCAAATTTTTCCACGTATTGAATGAATGGCAAAAATGCACATAAAAAGAAGTATATAATGGACGTATCCCTCTGAAAGACTTAATATCTCTTAAACTAAAAATGCTAGAAACTTCAAACTAATTAGATTTGACAAATCAGAGGAAAATAGGAACAATTAAACAGTGTTAAAACATTTGATCAATTGCGACGTTTCGCCAATTTATTATGGCTTCATCAGGCTCTTGATCAATTTCACAAAACACTTTGTCATTTATTTTCTTACCAATTAGAATACATACTAGGTGTGCCGGTTAATAATGTCCTTTTTTCGGCATGAGGAAAACACACATTTTTTCAGAACTGGCAAAAGTGGTTTATTCAAAGTATGCACCATCGGATTCTACACATTTTGACCAACGATCCGGCAAATTGTGTATCCCCTCCCAGTAGAATTTCTCCCCTTTCGAGGTGAGCCAAGATTCGAGCCATTTTGCCACTTCTTCGTAATTAGCGAAGTGCTGGTCAGCCAATCCGTGTGCCATTGACCTAAAGAGGTGGTAATCCGATGGAGCGAGGTCTGGAGAGTAGGGCGGGTGGGTTAGGGCCTCCCATTCGAGCGCTTTGATGGTTTCTTTCGTCGATTTGGCGGTGTTCGACGAATCGTTGTCGTGGAGCAAAATGACACGTCCATGTCTTCGACCCCATTGCGGCCGTTTTTCGATCAATGCATGATTCAAATTGATCAATTGTTGTCTGTAGCGCATTCCTTGCGATTGGCGCGGATCTTCTGCCAGCAAGTCCTCCAGGTCAGCATCCTCAAACTTTTTCGGCTGTCCAGGCCGCTCCTTGTCGTTCACATCAAAATCACCACTTCGAAACCGTCCAAACCAACGTTGGCAGATTTTTTCAGATGGAGCATAGTCCCCATAAACTCCCCCGAGAATACGAGCCGTTTCCGCAGCCGATTTCTTAATTATAAAACAGTGCAACATCACCTCCCGCAAATGCTCTTTTTCGGCACAAAATCCGCCATGTTTACAAGCCAATATCTCATACACAAATGAACCGAATGTTGAGATGTTATATGCCGTTTGAAAGGTGATTACCAACACTATAAAACCAAAAAAATATTTGGATGAGTTTGGTGGAAAAATACCGAAATGCCATCTGTTAGAAAAAAAGGGACATTATTAACCGGCACACCTAGTATATAGATACCAACATGAACACACTCATTTATACAATACTATCAATTATTTAGAGTAGCCAGCAATGGATTCAACCAGACTAACTGTACACCTTCGACTAACTGTACACATTCGACTGATGCAAAAGGATTTAAAAAATACTAAAAACGATCAAATGTTTTAACACTGTTTAATTGTTCCTATTTTCCTCTGATTTGTCAAATCTAATATCTAAAAAATGGAACTGAATAATAATAATGATAACTTCAAACTAATCTTAAAATCGTTTAATAAATGGGCCATTAGGAGCCAATTTTTTTTTGTGCATTCTAGCTTTAGAATTTCTGGTTCAAAAATGCTTAAAACGTCATTTTTTGAAAGATTGTATTAAGATTTTAAGCCGTTGTTATAATATAGGCATAAATGAACAATCTTTTTTCTGAAAGATATTAATTTGCCGATGGTAATAGATTCAAATTTACTAGAAAATCATAAGATGGTGTCATCTATTAAATCGGATGGAATGGAATATTTATAATTATATGTCAGAGGGGTTGTTTTTCACCCCTTCGGGAATCGAACCCGAGTGCCAGTAACAGCAATCCGGGCCATCTGGCTCACCTGCTGCTCATCTTATGATTTTCTAGTAAATTTGAATCTATTACCATCGGCAAATTAATATCTTTAATATTAAATTAGGAAAAGTCATTCCATTGCCATTCGAATTTTGAATCTCTTCAAAATTCGAAACACTCAACGACCATTTAAATTATATGGCATGGCTATATGTTTAAATTTAGAATCACTATATCGCGGAATGTTACAAATTAAGATAACAATCTTTGAGTAAAATATTTTACGCGTGTACATATGTCAGAGAGGTTCGCATCCCGCGGGAGAGCCAGATGGCCCGGATTGCTGTTATTGGCACTCGGGTTCGATTCCCGAGGGGGTGAAAAACAACCCCTCAAACATATAATTAAAAATATTCCATTCCATAGGATTTAATAGATGACACCATCTTATAATTTTCTAGTAATCTTTTTTCTATTTAAGTTTATTATTAATTACTTATTAGGGAAACGAAATAGGGATTATTAGGGAACGATTTTTCAAACGAAAATAAGTTTTCACTTTTTTGTTATTTATTTAATAAATGTTCAGGAAGCATTTTATTTGTTTCCTCCATTGACCCTTTAAAACCCCTAAGGGAAGAATCCTCCGAAACGTCGGTTTGAAAGGAAAGGAGGAAGGAATCCAATAAATTACACCTTATTTGGATATGTGTTAATTTTTTCTTTCCTCACTACCCCTGGGCTGCCTTCCATTACTTTCAATTATAATATATTATATAACCTTTTTTACTTAAAGAAAGTGGTGTAGGTTTTAGGTGAAACATGATATTATTAATAAATTAAAGGGTGTGTGGTTTCACAGTGAATGAAATAAAACTCAAAGAGGTTTATACAAACTCAATATATTTCGGATTATTAGTCCATCATTAGGAGTTTACAGGTTAAAAAACTGTGTGTTAACCTGTAAACTCCTGATGATGGACTAATAATCCGAAATATATTGAGTTTGTATAAACCTCTTTGAGTTTTATTTCATTCACTGTGAAACTACACACCCTTTACTTTATTAATTATTATATAACCAGTTCTAAATTTTGGGGAAAAATATTTTGATAGGTTTTTTAATCAAACAAATTACCAACAGCATCGATGGACCGCATGATACTGATAAGTATACAATTTTTGCTACTTTAATAAGGTTCCAAAAGTATGATTAGAAGGGTTCCGCGTTAAAATAAAGTCGGGAACCGACTGCCGTAAGCGATGCCTGGAAGTGAATTAGGTTGCATAACTACAAGGGACTCAAGGCTTGCTTACCTGCTTGGTACAGCTGCTGTATCCGAGAGCGTTGCTCTTCCTCACTGAGCATGGTTGTTAATCTTCCCTATTCTTCCCAAATGACCATCTCTCCACCCCTTTCACCCCTTTACCTTCTCATTTTTTTTTAATATCGAGCTCATTTCGTCATCACTTGGTTGTCCTTGTCCTTGGAGTTATTCCCGTTTTGGCTCCGCTCTGTTATCATTCATAGGTACCTACTTAAAGGCTAGGCCGACCGCCAATAATACATTTATAAAAATACTCACATACACACATACACACACACGCAAACAGATATTCATAAATCTAAATCTAAAGACTCAGACAAAGAGAAAAAATAAGCTGGTGCGCATGTGTGTAGCATAAGACTTTCGCTTACTTACCGCTTATGAAAATTGAAATAATTTATTAATGCATATAATAAGCCGAGAATGGACCAATCAATTCCAGCATGGATTCGGCTCTGTATTAGTAAATTTAATTTAATTTATTCTTCTAAAACTTGAATGACTGTCGATTTACTATTCTTGAAATTTTAAGGGTTGCTAGTAACAAATAAAATAAAAATTTAGTAAATTACTATTCACTATAGCCTCGTTATAAATAAATTAAAAATTTATTTTCCCAGCAGAAGACAAACTCTTTTATTGTCTCCTTCAAATTACTATTCATATGTATCCGAGATTGATTATGGAAATTTGAAAATTTCTATTAAATACTTACATTGTTTTATGGTATCAATCTAGAAAGAAAAAATTCTACTATGTCTCAGTTATTTTTATCTTTATTTCAACCAATGTTGTTCTAACCAATTGAGTACTTGAAAAAGTCTCGAGAGAGACGAAACGTTGTACAAAAATTGAAGAAGAACTTCAATAAAAAAAACTTTGTCCAATAAACTGAATTTTTAATCTACTAATTATAATGGACATTAATCAACATAATTTCTATTAAATCCACATTTTTCTTGAAATATTGATTTAATCTTATTAAATCTATTAATTTAAGGTTTTTCCCGACTCATTATTCCGTTTAAACCTGTAAATAAGTATAAGAAATTGTATTAAAATGATTCAAGTAGAAGGGTTAGAAAAATAATCAAGTAGACTGTGGATAGAGAAACAATAACATAAACAAATAAAAACAAACAAAATATTTTAAAAGATTTTTTTTCAATAAAAAATAATGTATTTTTTTAATATATATAAAATACTATTATTAATATATTCTATTCGATGGAAATTACATATTTTTTTTTCTTTAAATATTGGAAGGGTAAGTATTAGAAACAATTATATTTCTAATTTACATTATATTTATTATAATAAATATTATATTGTTTATTTATAAATAGGTACAAATATCTATTTTCTTTAAATATTTATTTACATTATAATAACTAACTATAAATAACATAAATGTATTGCTATTTTTTGGAGGATTTCATTTATTCATATATATATTTTTTTTTATTTATATAAATCGCAGAGTAAGACTATATATTTTCTTATTGTAAGAAACGAGAAACTAATTATGGGTTTGAAAGTAGGGATGCAAACGATACATCGATGTTTCAGTAGTAAAACATCGATGTTTACCATCTATGTTCACTATTACAAACCATCGATGCATCGATGTTTTTCTATACGATTTTTCTTACATCGAAGTTCCAAAGTTGAAAGGTTTTTTTCTAAGGCAGGAGCAACGTAACAAAGAAGCCGTTTAACAGGGAAACGTCTTTCAAAACTATTATTTTTAAATTCAGTTACTAAATAAATTGCTCTGGTTTTGGAAAAAAAAGTCTATTATGAGAGTCACATGATTATTGTATAACCTTCTAATAAAAAATTAACAACTTAAATTGTATTTTATTTTATACCAAAAAAAAACTATCAATGATATGATACATCGATGTTTTCTAGGCAATGTATCGATTCATCGATGTTTTTTGTTTGTAGAGCCTCTGGTCTGGGAGAGGGCTCTAGACAATTGTAATTTTTTCTTATTTCCGTATATTTCCGCAGATAAGACGAGTGTATTAAGATATTAATAAAGTATTATAAAGATACTAGGAGAGTTATTTATCAACGTAATTCAAATACATGTAATAATAAAATTATAAACAAATACAAAATCAAAAGAAATTTATAATTTTCTCATTAATATATCAAAGAAAAATTAACATATTAACTAGAATTAATGTATATATAACATCTTAGATTTCAAATTCATCTGGTGATCCATCCGAGTGTCATGAGGGCTATACGCAAAATGACGTTGGATTGTAGGTAAATGGATCATATCCTTTTCTCTCTTAGTCCAGACTTAAGACTCCGCAGACTCCAATAGCTTCAAACGCAGTAGTCTCGCGATATATATCTTTTTCAAAAAAAAAGCGTGATCAAAACAATTCTCGTTAATATTTTAATTATTCTTTGATATATTAATGAGAAAATTATAAATTTATTTAACTTCATTATTTCAAGCTAGAAATATATAAGTTCAGATATTATTTTCACTCAATATTTGACAAAAATCACCTACATTTGATTCGCGATTGAATCAAATGTAGAAAACATACAATTAAAATCAAAAGAACAAAAGATATAAATTTTCGTCATGTTTTAGAGTTCACAACTGCCAATCTAATTTTTTTGTATCTGTCTTAAAAGGGGGCCCTTTTTATGATTTATCTACCGAAATATAAGGTAGTAGTTTTAGTTTTAAAAAAATTATTGAATTGTGATAATATTAAGAAGATAATTTTATTTTTTTATTTCAAATTGTACTTACAACCAATTTCACGAGGTATTTAAGGACGTTCCCTAATAAATAGATTTTCTTTAAAACTTTGAATACACATATTTATAAATGTCCTTTTATACGTAGAAAATTTTTTCAATAGTCCTTGCGGCACTAAATTTGTAAATATTGACCAATGAAATTTGCATATTTATCACGCGAACCCTATCCCGATTGATGTTAAAGCGACCGTTTCATTAAATAACAATGGTGATTTTCTTGAAATTATTTTGAATAAAAATAATTTTTAAGAAAAAATAAAAACCGACTTCAAAAAATTAAATGCAACAAATAAAATACACTAAAAGGTATAAAATAATTATTATCTTATTTAGTTACAAATAAACGACGAAATATTAACATGAAATTACTTTTTGAAGTCGGTGCCAAACAAACTATACCTATAAGCGAGCGTACCCGCCAAACGTACTAAGTAAGATCCGTCGAGTGCGATTCATAAAAGGTATATATTTGGCACCAACTTCAAAAAGTAATTTCATGTTAATATTTCGTCGTTTAGTTGTAACTAAATAAGATAATAATTATTTTATACCTTTTAGTGTATTTTATTTGTTGCATTTAATTTTTTGAAGTCGGTTTTTATTTTTTTCTTAAAAATTATTTTTATTTTTCTCTTTTTAGTGATGTCATTAATAGTGATCATATCATCAGAACTTGACCAAATTAATATGACACCATCCCTACGACACCCCCTTTCGGATAAAAAAAGAACCATCGAAATCGGTTCATAAACAAAGAGGTTAGGTCTAAACAAACCTAATAAAAAAAGGTCTAATACCTATGGAAAAAAATCGAAAAAAATGGGACCAATCGGAAGCTAGACTGGATCCAATGCAAAAAAAATTTCAAAATCGGTTGACAATTGGCGGAGATATGAGGTAACATAGGCACAAAAAAAAAAAAAAAAAAATTCAGTCGAATAGAGAACCTCCTCCTTTTTTGAAGTCGGTTAAAAACTGAAAATCATTAACTGAAGATATAACAAATATTTTCCTGTTAAAATAATTGTATCAAACGGTATTCGTTTTGTATGAAAAATGTTAAAAGTTAGCTACTTTTGATGGTTTTCATTTTTTCTCTCATGGCATGGGAAGTGAAAGATGGCGACTTGGCAACGTCGCACTAAAATAACTCAATTTTTCCATATCTAAAAAACTTCTGCAGCTGGTGCATTTGAGATTTTTAGTTAATTCTCTCAACCTAACTACTATACTGTTCTCATCTGGAATTTAGCATTGAGCTGTTTCATCAAGTGTTTTTTTTTATTCTTTGTCTTTTAGCGTCGGTAAGAATGCAATGTTGCCAGATCCGAGAAACGACGCAGTGAAAATATTTTTGTTTTTCTGCGCATGTGAGAGTTGGGGAAAGAGCGAACTGCATCTGAGCTATATTAGGGAAAGGTCTTAAGCATTTGAAACTTCATTGTTTTTAATTGGCCATTATATTAGTTTTTTTACGTCATCAGAGCTAATTTTAAATTAGAAATTGATTTAATAACCATTACTTAAATTAATATTAAATGAAAATGAAAAAAATTGAATTAAAAAAAAATGTAACATGTTTATATTTTATAATATTGGCGATTTATATAAATAAATAAATTAACATAAAAAATATATTAAAATAAGTGATTATTTCAATTCTAGATAGAAAAAGAGAGAGAGAAACAAATGCAAATAGTATATATATCTTGGAATTACACGATATGACTTGTTTGACCAAGTAACCACGACATCATATACAGGGTGTTCCACAGAACTCTCTCATTAAAAGTTTTCATGGAAGGAGTTGAGAGAAAATGTAGAAATTTGACATATTTATGTTTTGGAATATGCTCCCTTTAAATAAATTATTAAAAACTTTTTATCTTAATTATTTATACATACTCTTTGATATCTGTGTTAATTGATAGGTATAAATGTATATCTATGTATATAAATAACAATGTACTGTTACGGTTAAGTGATACGTTGAAGGATCTCCGAAAGTTCTTCACCGATTTCTTTTAAATTTTCACACAACATTCCATTCAAATACACGAGTGTTTTTATAGATATCACACCTGTGGCATGTAAAAAATATTTTTTTCGAGAAAACAACGCCAGCGCCTCTCTGGGGGGGGGGTAAAACAAACAAACAAACAAGGTGGCCGATAATAGCTTTTTGGAAATATTTCAAATGTCAATATTATTTTTGGTTAAGGAAACAATTTTGACAAGTAATATATATTTCATTTACTGTTTTAATACCTATTCTATAATTATTTGCATTTTAAATTTATTTTCAAAACTATTATTATTTTTTAACGAGGCGCTCCCCGGCAGGGTTTAGGTGACGCCGGGCCGAATAATAAAGATCTGTACGAGTGAAATTTCAAATGTTTTTTATTTAAAAAGCTATTCATTTTAGGTATAGATATTTAATAAACTTCTATTGGATTTTTATGTAGAATTCAAAAATACTAAAATTTATGCCATGTTCCATTTGAAAAAATTGAGTATTAACAACTTTTTGATTTTTAGAAATAAACAATTATTATGGTCATCCTGAATATAAAATTTGGATTTTTATGATTAAATAAGATCCTTTAATGTCTAATTAAGAGTTCTGATTGATCAAATTAATTCTACAAACAATAGTTTAATTATTATTCATTTTTAAAGATGAACGCTAAATTGGTAGATTTTACAAACTATCTAAAATAATTCAGAAATGATAAATTTTAGACATCAAGTGCATTATACAAAATCATCTTAGTTTTTAACACTTAATCTAATGATGCAAAAATATTTGGGGAGTTCCATAGAAAATAAGAAAGTTGATAGCAATTGCGGGAAAGCAGAAAGTGTCTAAAAGTTGTTAATAATTTATTTAAAAAGAGCACATTCCAAAACATAAATATCTCAAACTTCTACATTTTCTCTCAACTCCTTCCATGAAAACTTTTAATGAACGAGTTCTGTGGAACACCCTGTATATAAAGGGTGGCCCAAAATTCACTCAAGAAGTAATTTTGATAGGAAACACAGGTTTTTAATTAAAAATTGTATATTTTTTATTGATTCATAAAGTATACAGTATAGGGTTGTATATGGAATGGCATATCAGGTAACTCGGCTTTGCTGTGGCTGAATTTCATTGATTTCCTCCTTCAAGGTTGGGTGGTCGTGGCCTTATTCCCATAAAAATTAAGACTTCAAAAAATCCCAAAGAAAAAAGTCCAAACGCGTTAAATCGCATGATCTGGGGGGCCAATTTTGTTCACCAAAACGGGAAATTACACCACCAGGAAATGATAAATGCAGTAATTATAATCGAGAAAGAATTCAATTTATAGGACAGAATCTAAGATTTTAATAGAAATATTATTAAATTGCGATATCAGAGGGGATTCATCCCCCCAGGAGTCGAACCTGAGAACCAACATGCTTTCCGGGCTGTCAGCTCACACCCTCGAGACAAAAAACTTCCTCTGAATCGCAATATTTGATATAAGCATGAAAAACTTTTTTCATTTTAAGCTAAATTTTTTAATTTCCGTTATATATTAATGGAGTGAAAGATTTCTATGCTTATATCAAATATTGCGATTCAGAGGGAGTTTTTTGTCTCGTGGGTGTGAGCTGACAGCCCGGAAAGCATGTTAGTTCTCAGGTTCGACTCCTGGGGGGATGAATCCCCTCTGATATTGCAATTTAATAATATTTCTATTAAAATCTTAGATTCTGTCCTATAAATTAAATTCTTTCACGTTTATAATTGATTTGTTAATCTGAACCCGAGCTCATTTTTGAAAAACATTCCAACTCTTTTCAAAAATAAGATGCTCAAATCTTTAATAATTATAATGTTTCTCGAGCTGTATGGCATGTAGCACCGTGTTGTTGAAACCACATGACGTCCACATCCATATCTTAGAATCTAGGCATTACTGTTATTGCCTGCCCAGCCGCATTTTCGAAGAAGAATGGTCCGATGCAGTGGCGTAAATAGGGTCCGCAAATACCCGCAATGCGAGGGGGGGGGTCGCGCAGTTAAGGGTGCACAACACAATTTGCCACGAAATTATAATATACCATTTGGATATGAATATCTCTCAATTAAGTTACATTTTAGTCATAATTATTGCGATTGCTGTACCCAAATCGGCAACAGAATTACAAAAACATTATTGCAATGATTTATCAGAAAATTTTCCGATGCAATTAATAATTAATGCGGTATATTTTCTTAAAAATGACATTAATGACAGCCAATACAACTATAGGTATAGGAAATGACAGATATTATTTTAATTAATTATTCCTTTATAGAAAGTGATGATGTTTGTGCCTTATTACTATTTTTAAGCATTCCTGTCTCTGTGGCTACAGCAGAAAGATCCTTCAGCAAATTATAAATAATTAAATCATATATTAGAAACAGCATGAATCAAGATAGATTAAGTAATCTCGCTCTTTTGGCAAAAGAACATCATGCAGCAGAAAATTTAAATTTAAAAATATAACGGATTTTGCTAATAAAAATAAGCTGGCGTGTTCTGATGTGGCCATCCACTTGACTATACCATACCATATTTAATAAAATTATTTATAATCATAAAGGGGAGCGAGTTTTTGCATTTTTAGATTACTCTGGGCCCACTGATTATGTATACAAAATTTCGTTGAGTTTGGTAAATGGCCAAGAATTTCATTTTTTGACCCTACACTCCCCCCCCCCCATTTTGGGCGGTTGGTTTTTGCATCTTTAGACTTCTGGGGGTCCACTGATTATGTAAACAAAATTTGGTTGAGTTTGCTCAAATTGCCTAGATTTTTAATTTTTAAGCCCCCTTAATTTTGGGTCGATATGCACCAAAATCTGATCAGCTCTTAATCTCAATGGACCAAAACTACGTGTGAAATTTGGTTTTAATATTCACACTAGTTTTTGAGCTAGCTAGTCCGCAAAATTTGGTAACGCACAGACTAACGGACAACCAGACAGACTAACTAACTGACATTTTGACATAGCAATTATTATCTCGAAAAATATAATTGGTCTCGCTCAATTTTTTTAATTAAAATAGTTTCAGCCGTTCTTGAGATATTTCGAAAAAAAGAAGGAAAAAACCCACTTTTTTCATACACGATTACAATATGGTACTTGACCATACCCTGTATGGTAAAGTAAAAGCCCGAACAACTGATATTTAATTTAATTTTATATTAAGTATGTGGTTTATTATATCTTTTTGTTATTTTTTTACCTTTAAGAGTTATAAAAAATATTGTACTCATTAGTTTTTTCCTTGTACTCAATCATTGAACTTTCAAAAGTCCTACCATACATTTTGTTTTGCTGGGGGGGGATTCTAGTTACGGCATTGGTCCGATGGTGTCTCCAGCCTAAAATCCGCGCCAAACAATGACACGTTGTTTCTCAACAATACTCATGGATTTTCTGAACCCCAATTGCGACAATTTTGTCGATTAACGAAGCCTTCAAGATAAAAATGAGCCTCATAGGCTAATTGACGATTCTACCCTCACCGACTCCCTCGACTCGCTAGCTCATCGAAGAAATGTCTCTGACCTTTCCCTTTTCTATAGATACTATCACGGCAGGTGCTCTGATGAGATAAAATCAATAATTCCCCCCAAAGTATGCTTTGTACGTAGCACGCGTTTTGCCGACTCCCAACACTCTTTCGCGGTCAAATTAGAAAAGTGCCGGACCACTTCATTCGCCAATACATATATCCCCATGACTTCAAGGAACTGGAACTCTCTCCCAGCCTCCATCTTTCCCAGCACTTATAATCTTCAAACCTTCAAAACCGGAGTGCATAGACACCTACGTCTACACCCTCTTATTTAACCAACTTTCCCTTCTCTTCGGTAATGCAAGGGTCTTTCGAGATCCATAGTGGCTGCATCTTTACTGGCGAACCCCTTCTCTACATTCGATTGCATTAAAAAAAAAGAAAAAAGATGATTTTGTTCGAAAAATTTGTTGTTCCACAAACAACCAACTTTATTCGCCGATATGCTATTCGGTAAATAACTATGCTGTATACTTTATGAATCAATAAGAAATTTACAATTTTTAATTAAAAAAAACTGTGTTTTCTAACAAAATTACTTCTTGTGTGAATTTTGGAGTACCCTTTATATTGAAATTATGTTATTGATTGATTTTTACTTCACCATACAGCGTATGGTCAAGTATTTTTTTAAATATAAATAAATACAAATCTTTTATAAAAAAAAAACAATCTTCAAATGTTTATCAAAACCATGAATTAAATAAGGAAAAAAAAACGTTGCCTTATCCTAAGGAATGTAAAGCAACACTAAAGAAATAAAATATTGTTAATATAGACAATGACCCGAAATTACCTTTAATTCAAATAAAAAATATAAATAAATGTAACTAAACTTCTTGAGGATACAAATTCTCATTTAAATAGGTGTTAATTGTCAAATAGAATTTGAATCTGACAGACGTTTGTGATATAATTTTTAACTTTGAATGTTTATTTAATAATAACGAGCTTTTCGTGCGTGCCTTCGGCACGCCCTCGAAACTCGGCCCTCCTGGCTGGTGCTCTGGCGGGCGGCGTCTCGGTCCAAAAATTTTATTCCTCTTAAAAAACCACACTCCAAATGTATACCTGTAAACTCCAGAAAATACATAGTCTCTTAAAAGTTTCGCCTCATTTTTGTCCTGAGACAGATACAGAAATGAGGCTCTAGATATAAATATGGAACCATTTTTTTTTCTATATTCTACAGCATTGTGTTATTTTTTGTGTGGATTTATTTAAATAACTGGAATCGTGTGAGGAGGAGAATCATATTATATCATTTTTTTTAAAATTTGGGATCGATAATCGATATAAGGCTCCAAATATTTAAAAGAGATCAGGTGTTGTTTGTATGACAGGCTGTCCATCCAGTATTGCAATGAGAAACTCATATGGGCATTCGTGTCTTAAGTCGTTTAATTTTGTAAAAATCAAAAAATAAGAATAACAAAATTTAGATTTTTAAAAAATTATAAAAAAGTGGCAAATTTTTAAAAATAAACAAATAATATATAAATCAAATAAGATGTGATTGATTTCTTTTTCTGTGCGCAAAGAAATGCGAATTGAATATTTAATTTTTGAGTGGTGAAGGGGGGGGGGGTAATAATTATCAATATATTTAATGTTTCTTAATTTAAAATCAATTGGAGTCTTTCATTTCGAAATTTGAGTCCAAATTACGATTATATTTCAAATTTGCCGCAAATATACCGATGGCGCTCTCTCTCGGCAGCATTACGTCAGCATTGCGGCAAATTAATCTAGACAAATATATATAGTATTGTTGAACAAAAGAATGGTATATATTCTAATAATTTCGATGTAAAATTTTTTTTTACCATCTTTAAATTGTTCCAAGGTATGACATATGTTGTTAATTTTAAGTTGTTTTCTGTGTGATAAGAATTGTTCATTGTATAAAAATTGTGTAATGATGAAATGTTTTAGGCTGATGATGACATAATAGAAAATGTCGAAACGTTCATGGTAACAATAAAATAAAATAAAGAAAAATAAATGATAATAATGTATTTTTTTGTCAAAAAAGAATAAAACCAACACCTATTTAAATGAGAATTTGTATCCTCAAGAAGTTTAGTTATATTTAGTTATATATTAAAATAAAAAATTCTCAAAAACAAATCAAGAAATTAAAAAATATAAATATTTACGATTTTTTAATTTTTTTTATATTTTTTTTTTCTAAAAATTATTGATAAATATGTATTTATATCTATTTATTATATTTACACACTGTTAGTATATTGGATAAAATACTTTTATTTTGTTTTATATAATGACGATTTCAGATCCATCATTTCTCACACAATAATTAAAAACGACTCCAGAAATAGGTGTCGAAAAGTAGTGCATTTTGATGAGATTTTCTCATTTAAAAAAATGTGCAATTTACCTACATGAAATTTCTCTTTCATATCATTCATTCATTCTTATCTTCATAAAATTAATTCTTGTTTTTTTTTTGTTTTTTTTTTGTTTTTTTTTTGGAGGTTGCTTCCATTTTAACTTCTCATTTATTTATTAATTTATTTTTTTCTTTCTATTTTGGTTTTCTATCTTCTAGCTGTATTAGTAAGTAATAGCCGGGCATAAAATGATGATCCATATTGTATATGTATATATCTTGGAGTAAAATAAAATAAAATAAAATTAAATAATAGTAAAGAAATATCAATATACCAGCTAAAAATTTGTTAAATTCACTATTAAAATTAGATATTATATAGAGTGAGTTTTTTTTTATCTTGAGACAGTCTTATATCTGAGAAACAGTGCGTTTTAGAAAAAAAAGTGCCTATAAGGCAGTTTCTGAGATATAAGACCCATAGAGCAGCGTTTCTCAACCTTTTTTGGCCCGCGGACCAGTAAAATTTGTAAAAAAAATCGCGGTCAGGTGATATTTTTTTAACAACAAAATTTTACTAGGTATTAAAGAACTACTACATAAGTTAATTGTAACATTTTTATTAACATTTACTTACAATAATATTTAAGTTTTTTTCGCGGATAGAAAAAATTGTCCGCCGGACCAGCGGTTGAGAATAGCTGCCATAGAGTAATATAGAGTGTAAGGCTCCATAAGGAGCTAATGTATTTTAGCGTATACAGAGCTCTCTGGCTATTCGGAATGGGCAATAAAAAATGGCGGGAACCGCTCTCTTTAGCTTTATAATTAAATTATTAAAGAATTAACATATATAAATCAAAGAAATAAATTACTAGCTAATTTTATATAGGGTACTTACATTTCAGGATTTTTAGGTCGTTTAAAAAAGTATGTTCTTTATCTGATTTTGTGTCGCGAAAGCAACACCTTTCACAAAACATTGACGTCGTGATCTAGGCATATTTAATAATATTTTAATCTATAAATATGTAATTGAAACGTTTTTGTTTTGCCGAGAGTAGCAGAGTTGTTGATTAACAAAGAGAAACAAGGAGGTTGTCCTCTGCTTGATGCAAATAAACATACATACATAGCATGTTTATTTGCAGAGGACAACCTCCTTGTTTCTCTTTGTGTATAAATATGTACGTTGGAAAATTGTCTAAATGAACGTTTAGCACAAAGCCTGTATGAATCTTTTATTTATGACAAAGGCTTTCAATGTCCTATGACTAGCTCTTAAGGACTAAGAATAATGTTCTCCGAGCCGCTAGAGAGTACTTTTAGATATTCGGTAGCCTTCCACTCTATATTACTCTATGATAAGACCGTCTTAAGATAAAAAACGCACCCTATATATATATTTGATAATACAATAGTCTCTATAATCTGACATAAGTAAATCAGATCTCAAACAATAAAGTCTTTCCTATCAATTTTAGACTTGGAAAATTAATTCATCCAAATCAGATAACTATGTGTTTTATAATAAAGAATATATAAATAAGTTCAAGTTGCCACTTTAAAGAATGAAAATGTGATTGGATCAAAACAAAAAAGTGGTTTAATACATAAACAATAAGTACACAAAATATGGATTTATACAAAGACGAGTATCGATTTATTGGACGTGTCCGATTATAGAGTTTATTGTATTATCTAGAAAAAATTCAGAGTCTTTTTCTCTAACTCCCCCCCCCCCCCTCCTATTATGAATAAAAATTCATTCTCTTTCTCTCTTTTTCTTTTTTGTACTTATATGTGTATATTGTATAATAATATATAAATTGTTTTTTGTTGTTTAAGTATCTTTATGAGCCTCTTTAAATTTAAGTTCAAGTGGCTCTGGAGTGTTTGCGGTATGCTCCTCCTGCAAATCACTTGTAATTGTTTCACTTTGAAATCCAGGATACATCTGAATAACATAAAAAAACATACAAACAAACAATTTTTAATTTATTATCACTTAATTTTTAAAATATATATATATAGAGAGAGAGGGTCATCAGAGGAAAGGGACATAGGGGCAGCTACCACGGGCCTCACAATTTTAGAAGACTTTTGAATGAATTATTGAATATAAATGTTGAAGTGCACAAAGTTTCTCTGAAATAAATAAATGTTATAATTTATATTCTTGAATATGATAATAAAAAATGTTATAACAAAACAATGCTTTCGTTTATTATACACTTCTTGGAGCACCGAAAGATGCTCGGTAACTTTTTGCCTCTAGATAGCTTAAATTTCAAATTTCAAGGCTCTGCGACTTACCCAAGACGAGATATGAACGAATAAAATATTTATTTTGCAACATGACTAATATACACCCCCTTGCTTTATTTCAATCGGATTAAAATTTATACACGACTAATAACTCATGTGACTTGATAAGTACACCAATTTTTAGCCAAATCGTTAGAGCCGTTTTCGAGATATCGATTATATATATAAATATATATATATACAAGAATTGCTCGTTTAATATAATTAGTAAGATAATACCCAAAGGTCCTAGCGCTCGATAATTTGTTTTAGTTTTATTTTTAATTATTGTTTATTTAATCAACCACTTGTTTTATTTTGATTCAAACACACGATTCATTTTTATTCAACCACCTGTTAATAATTAGTTTAATTATTATGATATATATTAACTAATTCATTCATTCTAATTAGGTTGCCATGACAACAACAATGTACCGTATTTGTTATTATTATTGAGATGGAAAATAAACAAACATTTATAATATATTGAATATTAAAAGTTATTTTTTTTTTTATTGTTAGGATAAATAAACTGAATTTGCTTCTTTCCAGTAATTTATTTTGTTTTTCAAATGGTTATTTCAAATATTTCGAGGCGTTCTCAGCATCTCTTCCTCAGTGGAAACCACTCCCCCACCAATGTGCCGACTCCATCAGTTTGTACCTTATAATAAAGTCCAATGAGACATTATTATAAGGAGATGTAAATAATTGTATATTCGTATGTTGTCTCATTTTAAATTTGTATATATATGTATGTGTGTGTTGTGTGATCGAGCTTTTTATCAATGTTCTGTACAAATTGATGGAGTCGGCACATTGGTGAGGGAGTGGTTTCCACTGAGGAAAAGATGCTGAGAACGCTCTCGAAATATTTGGAATAACCATTTGAAAAACAAAATAAATTACTAGAAAGAAGCAAATTCAGTTTATTTATCCTAACAATAAAAAATTAATATATCCAGTACACACCAAGCCAGCAAAATTCTTATAAATTAAAAGTTATATCAAATTAAAAAACCTATCAAAATCTTTTTTTTTCCCTAAAAGTGAGACCTGGTTTTAAGTCAATACCACCAATAATAATCAAAACGTTAAAAATCCAATGAAAAATGAACATTTCTCAAATATTAGATGAGAATTGATGGCTAGTTGCTATGGTTACTTATAAAATTTCCTCTCAAATTTAATATTTAACTGAGAGAAGCCTATCCATTTCTTATTTAAGCATTGTTAAATAAGCTATATTAAGCCGACCAAATAAATAAATTTAAAAAAAGCACTTAGTGTAAAGTACTTTAAAATGTAATTTTATTAAAAACAAGAATTGCTCATTTAATAATAAAAGATAAACATTTTGAAGTTCTATATATTTTGTATATTTTTGTATATCTTGAAAATGTTTATATAACAAACTAAAGCGTGGTTTTGTTATAACGTTTTTTTTATTATTTCGTTTTAACCATATTCAAAATATTTTTACTCTTATTCTTGAACGGGAGTAGCTAAAGAGTGAGCTGACACCAAGATTTTGTTAAAATAAACAACACCTCGATACCGAATTTTAGCTTTATAGCTTCAAACAGTTCGTTGACAAAAAAACAACTTTTTTTTCCAAAACTTAACTGTCTGTAGTTTTATATTCTTCAAACTTCAAAGGTTATTATTTTTGTCATATAATAGAAATAAATTTAATAATTTTGATAAAATATTTTTAATTTTTTTTTATTTATTTATATAAATTCAATAGAGTTTCGGTCATCACTGGCTGACCATCTTCAGTAGAACTAAAAGAATAAAACATTATTTTTTTTTAAATTCGTCAAGTATATTATATAAAAACAAACCATAAAAATTATATATTCATACACATACAATATTAATTTTTAGATTTTATTAATAAAAAAATAAAATCTCATTCTTTAATTTAATTTTACACTTATACAAAGGCATTCATTCATCATCTGAATCTATTTTAATATATGAGGATCAATTATAAATCATTATTCTTTCATTTTACAATCACATTCATAATTTCTCAATACAATCTAATTAATTTTAAAAATATGTTAAGAATACGGTCCGAAATTTGCTTATAGCGCTCATAATCGATCCGCTTTTATTATTTATTTATTCTGAAGTCAACAGAGACCCAACAAATTGCGTTTACACCGTTCAAGGAAGCCGTGAGCACAACAATAAAATAAATAGAAAAACAAAACATAAGTTTAAAATAATTTTAAATACAAATAAATGACTTTATACAAAATAATTAATGAATGAAATACAGTAGAGCAGCGGTTCCCAACCTTTTTTTGACCAGGGACCATTTTGATTTCGTTATTATTAGCAGGGACCACAAGGTTAAAAAATAAACTCTATCACTCTAAAAATAATCTTTAAACGAAATTTTTAACATAATCATAAAATTCAAAAGTAACATTAATTAACAGTGTTATAGTTATTGAAAACATATAATTTTTAGTAAATAATTATGTTTGCATCAATGAGATTTTTGAGGTTGCATGTTATGTACAAGTTCTTGAATTCTTGGGGTGATATTTTTGCTCAAAGCTACACGCATGTACTTAGATTTATATATTGTATCAAAAGTTGAAAAAAAAATTCAAACGACTTGAAATAACACAAAAAGTCTCTACACTTAAGAGTTAAAAACACAGAAGTTCCTACTTTGTTAGAAGTCGCCTAATTAAAAATAATATTAATATTCAAGGAGGTTCCTTCGTTGACAGTTTTAAGGACTGAAAAAAAGATAGACGATGATCCTATTCATGAAGTTTTTATGAGGAAGACAGTCGACGTTCTATTCGGAATTTGTACATATATTTTCATTTGAAATGAACTATTTGTAGGTTTTAAAATTATATTTCCTAATTTTTAACCGACTTCTTTATTATATATTTATATTCGAAATGCACTAGGTATTTGTGGGATTTAAAATTAAATTTGATGATTTTCCTCGATTTCCATGGAATCTCGTCATCAAATTCTGACTTGGTGACAATCGGACTAACTCGAGAGAATATCCTACGCTCGCTATTTGTTATGCATCAGCGCGTGCTGATTCAAATTTTGAAATCTTTCGCGGACCATATTTTAGTTCTTACGGACCACTAGTGGTCCGCGGACCACAGGTTGGGAACCACTGCAGTAGAGCGTCAATAATCCGACGTCAAAAATCCGGACCGTCGATAATCCAGATTCAATTCCGATGAAAAAAAAAGTTGAAGTGAATTACATACCTTCATATTTGTCAAACAAAAGAGTTGATGCTAACCACTAATGCAGTTCAAAAATCAATAACAGATCCTTTTAAGATAGTTGTTTCACCATTTATGGGTTTTCTTAGGATTTTTTGAAATTTAGACAGATGATTATTTAAATACTTCTGCATCGATTGGTGGCAAAACGAAATTTATGAACAATATAGTTCCGGAGATGGGGAGTCGGATAGCTCAGTCAGCTAACGCGCTGGCCTCGCTTTGGCATCGATCGATTATGACGATGTTGGAGTGGAGGTCCGGGGTTCGATCCTGGCTGGCAAATAAAAATTTCTACCGGCTGAAAACTCGGCTCCCTCACTAACCCTATTAACACTCTACTTACCATATGTGCTGTCTAAATGGGCTTTGTTCCCGGTGACATTAAATAAATAAAAAAAAAAATAGTTCCGGAGATATTAAATTCCAAAGATAGAGTTTTTCAGACTCTTATACATTGCACTATAAGGGATATCGGAAAGTTTACACACATATTTAATTATAATTAAGAAACTCTTCTTAACATTTGTTATAAAAAACTAAACCAACATTAAACAATAACTAATACATTTTTCAAGAAAATTTCAATTCATAGTTACAACAGTTTCTAAGATAATAATGAAAAATGTATAATGAAAATTTACACTAAAAACAAGCTGGCAACAAAGCATGTATTTAACCTAAAAAGTGGGTTATCTTTAGTACTTTTTTTGACGTTTTTTCGCTTCAGTCATTGTCGAAAAAGCTTTCAATCGCTTATAAAGAACTTTTTGTTTTATAAATCTCCCTTTATAATTTATTTTATCTGTCATTTCTATGATAAAATATATAAGAGTTCGGACAGTGTTGCCAGATTTGTCAAACGAGCACGAGATTGGATAGAAGTGGTATATAAACAGCAAAAACTTTTGGGCTTATGAATATCCTTATTGTCTGTACTATATACTCTAGCATTAACTTTTTGCTAGTATTGTCGAGAAACAACTACCTTAAGAGTTCTGAAATTGTATAAACTGGACAATATTCTGTAAATACATATGTATACGTACATATTGTACATTACATATGTATGTATTTTCTTTCATAAAAATACATTATAAGTTTAATCAGTAGAGATTGTGGTGTTGGTGCAAGGTGAAACATCTTTAATAAAGATAAGAGTAAATAGATATTTTATTTAATATGGATTTACTATGAGTTAAGGATGCTGGGTCACTTATTTCACATTAAAATTGAAAAATTAAAAGATATAAAAATTTTTTTTTCTTTTTCAATATATATATTTCGGGCTATCAACCCATCTTCAGGAAATACAGAATATATTCAATAATATATTGAAAAAGAAAAAAAAAAAAATTTTTATATCTTTTAATTTTTTAATTTTAATGTGAAATAAGTGACTTAGTATCCTTAACTCATAGTAAATCCATATTAAATAAAATATCTATTTACTCTTATCTTTATTATAAGTTTATATTAATTGAAGCTTTTATTTATCTGCTCCTATTATTTAACCACTAAAGTGAATTATTAACGGTTTTAGCAAGTTTTGTTTTTGTTATGAACTCAAACGACCTTTTTTTTGATCTTTTTAGACAGGAACCTGTCACAATTAATCAGGATTATCGGGGCTCTACTGTAATCTCGAATAATAATAATTAATATCAATTTTCTATTCTGATTTTCTACGGGTATTAGCGCGGATTTTTTCATTAAGCCCGATCGATCCGCTTTCATTGTTTATTTATTCTGACGTCAAAAGAGACGCCACTAATTGCACTTACTCCGTTCAAGGAAGCCGAGAACACAACAATAACAATAAAATAAATAGAAAAACAAAACATAAGTTTAAAATAATTTTAAATAAACAAAAATGACTTTATAATATAAAATAATGAATGAAATAATCTTGAATAATAATTCATATCAATTTTCTACCAGTATAAGCGCGATTTTTAATTAGGTCCGACCATTAGCGATTTGAGCGCTCATTATCAGAACTTAGAGCAAAATTCGGACAGCACCTTAAGTTAGTATATCTTGTATTAATGCATGCACACATACACCTTTGGAATATCTCTCACAACGTCCATACCAGTCCTTGCACACGATTATCCATACACTTTCACAACAATGACACTGTAGCAATCCGAAATGTTTCCAGAATCCATTTAAAACAAACAATCATTCACATTCTTCAATATATATGTATTTCATCTCAAATTCGAAAATCCTTGACCAAAATTGAACATAATGTCCATTCTCAACACAATAAATGTTTTTAAATAAACGGTTCATAAAATTGTTATACAATTGCAGGGGTGGCCAATAAGTCTCCCCCAATGTCTCAAAGTTTGGCAAACCCTGTTTTAATGTATTAATTGATATAAATTCCTTACCACATTGACGGTGTTATATTCGGCAGGCAATTCCTGCACAAGATGAACAACATGGGGTTCAATTTCGACAATATATTTCTCTTCGTCGGTGCCAGTGGCCAACACCCGTTGTGTCATTCCGTCTCTTGTTGTCGTAATTGTATCACAATAGAGAAGTTCAATGTTCACGCCTGTAGCGGTGGGGTCCATACTTGACTCCTCTGATGTCGTGCTTGTCGACGGTTGGATATTGATAATCACTGGCTGACGGGATAGAGCATTATTCACTTCCGTTTCAGTTAGAGGCGGCGATTTTACTGATTTCGTTAACGAAAGGGCCTAGAAGAAGAAAAAAATAGATGAGTATCATATTATGGTTATTGTTCTAATGATATCAATTCGTTATGTAACTGTTATAATTTAAGGAAACGAAATTCAAGAACCATGCCTAATGTAAAATAATTTCAGCTGAGTGGGTTATAAGATTTTTAAATTTTAATGATAAAAATATATTGAAAAGAAAAAATTATTTATTGATTGTATAGATATTAGTGCTGCGGCACACTGGTGTACCGTGGGCATTAGTTGGTGTGCCGCGGAAAAATGTCAAGTTTTGTGATGATAATGCGCCTAGACCTAGACATAGCTGAGAGTTATGCGAGCAGCAAGAGATGAGACAGCCTTAACAACGATTGCTCCAAATTTTGATCGCCTCTGCTCAATTAAGCAGGCTCACATTTCTCATTAAAAATCTTTTTAATATTATATTGATTTTAATATTAAATAAACATTGTTTTTTTCTTTGGTGTACCTCTAAAATTTCTTGATTTGGAAGGTGTACCTTGAACACAAAAAGTTTGCGGAACACTGGTATAAATAATAAAAATACAAATCTTTTAAAAAACAATCTTAGAAACGTTTATTAAACCAGATGTTTTGGGAGAATTGGAATTGGAATTAGGTGTACACCGTCTTTGGAATTATTTTGGAATTCATTAGATAATCTATTGTCATCTATTGTCTTCTACTTGGAAATGAAAGTGCAAGTGGAAGTAGGTGTACACGATTTTAGGTCGCGGTTCACCCCTCGATTTCTCCCTTTATCAATTGAAATTTAAAATTTAAAAAAAGAAAAAAGTTGATTTCTCTATGTTTTGAAAACAACCCTAAGAAATTAAATATTTTGATTGATGAATTGTACAAATTGTCTTGGAGACCAAATTACCATTAAATTCAAATAAAAAATATAAATATTTATGAAAAATTATTTTTCTATAAAATTGTTTATAAATATTCGAAAAACAATCCATATCTGACCTTTTAGTTTTCTAAATTGTGTTCTTTATATAAAAATTTTGGATTTTAAGATTAATAGAATGGTTAGCCAGAATTGTACTTTGTTATTTTTTATCGGATCTTGAAAAATAAGGTGTCATTATGTTCACAATAAAAAGGGTAACATTATATCTAATTTTTTTGCAACAAAATTTTCTCTGGAGAGAGACGGACTGGTAGAAATTTTAATTGAATGTAATGGAAGGCAGCCCAGAGGTAGTGAGGAAAGAAAAAATTAACACATATAAAATAAGGTGTAATTTATTGGAATCCTTCTTCCTTTCCTTTCAAACCGACGTTTCGGAGGATTTTTCCCTCCTTCTTCAGGGTTTCAAAGGGTCAATGAATGAAAAAAATAAAATGTTTCCTTCTTCTCTCCACAGTAGTGTTCAAAAACTTTCTATGCCTTTGTTAAAAATGAAGAAAGTTTTTGAACACTACTGTGGAGAGAAGAAGGAAACATTTTATTTGTTTCATTCATTGACAAGGGCGGACCCAAGGGAGCGACCCCCCATAGAGGCCCGCGTCTGGCAAAAAAAAAACATTTATTTTTTTTAAAAAATTTTAAAATTGAAAATAAAGTTCTATGCATGTGTGTGTGTGTGAGAGGGCGTCTCTGACCCCCGCTTGGATAACTCGATCGCGACACAATTCCGAGATAAAAAGTAGATCTTATATACATTCTCCCCCCCCCCCATAAAAAATTCCTGGATCCGCCCTTGTTCATTGACCCTTTGAAACCCTGAAGAAGGAGGGAAAAATCCTCCGAAACGTCGGTTTGAAAGGAAAGGGAGGAAGGATTGCAATAAATTACACCTTATTTGATATGTGTTAATTTTTTCTTTCCTCATTACCTCTGGGCTGCCTTCCATTACATTCAATTATTGTATCTAATAATACTAATTTTAATAAACTGAAAGTTTAAAAAAGTTATTCATGGGCAAAATTTTAAATGGCCGCCATTTGAAAATTTTCAAGATAAAATTTAGGTACTTTTTTAATAGTAGATAATGTAGTTATGTAGATGTGTACCAAATTTCATAAAGATATCTACATCCGTTCTCAAGATAGACATTTGTTTTTCATAAAAAAAAAATGGCGGTCAGACAGAAAACGAAGCGTTTTTCTTGGGTATGAATATAATTTTCCTCAAACATAAACAAAAGAGCCTTGAAAAAGCATGTGTGATTAGATGAAAAAGGTTAATTCAGGGAACCCCAACCCATGGATTGCCATCATCAAGCCCATCTGACTTAAAGTGGACAACGCAACAATTTTCTTTAAGTCCATTTCAAAGTTCGCCCCTAACCCAGTTATAAACATAGTCAAACAAGCAATTAAAAGAAGTCCTTTGGCTCTTGTTCCCTTTTCCTTTTTACGTAATCAAAAATAATTTTTAAGAAAAAAATAAAAACCGACTTCAAAAAATTAAATGCAACAAATAAAATACAGTAAAAGGTATAAAATAATTATTATCTTATTTAGTTACAACTAAACGACATTTAGTTACAACTAAACGACGAAATATTAACATGAAATTACTTTTGAAGTTGGTACCAAACAAACTATACCTATAAGCGAGCATACCCTCCAAACGTACTAAGTAAGATCCGTCGAGTGCGATTCATAAAAGGTATATGTTTGGCACCAACTTCAAAAAGTAATTTCATGTTAATATTTCGTCGTTTAGTTGTAACTAAATAAGATAATAATTATTTTATACCTTTTAGTGTATTTTATTTGTTGCATTTAATTTTTTGAAGTCGGTTTTTATTTTTTTCTTAAAATTATTTTTATTTTTCTCTTTTTAGTGATGTTATTAATAGTGATTATATCATCAGAACTTGACCAAATTAATATGACACCATCCCTAAGACACCCCCTTTAAAGATAAAAAAAGAACCATCGAAATCGGTTCATAAACAAACCTAATAAATAAGGTCTAATACCTATGAAAAAAAAACGAAAAAAAAATGGGACCAATCGGAAGCTAGACTGGACCCAATGCAAAAAAAATTTTCAAAATCGGTTGACAATTGGCGGAGATATGAGGTAACATAGGCACAAAAAAAAAAAAAAAAAAAAAAAAAAATTCAGTCGAATAGAGAACCTCCTCCTTTTTTGAAGTCGGTTAAAAAGGAGTAACGTGCACAATTCTGATCAAAATGATTAATCCTGACAAATTTACTTTTAATTTTACTACCAATTTTCTTTCGGACAATTATTGATTGCCCGTGATCCATCAATTAGAATAAATTTTTAATAAAATTATTAATTTAGCTTTTAAGACGTTTGTTTTTCTTAAAAAAAAAAATGGCGGCCAGACAGAAAACGAAGCGTTTTTGGACCTATGTTTATTGGAACTTTTCATCTAATTATGATGTGAGGAATCACGCACTGAAATCTTTGAACGGTTTTTCTAAACAGCCAGTATATAACAAAAATTTCACATTATATGGGCAGTAAGTTTGACTTTAATCTAATAGAACGTGGACGTTTAGAGTGAATCAAATAAAAATGATCAATACTTACTGTAGTTTGGGTGAGATTGTCAATTTCTTGCGAATGAGACGTTACAGGAGAGTCAATGGCTACATCACAGAGAGAATCCTCCGCAGTTATATCCGTGGGTAACCCCGAAGAGGTCATAGTCGTGGTGGTGGCGGCCGCCGCTGCAGCCACCGTCGGCTTGTCGTCGTGTTTTGCCATATGCGCAAGATAATTAGCCTCTTTAATTGTTCGAAATGGACACCAGGGGCAGCTGAACATGAGTCCGATTTCCAGACCCGGATGCTTCGAGCGCAAATGCGCTTTGTACGTGGACGATTGGATACAGGCGTACGTGCAATACGTACACTTGTAGGGCTTATCGCCTGTATGTCGCATCCGGTGTCGCCGCAACGAATTATGATCGGCCGTTGTGTATTGGCAATCCTCGCATTTGAACGGCTTCTCGCCTGTATGCTGGCGCATGTGCATTATCAACGAGCCCTTGCTGCTTGCCGCGTAACCGCAATAATTGCACAAATGTGGACGTAATTTGCCATGGACATTGTCTTTGTGTAAACGTAGCATGCGCATTGTCGAGAAGGTCCTCGTGCAGACGTCACATTTGCCGGCGGCCGTAGAGCCCGAGGAGGAAGCATTCACCTCGCCATTTGTCCCGTTACTGCTATTATTAATATTGTTATTGTTATTTTTGTTGTTAATATTATTATTGTTATTAGCACGATCTTTGCTTGTGTGTATCACTTTGTGGTTGCGCATTTGTTTGCGATTTTTAAATGCTTTATCACAAATATCACAGATAAATGGACGCTCCGAGCCGTGGATTCGTTGATGGATATTCACCAATTTGTAAAAACTAAAATAAAATAATAATAATATTATTAAAGTCCATAGAATCCATATTATTTAATTAATTAAGTACGTTCGCAGGTATTTGGACAGGAAGGTGTAAATCAAAAAATTGTCATTGATTTTTGCGACGTTTCGCCAGTTTTATTCTGGCTTCATCAGGCTTCTAAAAAATATACAAAAAAAGGAGTTACAGAGAAATCAACAAGTCTAATCATATTTTTCCTTTTTTTTATTTCTTTTTTGATTTTATTCCTAAATATGTGCACATCTGTTATATATTAATATTAATCATATTCATTGAGGTATGTAACATGTAATCTTGTTTGTTGATTTAATCATAGAAAAAAGAAATGAAGGAGAAAACAAAAAAAAGGAAAAAATTATGAGACTTGTTGATTTCTCTGTAACTCTGTTTTTTGTATATTTTTTAGGAGCCTGATGAAGCCAGAATAAAGCTGGCGAAACGTCGCAAAAATCAATGACACTTTTTTGATTTACACCTTCCTGTCCAAATACCTGAAATCGTACTTAATTAATAATAATAATTTTTTGTTTTAAAATGATGATTAAAATTATTACGATTGAAAAATAATATATTGCAGTAAAAACCCGTTTTTAGTAAGAACGGGTTCTTACTAGTTAAAACGCGGTTCACTAAATGAATACCTTTGTGACAACTAGAATTTACTGATGTTGGATGAGTTTGTTTTAAGGTCTAGAATCTTCATTTTTGACCTTCCGTCTCATTTTGAATGTTTATTTTCAAAAAATTTCGAAAATATAAAAAATTACATCCTCTACAACTTTGCTTCTAATTTTTGACATTTTCGTTTAAAATTTTTTGAAAATAAACACCCAAAATAAGGCGGAAAGTCAAAAATGAAGATTTTAGACCTTTGAACCAAACTCAATCAACATCAGTAAATTCTAGTTGCCATAAAAGTATTCAGTAAAACGCGTTTTAACTAGTAAGAACCTGTTCTTACTAAAAAGTGGTTTTTACTGCAACATATACATCAGTGGCGTCAGGTTCATGGATGCTGTGGATGCGGCGCATTCCTAAAATTTCAAAACATTTAGAGTATTTTCATACTGTGTCAAAAAATCTAATGTTAAATGTGATAAATTTTATGATGCCGTCCGTATTCGGTGAAATTTGAAAAAAGAAGAGGCGAATAAAATAAAATTTAAAAAATGATGGGTTATTTTTTGGTCAGCTTCCTGGTTGAAAAGTTACAGCCCGCCACTGATATATATTTATCGAGGGGTGAACCGCGATTGGAGTTACTTTGGAATTTATTAGATAATCTACTATCTTATATTGTCTTCTACTTGGAAATGAAAGTGGAAGTAGGTGTACACGATTTTAGGTAGCGGTTCACCCCTCGATATTTATATATACGCTTATAGATTTTTTTTATAAAATATTTCTATTTATTTATACACAAAAAAATACAAATATTTTATAAAAAAAAATCTAGTTTATTTAAAAATTACGTTCATATGTTTGAAGATTGTTTTTTTATAAAAGACTAGCTGCAAGGCCCGCCTTCGGCGGCCCTCTTGCTGTCCATGGGGCACGCCCTCTGGACCCCCAACCCACGAACCCCACCCTCATACCCCACTCCCACACACCACATTCCCCGAATTTATTGGAATACCCTAGAGCAGGGGTCGGCAACCTTTTGAGACGGAAAAGTCAAAAGTTACAATTTACAAAATTTCTCAGTTTTTAAAGACCCACTAACATATTTAATTCAATATAATGGTATTTGATTAGGATTAGATACATATAAATTTGATTTTTGATTTAAAATAAAGCCGCATCTTCACATTGAAATAGCCGCAAGTGGTTCGCGAGCCACGGGTTGCCGACCCCTGCCCTAGAGTTACGCCTAGCATTGAAATTGTATCCCTGAATTCTAGTGAGTTTGAGTCGAATGATATGTTTGGGAGGTTTCTGTCGACGCGCCTAGAAATAAGGCAACACTGAGTTTTCCCTGCATTGAAGTTAACTAAGTTTTGGGATCCCCAGTTTTTAAGTTTGCATAAGTCTAAATTAATTGAATGTCTGCACGGTTTTTATGCGATGCAGGGGCGTTATGTAGGGTGCTGTCATCTGCGTAACAATGTACCGGATTGGAGGGCAAGTTTAGAAGGTCGTTGATATAGATATATCAATATGTACAATTATTATAAAGTTTTGAACACTGCTGTGGAGAGAAGAAGGAAAAATTTTATTTGTTTGATTCATTGACCTCTTGAAACCCTGAAGAAGGAGGGAAGAATCCTCCGAAACGTCGATTTGAAAGAAAAGGAGGAAGGATTCCAATAAATGACACCTTATTTGATATGTGTTAATTTTTTCTTTCCTCACTACCCCTGGGCTGCCTTCCATTATATTCAATTAATTATAGAATGTTTTTTTAAGGTATACATATAAGTATTAAAAAATAAAATCATATATCTTACCTGTTAGTTTTATAATCACACTGAGTGCATGCGTATAATTCCATATCTATCATATGATATCGCCAAAGATGATTTGTCAAATTTGACCATTTATTTGTTTGAAATGTACAATCGAGACACCGGAAAGAAGTAGGATCGCCATCCAAATGAGATCTCTGATGGTAATTTAAATTATATAATGATTTTAGACGCACAGCACAACCTTTCATACAACATCTAGAAAAAAAAATACATTAAAATTCATCATCATCATCATCATTGAGTATACAGTCCTAAGACTGGTTTGATGCAACAATCCGTCTCCACTCGACTCTGTCCCCCGCCAGCTGTTTAACCTCTCTAAATGTCTGGCATCCCATATCCCCAATTATTTGGTTGAAATATTCTAATCTGGGTCTTCCCCTTCCCCTTTTTCTTTCCCACCTCCCCCTCCAAGATATCCCTAAGCAGTCCCCCATGTCTCAGTGTGTGCCCCATCATCTGACCTCTTCTCTTCTTCAGACTCTTCCACAAGGTTCTTCTTTCTCCGATTCTTCCAAGAACTTCTTCATTTGTAATTTTATCCATCCATTTGATATTCATCATTCTTCTGTAGCACCACATTTCGAAAGCCTCTAATCTCTTTCTCTCCGCTTTTCAAATTGTCCAGGTTTCACACCCGTACATGGCTATGCTCCATACATATGTCTTCAAAAGCAACTTCCTGTTTTTTAAGCTGATTGAGGAGGAATATAGTAGTTTTTGTTTTGAATTAAACCCCATTTTTGCTTGGGCAATTCTTGATTTAATTTCGTTTTTGCTCCTCCCATCCCATGTTATTTTACTTCCTAGGTAGCGGAATTCCTTAACTCCTTCTAGGTTTTCTTGGTTAATTTTGATGCATTCCTGTCTTCGTTTGTTCTTTTTTTGTACATACTAGGACCTTGGTTTAAAATTAAAATTCATTCATTTTTAAAAGATGTGGTATATGATTGAAGAAAAATAAAAAAGTGAATATTTTCAAGTCTTGGTAGGCTTTTATTTAAGTGATATAGCAATTTTTTGTCTGCGAAAGGTTTGAATTAAAAGTTGAAACTTTACAGATGTGTAGGTAGTTTATTAATATGTACTTGCTTGTATGCCAAATATCAATAGCAATTACAGTAGAGCCCGGAAACTCGGCCTAATGTGGACCGAAGGGTGGCCGAATTTGTGAAAATGCTGGATTATCGGGAATGGGGTTAAAAAAGAATAAGTATGAGAGTTTCCTCAGAAAATAGAGTACTGTACTTGTATGTATTGTTTGCTTGAGAATACAACAGAGAATAAACTGCCCAAATACCCTTAAACAAAGGAAAAGTATTTAATTTATGAAGGCATAGAGCAGGGGTGGCCACTAACTTTGGGAGCCGCAAATTTTTAAAACTGTTGCAAAGCGAGCCACATTTTTTTATTTTATAAAATATAAATGAAGTAACATATATTTTTTGGCTCTACTTACTTATAACATTACAAATTACAAATTAATTTAATTTTTGTATTATTATTTTTTAATTTAATTTTTATACAGCATAAAGATCTACCACATTTTGAAGAGATATAAAAAAATGAAAAAATTTAACTAGAAAAAAACTAAATATATTTTTGAAAAGAAAATAAATGAAATTTTTTTTAAGTGTATTAAAAACATTATCAGACAAAAAAAAAGGGGGGGGGAGTCAAAAAAAATTCTAGCCCTTTTCAACAAACTAAACCAAATTTTGTATACATACTCTGTATCCACAGAAGACTAGAAATGCAAAAACTAACCAAATTTTGTATACTTAGTTTGGTCGAAAGGGTTAGAATTTTCATTTATGAACCTCCCCCCATTTTGGGTGGTTAGTTTTTGCATTTCTAGCCCTCTGGGGGTCCACAGAATATGTATACAAAATTTGGTTGATTTTGGTCTAAAGGACTAGAATTTTTGACCCTTCCCCCATTTTGGGTGGTTAGTTTTTGCATTTCTAGCCTTTTGGGGCCCATAGAATATGTATACAAAATTTGGTTGATTTTGGTCGAAAGGACTAGAATTTTTGACCCTTCCCCCATTTTGGGTGGTTAGTTTTTGCATTTCTAGCCTTTTTGGGGCCCACAGAATATGTATACAAAATTTGGTTGAAATTGGTCGAAATGGCTAGAATTTTCATTTTTGACTCCTCCCCCCCCCCCTTTTTTTTGTCTGATAATGTTTAAAATACATTTAAAAAAAATTATTTTATGTTCTTTTCAAAAATATATTCAGTTTTTTCTAGTAAAATTTTTTGATTTTTTTATAGCTCTTCAAAAAGGGGTATATCTTTATGCCCCACCCTGTACTTTTTAAAATCAATATTATTCAAGAGGGTTCAAGAGCCGCATGCGGCTCGCGAGCCACGTTGTGGCCACCTCTGGCATAGAGCCTTTACTACATGAAAAGAGTTTTTTTTCGCCCTGCCAGGGTGTGGTCGAGTTATCAGAAATCTACTGTATTATTATTATTGATTATTCTATTTTAACGCATTTAATTGTTATCTAATAATAACTAACCTTTAAATTATTAAATCGATCAATTTTTTTCAAATTTGCTGAATTAGTATATTTATTTGATTGGGTTACTAACTTATATTTATAGGCGACTTCATTTTGGCCAGATTTTGATGCCCCATTCGTTAAATTAGTTGCTGATGGATTGGAATTTTCAACTTTCAAGGATTGATTGCGTGAAGAGGTCTTCGATCGGCTAGTTCGGGTTTCATTCTGTTTCGGCTCCACAGCTTCACTTTCAACAGGTAATGGTTTCATCTAAAAGAAAAAATTAAAATTTTATTAAATTTTAAAGTAGACTTGGTCTGATTAATTATTGAATTATAGAATAAGAAACACATTTTCTTCATATAATATGAGCCGTTTATTTTGAAAGTGGCCTAAGTCCATTATTTGTTATTTTGAGATATTTGTATTTATATTTTTATAAATACATATAATTATATACTAGCTGAAAGGCCCGCCTTCGGCTTTCACGCCCCTGGACCCCCAGCCCTCGAACCCCATCTTCACCGCCCACTCCCGCACCAGCCCCCCCCCCAAACCCCTCCAGCACCCCCATCCCCGCACGATGCACCCGTTCCCAACCCCCTCCCGCACCCCACCCACCTCGGACCCCGAACCCCATCCACCCAGGACCCCACCCCGTGCCCTCCAACCCTGCGCACCACACCCCCGCCTAGTGCTCTGGACTCACCACCCCCTGCACCCCCACCCTACTCCGCCACACTCCTCACCCCACCCCCATTCCACCCCCGCACCCAGTTTTTGCATTTCTAGCCTTCTAGTGACCCACAGATTATGTATACAAAATTTGGTTGAGTTTGTCCCAAGAGAAAGAATTTTCATTTTTTGACCCCCCCCCCCCCATTTTGGGTGGTTAGTTTTTGCATTTCTAGCTCTCTAGAGGCCCAGAGATTATGTATACAAAATTTGGTTTAGTTTGCTCCAAGGGCAAGAATTTACATTTTTTCACCCTCTCCCCCCTTTTTGGGTGGTTTTTTGGGGAAATTTTTTAAACAAAAGTTGTCAGAAATCACATCCCCTACAACTTTATTATAAAATTTGCCGTAGGGTTAATAATTTAGGAGTTATTTGATAATTTTCATTCGTGCCCCCCCCCCCCCCAAACCCCCTTCTGGGGTCAAAATATCAAAACGTTATATACCTAAAAACGTAAGTTAGAAGACATCTGAATATATGAAATTTCATAATAATCACTTCAGCCGTTTTTACGTGAATCGTGAGCAACTTTTCGGAAACGACGGAAACAGACGGACAGACAGACATACATACAGACAGGAATTTTGTTGAGAAAATTTGGCGTGATTTGAACCAATGTACAGACAAAACCTTAATTTTTTATATATAGATATTTTGATGTATTTATTTTGACGAATTCATGATGATATTGTACTCCTTTGGCTATGATATTATAAATTTGAAAAGAAGACATCTATGTCTAACTAAATCTGTCATTAACTCATTTTTTTCAAAATTGGAGTTAGGCCACTTTCAAAATAAACGGCTCATATAGCTCTTGCAATTCTGGACAAAGACTCTTGTTCTATAGATGAATTTTTCTCAGAGTCTAAATGGTTTAGCTTATAAACGTATATTAGAAGGGATTCAAGAAAGAGTGACTTTGGGCAAGTGGTATGTTAAAACTTTTGGTGGTTGAATTAAAATGAATCATATGATTGAATCAAAACAAAACAAGTGGTTGATTAAATAAACAATAATTAAAAACCCTAGTGAAGTTTGATCTTCCATAGTACTTTATCATTATAATACCTGTTCCAATGTTGTTAATGTTGTTCCCTGAGGTTGAGGTTGAAGTTGATGAGGAAGATGGTGATGCGATGACGCTTGCGAAGGCTCGTGTTCGATTGTTGTAGGGTCTGTTGTTGTCGGTTCATTGACACTTGTAGTTGTTAATGCCGGGCCGAGATTTACCGCCACGGCTTTTAAATCCCTGACCCGAATCTTAGCCGGGGTGGGCGGCGAGTTCAGTTTCTCTAATTCGTCAGCCGCTTCGTCTAATAATATTTCAATTTCATTTGCAAGCACCAAATGGTCTTTAGCCAAATGCATCTAGAAAGGAAAAAATGAGAAATTAATGAAAAGATTTATTGAATGAAAAGAAATCAATGAGGTTTTCCTCTGCTCTGCTTGATGAAAATAAAGATACTACCTTGATCAAAAAGTTTCAGGAATTTATTCAGAAAATTCAAAATACAAATTTATTCATCAAAATCGATATTGTCCCATTTAAAGTACTTGCCATCGACACAAGGGCGGATCCAGGGGGAGGAGAGGGGGCGACCGCCCCCCCCCCCCCCCCCCCCATACAGGCCCGCGCAACACGTGCGTCGCACGCAGAGGCCAAAAAACGGCGGCCAAATCGACAGGGAATTTAATTTTTTTTTTTTTAATGAACTTAAAATATGAGATATGAAATTTGTAAAAAAAAATATTTATTTTTTTAAAAAATTTTAAAATTGAAAATAAAGTTCTATGTGTGTGTGTGTGTGTGTGTGCCCCCCCCCCCCCCCCCTGCTTGGACAATTCGATCGCGACACACTTTCGAGATAAAAAGTAGATCTTATATATATCGGCCACCTTATATACATTCTCCCCCCCCCCCATAAAAAATTCCTGGATCCGCCTTTGCATCGACAGCAGCGCACTTATAACAACGCTTGATCCAATCCTCGAAACATTTTTTATACTCGGTTTTCGATATGGATTATCAGAGCCGTTTGAGATTTTTACTATTTTTAACCGACTTCAAAAAAAGGAGGAGGTTCTCTATTCGACTGATTTTTTTTTTTTGTGTGTCTATGTTACCTCATATCTCCGCCAATTGTGAACCAATTTTGAAATTTTTTTTGCATTGGGTTCGGTCTAGCTTCCGATTGGCCCCATTTTTTTTTCATTGGTATTAGACCTTTTTTGTTAGGTTTGTTCAGGCCTAACTTCTTTGTTTATGAACCGTTTTCGATGATTCTTTTTTTATTGGAAAGGGGGTATCTTAGGGATGGTGTCATATTAATTTGGTCAAGTTCTGATGATATAATCACTATTAATAACATCACTAAAAAGAGAAAAATAAAAATATTTTAAAAAAAATAAAACCGACTTCAAAAAATTAAATGCAACAAATAAAATACACTAAAAGGTATAAAATAATTATTATCTTATTTAGTTACAACTAAACGACGAAATATTAACATGAAATTACTTTTTGAAGTCGGTGCCAAACAAACTATGCCTATAAGCGAGCGTACCCGCCAAACGTACTAAGTAAGATCCGTCGAGTGCGATTCATAAAAGGTATATGTTTGGCATCGACTTCAATAAGTAATTTCATGTTAATAATTAAAGGAATCGTGGGAGTTGGACAAGACTTTAAATTAAATTAAATACAAGTTTTGATTAAATATGCCATACGTTTCGTTGGTGTTTTGCAACTTCTTCAGTGGCTCATTTATTAAACTTATTTGTCTGGATTTTTTACTAAGAGAAAAAACATTTCAAACAGTATTCTTTTTTCTATCACAATTCATTCAATCTATCAAATAACATAAAATATAAACCTTTTAAACAAAGTAATTGTTTCCTGTCAAAAAACTTAATGATATCTTAGTACATAATAATAAAAAATTTCTTTGTTCAATTGTGAAAAATTAAAAACAAACATAATAAAAAGAGCGCATGAAGAAAGGGAAAAAGGGCTACCTATTATATTTATAATATATAATATACTTAGACTATAGTTACCTAATTAAGTTCTTCATATTTATATAATAAGCTTATAATGAAATAAGTCATGAATATCATATTACTATAATAAAGTTCTTTTAGTTTTTTGACAGGAAACAATTACTTTGTTTAAAAGGTTTATATTTTATGTTAGTTGATGAATTGAATGAATTGTGATAGAAAAAAGAATACTGTTTGAAATGTTTTTTCTCTTAGTGAAAAATCCAGACAAATAAGTTTAATAAATGAGCCACTGAAGAAGTTGCAAAACAGCAACGAAACGTATTGCATATTTAATCAAAACGTGTATTTAATTTAATTTAAAGTCTTGTCCAACTCCCACGATTCCTTTAATTATTAACATGAAATTACTTATTGAAGTCGATGCCAAACATATACCTTTTATGAATCGCACTCGACGAATCTTACTTAGTACGTTTGGCGGGTACGCTCGCTTATAGGCATAGTTTGTTTGGCACCGACTTCAAAAGTAATTTCATGTTAATATTTCGTCGTTTAGTTATAACTAAATAAGATAATAATTATTTTATACCTTTTAGTGTATTTTATTTGTTGCATTTAATTTTTTGAAGTCGGTTTTATTTTTTTCTTAAAAATTATAAAAATGAAATCGTCTTTGCATCAAGGAGTTTGTATTAAATTTTGAGTTAAAAACGGTGCCAAAATGTTGAACAAGTGTTACTCTATCGAAAACAAACTTTTATGTGTGGCCCAAAATTTCGTGAGTCTGTCGAGGATGACGAACCCAGTAGACATCGAAAACCGACGAAAACCTCGATAAAATCAAAGAAATGATGTCCGACAACTGTAAATTGACCATTGGAGAGATGGGAGCGAACTTGAACATCGCTTATGAATCCGTTCAAGACATTTTGTTTAATGATTTGGCTTTGAGGCGCCAAAAAAGATCGGATTTGTGGGAATCACGTAACGCGCGGACGAACAATGCCATCGTTATCCGCAACTTTTTGACCAAGAACCTAACGAATACCATTCAACAGCCACCGAATTTGACTGATTTGGCACCCCGCGACTTCTTCCTGTTCAGTTGACTCAAAAAATTGCTCCGGGGTACGCGTTTGAGGAGCCATAGAAAAATCGGAGATGGCCAAACTGAAAACCGAATATAAAAAATATTTCGAGGATTGAATCAAAGCGTTGGAGTCGATGAGGAGTACTTTGAAGGAGACAATATCGATTTTAATTAATAAATTTGTATTTTTGATTTTGTGAATAAATTCCGGAAACTTTTTGATCCAGGTAGTATACCGTATTTTATGGAATATAAGACGCACTTTTTTCTTTGAAAAATTGCCTCCAAAATTCAGGTGAGTCTTATACTAGAAATTAATATAAAAATGTCTAGTGTTTGTTATTTTTTTAAAAAATTAAGGTGCCTCTTATAGTCCGTAAAATACGGTACATATATAACGAATATAAATACGTATAGGTATATATAGTTTATTTGATTGAGATTAAATGTTTCGAAGGTAAAACCTTCATTATTATTCTTTTAATTAGAAATATTTTATCTGTAATTTCGAATAGTTTGTTATGTGGCTAGCTTGCTATAACAACAAAATGAATTTTTCTATATCCAATCGGTTAATTGAACCCATGAGAATATATGAAAAATTATAAATTATTTAAATTTTATTCAAATTCCGACGTATCGGAGACTTTTTCTCTCCTTCTTCAGGGTATTGAATAGTTATTGATGGGTGAGTATAACTCGGTTCCCATTTGTCTCTCCTTTCAATGATAGCAACAATATTACAATATTTTTCAACATTATATCATAAATTAATAAGTTGTTGTAGGGAAATAAGGACAATATCTTATGCAAATATTTTTTATTTTTTGCAAACGTTTCGTCAACTTTGTAGACTTCCTCATGGCTCAAACAAATAACTTCTTTGCATATTTGTCATTTTATAAATATTCATTCTTAGCAAACACATATAGGCCAGTCATCGAACAGATTGAAAATATTTTCCTATCTACTTTTATTAAACGAGCAAAAATTGTATATTTATTTATATATATATATTTGTATCTTGGTTCTATTTTGAAAACGACTCTACCGATTTTGATGAAATTCACGGGTTAGGAGGTTTTGGGGTTGACAATTCGATCTGTCACGGTCTCATCTTCGACACAATTGTTTTTGATGGGTTTTTTTCGTAATCAAATTAATTATTCTCAGGTAGACAAATGACAATCTTATCTTAGGGATTTAAAAGGGGTTACTCTTTTCTTTTGTACCCAGGCAGACAATGGGTTGGTTTAAATCTTTGTTCTCAAAGGCCTTGAAGAACTTTGTGATTGTGGTGTGTTGTTGTCAAGCTAAACCCGAACAAAGCTCGGTCTTCCAGGTATATATATATATATAAGTATTTTTATTTTAAAAACGGCTCTAACAATTTTGATGAAACAAACTCTATTAACAAGTTTTGAGGATGAGAAAGCGATCTTGATGCGGAGCGGGGGTGGATGTGGGGGTGCAGAAGGGGGGGAGGTATCGGGGGGGGGGGTCGGAGGCAGGGTGGAGGGGGGTACAGTGGTCGAATACTATATAGATATATTTGTATTTTTTTAATTTGAAAACGACTCTTAAATAAAAATCGACCTTTTTATCAGAATTTTAAATTAAAAATAATATTAAAATAAAGATTTTAACTGAAGGAAGAAGTTACCGAGCATCGCTCGGTGCCTCCACGTACTTTAAATCTTAAGTAAGAAAGATATTTTAAGATTTAAATAGGAAAATATTTTCAATCTGTTCAATGACTGGCCTATTTGTGTTTGCTAAGAATGAATATTGATAAAATGACAAATATGCAAAGAAGTTAATTTGTTTGAGCCCTGAGGAAGTCAACAAAGTTGACGAAACGTTGGCAAAAAATAAAAAATATAAGCTATTGTCCTTATTTCCCTACAACAACTTATTAATTTAATCGATGGACATAAATAATCAAAATAATTATATCATAAGTGTACTTATTCATCAGATAACTAAGTACACTTATGATATAATGTTGAAAAATTTTGTAATATTGTAATTGAATTTGAATAAAATTTAAATAATTTATGGACTGCCTTTCATTATAACCTACTTATTACTAGGTAGGTTTTAAAAATAAGTGGATAATAAATAATTATTTGAGAAACCTATCTAGAAATTTATTTTTAATTTTAATAAATATAATATTTCATGATTCGCGTCTATATTTTATTAAATATTTTAAAATCGCAGGGAAGTGGACAAAATATTAAACAACAGAGTTAGTCATTCAATTTACCAGACGTTTCGTCACTTCATTGAGACCTCTTCAGGGGCTCATTCAATATAACTTTTTGTCAAAAATCTCTCAACTATAAGACAGCCAGCAACGAACATTTTCAATTAATAAAGTAAAGGGAGTGTAGTTTCACAGTGAATGAAATAAAACTCAAAGAGGTTTATACAAACTCAATATATTTCGGATTATTAGTCCATCATCAGGAGTTTTCAACCTGTAAACTCCTGATGATGGACTAATAATCCGAAATATATTGAGTTTGTATAAACCTCTTTGAGTTTTATTTCATTCATTGTGAAACTACACTCCCTTTACTTTATTAATTATAACTAATTATATAAATAAAATAAATAAATGAATAGAAATTGGATGGTTCAAGAGAAACGCCAATATTGATTGTGACTTGTGACCAGCGACACCGTAGCCAAATAAATGACTTACTATTGTTGGGGGCCAACAAAATATCTTCAACTACTTGATAATTGTCTATTAAATTTATTTTAAGAGGGTTTTAATATGAATACTAAATGATTAATTTTGAATGATGATATTTGTTTAATTAATTGCCCTCCGGGTGTGTGTTAATAAATAAATATATAAATTGTGGTTTTAGGCTAGGATGACCTCGTCGAAAGAAGGTGGGCGGCCGCCGTAAAGCGGGTTCCCGTGCCCGCAAGAACGTCGAGGTCGTTAAAAACTGTTTTTAACCTGTAAACTCCTGATGATGGACTAATAATCCGAAATATATTGAGTTTGTATAAACCTCTTTGAGTTTTATTTCATTCACTGTGAAACTACACACCCTTTACTTTATTAATTGAAAATGTTCGTTGCTGGCTGTCTTATAGTTGGGAGATTTTTGACAAAAAGTTATATTGAATGAGCCACTGAAGAAGTCTCAATAAAGTGACAAAACCTCTGGTAAATTGAATAACTAACTCTGTTGTTTAATATTTTGTCCACTTCCCTGTGATTTTAAAATATTCAATAAATATGTTTAACCTTGAAAGTAGACAATTCATTATCTCTGAACAACATATTTACCTGGAATGCTTCTAAGGAAAGGAATTCGTTCGGACAACCCGGACATTTGATTTTAGCGAATGCCGTTTCGATTGCACTCTGTTTCGAATGCTCTTTTAAATGTTTATCGAGAGTGTCTTTTTCGAGTGTTAAAAACGGACAGAGATCACACAAGAAAATTTGATTGGTGTTTATTTGATTGGTGTTTAATTTGCGTTTATTGGGTGTGGGTGCGGGATTGGGGGTATGGGTCTGGGGCGGGGGCGGTGGCAGGTTCTCGGCGGCGACGTCGAGGGCACTGAGCACGGAGCAGACTTGGCTGGAGCTGATAGCGGGCAGGATCCTCGCCGAGCTCAACTGAGAGAGGATCTCTGCATGGGAGAGTTCCCCATCGGTGGCAGCCTCCTCCTCTTCCTCCTCCTCTTCGTGGACCACTTTCGTCTCAAACGGCAGCAAATCCGACTTCACTTCCTCCATTTCTTTGTCATTTAGACATAGTTTCAATTCGTCCGGCGTCACTTTCAGATATTCCACGAGCGGGGAGGAATTGTTCTCTTTGGACTCCGGTTTTGTCCGGGAGGGTTTCTCGCCGGTGATAACAGCGAGGGTGACCGTTTGCAGGGGGTCGAGGACGGGCGGCTGCGGTGGAGGGTCCAGTTTTGCACCTCCTGGTCGAGGAAGCTGAGAGACAGGCGGAAGGGAAAAATGAACCTCCGGGCTCGACACCTTCTCCTCCGGGTCTTTATAACTGAGCGAAAGAAGAGCCTGAAAATTAAAATTAATTTTAAAATAAAAACAATCTACTCTTATTAAACGATCAAATATTGTTTATATATATGTTTGTATCTTTGTTCTATTTTAAAAACGGCTCTACTGATTTTGATGCAACAAACTCTATTAACAAGTTTAGAGGATGAGAAAGCGATGTGGCTAAGTCTGGACCTCATCAAAATTCATCTTAATTGACTTTTTCTTAATTAAAGTAATTATTTATAGATGGAAATGTCAATAAAAATGTTTGTTTACATTTCTTTCAATTATCTTTTATTTTTTAATTGGTTTTGTAATTTTAAAACACACGAATACTTTATAACAAATACTAATTTATATTAAAATTAATCAATTTAATTGATTGAGGAGAGATGGGAATGGGATGATGAGGGAGGATAAACCAATCGACTTGATTGGGGAATAATGGAATTGAAATAATTATCGGAAAAGAGGTTTTTTTATCTAATTAGATTTTTCCTCTTATTAAAAACAAGGACTAAAGATGAATAAGGACACTCGATGGTGGAGAAGTAATCTCGGAATCGAAGCAAAAAATACAATGTATACATTAATTAATGTAAAATAATTGGTTTAATAAAATTTATATAAAAAAAAATTTAATTGATTATAAATTGGAGTTTTAACTCCCACAGAGTTAATAACAAATATTATATATATATAAATTTGCTAATTTAACTGATTATTATAAAAATTATTTAATTAAAAAAAAAATTATACGGAATTTATTTATATACCTATATATACATAATCTGTGGGCCACTACAAAACTAGAAATGCAAAAACTGGGGGTGGGGTGGGGATTTGAGAGAGAAAGAAAAAGAGATGCAACATTGTCCAAGTAAAACAGTAGCAGTTAAAATTACGATCGTAAGTTGTAGAAAAAAAATGTGAAAAATAGTTTTTTCCATAACAACAATATTAAATTTTGTTTGTTTTTTCTCTCTCCTGTAAAATTTCCTTGTTGTGAGTTAGCAGGTTTACTCTCTAAGGCGACGATATAAGAATATAAGTAATTGTAGAAATATAAATTATAATCATTAGTATATGTGAACCGCGATTGGAATTAGGTGTACACGTCTTTGGAATTATTTTGGAATTCATTAGATAATCCCTCTTCATCTATTATCTTCTACTTGGAAATGGAAGTGGAAGTAGGTGTACACGATATTAGATCGCGGTTTACCACTCGATATTTGGTGTAGTGCTTATATGCCCTATATTGTTAGGTATGGGCTACAGAAAAGTAATTTGGCGGCATTAAACACAAAAATAATTAAAAGTTTTTTTTTTTGATAAAGTTAAAAATGGTCAACTTTTTGAAAAATTAATGGTTTTTTCACAAAAACTAAGCAATTTCATAGAATATGAGTTTGAATATTTATTTTTGTCTTTTATGAAAAGAACGTTTAAAAATGAAGAATTTAAAAAAGAAACCCGTCTCGAGTAGTCAGTTTTTGAAAAAGTTGAGTGTTTGAAAAAATTAGCACAATTTTTTTAATTCATAAATTTTTTGCGGTTCGGTAAAAAAATCTGAAAAAATTCAGAGATTCGTTTTCAGTGGGTTAGTATAACATATAAAAATTTCAGCCGAATCAAAAGGGGACGGGTTCTAAAGTAGTCGATTTGGTGTGGAATGCCCTAGAGCCGTAGCCACGGGGGCGGAGGGTCAGAACCCTGCCCTAAAGGCAGAGCTCATTGGATGAGTAACGGCAACGACAAACCGTTTATTATAGCAAACTAACCGTAATTAAATATATTTCATTTGTTTAATCAAGAATTATGTTCTGTTTTAATTTCTTGAAGTACCTTTCTAGTCCAGTTAAATTGTTCTCTAAAGGGCCCCTCACGGGAAAGTTTTGATTTCTTGATCCTATATGTTTTGGGTGTGCTGAATCCGAATTTGAGGTTTGCCAACAAAATTTCGTGACGGAACATTGTCAAAAATATAAAAAAAAGGTAAAAAAAAATTCATTTTTTGCTTACCATATAACTCGAAAACTATCAACTTTTCGTAAATAACCTTTCTTATCAAAATTAAAAAAGTTCACAAAATTTCATCATTTAGGTTTTTCTCAGACAAACTCGAGCTCAAGCGCTGGTTGAAAATTGGCGTATTTTTTCAGTTTCCGCAAATCCCAAAAATTTGCATTTTTTTCGATTTTTTTCAAATTTCCCCATGAAAGAGCACGTTTTCAACAAAGACCACTCTAATTGAAAAGTTTTTGTTTTTATCCGAGAGTAGCAGAGTTGTTGATTCACAAAGAGAAACAAAGAGGTTGTCCTCTGCTTGATGCAAATAAACATACACACATATATATATCGAGATGATATATCTGCATATATATATTATTTATTTGTTTGAGACTATAGTTTCGAAGACTTGGTCTTCATCATCAGAGTTTCTTCAATTATAAATGTTTTTCATGGAGTCAATATCCATATGATGATGAAGACCAAGTCTTCGAAACTATAGTCTCAAACAAATAAATAATATATATATACAGATATATCATCTCGATATATATATGTGTGTATGTTTATTTGCATCAAGCAGAGGACAACCTCTTTGTTTCTCTTTGTGGAAGACCACTCTATACATTTCTAAACTAGATTAAATTTGCTACAATTTAAATAAAGTTTGATCTTAATTGGATAATGGTAACCCGTGCCACAATGAGGTTGAAGTTTTGAAAAACTGCAATTTTTTTAAAAAATCGCAGTTTTTCCTTCATAAAATGAAATCCATTCATCCTAGAAATTTTATTGACTTGAACGTTTATTTTGTCTACTTTTTTTGATAAAACTCTTAGATTTATAGTTATCTAACATTTTTCATGAGAGGATATGATCCAGATTCTCAAAAGTGTCATGGAAAATGCTGGATATCTATAAATCTAATAGTTTTAACAAAAAAGCGGTCCAAGTAAACGTTCAAATCAACAAAATTACCTAGACAATGTGATAGGAATCAAGTTTCTAGGATGAGTGGTTTTCATTTTATGAAGGAAAAACTGCGATTTTTTACAAATCTTTAACCTCATTGCGGCACTGGTCACCATTAACCAACTAAGATCAAACTTTCTTTGTAGCAAATTTTATCTATTTTAAAAATGTATAGAGTGGTCTATGTCGAAAACGTGCTCTTTCATGGTGAAAATTCTAAAATATCGAAAAAAGTGTGAGCTTTTGTGATTTGCGGAAACAGATAAAATACGCCAATTTTCAACCAGCGCTTGAGCTCGAGTTGGTGTAAGAAAAAAACCTAAATGATGAAATTTGTAGGAAATTTTGTAAACTTTCATTTTGATAAGAAAGGTTATTTGTTGATATAGTTTTCGAGTTATAAGCAAAAAATGAGATTTTTTTGCATTTTTGACAATGTTCCGTAACGAAATTTTCTTGGCAAACCTCAGATTCGGATTCAGCAAACCCAAAAACATAAAGAGTCGAAGAAATTACAACTACTTAGCAAAACTTTCCGTGTAAAAACACAATTTAACTGGACTATTTGTTTTAATAAAAAAAAAATTTCCACTAAATATTTTCCTTTGTGGATTGACCCCACATGAAAATTTTCTGGCTACCCCACTGAGAATGCCCCATATATATACTATAATGTTGGTTGTATAGTATACGAATATCTTAGTTATATGGTAAACATTTTGATTAATTAATAAATTAAAGGGTGTGAAGTTCTTGGAAGAATCGGAGAAAGAAGAACCTTGTGGAAGAGTCTGGAGAAGAGAAGAGGTCAGATGATGGGGCACACACTGAGACATGGGGGACTGCTTAGGGGATGATCCCTTGGAGGGGGAGGTGGTAAAAAAAGGGGAAGGGGAAGACCCAGATTAGAATATTTCAACCAAATAATTGGGGATATGGGATGCCAGACATTTAGAGAGGTCAAACAGCTGGCGAGGGACAGAGTCGAGTGGAGACGGATTGTTGCATCAAACCAGTCTTAGGACTGTTTACTCAATGATGATGATGTAGTTTCACAGTGAATGAAATAAAACTCAAAGAGGTTTATACAAACTACATATATTTCGTATTATTAGTCCATCATCAGGAATTTACAAGTTAAAACTACAGTTACTACTGTGAAACTACACACCCTTTACTTTATTAATTAATATCATGTTTCACCTAAAACCTACACCACTTTCTCTAAGTAAAAAACATTTTGATTGTTAAAAAAACAAAACAAAAAATTATTGTTTAGATAATAATGGAAATCGAAAAAGATAAATAAATAATATTATTGTAAAATTTTAATGGCTTTGATGTCTTAGTTTATTATCAAAACTATACAACCTAACATGCCTAAATCTAATTAATATTAGCGCATAGAAAAAAATATGTACGGCTTTCGTCAAAATCTATGCTCGTTCGCGTTTCATGCTTCAATTATTTGTTTCGACTTTGAAAGGTGGAGTATCTAGGATACGGTACGGTGCTTATTCAAGAAACATGCCCAGTGGCAGGCAGTAAAGTCAAAGGTCGGTTTTTACTACCTTATACACCTATATATTAATAAATGTGTCGGTTTTATATTAAGGTATGTTAAAAAAAACAAAATTCAAAATAAATCATTGTTTGGTAATAATGTAAATAGAAAATGGTAATTGTTGAATGATTGTTTGGTTGATTGTTGCTGGCTTACATGTCTAAGTATTTTGTCGGAATGCCAGGCGGCAGTTTCGGGGCTCAATTCGGGGGATGCGCCGTCCGTGAGCATGGCAGCCACCTCGCCAGGTTTCAGCAGAGGCTCTTCACAATCCTTCTTGTCAATCGCTTTCATCTTCATCGGCAACTCAAACGACAACTGTCAACTGGCTAACCTCAACCCTCAGCATTTCCTGCTTCTAAACATTATTTTATTAATTTTCCCTTATCAAAAAATACACAAAAACTTTCTTTCAATTTTTATACTCTTCCACCAATATCTAAAATATGTCTTATTCTTGAAAATGCTATCATTTTTTGATATTTCTCAAAATGTAAACATAAGATTATTATTTATGTGAATTGATTAAAAAATCAATAGACAATAAAATTTAATGGAAGATAGATGTCGCTAGTAGTACTGTAAAACTTACAAAAATGAATTCCCTAAAATTGAAACTATTTTCGAATTTAAATTTTTCAAATTATTAATATAAAGTTATAATTTGAAAGTTTATAATAGAAAAATAAGGACAAGTTTTTATGTGTGACTTTTTTTATTTATTAGCCAACGTTTTGTCGACTTTTCCGACTTATTCAGGGCTTCAAATAGACATGGCACATATGTCTCATTCTATGTTATTTCTGTTTTATATCTAATGTAATCTATATACTATATATAAAATTAAGGTTTTGTCTGTACATTGGTCCAAATCACGCCAAATTTTGGTTGCACACATTTCAAGCAAAGGTATGAACGAGAACACCCTCAACAAAATTCCTGTATGTTTGTCTGTATGTTTCCGTGGTTTCAGCGAAAAGTTGCTCACGATTCACGTAAAAACAGATGAAGGGATTATTATGAAATTTCATATTTGCATCAGATGTCTTCTAACTTACGTTTATAGCTATATAACTTTTTGATATTTTGATCCCAAAAGGGGGTTTGGGGGGCGCACGAATAAAAATTATCAAATAACTCCTAAACTATTAACTCTACGGCAAATTTTATTAAGAGCAAAGTTGTAGGGGATGTGATTTCTGACAACTTTTGTTTAAAAAAATTCCCTTAAAAACCACCCAAAAAGGGGGGAAGATCAAAATATGAAAATTCTTGCTCTTGGACCAAACTCAACCAAATTTTGTATACATAATCTGTGGGTCACTAGAAGGCTAGAAACTGGGTGCGGGGGTGGAGTGATGGTCCGTGGGTGGTGTACTGGTGGGGGGGGGGTGTTCAGGTTAGGGCCCAGAGGAGTAGTGGGGTGGCGCGGGGTAGGTGGGTTGGGGTCCAGGGGGCGTGCCCCCGGCTAGCAAGAGGGCCGCCGAAGGCGGGCCTTGCAGCTAGTTGTTAATATAAAAAGAAAAGAAAAATTGTTTTTGTAAATATAGCAAATATTTTTTTTAATTTATGTTTCTGATGGTCTTCAATGGTAACGAAGATAACAAGAAAATGTAGACGAAAGTGTGGCATGACTAATTGACGCCCTGAAGAAGTCAACTAAACTTTGGCTAACAAATAAAAAAAGTCACACATAAAAACTTGTCCTTATTTTCCTATTATAAACTTTCAAATTAATACAAATATGGACGGAAATGATAATAATAATAAAGTTATAATATAAATACACCAAGACCCCGCTTAACGCTATTTCGGTTTAGCGCTTTTATTTCAACCCGGGGATTCCCCGAAATTGCTCGCTGCGCGCGGAGCGGTGCTGTACGGACGCATTTTTATCATTTGAAACATTTGTTGACATTATTGTAAGTATAAATTAATATACATAATATTATAACGATTAATACAGTGACAAATATTATGATCTTTAGTTTTTATCATGGGTGATAATGAAAAACAAGAAAAGAAAGCAACCAGAAAAAGCATTTCACTGGAAACTAAAATACAAGTGATTAGAAGATTAGATTCTGGTGAACGTCAATCTCAAATTAGTGCTGCATTGAATTTGGCAACTTCAACAATAAGGACAATTCTTAAGAATAAAGAAAAAATACTGTCATCGGCAACTGCAACTACGTCAAGCTCTGCAACTAGAATTACCCGTTCTAGAAATAACATTATAGAGGAAATGGAAAAACGACTGTCTATATGGATTGACGACGAAATTGAACGCAATATGCCATTAAGCCAATCTATCATAATGGAAAAAGCTAGAAGAATTTTTCATTACATTCAGGCTGAGGCAAGTGACATAAGTGAAACCTTCGTTGCTAGTCGAGGATGGTTTAATAGATTTAAACATCGACATAATCTTCACATTTGGCCAGATTTAAGTAAGAGCGAAGACATTGGACACTCTGTCGATATGGATGAAATAGTGGAATTAGCGAAAAAACCCGGTTTAGATGAGGTAAATGTGGAAGAAGTCGAAGAAATAGTTCAAGAAACAGCAGCTAGTCTTTCTAATGATGAGCTCAAGGAATTTCAAGAAACAGCAGCTAGTCTTTCTAATGATGAGCTCAAGGAATTTCAAGAAACAGCAGCTAGTCTTTCTAATGATGAGCTCAAGGAATTTCAAGAAACAGCAGCTAGTCTTTCTAATGATGAGCTCAAGGAATTTCAAGAAACAGCAGCTAGTCTTTCTAATGATGAGCTCAAGGTATTTCAAGAAACAGCAGCTAGTCTTTCTAATGATGAGCTCAAGGAATTTCAAGAAACAGCAGCTAGTCTTTCTAATGATGAGCTCAAGGTATTTCAAGAAACAGCAGCTAGTCTTTCTAATGATGAGCTCAAGGTATTTCAAGAAACAGCAGCTAGTCTTTCTAATGATGAGCTCAAGGTATTTCAAGAAACAGCAGCTAGTCTTTCTAATGATGAGCTCAAGGTATTTCAAGAAACAGCAGCTAGTCTTTCTAATGATGAGCTCAAGGAATTTAAAGAAACAGCAGCTAGTCTTTCTAATGATGAGCTCAAGGAATTTAAAGAAACAGCAGCTAGTCTTTCTAATGATGAGCTCAAGGAATTAACTGAGCAAGAAAAAAACAAAAAAATTGATAGCGGTGATTTCGAAGAAGAGCAAAAAGAACTTTCGATGGCGTTTGTAAAAAGAAGTTTGACCACTTTAACTGAAATTATGGACCAATTTGTTGAAAATGATCCAAATTTTGACAGGAGTTCAAAAGCAAGACGGAGTGTTATAGATGCTTTATCCACTTATCAACAACAACTTCTAACAGAACACAAAAGGAAAACTACATTAGATGCCTTCTTGACAAAAAGGCAGAAAATTGGAAACACAGAATAATAGACTGAATGATCTGACTTAGAATTTTATTTGTTTTTATAAGTACAGTATATTCGTTTATATTGTTTTTATTTTTGTAAGAAATAAATGTTTGGTTTTATTTTTATTAAAAACACATAATTATTAAATTTTTTTGCAACGAAATTTTCTCTGGAGAGAGACGGACTGCTAGAACTTTGAATGTAATGGAAGGCAGCCCAGGGGTAGTGAGGAAAGAAAAAATTAACACATATAAAATAAAGTGTAATTTATTGGAATCCTTCCTCCTTTCCTTTCAAACCGACGTTTCGGAGGATTTTTCCCTCCTTCTTCAGGGTTTCAAAGGGCCAATAAATGAAACAAATAAAATGTTTCCTTCTTCTCTCCACAGTAGTGTTCAAAACTTTCTTCTTTTTTAGCAAAGGCATAGAAAAACAATTTTTTTCCTCTTCTTAATTAGATATTAGATATTTGTTTCATTCATTGACCCTTTGAAACCCTGAAGAAGGAGGGAAAAATCTTCCGAAACGTCGGTTTGAAAGGAAAGGAGGAAGGATTCCAATAAATTACACCTTATTTGATGTGTTAATTTTTTCTTTCCTCACTACCCCTGGGCTGCCTTCCATTACATTCAATTAAAATTATTAAATTTAATACCTAACCAATTTTCCATCCATCTTCCCCTAACCCCATTATTTACATGTTAAGATAGCCTCGTTTAGCGCTGTTTCGCATTACGCTCTACTTTGATGGAACGTATCCTACTCGTAAAGCGGGGTCTTACTGTATATATTTTTTATATAAATATGACCACGAAAACAAAGCCCATTTAGACAGAGTGATTATTATATATTTTTATTTATTTATCACCAAACCAGCTAAGAGTTTATACGGGCCACTCTTAATTATTAAAATTATTCATGAAGCATAGCCCCCGCAAGGGGGGGTCCAGGTGCACCAGTGGGTCCCGGACACGGCCGTGGCATTTTTTAAATTATTCCACTTCATTAAAAACACATAATAAGGGGTTTAATTGAAAAGTTTTTGTTTTGCCGAGAGTAGCAGAGTTGTTGATTCACAAAGAGAAACAAAGAGGGTGTCCTCTGCTTGATGCAAATAAACATACACACATATATATCGAGATGATATATCTGTATATATATATATATATATATATATATATATTATTTATTTGTTTGAGACTATAGTTTCGAAGACTTGGTCTTCATCATCAGTCTTTTTTTACTTTATTAATTATAAATATTGTTTTTCATGGAGTAAATATCCATACGGTATTGACTCCATGAAAAACAATATTTATAATTAAAAAAGCCTTCTCCTTCAGAGGAATATCAATCTTACCAACAGCTTATAAGATATTAAGTTATATCTTACTAAAACGTCTGACTCCGTTTGCTGAAGAATGTCTTGGGGATTACCAATCCGGCTTTCGTAAAGGAAGATCTACAACTGACCAAGTATTTAGTATAAGACAAATAATGGAAAAACGATGGGAATTTGCGCTCGATACTTTCCACCTTTTCATCGATTTCAAGCAGGCATATGATAGCGTGCATAGGGAGAGCCTGTGGAATATTATGAACGAGTTTGGATTCCCTCATAAACTAATAAAGTTGGTCAGGGCCTGTGTGGAAAACTCAAGAGCCTATATTAAGGTAGAGGATAGGTATTCGGAGCCATTTAGCATCAAAACAGGACTACGACAAGGAGATGCAATATCACCCCTGCTTTTCAACCTTATTCTGGAAAAAGTTATAAGAATTTTACATCAAGGGAGAGAAGGAATACCACTGAATGGTCTGCATAAAGTATTTGCATTTTCGGATGATATTGCGATTGTAGCGAATAGAGAAGAAGGTTTGGTGGACATGCATGATAAAATCAAATACATGGGCCTAAGAGTTGGTCTTAAGATAAATGCTGAAAAGACCAAAGCAATGAAAGTATCAAGACATAGCAACAACGACAACAATAGCTTGAGATGTGAGGATGCCAGATACGAGTATGCTGATGATTTTGCTTATTTAGGGACTCTTATAACAACAAAGAATGAAGTAGGCAAGGAAATTCAGACTCGAATAATGAAAGGAAACCGTTGTGCGGAATCCTTAAATAACCTGCTCAAAAATAAAAATCTCTCAAGAAAACGTAAAATTAAAATCTACAACGCCATTATTCGACCGGTGGTGCTCTATGGGTGTGAGACATGGACCATGACCCTATCTGATCAGAAAAATCTAATGTCCTTCGAAAACAAGATCTTGAAGAGAATAAGTGGAATGATTAGAGATAGTGTTACCGGCGAATGGAGGTTTAGAAGTGCAAGGGAAGTGAGAGAATTAACAGGGCAGCCTTACATCACGAGCTGTATAAGATCACGAAGGCTAGCTTGGGTGGGACATGTGGTGCGTGCTGATGAAGATCGAGCTATCAGCAGGATCTACGAAGCAAAACCGATAGGAAGAAGACCACCAAGTAGACCACGGCAAAGATGGATGGACAATATAACCAGTGATCTTGAAGAGTTGGGTGCTCAAGGAAATTGGAACTCTATAGCAAGGGATAGGACAAAATGGCGAGGCATTATAGAGGAGGCTAAAACATTGGAAATGTTGTTCGGCCACAGGAAGTAAGTAAGTAAGTAAAAAAGCCTGATGATGAAGACCAAGTCTTCGAAACTAGTCTCAAACAAATAAATAATATATATATACATATATACAGATATATCATCTCGATATATATATGTGTGTATGTTTATTTGCATCAAGCAGAGGACACCCTCTTTCTCTTTGCAAATTATTATTGCTTCAACCCGGGCCTCCTGCTCCATAGGCAGAGTTCATTAGCTTTTGAGAATTTTTAATCATAGATTCGTAGATTGATTTATATTATAATATGTAATAACCAATAAATAAGTAGGTACCCGGTAGAAACCGAGAACGAGAGGAATTTTTGTCTTTATTTAAAGCCGTTATTATTATTATATTATTTATTTATTCAACCACTCATGTTATTTTGATTCACTCTGTAATAATTTTAATTAATTACTATGTAGCTATCATATATGCGCTGTTTGTTTATTTATTCATCTATTGTTGTAATTTTTAATGCTTTTGTTATTCTTATGTATTTATCTTTTTAAGTTAATAAAAACCCATTTAAAGGTTGTTTTTATCTAATTCTTTACACTCTCCTGTTAATAATATGGTTATTATGAGACATCACACAACTTTCACTTGGATACCTAAGAAAATAAGGTAAATAAAGAACAATATAAAATAGTAATAAATCAGACATTACTTACAAATAAATATCTTATTAACATGAAGGATCTTACATTATATATCTCTCATCTTCAATTATAAGCAAGCATATTTAGAAATTTTAATATATTTAGGCCAGTGGTTTCCAACCCGGAGGTGATCGCCAGGGGGGGGGCGACCCCCCCCCCCCCAAAGCATTGGTGATCAACATTTTTTATATGTTTATTTAATTTTTTTTTTTTTATAACATTAAATTTTAAAATTGAAGAAAATAAAGTTCTATATGGGGGGGGGCGTCTCTGACCCCCCCCATCCCCTGCTTGGACAATTCGACCGCGACACACTTCCGAGATCAAAAGTAGATCTTATATACCGGCGATAGCCCCCCCAAATCAGAGGTCTGGATCCGCGCCTGTCAGGGGGCCAATAAATAAGTGGGGAGCGATAAGTATTCAAAGGGGGGGGAAATTAAAATAATTATTTCAATTCTTTGTTCTTCAAAAAAATTTAATTTTTTTTCTTAAGGCTCTCCGACCATTATTTAAGGAGGTAGAGACGTTTAAAGAATTTAAAGACAAAAAATTTCAGGAATTTTTTAAAAATTTCATGAATTCGTTTGTTTTAAGGCTCTCAGACCATTATTTACGGAGATAGAGAGGTTTAAAGATTTTAAAGACCAAAAAAATTTTCAGAAATTTTTATAAATTCGATTGTTTTAAGAGTGACCGGATAAAATTGCTTTGGTTGTTTTTATATACGTTAATAAAATTGTTGAAAATAATAAAACTGCTTTATTATTTACACTTTACTTCAAATTAAAATTAGGCATACAATCAAAATGAAAAGGGGGCGATAGGTCTTAGTCAACCTCCAGAAAGGGGAGATGGGACACAAAAGGTTGGGAACCACTGATTTAGGCGAATCAAATTTACTCGCATGATGCATGCTGGCCGGTCCTAGTATTTCAATTATGATTTTTTATGTCTATGTGTCTGGATTCAGATATCCACGATAACTTAAGAACGAAAAGTCGTAGAAAGTTTGTTCTTGTGCTAAAATACTTGAATTTCCAAATGCGGAGTTTTGATTATAGATTTTGCACATTTTGGCTTAATAAGTTTTAATTCATAAATACAGAAAACATTATTTTTTTGAATATAATAATAAAACTTGAGTAAGATACGAGGTAGGTTTCACAAAAAAGAAATAAAACAAAATTTAGTTTTGAATTCGATATATTTCGGGGGTTAGCACGTATAGCTTCCTTTCAGCCAGTTCAAATCTCAATAGAAAATATTAATTCTTAGAACAACTTCTCCTCTTCCCCTACTTTCCCCTCACCACATACATTTAAAAAAATTTTAAAAATTGTTACTTGTAAAACTATTTTTCCAATATATAATCAGTTTTCTTAGACTCCTGATGATGGGCTAACCCCCGAAATGTATCGAATTCAAAACTCAATTTTGTTTTCTTTTTTGTGAAACCTACCTCGTATCTTACTCAAGTTTTATTATTATAATAAAATGTTTCACCTAGAACCAACACCGAACTCCTTAAAAGTTATTTTTTTGAATGATTTTATTTAGATTTTCATCCGTTTTTATGGTAAAAAATAGTAATCAAACAGGTGTTTATAATTACTTCTTCTTTTTTTTTAAACCTATAGGTTTGGTTCTTCCAGATCGTCATACCATCTCTTCTTAGGACGACCTCTACTTCTTATTCCAATGGGCTTGTTTGTCATCACTTTCTTTACCAGTCGGTCTTTTGACATTCTTCCCACATGCGCGTACCATTCTGTTCTTCTCTTGTAGTCCAGTCAACGAATGGGTTATAGAAAACATTTTATAGGAGATAATTTTTTTTCTTATGGAATGTGTTTGGGCTAGTTAGGAGGTAAAAATACTAAAAGTCCCCAGTCCTGGTAGCTACCGGGCTTAGGGATGGAAGGGGGAGAGAGAAAAGTTTGACGAAAAATATAGGAAATTTTATTTTTTTCATACATAAACGATATTCGCGGGCGAATTTCTCAAAAGCTATAAGGAATAGAGAAAAATTAAATAAAAGCAATCTTGTAGTAAATATTATAAGCTTTTATTTTGCTAAGAGTAAATTTTTCCCTACGACCCACCGTTTTTTAGATATAAACAAAAAACCAAAAAACGGGACATTTCCACCCCCCCCTTCCACCCATAAGCTTTTTTTATATATTAGGAGTTTATCCCTTTTGAAAATAATATTTTTCCGTGGATATACTCACCAAGTTTTTTAGTTCTCTTTATCGACACACACATTTCAATTAAGTTGTTAAAAGTATCAATTCCACGAGTCTTTCGAGTAAGCGGAACAATGAAAATCTACAATTATAGCATGAATAACATAACATAGTTGAGAAGAGTCGGAGATGGGCAGTATCGAAAATGCAAGCACTTAAAATACATGTTTTCAGATATTTTTTTTTTTTTAAATACTCAAAATATATTTTATTTTTATTTTCCACGAACATTTTTTCAAACTCTCAACAAACGTTTGTGTGAAAATATTATATTTTTAATTTTTACCCCCCCCCCTTAATTTTGGGTACGATTTCAATCAAAATCTCAACAGCTCTTAATCTCAATGTACCAAAACTATATCCGAAATTTTGTTTTGATATTAACACTAGTTTTTGAGCTAGAGCGTATTTATATAAAATTTTGGTTAACGTACTAAAAGACATTTTGACAAAATAATTTTTTTAATGTTCACTCACTGGGGCTTTTTTGTAGACCAAAACGTCATGGTTTCGTTTAATTTTTTTTATCAAAATAGTTTAAGTCGTTTTTGAGATATTTCGAAAAAACGAAGCAAAACAAACAAACACTTTTTTCATGGACGATTACAATACTTGACCATACCTTGTAAGGTAAAGTAAAAATATTTATTATAAACAGTTAAATAAAGTTGTTATAGGGAAATAAGGACTATATTTTTTAGGCAGATAATTTATATTTTCTTGTCAACGTTTCTGATTGACTTGATATGTTTACTATAAAAGAATAATTATAAAAATGATAAATATGCAGGGAAATTAACTATTTGAGTCCTGAAGAAGTCAACAAAGTTGACGAAACGTTGGCAATAAAATGTTAATTATCTGCATAATAATTATAGTAATTATTTCCCTATAACAACTTTAATAATTTAATCGATGGACATAACTAATCAAAATAATTTAAATAAAGTATATCAGAAATTATTCGTCATTTTAAACAAATTATAAGGAAATTTTTTTAAATTTTTATTGAGGGGAGGGGAGGACTATTGTTATCAAATGCGATATAGTGGGGGACACTTCAGGCGTGAAAATATATAAAACCGGCACTGTATTTAAAGTGCAAAAAATAGTGGGAATAATTCTATTAAAAAATTTAATTATATATTTGACTATTTATTTATTAATTTATAACAAATGAGGGTAGAATAAAAAAAAAAGATAAGTTAGTTGAATATTCCCTCAGTGAAAATGAAATGCTATTGCATTACATCTATATACAGAAAAGTTAATATACATGAACAAAAGACAACATAAATAAAAAAATTGAACTTAAAAAATGATTTTTTTTATAATTTATTAATTAATAATAATATTAATATTGTTGTTATTATTATGATAATATAATAATAATTTTTTACAATATGTAGTATATGATTTCTATGGTTGAAAACTAAAATATTTTGAATTGTTCCTATCTTCTGTTGTTGTTTTTGAAAGGAACAAAATAGCAATTAAAAATAAATTGCGTATTAATTATTTATTTGATGTATGATTTATTTTTTATATTCATTCTTATCGTAATCCCATTTGGATGAGATTCCCTCAACTGGATTGACTCTAAGTGCAATCATGCGTTCATATTGAGCCTTCTTTCTCTCATCGGTGAACGTTTCCGGAATTGGTTTGTAAACTAGAAATAAACAAACACAACAATTAGAGAAATTAGCAACAATTCAAGGTAGATAAATGTACTATCATTTGAAAGATAATTTAAAAATCTAATGAAATGTGTACAAATATTAAATTAGCAACAATTCAAGGTAGATAAATGTACTATCATTTGAAAGATAATTTAAAAATCTAATGAAATGTGTACAAATATTAAATTAGATTTAGTTTTTCTTTATTTTATATTTCTTTCCAGGGATGGGGGGCGCACTAATGGAAATTATCATATAACTCCTAAAATATTAACTCTATGGCAAATTTTGTTATGAACAAAGTTGTTGGAAATGTAAATTCTGACAACTTGTGTTTAAAAAAATTCATCCGAAAAAGAGGAGGAGGGTGAATAAAAATGTAAATTCTTACAAAACTAAAGATTTGAGCATCTTTTTTTTAAAAATAATTGGAATGTTTTTCAAAAAATCAGCTCGGGTTCAGATTAACCAAGATGTATTTTAAAAAGAGAAAGAATTTACTTTTTAGGACAAATTCTAAGATTTTAGTAGAAATATTAATAAATTGCGATATCAGAGGGGATTCATCCCCCCAGGAGTCGAACCTGAGAACTAACATGCTTTCCGGGCAGTCAGCTCACACCCTCGAGACAAAAAACCCTCTCTCTGAATCGCAATATAAGATATAAGCACAGAAATTCTTTACTCCATTATTTTATAAGGGAAATTAAAAAATTTAGCTTAAAATGAAAAAAAGTTTTTCATACAAGTCCTCTTATTTAAATATAAAACTAAAGATTTGAGCATCTTCCAATCTACCAACTATTTTCAAAAAGAAGATGCTCAAATCTTTAGATTTATATTTAAATAAGAGGACTTATATGAAAAACTTTTTCATTTTAAGCTAAATTTTTTAATTTCCCTTATAAAATAATGGAGTAAAAATTTCTGTGCTTATATCTTATATTGCGATTCAGAGAAGGTTTTTGTCTCGAGGATGTGAGCCGACTGCCCGGAAAGCATGTTAGTTCTCAGGTTCGACTCCTGGGGAATCCCCTCTGATATCGCAATTTAATAATATTTCTACTAAAATCTTAGAATTTGTCTTAAAAATAAATTCTTACCCTTGGAGCAAACTCAACCAAATTTTGTATACATAATCTGTGAGCCTCTAGAGCACTGTTCCTCAAACTATGTGTCGCGATCAAGCTTCAGGTGTGTCGCAGAAAAATTCTCTTCTACTGACAAGTCGTTCGCTTTCAAGGAAAAGCTAAATATATGAACAAGATATGTAAAAGAACAATTAGAAGTTTCTCTTGACTGCAAAAGCAAATTATAAGGAAATAATTAATTTAATAAGTGAAACATTAGAGCTGCTAAAAACAAAAATTAAACATTATTTTCCGTCACTTGATACAAAAATTGAGTTGTGGGTAAGAGATGAATTTGCGACAAAAAATTGTCCATCTTTGCAATTAAACCTACAAGAGGAAGAAGAAAAGAGCTGGAGGATATCCGAAGCTATCAATTGCTGGAAAGTCAGTTTAAGAATAATAATAATAATGTTGGTCAAATTTGAATAAAAATAAAAAATGATTTTTCGAACATTTCTGACAGAGCTATAAGAATTCTGTTACAATTCTCCATCTCTTTCTTACTTGTGCGAAGCAGGATTTTCAGCATTGAACGAAATTAAACAAAAGAAAAGAGAACGACTAAAACCAGTATTTAGAGTGAGGCTGGCATCGATAAGTCCCCGAATAAAAAAACTTTGTTCTGTACATCAATTCCACACATCGCATTAAAAATTTATATTTGTCTTTAAAAATTATAATTTTGTTATGTACATATACAGATTATTAAACTTATTTAAAATAAATAAAAAGTGTATTATTTTTTGCTGTTTCCAGATATAATATTACGTTTATAAACTATAGAACTATAAATTGAAAGTTTTTTTGCCGAGGATAGCAGAATTTTTATATATTGAAGGAGATAATAAATCTTCTGCTGGAATTATAAATTTTATTTATAACGAGACTATAGTTTCGAGGGCTTTGCCCTCTTCATCAGTCTATTCCTGTGAATCAATTGTAATAGACTGATGAAGAGGGCAAAGCTCTCGAAACTATAGTCTCGTTATAAATAAAATGTATAATTCCAGCAGAAGACACACTCTTTTATTGTCTCCTTCAATATAGAACACTAGGTACTATATAGAAGTATTTTTAGGTACTTGTCACTTTTAGTGTGTCGGGAAATTTTAGACTTACTAAAAATGTATCGCAGCTACAAATAGTTTGAGATACACTGCTCTAGAGGTAGATTGCAAAAAACTAAGGACCCAAAATGGGTGGAGGGTCAAAAAATGAAAATTCTTGCCCTTGGACCAAAATTAACCTAATTTTGTTTGGAGAGAGGATGAGGGTAAATGGTTTGGGGAACGGGTTAGGGAGTCCAGGGGAAGGGTCCAGTGGCAGAGGGGGAGACCAGAGGAACCCCTTGGCTAGCAAGAGGCCCGCCGCAGCTAGTTTATTTAATTTAATAAGTTCGATTTTTTTTAAGTAGTAATGTAGAATGAAAGAATTACCGAATGTTTTCATTCCCAAATAGACCCAGATTGCTAAGGAGCTGAGAGCGAGGATATATCCGCAAATGGCCTTCCATTCGCCTGTCGGGGCTTTCATTTCAGAGAATGTCTGACAGAAACTCGCTCTATACAGCGCTTTTTTCTCTTCGAGTGATAATTTTTTCCAATCGCCCTTTTCTTTTTCATGAAGCACTTGTATATCGGGAGTTGTGGGCTTGAATCGGATAGCCGGCAACGGGAAATCAAGTCGGTCAACATAGTTGGGCTGTCCGTTGTAGCCGTTGCCGACAATCTCGCGGTTGCCGATTTTGGCGACGGTGCTCATCGCCGACACCGCTACCTGGGCCGGATTTTGGAGGCTCATTAGAGAACCGGGCCGTTTCGACAACACGCGACATAACATGCGATTTGCCAGCGCCATTCTAAAATTAAAACAAACAAAAATTAATTCAACTATTTATAAATCAAAAAACAATATAGTTAAACAACAATAAAGTGTGATTTTAATTTTTAAATTTAAAAAAACAACAATTAATTCAAATATTTATAAATCAAAAAACAATATAGTCAAACAACAATAAAGTGTGATTTTAATTTTTAAATTTAAAAACACAACAATTAATTCAACTATTTATAAAGCAAAAAACAATATAGTCAAACAACAATAAAGTGTGATTTTAATTTTTAAATTTAAAAAAACACAACAATTAATTCAACTATTTATAAATCAAAAAACAATATAGTCAAACAACAATAAAGTGTGATTTTAATTTTTAAATTTAAAAAACCAAACAATTAATTCAACTATTTATAAAGCAAAAAAAAAAATATAAACAAACAACAATAAAGTGTGATTTTAATTTTTAAATTGTAAAGTTTTTCAAAACTCGGTACACTAGCCGGTTAGAGCTGCCCAGATAATAAATTTAAAAACATATTCGAGAATTATCTTGTCATAATATCAATTTCTTATAGAAAATCGACAGAGATGAAAGGGATGCCCACCACAGGGAGGGTTAAGACGCAGAGTGTCATTAAAATTTCCGAGGGGGGGGAGTGAAAATTATTGCATTTTAGGACTTCCCCCTAGTTTCATGAAAAGTGATCCCCCTGTGAGTGGCACCCCTGGAGATGGCCAGATGGCTACTATCAGAGATTTTATAGATTATTTTTTATTGTAATAGAATATCAAAAAGAAAAAAAATGCAATCCAGGCAGTTGGGTTGCCCACCGAGGTGTAACATGTAACCCTATCTGACATATAGCAACAAGTATCGGCATTTGTGTTCTATATTTAATTTCTTGATTTTAATGTAAAAAAAAACCCCTTAGTTTATCAACCTTCAAGTTATAGATTTAAAGAATAGAATGAAATTGAAAAAACAAATATAGAGAGCTGTTTACTTGTTTATTTATGCTTTTATCGTAACAACTTAAAATCATTGTGAAAAAAATATATTTTCTCCCTTTTTTTACCCCAAAGGTTAAAATATTTCTATTTTCAAAATGAATAATTAAATAGATTCTATACTTTCTAAATTCATATATTACTGCTGAAAAATACAGATAAATATCTTATTAGGGTTCCGTACAAATGTAAAAGGGAACTCAAAGTGTCGATACAATATTCGGATGTCTGTTTGTCAGTCTACCTATCAGAGCTTGAAATATACAAGAAGTGCCGTAACCAGACAGGTGCACCCGCACAGGGCTCAGCCTGCCTAAAGAGCCCTGAAAATGTCCTCGAAATAAATTAAACGCATAGTAAAAGGGATAAAAAATTAATTTGCTGAATCCTAAACATGATTAACCCTTTAACTGCGGATATTTTTTGTAGAATCAAGCGCAAAAAAACGCTGATAGCAAAAATTAGCTTGTTTATATACCACACACGCGTCTGGGGCAAATTTTAGCATTTGGTTTATAAACCACACCAGCAGTTAAATATTTTAATAATAAAATGAAATTTTTAGGGAAATATTCATTGTTTCTTTATAGGCTAGATACGGCAATACAAGTTATTTCGCTGAAACCAAAAATGCACTTTTATTTTGCCTCAGAATTAAATAAATACTCGCCCACACTAAATTTGTTAAAATAAAAAAATCAAGTTAATTTTAAATTATAATTAAATAAAAGGGTTAATCTTAAATTTGAACTCTCAATATATATATTAGGAAAAAAGCTAGATAGATATTTTATGATCATTTTCAAAAGGAAATGCGGTTTTGATAAGGTATTTTTTTTCTTTCTAGATAATTTAAACAACAACCTCTAACAATTTGTAAGCTACCTCAACCTAGAGATCGCAAATCATATAAATTGTCTGGCTAATTTATTTTACAAATTTACAGAGAACGCTTACTTTGTTTAAACTTACCTAGGGCTAACTAAACCCTAAAATTAGAAAAATTTCTATTTTTCCACGATTCTTTCACTAATTCTCAAGTTTTTTTTTTTTTTTAATGATAATAATTATATTTATTAAAAAATTTAAGCATTTTTTTGAGTTTCTTTTTTTGAAAAAAAGATGGAAATTTTTTCAAAAATCAACCCAGACTTATACTACTAATAAATTAATTTACTTAAGGACCAATTATAGATTTTAGAGAAAATTTGATATGCAAGGTAAAAATATTTTTTCTAAAATCTATAATTAATCTATAATTGGTCCTTAAGTAAATTCATTTATTAATTATATTTATATTGGAAAAAATCACAATATTATCTTCTATTGAATCCCAGTTTTGATGGGTATTTTTTATTACATGACAGAAGGCTTGTATTCACACCCTGAAATTGAACCCAAGTGATAAAAAGTTTGACTGATAAAATTAGAAAATTGCTTTAGAAAATCTAAGTTTTCTTTCAACTTCTAATTTTGATAGTTTTTTCAAATGATAATATATTTATATTGGAAAATAATCACAAAATTATATTATTATTATAGGTTATATTTCATTTTTAGAAATAATGTTAGAAAGGTTGTTACCCTTTTCAGTAATTGAGCCCAAGTGTCAAAAGGCTTGGCCGAGAAAATTTGCATATTTCCTAGTTTTTCACGACGTTTCTTTCATTCTTCTAATTCTGAAACCTTTTTCAAATGATAATATATTTATATTGAAGAAATTACAAAATTATCTTCTATTGAATCCCAGCTGTCAGAAGGGTTGCAGCCCCCTCCAGGAATTGAACCTAAGTGTCAGAAAACTATCCGGGGGGTATTGACTGTCCTTCGAGGTGGAATCAATCTGACAAATTATAACACCGGGATAAATTCCAGTCAAAGATAAAAAAATTATCCATCCTTTAATTCAACATTCCAGTGATTGTAAATTTAAACAAATGATATAGGTAATGTGACCATACGTCCCGCTTTTGCAAACAGACCAGCCAGATTTATATACACTGAGAAAAAATGTGAATTTTTTGAAAAATCATAAGAGATCTTATTTGTAGAGCGCTCAATTATCTACAAAAGTCAGTTCTAATCTTATCGATAAAGAAATAAATTATGTTGTGGTAAGAATATTTAGTTTTTCACGCCTAAACTGCTGAACCGATTTTGAAATAGGCTACTTTTGGTAGCGAAAATAAAACTGAAGGGGGTGTGAAATAGGGGATGAAAGTTTGTATGGGGAACCAATTATTTCTCAAGTTTAGGATATAAAAATTCATCATAACTATACTTTGGACCAGAAATAAAGAATATTTCTGCATTTAAGTACCAGCTATGCTTCTAGTTTGGGGTTAAATGGTCGTGTGTGAATTTCCGAAAATTATTTTTATACATTTTTTTTTATTTATATACAAAATTCCGTATAGGCAAACAATATTTCAAAATGAACGATTTTCCAGTTCCATTAAATAATGAGAATGGTGATTGTTGCAATAATTAATGTTTATTTCTCTGTTAAAAATAAACATACATAATGATGAATAAATATTTATAAATAACAATAAGGAAATTGATAGGGAAAAACTGTAGAGTTAAAACCAAAGCAATTTTTCTTGATTTTAAAAGTCAACGTTTCGGTCTTGACGAGCAATGTATTAAATCCAGGGTAGTTTTGCAATTAGAAAATTTGTCAATTTTTATTTCATTTTTTTTTCACGATGGCTTCTGAAATCTGAATCTAAATCGTCTTCAAACGTCAATGAAAAAGGCCTTAGATCTAAAAGCTGAAACGTCGCAGTCGTAAATAAACTAAAAATATTTTAATGTCATTTTGGCTAGTCGAACCAAATTGTCAATAAAAATTTATTTTGAGAATCAAATTTTTATTTTACTATAAAACTAATATTAATGGGCCATTAAAAAAAACACACAAACTTTATTTTTAACAATCATTTGATTATTATATAAAATAAATAAATTAAAATGTAAAAAAAATTAAAAATAAGCTATCGATTATTTAAATAAGAATTTAAGAGAATGACTTTTAACAGAAATTAAATATGCCTATGACATATTTATATTTTTTCTTATATCAAAATTTAAATTATTAAATTTAATTGTTAGTTTAAGGTTATGATGTTATTATAAAAGATTAGATTTTAATTATCTTATAATATCTAAGAGGCAGTGAATTAAAGTATCAATGTGGAAAAATGTACATAACCGATTACGTAAAGAAAAAGAATATATATAAATACATTTGCTAAATATACACATATATATATGTGTATAAAAGTATTAAAATAAAAAAAAAAAAATTAATTTAAAGAGAATAGAAAACTATTTTAAAATTAGAACGGAATTGATTTTTGAGCTAAGCTCGGTAATCTGGTTTTAAATGATATTAAAAAAATAGTAATATTAATAATAATGTATTTATATATAGTAAAATAAAAATATCAAAGATGTTTTAAATTATATTTTTTATTGGATATTATAGAATATTATTTAAAATAGTTTTAAATGAATATTTCTACGTACTTTTTCAAGATCTTATGGTCAAGATGGCTGGTTAGGAACCTAGCCTCGCTACAAGGTCTCCCTAGGGGAAAAAATAATCTCGCTCTTTTCACTTTTTAGTCAAATCAATGTCTTCATTAACTATTTTTTAATTAAAAAAAACTATTTACTGATATTAATTATTTTCTATAAGATGTAGAAAATAATATTTTAATAACCATCAAATTAAATATAAAATTTATTTATTAAATTTTAATAAAAAAAAGTATATAATTTGGGGACCAAAAATTAAAAAAATGTATCCATTTAATTCATGTTAATTTATTTTAATAGATATATATATATATTGAGAATAATATAATTAATATATATTTACAATCAATCATAAATATATGTAAATATAATAAAAGCGGTTTTAATTTAAATATAAGAAAATAAATTATGTGATGGCAATAGAAAAAAAATGGTGGTGGGGAGTTTTTTTATGCGATACCTATTGTTGCTTTTAGAATTTTAAATATATATTTTTAATTTCCATTTAAATATTTATTTAATTTAGAAATTTTAGTATATCTTTTAGGGGCCAAAAACAGCCGGGAGAATTATTAGAAAAGCGGGATATAAAGAACCCACTCTAGGGGAGTAGTCGAGTATAGTTCACCTTAAGAAATTTGGAAAAAATGAATAAATAAAAATTTGGTATGGGTGTCAGACGTAGATTATGACTGTTAAGAGTAAAATATCAACTATTAAAAAGAAAAAAAAATATATTGTCTATAGTATGTCGTCTAAACATCCCCCCCCCCCCCTCCAAAAAAAAGCAACTATAAATTCTTATTTTAAATTCAAAATTTTTAGTCTACAACGGCTTAAAGAGCTTTAAGATTTATTTAATTTAATTTTTTTGAACAAATCCCGTATAGCAGTATATATATATATATATAATGTTGATTATTGTTCTTTATTAAAGAATTGTGTAATTATTCATTATATTAATCAAATCAAAGAAATATAAAATTATAAATAAACAGTTGCAAATCGGTGACAAAAATGTTGGCGACAACCTTTTTGTAACGGTTGCATTATAATCTTTGCGACTATAATTTAACGTTAATACAACGTTAATAGACTGATGAAGAGGGCAAAGCCCTCGAAACTATAGTCTCGTTATAAATAATTAAAATTTATAATTCCAGCAGAAGACACACTCTTTTATTGTCTCCTTCAAGTTAATACAACAGTTGCAAAACGGAAAAAAACGAGACGCCCCCCCCCCCCCCCACGCACACGTAGAACTTTATTTTCAATTTTAAAATTTTTTTAAAAAATAAATGTTTTTTTTTTACAAATTTCATATCTCATATTTTAAGTTCATTAAAATAAAAAAAAAAAGAATTGTTATAAATTCCCTGTCGATTTGGCCGCCGTTTTTTGGTCTCTGCGTGCGACGCACGTGTTGCACTCCCGCCAGGCACGGACCTGTATGGGGGGGGGGGGTTACCCCCTGGATCCGCATGAAATATTCAGCATCTCCTTTTAAATAAAGAGCTGTCCTTCCTCCCACATGGCACTGGCTCATAGTTAAAACATGCAATGCTTTGTTGATGCTCAATTTTGATATATTTATGTTGATGATCAATATGTTATTTAGAACATTATTGTATTATTTAAATAAAAATTGTTAATTATTGTATTCAGTGTGAAAACAATGAATTTATGGGGTCAAATTTGCATATTTTTTTGTTAAATGATTTGTTTCTAATTCCGTTTTGTTTTTTTTGTTAGAGAGCTTGAAAAAGTCTCAATATGGAAAGAAAACTTCGATTTTAAATTGATTGTTTATATTTTCCCCGAAATTTTAAGTCCTGTGAGAAATTTATTTTAAAATTAACAAGAAATTTCTCGGTTTTCAAGATATTTTCTTTATCTAGTAATAATTAATAATCAGTAGAGATTGTGGTGTTGGTGCAAGGTGAAACATCTTTAATAAAGATAAGTATCCTTATTTATACTATCTTTTTATTCATAAACCTACGTTTCGGAGGCTATTCCCTTCTTCTTTCGTCGCTTTATGAATTAAAAGTTAGTATAAATTATCTTAATTTTTGGACTGCCTCATCAATATCCACTCATTTCACATATCAGCCCGTCTCCAAAAACTAATTCAATCTAATTAATTTAAGGTTCCAAATTTACATATATTTTTTTTTTTTGTTTCTAATTCCGTTTTGTTTTTTGTTACAGAACATGAAAAATTCTCAATAAACAAACGAAACTTGGCTTTTAAATTTATATTTTGATTTTTTTCGAAATCTCATCTCCATGAGAGAACATAATTTTAAAATTAACAAGAAATCTCACGGCTTACAAGATATTTCAAGGTAAGTCAAAGAGTATTGTAGTTTTTATATCTACACAACAATTACTTGCTTAATATTTATTGTTATTAATAATTAAATAATGAAAGACAAATTATTTATTTTAATCATAAATATTTATTGAAAATTCAAGTTATATGACAAATTGAGATCAAATCGGCGCTGGACGAGGATGGTATATCTCGTTAAGTTGCTCATCGAAGACTATCCTACATGTCGAGTTGTAGCTGCTCGGATCCCTTGAGGGATTCCCCTAGGCTGTCCAAACCGTTCTCGCCGAAAGAAGCTTCTGGGAGGCTCTAGGACTAAATTTTTTTCCCATGAGAGAACATAATTTTAAAATTAACAAGAAATCTCACGGCTTACAAGATATTTCAAGGTAAGTCAAAGAGTATTGTAGTTTTTATATCTACACAACAATTACTTGCTTAATATTTATTGTTATTAATAAGTAAATAATGAAAGACAAATTATTTATTTTAATCATAAATATTTATTAAAAATTCAAGTTATATGACAAATTGAGATCAAATCGGCGCTGGACGAGGATGGTATATCTCGTTAAGTTGCTCATCGAAGACTATCCAACATGTCGAGTTGTAGCTGCTCGGATCCCTTGAGGGATTCCCCAGGCTGTCCAAACCGTTCTCGCCGAAAGAAACTTCTGGGAGGCTCTAGGACTCATTTTAAATAATTTATTTAAACATAATTTTAAATAAGGACTAAGAGACGACCAATTAGGATCGGAAAGGGCTTAAAAAAGTGACTCGTCGCTTGTTCACTTTTGTTTTTAATATTTAAAGATATATATATAAGTATATTATATTAAACAAAAAAATTTAACAGTAATAATAAACCTTTAAATGCGAGGTATATAAAAAGTTAAACATAGTATAATTATGTATAAAAGTTGATATTATTTTGAGTTTACAAGGCCAAAAATTAATTTTAATTTGAATTAACAGAATACATTAAGAATGAAATGTAGTATATTGTGAACGTTTCGGAGGGAACAAACCCCATGCGAATTTTGTTAAGGTATACCAAAAAGTGAAATTTTCCATGCCGTTTTGTAATATTTTTTATATTTGTAGTAATAAAATTAACAAAGATTAATTTAAATACATGCGAGGCAAAAAATTTTATATAGAAATCAAAATTATTATTTTTATTTGAATTAACAAAAAACATTTTTTGGAAAGAAAGTAAGTAATATATTATGAAGTTACGGTGGAGAAACTAAAGAACGGGACTTTTTTATAGGGAAACTTCGTCAGTTAAGATCTTTATTTTTATTTCACAACCTCCTGAGTTGATAACACACACTTATTTAAACAAATCTTTTAACTACCATTTTCCTAAGATTATTATTAATACAATTCTGTGATATGGTTATGGGTTTGTTCTATCTATTTTACTAAAATTTCCATAGAAAATTATATTGTGAAGGTTTAGTAGGACATTTAAACGAATTTTATTTCCACAAAAAAATAATAAAAGAAGTAAATATTTCGCTCCTGTACGTGGAAAAGCTGAAATCTTGTTTATTTAATTTCCACAGCCTCGTAATAAAGCCTTAATAAGTGAGTCCAATAAATTATTTATCAAAATTATTAATACTATTTATTATTATGTTGTGTGATTATGGTTTAATCTTTCGATTAATCAATAATTGTGTAAAGGAATTTTTACTCTATTACAAAAAAATAATAAATAAATAAAAATAATACTAATAATCGCTTAAATAAATGTTTCGCCCGTCTTTAGGAACCTTAAATGTGTATTTCGTCGGCTGATGTATTGTTTATATTTATACGGCCTCTTGAATTAATCACTTGATCCTAATAAACAATCTCTTAAGTATCAAAATCATTAATACTATTTATTATAATGTTATGGTCAAACGATTTTACCAAGATTGTGTAAAATTTATTTAATGGGGCCTTTACGCGAATTTTGCTTCAATAAGAAACAACAACATCGCTTAAATAAATGTTTGTAGGAATCTTAAATGCGGATTTAGTCAGCTGACATGTTGTTTATTTATTTCCACGGCCTCTTAGAAAGTTGATAATTGAAATCAAATAAACAATCTTTTATGTATCAAAACTATTATATGGTTTGCTCTTTCGATTTAACAATAAATTTGTGTGTGTTTTTTGTTATTAAAGTTTTCTTGAGGCCATCTTAAGTTTACCCCTTGACATTTTCCCTTAGATTTGTGTAGATATGTGTGTGTGTGTAAATTCTCTCTGGGTTTTTCTGCGATTAACGTTTGTGTGGATCAATGTTCCATAAGTGACGGTGTGTCTGGAACTTGTGGTTGACTTTGTGTTGTATCCATCACGCATTCAACAGCCAGACGCTCAGTCAAGCCGACCACCCCGGTTCGTTTTGACCCTGCTTTAAGAGAAACAAAAATTTTGTCTAATTTTGTCGTGGATTAGTTTCCATATATGAACTCATTAGCTCGTTCTACCCCTTCAACCCCCTAACAATAAAAAAAAATAGTAGAATGTATCAAAAATTTGACGTAAAACCAAACCGAAATAAGTGAAAAAAAAATACTCTTTCCTATTTGAGCATTTTAGCTCAGACCCCAACACCCAATTCAAAATTCTACCTAGTATAATTGAGTTGTCCATTTCCAAAACCGGCTAATTGACAAAGTTTGTTCATCATTTAAAATTATTAATTCACCGAAACTGCAACAAACAGTGTACGGATTCATGAAAAAGTTTCACTTTTTTCTCCAATTAGGGGCCGTCCATAAATTACGTCACACGAATTTCAAGATTTTTAGGCCCCTCCCATGTGTCACCTTGTCACATTTTCATTGAGACCCCCTGTATTGTGACGTCACACTATCACTTTTATACCCTATAATTTAATAACTAATTGTATTTTTTTTTTTATAAATTAAACTCAACTAAAGGGATTTAATTTATTTTAAGTTTAACTTTATTTTTAATTTATGATGGGGTTAAAATAAGAGATATGCAGCTTTTTTTATTTATTTTTTATTTATGAACACCCGATAACGTTTCGGCTACTGGCTATAGCCCTCTTCAGAGCGGGAATTTGTCAATTTTTTTGGATATTCCAGTCATCAGATAAAATTATATACAAGAAATATACATTTTAAAAAGAACCGTGTTTGGTGGCCCTATTTTATTTAAATTGAATTGGCTAAGGGGCCAGTAAGGGGAAAATAAAAAGTTGAAATAAAAGTCAACTTCTATTTGTTACTTTATTTTGGGCAGACGTAATCGATATTTTAACAACGTTTCGAGCGCTATACCGCTGCTCTTCATCAGTGCACGTCAACTGGAAAAGATCATTGCATGTTTTAATTTTTTGTTTTAACATTTATAATAAATTTTTTAAAGGGTGGAAATGAGGATTGTATACTACTCACCCAAAGACAATAATAGTCTTAAAAGTATTACATCTTTTGGCCTTTTGTATTTACGTGTTTTTATGACTTGGGTGAGTAGTATATAATCCTCATTTCCACCCTTTAAAAAATTTATTATAAATGTTAAAACAAAAAATTAAAACATGCAATGATCTTTTCCAGTTGACGTGCACTGATGAAGAGCAGCGGTATAGTGCTCGAAACGTTGTTAAAATATCGATTACGTCTGCCCAAAATAAAGTAACAAATAGAAGTTGACTTTTATTTCAACTTTTTATTTTCCCCTTACTGGCCCCTTAGCCAATTCAATTTAAATAAAGAAATATACATATGATATATACAAAACCATATAGAGGGTATTCGCCAAAAGCCCAAAAGATGTAATACTTTCAAGACTATTATTGTCTTATTCTGTTTAAGATGAAATGCAAAGTTAAAACGGAAAAAGACAATAATAGTCTTAAAAGTATTACATGTTTTGGCCTTTTGGCGAACACCCTGTATATGGTTTTGTATATATCATATGTATATTTCTTGTATTTAATTTTATCTGATGACTGGTGTATCCAAAAATTTTTTTTATATAAATATTGACAAATTCCCGCTCTGAAGAAGGCTACAACCAATAGCCGAAACGTTAGCGGGAGTTCATAAATAAAAAAGAAAGAAAGAAAAGCTGCACGACTCTTATTTTAACCCCTTCAAAAATTAATACAACTACAGCTATAAAGAATTGCTAAAATAAACTTTATTTTTATTCATATCGAAGGAGACAATAAAAGAGTATGTCTTCTGCTGGAATAATATATTTTTTAATTTATTTATAACGTGACTATAGTTTCGAGAGCTTTGCCCTCTTACTCAGTTTATTACAATTGATTCATTGACGAAGAGGGCAAAGCTCTCGAAACTATAGTCTCGTTATAAATAAATTAAAAATTTATAATTCCAGCAGAAGACACACTCTTTTATTGTCTCCTTCAATTTATAAAAATTCTGCTACTCTCGGAAAAAAACTTTCAATTTATTCATATCATTTAACACATTATTCACTATTACTATTATTATTTAATTATACATAAATTTTTATTATTAATAAAAAATATATTATTTTTATCTTATTCTCCAGTCTGGACAAGCAATGTGACTTTTGTGACATCACAATTTTTAAGACCCCCCCCCCACCGTCACATTTTATCACAAATCTGAGATTCCCCCTCACGTAATTTATTGATGGCCCCTTAGTGACAAAAAAAAATTATAAAATAAAAATATAAAATAATAATAATAAAAAAAAATTGACCTTATTTATTATTTATTTAAATTAAATTATAAGCCCATAAAATAAAAAAAAATAAAATAAAATAGGGGTAGAGGGCGCGTAGGGTAGAGAGCTATCTATCTATATATATATATATAAATAGGAAGGATAATAATAATATACATACAATAAGAGAAAATCGTTGCTGGTAATACGTGAACATTTTTCTCATTTATTTTATTATTAAATTATTTTTAACATTTTTTTTTTATTATTATTATTAATATTTTTTTCATTCTTTTATATGCATAGTAAAAAAATATAATAATTATTACTTAATAGAAATATGTATAGGTATATATATATATATATATATATATATATATATATATATATATATATATTAGAAATACTTATAACCTAGGCACAAAATGTGTGTGTGTCTATATATATATATATATATATATATATATATATATATATATATATTGTATATTTATTTATTTATATGTAACATGAGAGAAGAGAGTGAGTGAGCAATTTTTCTAGTTGGAAAAATGTTTCACTCGTCACCTTCGGCAGATCGTTTCGTGCCTCTATGGTCCATTTCGTCCATTTGCTCGTTGTTGCAGGCGGCGACAGTGGCCATAGCGTCCGCCCTCATCTCCTTGGACTCTGCAATCATTTCCTCAACACTACCTGTCATCTGGAATCCCGGAATATATCGTTTAAACAACGACGGGTAACTATTGCTATACACATTCTTATATGCTTTATGGAGATTCGTTATCAATGATTGGGCTACATCTGGAGGGATGGCGAATGGCGTTTCAAGCAGCGTTGCGAGTTTATCTAAAAAATACAAAAAAAAGGGGTCAAATCTAAGTGGGAATTACTGTTAAAATATATGTATAATATTGGCACCTCCGATATGACATCAGCGCCACTCCGGTGTTGGCTATCTTAACTTACCACTCACTTCATTTTCTACTCGAGTTCATGTAACTTGCTATATATTGCTTTTTCCTCATGTACTATTCTATTTTATTGTAATATGTGCAACCTCAATAAAACGCTTTATATATTTTATCTATGAAATTATCTATCATTGTGATATTCCGCTATCCACACCTTTTATACCTCTTAACATCAGGCGCGGATCCAGACCTCTGATTTGGGGGGGGGGGGGGCGGTCGCCGGTATTTAAGATCTACTTTTGATCTCGGAAGTGTGCCGCGATCAGAATTGTCCGAGCGGGGGGGGGGGGGGGTCGCCCCCCCCGGATCCGCGCATGCTTAACATATACCTAATCCCACCCAAAAATAATTCTGTAAAAAAACAGGCCAAGTTGGAAAAAGTAGTGAAATCGAGGGTGCAGCCAAGTTAAATTCGACAAGAATAATAACACTGCTCAACAAAAATTAAACAAAAATTTGTATCCGTAAATGTAACAATGGATTCCAGTAGAGTTTTATATGCTGATTATTATGCAATTTCTCGATTTTTTACAACAGGTCTGAGTTTTGAGATATTTCGGTCAAAACGACGAAAATGGCCATTTTGACCTATTTTCGAGTCCCATACTATATAAGATTTGTCTAGATTAATTTGCAACAACGCTTAGCTTCCTTTTTCCGCCACTAGATGTCCCGGCGATCAATTTCAAACAAGATCGAATATGGCCCGGTCAAATTAAAAACTTTATATCGAAATTGAAATCACAGATACATGAAATATACTCTAATCAAAAGAGTAAATTTTTCTGATTAATCGTTTGGTTAATCGTATCCATAATTTAATTAGTTTTATATTAAATAAGACGTACACGTTTCGTCATTTTATTTGTGACTTTCTCAGCAACTTAATTCTCAAATCAATTTCCGATAATTATGTGAAATATTCTATCTAAAAAAATTGGAAAAGAAGAAAAAAGAATGTTTCTCATAATGATATTGGACAATTGAGTTGAGAAATAAATCGCTGAGAAAGTCAAAAATAAAATGACGAAACATAAGTCTTATACTATATATATTTGTAACAACGCTTAGAGAAATTTCTCTAAAAAAATTACCCTCTTGGCTAGAAATCGAACCGACGAACTCTTGAACTAAGGGCATGAGCTCTAGCCATTAGACCAATGTAACATTAATATTTATACTTTGATTTTTGTTACTAAAACAATATATATTTGATTTAGACTTTGTGTCGAGATAATATTGTATTCATTTGAACTCGAATGAAAATGAAAAATCACCAATAGATTTTAAATTAAGAAACATTAAATATATATTAATTAACGAGGCAAATTTGAAATATAATTCTTATTTGGACTCGAATTTTGAAATGAAAGACTCCAATTCATTTTAAATTAAGAAACATTAAATATATTGATAATTGTTCCCCCCCCCCCCCCCAGGCCACTCAAAAATTAAAGAGGCGAAACTTTTAAGAGACGATGTATTTTCTGTAGTTTACGGGTATACATTTGGAGTGTGGTTTTTTAAGAGGAATAAGATTTTTGGACCGAGACGCTGCCCGCCAGGGCTTTCAGTCCGGAGGGCCGAGCTTCGAGGGCGTGCCGAAGGCACCACGAAAGCTCGTTAGATATTAAGGTAGTTCTTTCACAAATGCAAAAATTCAAGAAGTCTTCGAAACTTAGAATATTAGTCATTAAAAGCATAATACACACACTGATAAAATTTGAAGACGATTTACCAGACCAAACATTAAATAATTGCGATTAAAAATGAAATTTTTTACATATGGTAGATTGAGAAAGGGTGGGAAAATGATCATTATTTTATTTTTTCATTGAAGGACTTTCACCATCATTGATGAAAAACTAATATTTGTTGGAATAATATATTCGGAGTAACTTAAAAAAAATTGAAATTATTTACCACGTAGTTTTGATAAAAATAAAAAAAAACATATTTGGGCGATTATTTTTAGTGGAGGGGATATAAGCACAATGGCTTGGAAACGATCCATTCGTAAATAGAAAGTAGTAGCGTAAAATGTACACTCACGTTAAAAAACATAACCTAAAATTTTAACACCCTCCATATTTATAGAGTGGTTACGAGGCTAAAACTTTTTGTGTGGATTGTCGCGAAAGAACCTCCTTCAACAGCAATATTTGAAATCAAAATTAGTTATAACTAAAAATCTAGGACCATATGTTATTTTCTATGTTTATTATCCTTTATAATAACGTAGTTTTAGTTTTTTAGTTATTACTCGAGCTCTAATTGAGCTACAAACAAGTGGTAATTTGAAAATCAAAGAGGAAGCTGTTTTCTATTAAGTCAACAAAATATTGTAATTTCAAATATTGCTGTTTAATATCTAATATATAAGAATAATAAAAAAATAGAAATCTTTATAAAACAATCTCGGAACGTTTATTTTGAAACTTGACGTTTCGAGAGAAATTCTCCCTTTATCGTTAGAAATTTTTTATAAAAATTGAAAAAAGAAAAAAAAAGTTGTTTTCGCTAATGTTTCAAAAACAACCCTAAGTAATTAAATATTTTGATAACAGGCAATTATACAAATTGTCCTGATGACGAAATTACCTTTAATTCAAATAAAAAAAATAATAATATTTATGAAAAATTATTTTTCGCTAAAATTTTTTTATAAACATTAGGAAAAACAATCCATATCTGACCCTTTTATTAAGCGAATTTTTGATATTTAAAATTTCGATCGTTTCTAAGATTAATCTTTTTTCGAAATTATGTTCTTTATCTAAAATTTTTGGATTAGAAAAGTCAACATTGTGTTTAAGGTTAGTAGAATTAGCGAAAACAACTTTTTACTTTACCATACAGGGTATGGTCAAGTATTGTAATCGTGCATGAAAAAAGTGTTTTTTTTCCTTCTTTTTTTCGAAATATCTCTTTCGAGATAATAATTGTTTTGTTAAAATGTCTGTTAGTCTGTCTGGTTAGTCTGTGCGTTACCAAATTTTTGTGTACGAGCTAGCTCAAAAACTAGTGTGAATATCGAAATCAAATTTCACACGTAGTTTTGGTCCATTGAGATTAAGAGCTGATTAGATTTTGGTGCATATCTGACTCAAAATTAAGGGGTGGAGGGGGGGGGGGTTAAAAATTAAAAATCTAGGTCGTGTTTGAGCAAACTCAACTATATTTTGTATACATAATGATTAGTAGGTCCCCAGGAGTCTAAAAAATGCAAAACTAACCGCCCGAAATGGGGCGGGGGGGGGGGGGGGGGGGCGGGGTCATAACAAATTCAACCAAATTTTGTATGCATAATCAGTGGGTCCCCAGGAGTCTAAAAATGCAAAAACTAACCGCCCGAAATATGGGGGTTGGGCGGAGAGGTCAAAAAATGAAAATCTTGGCCATTTACCAAACAACCAAATTTTGAATACATAATCAGTGGGTCCCAGGAGTCTAAAAATTTGAAAACTAACCCCCTACATGATTATAAATAATTTTATTAAATATTAAATATAAGTGAGGGGGCAGGTTGTATGGTAAAGTCAAGTCGATGGCCACATCAGAACACGTCAGCTTATTTTTTTCTTGTTACAATTTTTTAAAAAACTTTCAGAGAATTTCTCCTGAATCGTTTAGTTTCCGAGATTTTTTATAAAGATTTGTATTCTTTATTATATTAAACAATCAACAATTAATTTTTCTTTTCTATATAAGTATCTATATCTCGAAAATATTGGGTCAAAATGGTCTTTTTCGTCGTTTTAACCGATAATATTTCCAAAACAATAGCTAATCGGTAATTTTTGAATTTATTAGGTGGAAATACATAAGAATCAGCTATTTTTGAGCCCGAAACATTTTCATTGTTGGGCAGTGTTAATTAAAACAAAGATGTGAGTGTCTTTTTGGAATTTTTTTCTTCAAAAAATCAACTCACTGGGGGAACCAAATATAATATATTAAAAAAAAAAAAAATCACACACACAATTCTATGGTCACAATATCTAAGATTTTGGTAGAAAATATTTTTATTTCAGCTCTGTATCTCAAACGAATTCTGAGCTCCAGGGGGTCAAATTAGAAAAACAGTCCAAAACCAAATCTCAATTAACAATAGGTCAAATACTGTAGAATTATTTTGATTATTTAAAGAGATCAGGAACGAGGCTTGATGAATCCGGTGGAAGATGGAATCCTTTGAGAATGATGGTTATTTTCAAAAATAAAAAATCTTCATCATGGTTGTTAATTTATTTTATTTTGATCATGAATTTTGATTATTTATGTCCATCGATTAAATTATTAAAGTTGTTATAGGGAAATAAGGACTATATCTTTTATGCAGATAATTTATATTTTATTGCAAACGTTTCGTCAAATTTGAGCCCTGAAGAAGTCAACAAAGTTGACGAAACGTTGGCAATAAAATATAAATTATCTGCATAAAAGATATAGTCCTTATTTCCTATTACAACTTTAATACTGTAGAATGTTTTTCTAATATTTATCAAAAAATTTTGGAGAAAAATAATTTTTCGTAAACATTTATTAGCTAATTTCATAACCAATACAATTTGTATCATTGTCTACTTATCAAAATATTTATTTATTTAGTGGTGTGTAGTTGCTTTATATTCATTTCATAAAGAAACTTTTTTTTATTTTTTGAATTTTTTATCTATGATAAACTGAGAAATTCTCATGAAACGTTTAGTATTTTTTTAAACTTTGAAGATTGTTTTTAAATAAAATATTTGTATATGAATGCTTCACTTGCCAAATCGACTTTCTTAATTTTATTTAATTTTAATGTCAATATTCAAAATAAATTTCTCTAATAATAAGTTTTAACCCCACTAAATGACAACAATTGTGGAAGTCTGTCTATTTATTATTACTTGGGATTATAGTCCTCTGCCTCCTATGATTAAATCAATTATAAATTTTGCCCAAAGTCCTAGAATTGTAAAAAAATTTATGTAGTTCTCACAAGCAGAGATTAGCTGAGGCAGAGAGAGGTCATACCACCCTTGTTAAGGTTTTGACTAGGTTTCCTTAACAACTTATGGCAAATGCCGGGATGGCTAATGCGCCGCTTGCTCCTGGTATCGGGTTTTTGTGCGGAATTTTTAAATTACTTTTTGTCTTTTGATGGAAATCTATGGTTATGTTATTTGTTAATGAACATACATGTAGAGTTGAAATATTATTATAGAAATTTTTAATTGCGCTCATATTCAACAGAGATGCAATGGTCAGTCCACTGGGTTCCACGACCTAAGACCCTTCCAGTCGACAAACAAACTCTTGCAAAGGTATTTTCATTCTTTTCAGTACACAAAGATCATTGTCTGAAACTTGAGTAAGTGAAGCGTGAATAAGGTGGAATCCCATTATCCCCCTACGTGCCTGTTTGAATTCCACCCGTAAATGATCATGTTTGTCACGTGAAGTTATTTCCCCCTCTACCCTTACGAGACGATGTCGACGAGAGCTTTGGAGACACAGGCACTTGCAGTCTGACCATCATACGAGCTACACTTGCTAGCGAGACTTCCAAGCAGTCACACGAACACACGCATTACGATACACGATAGATTCACCCCCTTTACGAACTCTCTTAACGAATTATGTCTTTATAATTAACGCCCTTCGAATGAAAGTTGTCATTCACCTGTATATAGAATATTATACTTGTTATCTTTTAATAAATATTTTATCTTAAGTGAAACTTTTATTTGATAAATCTCCTACCCTAGACACAAAACGCAACAAGCCACACGGAATCCACACGCAGGGATCAGTGAAGAGTTCAGTTCCCACATACATTTCTATTTTTTTTTTTACTTGTTTATTATTTGTTAAATTGTTGTAATTAATTTGTAGTGATGTTTGTTAATGTATTGTAGCTAGAGATTGTATTGATGTTTGAAGGACCTAGCCACCGAGGATTTGTGCCTCTAAGCAGCCCGAGGAATAAAGATTTATTTAATTGAAAAGTTTTTGTTTTGCCGAGAGTAGCAGAGTTGTTGATTCACAAAAGAGAAACAAAGAGGTTGTCCTCTGCTTGATGCAAATAAACATACACACATATATATCGAGATGATATATCTGTATATATATTATTTATTTGTTTGAGACTATAGTTTCGAAGACTTGGTCTTCATCATCAGTCTTTCTTCAATTATAAATGTTTTTCATGGAGTCAATATCATATGGATATTGAAACCTTGGTGTTCTTTCGTCACTGCTGGAGGGCTAGGAACTCCTAACTTCCTAGCCCACCAGCAGTGACGAAAGAACACTAGGTTTCAATATCCATATGATATTGACTCCATGAAAAACATTTATAATTGAAGAAAGACTGATGATGAAGACCAAGTCTTCGAAACTCTAGTCTCAAACAAATAAATAATATATACAGATATATCATCTCGATATATATGTGTGTATGTTTATTTGCATCAAGCAGAGGACAACCTCTTTGTTTCTCTTTGTGAAAGATTTATTTATTTATTTAATTTTTTGGCCATTGAATAATAAATAATGTAATAATCCAAGTACATTTTTCATCGCATTTCTCCACTTTTTGTTTTATGGAGTTAATCAATTTGGCAAGCATTCATTTATTTATATACTATATATAAAAAAAATCAATAAAATTTTTTCAATAAATTATGGATATATAAGTATAATAAATAAATTATATTTATCTAGGATTTGATAAATTCGTGGTTCTACCACACGGTTTTTATATACATCTAGCAATTCCAGATCTAGATTTTGCTTTTGCGAGTGTTCAATGTAAAACTTATTCTGAAAAAGAAGAGAAAAAAAAATTAGAAATTATTTCATCAATATTAAATAGGTTTTTACCCGATGCCAATAAATAATAAAAATAAATAAATAATTATTAATATTGTAAGAAAATATGATTAAATTTTTTATTAATAGTAACCACTCGGAAAGTTTTTTATTCATTCCAGAAATCGATTTAAGGATTATCTGGTGAAGAATCATTTTTTTTTTAATGTTAGTTTATTACGCAATAAATATATATACATTTTTTTCTTAGGTCCCCTAACATTTTAGGGCCTTGTTTTAATATAATTCTTTTTAACCTACATTGCCGGCCATCCCGATTACTTTGCAGCTCTTTGATCAAATCTCTGAATAAAAACTAAAACTCTTTAGTATAATAGAATTGACAAATTTTGGAAGTAACAAAATAATTTAATGAGAATACATAAGTGATGCCTAGTAATAATAAAGTTTCGATTTTTCTAGGAAGGCACTGGCCCCTTTGACCCCTAACTACGCCCATGCATACACCCAAGATGAGTTATTATAACATTTCAATTCAACAACAAAACAATAATAATAAATAAAATATAAGAGTAAAATATAAAATATATAAGACGGAACCCCGATTAAAGGCTAAAGTCGGTTTACTATATGTATTCAATCACACTTGGAGTAGCCAGCATGAAATCTTCGTTGTTGCCACTATTAGTCCAGTCAAAAGAGACATTTAAGCTTGCAATAATTTGCATAGAGCTGAAAATTGGTACTGGTCTTAAATCCACTATTACAAATGAAATATCATAAATCCCCACCCTCCCGACCTCTGCAAAAAAAATTTGTCAAAGGTAAAAAATATCGGTTTTTTGCATTTTTCTCGTAAATGCTAAGTGTTATCGTAAAAAAAATAGGTCAGACAAAAGTTGTAGATCATGTAATTCTCTACAAAAATTGTTATTATACTTTTTTCTACGAATCACTATTCCTGAGATATCGCGATTTCAAAAGTTGGAGACGTCGTACTCTACATAATGTGCAAAAAATGCCAGTTTTTCCTTCATAAAACGAAAACCAATCATCCTAGAAACTTGATTTATGTCTCATTCTCTAGGATATTTTGTTCACTTGAACGTTTACTTGGAACACTTTTTTGTTAAAACTGTTAGATTTATAGATATTCAGCATTTTCCATGACACTTTTGCGGATCCCGATCATATCTTATCCGGAAAATGCTGGATATCTATAAATCTAACAGTTTTATCAAAAAAGTGGTCCAAGTAAACGTTCAAGTCAACAAAATTAGAGAATTGCATGATCTACAACTTTTGTCTGACCTATTTTTACGAAAACACACCGTTTACGAGAAAAATGCGAAAAACTGATATTTTTGACTTTTGACCCTGGATAAATATTTTTTGCATAGGTCGGAAGGATGGGGGATTTTTGATATTTCATTTGAATAGTGTATTTAAGACCTGTACCAATTTTCACTTCTGGGTCATTCCATGTCAACTCAACACACCCATTTTACCTCACCACTTTAGATTTTCTTGAAATTTGGTACACTGATATGCTGTGCTAATATGAATAAAAATACAAAATTTCAAATTTTTATCTTGAATAGTTTTTTTATACGGCCTTGTGAAGTTTTCAAAAAATCGCAAAAAACCACGAACAAACAATTTTGAAACTGCTCTAAAAGCTGTCTCAATTGAGTTAGAGAGGTGGGACAGGTGTCATTTTGCAGCTTTTTTAATGCTCTTTTCAGAGACATACAACATGACATAGGCTGTTATTTAATTAGCACAGAGTGTTTATTTCATAACCATAGTTTAATATACACAAAGTGATTTTTCATAAAATGTCGTTTCACTACATTAAAATCATTATAATTTGGTCAAAACTGGGTAGGTATTTATGAAAAACAAGAGTCAGTAATAATTTTTTTAAACATAGACCCCATTACCATCCCATCATTGTACTTTGCATAGTAGTTTATAAAAGTACTATCTATTTACAGAATTTTTTTGAAAATTTTAAAAGTGGTACTTTTTAGAAAAAATCAAAATCAAAAATTTGATTTACATTTTGAAAAAAAAATTTTATTACAACCTATGTCATGTTGTATGTCTCTGAAAAGAGCATTAAAAGCTGCAAAATGACACCTGTCCCACCTCTCTAACTCAATTAGGACAGCTTTTAGAGCAGTTTCAAAATTGTTTGTTCGTGGTTTTTTTGCGATTTTTTGAAAACTTCACAAGGCCGTATAAAAAAAACTATTCAAGATAAAAATTTGAAATTTTGTATTTTCATTCATATTAGCACAATATATCAGTGTACCAAATTTTAAGAAAATCTAAAGTGGTGAGGTAAAATTTTTATTTAAAGTGTGTTGATTTGGCACGGAATGACTCTTCTATGCGAATTATTGTAAGCTTAGTATTTATTTTTGTCTATTTTGACTGGACTAATAAAATTTTTTGACGTAACATTTTGACAAAACAGGTAATATTTCGTAAAATATAATTTTTTAAATGTTCACTATATAAAGCATTCTTGTAGACCAAAACGCCATGGTTTCGCTCAATTTTTTTTATCAAAATAATTCATCCGTTTTTTAGATATTTTGAAAAAACAAGGCAAAAAAAACAACACATTTTTCATGCACGATTACCATACCTTGTAAAATTTAAATCGATTTAAAAATAAATAAATATATAGTTACCAAGTAAGAGAATATGGGGCATATTTTTTCTATGGCAACAAGGAAATTGTCCAAGGCATTATTGAAGGCAATAATATCTTGGACAACCTCCTCATTATTTCGTATGCCATTTGGTGCCAGCGCTTTATTCGTTTGCTCGATATTCATTGTACATTGATCCACTAAAGCATTGTATACGGTTTCCGCGTGGCCATTGCATACGGCCTTATAAACAATCCCGTACATTTCTTGAAACGAGATCATGGCTCCGGGCGGATCAGCGAGAATAATTGCAACACCCCGAGAGATTTGCGCCCAGAATTCTGTCATGAACTGGTTATAAGCTGGAAAACAAAAAAGAGGTAAACAGTATATTAATTGGTAAAATATAATTTATATGTTAAAAAAATGAGATTTGTGTCCCAAACTCTACTAGCAGGCGAAATTTCATGATGCTGGAATGATTAAAAGTACCCTATGGGTTTTGATGACCTGTCAGTCAGTGAGTGCCAAAATTATCTATTTATTTAAGCTATATTATTGAAATTTGGTACTCTCTTCAATATCCGCTGCAGCGCGCAAGCTTGGTCTCCTATTTAGGTCTAGACGCTGTTATACTCCCAGTCAACTTCTTACACTGTATAAGGCTCAAATTCGTCCGTGTCTCGAATATGGCTCTCATCTGTGGAGGGGTGCCTCCAAGCATTCTCTTGCTACACTGGATGCAATTCAGAAGCGAGCAATTTAACTAATAGGAGACCCGGCTCTAACCAACTCACTCGACTCCCTGGATCACCGAACAACCGTTTCTGCCCTTTCCCTGTACTACAGATACTATCACGGTGTCTGTTCAGTCGAACTGAAATCAATTATCCCCCCTAATGCCCTCTTTACAAGAAACATGCGGTTTTCAAACGCTCAGCACCCCTTCGCTGTCAAATTGGTTAAAAGTCGAACAAGCGCTTTCGCCAGCTCTTTTATCCTTATGACCTCCAGAGACTGGAACTCGCTCCCTGCCACCATATTTCCCGCGACTTATAACCTTCAGCTATTTAAGACCCGTATCCACAGATACCTTCGACCTCCGCCCAACCCATAAAATTCTTTCTTCTTCTTTTCACGATGGAGGGGCCAACCCAGGCCTTTAGGGGTTGCACCTTTTGGTGTAACTCTTTCTCTCATCATTATCATAAAAAAAAAATATGGATTACATAATTACATGTGTATAATTTCAGCTTTGTATCTCAAATGGATTCCGAGCTGCAGGGGGGGGTCGAAATTGGCTCGAAATGGTTCTTGTAAATAGCGTAAAGCGTGTACGACCAAGCTAATGCTCAAATTTGGCCTGCGCACCCTGTGCGCTTTGATAATCTTAATGTTTCAAGGAAGTTTATAATTTTATGTAGGGCCCAGTGGCGGATTTAGGCCTAGGGCATGCGCGGATCCAGGGGGGGCGGCGATGGGGGCGCCCCCCCCCCCAAGCATTGGAGATCAACATTTTTTACATGTTTATTTAATTTTTTTTTATAACATTAAATTTAAAATTTAAGAAAATAAAATTGTGTGTGTGTGTGTGGCGTCTCTGACCCCCCCCCCCCCAAATCAGAGGTCTGGATCCGCGCCTGGCCTAGGGCGGCAAAAAGATAGAGAATAGGTTTTGGAGAAATTTGTTGAACTTTGGGTCCTTTTTAAAAAATGGTTTCAGAATCTTATTTTTTTATTTTGAGTCAAAAGAACTGTACTTTTAGCATTCATATAGAAATTCTTAAGTTGATCGGGGCTTTCAGTAATTGAGTAAAAACAAGGTAAATTTGCTTAGGGGGGGGGGGGCAATAGCTATGGACTTTACCCATAATTTAGTAAAAATATCTCATGCAGCTGAACAAAAAGTTTTTTTTTTTTTTGAGATCTGTGTTATTATAATAAGTATAGATATATAAAGAAATTGAAAAAATTGACTAGTTAGGGTATACCTCTATGACAGTGGGGCCATTTTTTGGCTTCTATCAATCCAGTCCTATATAGGGCTTGAAATCATAAGACAACTCTTTCTGCTCACTTGAATTACATTAAAAAAATGTTAATATGAATTCTAGGCAACTTGAATAACAATATATAAGCCAGCTTGATCGCAATAATAATGGCTGAAATATGTTCAAATACAAATTTTCTATTTATACTTATATATATTTAAAATTAATAGATACGTTGTAGAAAGTTCATCTTGCTATTAAATTGTTCAGAATTCTATGCAGATTATTAATAGTACCTGGCCACTGTACGATGCTTGGTAACTTGTTGCTTCAGTTAAAATCTATTTAATAACCCCCACCACCACCACTTCACCCCACCCCACCCCCGAAACCACTTCCCTCGCCGCCCGTACCCCACCACCACTGCACCCACAGTCACCTCCACCCTCGCCCAGTTTTTGCATTTCAAGTCTTGTAGTGGCCCACAGATTATGTGTATATATGTATACGTATATAAATAAATACCTTATAATAATTTTTTTTAATTAAATAACAATTTTTGAGTTTATCAATTAAATTGCCAAATTCTAATATAGAAAAAAATACGTTTGTGGGATTTAAAACTCGATTTTTAATCAATTAAATTCTCTAACTTTTAATATATAACATACAATAATATTTGTAATTATCTATTAGTGGAATTTAAAATTAGAAAACCAATGAATAATTAAAAGGAAACTGAATAAAAATGTAAATATACATTTTTATCGAGACAACCACCTGTGAATAATTATTTCAATTAACAAAAAACCCATCAAAAACAACTTAGCCGAAGATGAGACTGTGACAGATCGAATGTCCAACACAAAACCCTCCTAACCCGTGAATTTCATCCAAATCGTTAGAGCCGTTTTCGAGAACCCGATTGGATATATATATTTCCAAGATTTGCTCGTTTAATATAATAAGATAAGATAAGATATCTATATAATCTTGATCGAATACGGCGATTTACAGATTAGTCTTCAAATATTGAAAAGGAGGACACTTTTCGGGTGAGGACAGAGCTTACAAAAGGACTGTCCTCCTTTATAGACCGGGAGCTGAATGAAGTTGAGTGTGCAAAATATGAGGACCCCATTCTATAAATAGTTTTGAACTCAGAAAAGCTTGCAGATAATGATTCTGAATGTTGCCAGGAGGTTTCTAGGTCCAATTTTTTTTTATATCCCATCCCCTTGGATATCGAGTAAATGGACTGTACAAATGCTTTACAACAATTATAATTGTTGTTTTATTGAAAATATCCAATTGTTTCTTATGATTAAAGATACTTATAGCTACTCAATAAAAAAAAAAAAATTAAAAATTAAACAAGAATTGTTGAAAAACAAAATTGACATGACAGGAAATGATACATTTTTTCAAAAAATCGCAGTTTCTCCTTCATAAAATGAAAAACAATCAAGGTAGAAACTTGATTTCTATCTCATTCTCTAGGAAATCTTATCTACTTGAACGTTTACTTGGATCACTTTTTTATAAAACTTCTAGATTTATAGATATCCAACATTTTACGGACAGGATATGATCCGAATCCTCAAAAGTGTCAAGGAAAATGCTGGATATCTATAAATTTAAAAGTTTTATAAAAAAAGTGGTCCAAGTAAACGTTTAAGTCAACAAAATCTCCTAGATAATGAGATAGAAATCAAGTTACCAGGATGAGTGGTTTTTATTTTATGAAGGAAAAACTGCGATTTTTAGAATATATTGAACATTTCCTGTCATCTATAAATCTAAGAGTTGGTGTTCTAAGCGACAATCCAGTAAATGTTTGTTTTCCATTTTACTTAACAACCTATCATCATTTTTAAAAAATTATAATTAAAATGACCCTTAAAATGGCTCCATAGCATGTACTCCATCAATTTCCTTTATAGGTAAGAGCCCCCCTCAGATGAAAAAAATTGGACCAAAAAGATGACCGGCAACATCCAGATCATTAATCTTTGAGCTATTCTCAGTTAATATTAGTAGATAAAGTGCGGTCCTCACATTTTGCATACTCACTTCCATCCAGCGCCTGAACTATTAGGGAGGATGATTGGTCACCTTAATATATGAAGAAAAAAGAAATTGAAAAAATTGACTAGTTATGGTATACCTCTATGACACCGGGGCCATTTTTTGACTTCTATGAATCCAGTCCTATATAGGGCTTGAAATTATCAAGACAACTCGTTCTGGTCACTTCAATTACATTAAAAAATGTTAATTTAGACTTCTAGGCAACTTGAATAACAATATATAAGCCAGCTTGATCGCAATAATAATGGCTGAAATATGTTCAAATACAAATTTTCTATTTATATATATTATTAAAATTAATAGATACGTTGTAGAAATCTCATCTTGCTATTATATTGTTCAGAATTTCATTCAGATTATTAATAGTACCTGGCCACCGAACGATCCTCGGTAACTTGTTGCTTCAGTTAAAATCTATTTATTAAACCCAGAACCCCCACCCCACCCCTGAAACCACTTTCCCTCGTCCCCTAACCCAGTTTTTGCATTTCAAGCCTTGTAGTGGCCCAGAAATTATGTGTATATATGTATAAGTATATAAATAAATACCTTATAATAATTTTTTTTTAATTAAATAACAATTTTTGAGTTTATCAATTAAATTGCCAAATTCTAATATAGAAAAAATACGTTTTCGGGATTTAAAACTCGATTTTTAATCAATTAAATTGTCTAACTTTTAATTTATATAATAATATTTGTAATTATCTATTAGTGGAATTTAAAAGTAAAAAACCAATTAAAAATTAAAAGGAAATTGATTTTATCGAGACAACCACCTGTGATTAATTATTTGAATTAACAAAAAACCCATTAAAAACAACTTAGCCGAAGATGAGAGCCGTTTTCGAGAAACCAATTCTATATATACTAGTATATTATATATATATATATAAGATAAGATAAGATAAGATATCTATATAATTGATAGAGATTTTCTTTAGGAGACGGACTGGTATAAATATGCAATTGGATGTTGATGAAAGCAGTCCACGGTGGTTGTAAAAAATAAGACTATAGAGGTTTTATTATTTTACATTTATTTGTTAAACCGACGTTTCGGAGATTTATTCTCCTTCTTCAGGGTAACAAAAAGTCAATGAAAGTAGTTCAAAACATAGTTACTTTCTGTCTCCTTTGACAATGCCAAAAAAACATTATAAAATTTTTTTTTCATCTCGAATAGAAAAAAAAAAAGTTGAATTGCTTTTTACTTTTTTTTTCTATTCGAGATGAAAAAAAAATTTATAATGTTTTTTTTTTTTTGACAATGCCAAAAAAAAAACATTATAAATTTTTTTTTTCATCTCGAATAGAAAAAAAAAGTAAAAAGCAATTCAACTTTTTTTTTTTTTTCTATTCGAGATGAAAAAAAAATTTTATAATGTTTTTTTTGGCATTGTCAAAGGAGACAGAAAGTAACTATGTTTTGAACTACTTTCATTGACTTTTTGTTACCCTGAAGAAGGAGAGAATAAATCTCCGAAACGTCGGTTTAACAAATAAATGTAAAATAATAAAACCTCTATAGTCTTATTTTTTACAACCACCGTGGACTGCTTTCATCAACATCCAATTGCATATCTATATAATCTTGATCGAATACGGCAATTTACAGACAAGGGCGGATCCAGGGGGGCGGAGGGGGCGATCGCCCCCCCATAGAGGCCCGTGCCTGGCAAAAAAAAAAAAATTAAAAATAAAGTTATATATATGTGTGTGTGTGTGGGGGGCGGCGTCTCTGCCCCCCCCCCCCCGCTTGGACAATTCGATCGCGACACACTTCCGAGATAAAAAGTAGATCTTATATAAATCGGGCACCTTATATACATTCACCCCCCCCATAAAAAATTCCTGGATCCGCCCTTGTTTACAGATTAGTCTTAAAATATCGAAAAGGAGGACACTTTTCGGGTGAGGACAGAGGTTACAAAAGGACTGTCCTCCTTTATGGAGAACGATTGGTCAACTAATATATATTATAAAGAAAAAAGAAATTGAAAAAATTGACTAGTTATGGTATACCTCTATGACACCGGGGCCATTTTTTGACTTCTATCAATCCAGTCCTATATAGGGCTTGAAATTATCAAGACAACTCGTTCTGGTCACTTCAATTACATTAAAAAATGTTAATTTAGACTTCTAGGCAACTTGAATAACAATATAATAAGCCAGCTTGATCGCAATAATAATGGCTGAAATATGTTCAAATACAAATATTCTATTTATATATACAATTTAAAATTAATACGTCGTAGAAAGTTCATCTTGCCATTAAATTGTTCAGAATTTTATGCAGATTATTAATATTAAAAAATAAATTTAAAAATTTGACTAATTATAACTCAGGTACCATTTGTTGATTTTTGTTTTATTTTCTCATATATTATATAATTATCAAAATATGTTTATACTTACATATTTCACTATAACTTTCTAAATTCTATTTTTAAAATACAATTGGTTAATTAATAAGAGATAGAAATCTATACTTACGTAGCTTTTTAATAGGATTAGTAGCGCTTCGTAACATTTTGTCCGTATATGAATATATATAATATATAAAAAATCTAGAATTATCCTATTTTATTTTTGAAAAAATACCCAATATTATTATATTTATATAATTGTGAGTATATTTAAATACATGTACTAAGATCTAGATTTTGAAAGATTTTTAATAAAATCAACACAGAACATATCTTATTGTATAAATAATAGATAATCAATTCTTTAACATGTATTTAGTACATATATATTATAATATTCACACGTATATAGTTAATATAAAAATATAGATTTTATGAAAACACTTAATTACTTAATTTAATTAAAAGATCCTTTAAAAAGTTTAAGAGAAATGTCTCGTTGTGAAATGTGACCAACTTCACGACAAAAAATATATATTTTTTTTTAAACTTTTAAAGGAACTAGAAATTATTATTTAAATATATATTTAAAATAAGAAATATAAATTTTCCTTGATACTTGTTCTGTATCCGTAATTGAATAATCAAATTAGTGCATATGTGGGCTATTTAAAAAAAAAAGAGGATTGCTATCTTCATGTATATTATTCAACAAATGTTTGGGAGGGGGGGGGCAACAAATAGATTTTACTATGACTAATATCTGTGATTGTTCTTATCATTGTTACGCATCAATAATTATTTAGCGCAAATTTTAAATAAAAAGGCCGTACCCAGGCAGAGGGAAGGGGGGGGGGATGAAACTTTTACTGATGAAAACAAGCAGAAAACTGAAAATCAAAGAGGAAGCTTTATAATATTAAGAGAATCAAATATTTTGATATCAAATATTGCTGTTTCATTTTTAGGGTGTCTCAAAAATAGACCAAAATGGCCTTATTTCAGTGCCGGATTATAGCACGGGCGCACCGGGCTCTCGCCCGGGGCCCGGTCAGCCGGAGATATAAAAAAATATGAGTAAAGAAAAAAACATATTTCACCACGTTTTGATTAAAATACGTTTTCCTAATTTCTTATTATTTTTTCCCGAGGGGTGAACCGCGAACTAATATCGTGTACACCTACTTCCACTTCCACTTTCAATTCCAAGTACAAGACAATAGATGAAGGAGCATTATCTAATGAATTCCAAAATAATTCCACATAATTCCAAAAACGTGTACACCTAATTCCAATCGCGGTTCACACCTCGTTTTTTCCCAACTTTCCCTTCCTTTGACAAATTTTTTTGCAATATATTCAATGTTTAAATACTATAACCTAACAAAAAATAATAAATTATCTGTAAAATGTACAAAATAAAAATTAGTAAAAAAGTGATTAAAAAATTTTCTTTTTGGGGGGGGGGGGCGAAAATATATATACCACCCGGAAGAACCCTACATCCGGTACTTAGTGGGGGTGGGGGGAGGGTAGCAGGGTTCTAATCAGCCCTGTTGAGGGATGGGTTGAATTTGGGCGGTTAGTTTTTGCATTTTTAGACTTCTGGGGTCCCACCGATTATGTATACAAAATTTAGTTGAGTTTGGTAAATGGCCAAGATTTTAATTTTTTGTTTGCCCCCCCCCCCCCCCCCACACACACACATACACACATTTTGAGCGGTTAGTTTTTGCTTTTGGGTCGATATGCACCAAAATCTAATCAGCTTTTAATCTCAATGGATCAAAACTACTTGTGAAATTTGGTTTCGATATTCGGACTAGTTTTTGAGCTAGCTCGTCCAAAAACGCACAGACTAACTAACAGACAGACTAACAGGCAATTTTGACAAAACACTTATTATCTCGAAAAATATAATTTTTTCGATGTTCATTTATTTGAGATTTTTTGTAGAGCGAAATGCCATGATTGCTCTCAATTTTTTAAATCAAAATAGTTTCAGCCGTTTTTGAGATATTTCGAAGAAAAGAAGGGAAAAAAATACTTTTTTCATGCACGATTATAATACTTGTTCATACACTGTATAGTAAAGTAAAAAAAGATAGGTATATTTATTTATTTTTAAAGTAAATAAATCATAACTGAGAATCAAACATATTTATTAGACAATTTAAAAATATTTAAAAGTGAGACATCTGATGTGATAAGAGCTTCCACTTGTCTGGGTGACTGTGTTTTTGTATTTGTTTATAATGTTATTATTACGTTGATAGATAAACAGCTCTCCTACTCTCTTTATATTACTTTATTAATTTCTTAACCAGGACCGGATTCAGGTATAGCGGGGCCCTAAGCACAAAATTTTTTGCTCCCCCTGCCCCCCTCCCTCACACAAAAAAGTTTAATTATAAAAAATCTAAAAATTACACTTATTATTATCTCTTTAATAAACAAATATTTATGCAAAGAAAAAATTATTTAAAAAATTAAAATTATATATTATATTTCCGATTTAAATACATTCAATCACATCAAAAACATCAAAATCATTATAGTATTTTTATTTACTTTTGACGGTGGAAAATTGTTTCAATATTTCGTTGAAGCAAAGAGATTGCAGTTGATCGGTTTCCATACTCAGATTACTAAACTCGACTAATTTCTCCTGCCACATAGTCTTGGGCATAGAGTTAACAACAAGATGTTATTTAGGTTTTAAAACATCGGCAAACTAGCATTGGTTCCTGTCAACAACCATAAAAGTTTCACTTCTAGCCTTCTGAAGTTGTTTACCATTTTCGGTGAGAAACCCTAAAATTTTCCACTCAAATATTGTAAATTGGTGATTTCTAAAAATAGCAAGAAAATAAGCTGACGTGTTCTGATGTGGCCATCCACTTGACTTTACCATACAACCAGGGGCGGATTTAAGAGACCCCCCCCCCCACCATCTCTAAGCTATTTTGGAAATTTAGCAAATTAAATGCACTAGTACAGAACATTTTTTTTTAATTTATTCAAGAACATTGTATTTGTAGGGGCATCTAGACTTTTTAATGTACAATATTAGGCCAATTTAATAACAAAGAAAATAAACAATATGATACAAACAGATCAAGTAAGAGGCAAAAAAAATTTAAAAAGGGAAACAACAATTATATGGAACAAAAACAATAAATATACTGAATATAGAGAAAAGAATGAAACTAAAAAATGACTATATATATAGTCATTTTTTAGCTTTATTCTTATATATATATTGTGGGAAATTAATTGTTTAATTAAGTATTTAATTAAGTGAGTTTTCTTAATTTCAGTTTAAGATCATACACGTGTTTGCCAGCTGTCTATCTAGGCTGGGTGGCTGCATTCTTTCTTTTTAGCAAGCCATTGTGTCCCGTTAAGAGCTTTCGGTAATAAATAATATTATGACAACTTGTGTCGGCTGACACTCATATGCATGTGTGTATGTGTATGTGTTGCTGCTGAGGGTGAATTGACAGCAACTGGAAGGCAGTTGAAAGCGAGTGATGGTTAAGACATGTTTGTCGATGTGTTAGCTTATAGTTGAATACGGGATTTGCTTAAAGATGGTTGTTGATTTAAGTAACCAATAACGATGTATTAAGATGTTTTAACGATGACCCCCTTGACACGAATATGTATTACCCCCTTTTTGTAAATAAATATATATTAAAGAGTAAATAAGTGTATTATTTCACCCCTATGAGCCAAGGGGGTGAAGCCGCCCCACTACAAACGGGTGCTCGCGCCGGGATGAATTGTAAAAAGTTTATCTCGCCCCCTACATATATATATAGGATGTAGACAAAGAGAGGAAAAAAGAAATTTTTAATCGACTTTAATGAGTTTAATAAACATCAGAATAATACAGTCTATGTTACTATATAGTTACGTTATTCTATAAAATTTATACAATCTTACAGCGAACTTTCTTCTGTGCAAAAGAACGAATTACGTCTTCATAGTCAATTGACTGCATTATTTCTGACTCTATATGTACATTACAGAGAGTGAATTGAGTCTGTTCTCTCCTATGTTAGATCTTAAGTAATTCTTTACTCTCTTTAGCGCTGATAACGACCGTTCTGTACGCAACAGCATTCGGAACGCAATTCCTACGTTTGGATAAATGTGCTTATGGAAATGCAGCAGCAATCCAACGTAAAAACTCTTAGTAATTTTAATGAGAATGTTAAGCGATATTTGTTTAGCCAGAGATTGTGATTGCATACTTGTATGATATTTGTAATGCCTATTGTAGATCCCTTGTGATCTTTTTAGGTTGAAAAAAAAAATCCGCAACCGGGGCCCCCATCAGGCCGGCTGGGCCCCTAGGCCCGGGCCTTGTGGGCCTAGGCGGAAATCCAGCACTGCATACAACCTGGTCCCTCACTATAATATTTAATAAAATTATTTATATTCATGTAGGGTGGGGGGGGGGGGTTAGTTTTTGCATTTTTAGATTACTGTGGGCCCACTGATTATGTATATAAAATTTGGTTGAGTTTGATACAAGAGCCTAGATTTTCATTTTTTGACCCCCCCCCCCATTTTGGGGGTTAGTTTTTACATTTTTAGACTATTGGGGTCCCACTGATTATGTATACAAAATTTGGTTGAGTTTGCTCAAATGGCCTAGATTTTTAATTTTTAACCCGCCCTCAATTTTAGGTCGATATGCACCAAAATCTAATCAGCTCTTAATCTCAATGGACCAAAACCACGTGTGAAATTTGGTTTCGATATTCACACTAGTTTTTGAGCTAGCTCGTCCACAAAATTTGGTAACGCACAGACTAACAACCAGACAACCAGACAGACTGACTAACTAACAGACATTTTGACAAAACAATTATTATCTCAAAAAATATAATTTTTTCGATTTTCACTTATTAGAGCTTTTTTGTAGAGATAAATGCCATGGTTTCGCTCAATTTTTATAATCAAAATAGTTTCAGCCGTTTTTGAGATATTTCGAAAAAAAACAACACTTTTTTCATGCACGATTACAATACTTGACCATACTCTTTATGGTAAAGTAAAAATATGAAATAAGAGCAAATTCTATTAATACTTAATTAGATAAAGAATAACATATTTTGACTTTTCCAACACGATTCCTATACTACTAAAGCGCATTTTTGCCTGTCTCTGTATGTATTTATGTACCTATGATCCTAGTTCCTAGTTATTGGATAAAAAATGTTTCACCAAGCACCAACACCAAATTCCTTAAAAACTAGTTCCTAGTGTCTATTTACCATATGTACATATTAAATGGACGTGCGGCATTGGGACAAATAATGCCCCAATATATATCTATATTAGAGTGGTCTTTATTTTGGGTATTTTCGAATTTTTTCGCTGACAGAGGCTCATATGGTTCGAAATAAATAAAAAAAATATCCCCCAAGTTTCAAGCCCCTATCTCAATTTTAACCTGTGCCTCAGACCGATGCAAGTTTCCCATCTAATATTTCTTCTCATTTTTCATGTAGGTAAGTGCAATTTTAGTATTCTACTTGTTATTATTCTGTCTACTACATAGAGCTTCAGCTATAAATGTTCAAGTACTTACCTTTATATCTTTTCACTCTAGATCAAAATTTAATCATTCTTTTTTAATGCTATTTTCATTATTAAAAAAAAAACCCTATTTTTAAATGAAATTTCCAGTCTTTAAATATTTTCTCATTTTAAATTAAGCGAAAATAGTTTTTTTTTTTTAAAACACTTTTATTATTATTTATTTTCAATTTAAAGTGCTAAAGTGCATATATATTTTATTAGTTGGATAAAAAATTTCACTGTCGATGGTAACAGAATTGTTTTTATTTTAGGTTAAAAAAATAAAATGAGAGATGGAGTCTTCTGTTTTTAAATAAAATAATTTTTAATTATTTCTAGAGACTATAGTTTCGAAGGCATTGCCTTCATCATCAGTCTATCATAAATATTTCAGTATTTAGTTACATTCAAATTAAGATTTATACATTGAAAAATATAATGTTTTTTTCATGTTTCCTATTGGGAGATTAGAATATAAATAGAGGCCTGATATCGCTCTATTTATATTCTAATCTCCCAAGAGGAAACATGGAAAAAACATTATATTTTTCAATGTATAAATCTTAATTTGAATGTAACTAAATACTGAAATATTTGTGATAGACTGATGATGAAGGCAATGCCTTCGAAACTATAGTCTCTAGAAATAATTAAAAATTATTTTATTTAAAAACAGAAGACTCCATCTCTCATTTTATTTTTTTAACCTAAAAGCATATATTTTACATTATTGTATTATAAATAAATAAAATGCAACAATAAATAGGCTTCTTATTATCCAAGTCAAAGCCTCCTTGATTTTCTTTCTTCTTTAAATCGTTATTTGCCAATTTTTGTTCTAGTCATAAAGCTTTTTTTTTTATTTTACTTAGGGAAAGTGGTGTAGGTTTTAGGTGAAACATGATTTTAATTAATAAAGTAAAGGATGTGTAGTTTCACAGTGACTGAAATAAAACTTTTTTTTGCCTGAAATTGCAAATTTCTTAAGACTTATAATATAAGCTTATTTATTATTCGAATTTTTTATACTAATGATATTTCTTCATATTTTTCAGGTAGCTAAGTGTAATTTTCAATTTTATTATTTGACTTGTAATTATTATATCTACTACATTAGTGCTGCAGGTATAAATGATAAAAATACCTTTCTATCTTTTCACTATTTAGCTCAAAATTTAAAAATTATTTTTTAAGACTATTTTCCCCATTAAAAAAACCCATAATTTTAAATTAAATTTCCTGTCTTTAAAGATTTTAATTTATTGATCTTTTGTTTTTATAACGCGTTTGATTAATATTAATTTTCAATTTAAAATGCATATAAAATCATAAATATATATTTTACATTATTGTATTGTAAATAAATAAATTGGAACAATATCGAGGCTTCCTATGAGTCAAGTCAAGGCCTTCTTGATTTTCCCGAACAATAATATTAAAAAGTGTATATGGGAAAGTAATATAATCATTTTTGCTTCTTTTCAAAATATAATTTAAAATTGTAGGCTTCCTTTAATAACGTTTAAGGGTGAATTACGACACTAGGTCTACAATAAAGTGAAAATTTCCAAATTTTTCTACGTATTGACCATTTAGGAGGGCAAAAATATCAAAGTAAAATCGGAGCGAGTGTTGATATTTGAGAATGATATTATTTTTTCATCAAGATGGTGAAAGTCCTTCAATGAAAAAAAAATAAAATAAAATGTAATTGGATGTTGATGAAGGCAGTCCACGGTGCTTGTAAAAAATAAGACCATTATAGTCTTATTTTTTACAACCACCGTGGACTGCCTTCATCAACATCCAATTACATATTTATACTAGTCCGTCTCCTAAAGAAAAACGCTATCAAATAAATAAAATAATGATCATTTTCCCACCCTTTCCCTATCTACCATATGTAAAAAATGTCATTGCAATTATTTCATGTTTAGTGTGGTAAATCGTCTTCAAATTTTAACAGTATGTGTATTTTATGCTTTTAATGACTTAAATTCCAAGTTTCAAAGACTTCTTGATTTTTACATATGTTAAAGAACTACCTTAAATAGAAAATTATCTTTTTAAATTAAAAGAATGAAGGAATGGGGATACGGAAGATACAAAAATAAAATTCTTTTATTTCCTTGGTTACAATATTGTTCATTTATTTTTCTTTATTGTTACATCGATGATTGTTTTTTAATGAAAATGATAAGAAATAAGAAATGCTTGTTTAATACTCTTCGGCGCCCTCGCCTTCGCCCTCGACAGAGTCCATGCCCACCTCCTCGTAGTCCTTCTCGAGGGCGGCAAGATCTTCCCGAGCCTCTGAAAACTCGCCCTCCTCCATGCCCTCGCCCACATACCAGTGGACGAAAGCACGCTTGGCGTACATCAAATCGAATTTGTGATCAAGGCGCGCCCAAGCCTCGGCGATGGCCGTCGTGTTGGACAACATGCACACGGCACGCTGCACTTTGGCAAGGTCGCCGCCGGGGACAACAGTCGGCGGCTGGTAGTTAATACCGACTTTGAACCCAGTTGGGCACCAGTCGACGAACTGGATAGTCCGCTTGGTCTTGATAGTAGCGATGGCCGCGTTCACGTCCTTAGGGACGACATCGCCACGGTATAACATGCAACAGGCCATGTATTTGCCATGCCGGGGGTCGCATTTTACCATCTGATTCGCTGGCTCGAAACAGGCGTTGGTAATCTCCGAAACGGATAGTTGTTCGTGGTAAGCTTTCTCCGCGGAGATAACAGGCGCATAGGTGACCAACGGGAAGTGGATTCGCGGGTAAGGCACCAAATTGGTTTGGAATTCAGTCAGATCTACATTGAGCGCGCCGTCAAACCGCAAAGATGCGGTAATCGAGCTGACAATCTGGCCAATTAGACGATTCAAGTTAGTATAAGTGGGTCGATCGATGTCTAAGTTTCGTCTACAAATGTCGTAAATAGCCTCGTTGTCGCACATAAATGCACAGTCGGAATGCTCAAGGGTCGTATGCGTGGTCAGAATCGAGTTATAGGGCTCGACAACGGCGGTGGAGACTTGGGGAGCGGGGTAAATGGCGAATTCTAGTTTACTCTTTTTGCCGTAGTCGACAGAGAGGCGTTCCATCAAAAGGGAGGTGAATCCGGAGCCGGTGCCGCCGCCAAACGAGTGGAAAATCAAGAAACCTTGGAGTCCGGTACATTGATCGGCAAGTTTGCGAATACGGTCGAGGACCAGATCGACGATCTCTTTGCCGATTGTGTAATGTCCTCGGGCATAGTTGTTAGCGGCGTCCTCTTTGCCGGTGATCAATTGTTCGGGGTGGAAAAGTTGGCGGTAAGTTCCAGTGCGCACCTCGTCTGTTAAACATCAACAAGCAAATTAATTATGAGGAAATTAAAATATAGCTGATATAATTAACAACTTAAGCTAAATTTGTTTCATGTTAATGAAAGTGAAATACAGGCAGGGGTGATGAACCTTTTGGCTTACACAAGCCATGAGGAGATAAAATATACTAATTCTACCGATTTTTTTAAATCAAAAAAAGATAGTTAATAATATACTGGTGACCCCGACGTGATTGCTAAACAAGCAGCTCTTGACCCACCAACTAGGTGGATAGAGACCTGCCCGGCTAACTATATCGGTAAAGCAATCACCAAAAAAAGGAAAGCAAGGGTGTGATGTAGCGCCCCGCTGTTGCTTTGGCTACGAGCTTTTAGACAAGGCCGCTAGATGACTCAATCAGATCGTTGCGACACTTTGCATGACTGATAATATTTCAGTCATGTTTTAAGTAAGGCAATTCGATCTCGACTAATCATCGAAGGAGGAGCAATCCACCAACAAGGAGCTCCTCACCCCGCCCAGCCCGGCTCTTTACATCGCCCTGATCCAAATCATTGTTAGGTCCCCGCCAACTAGGAGGGGAGCGCGGACACGCACCACGCATTCAACCCCTAACATATACTATAATTATAACCACCAATACAAATAGGTAACCAAGAAGGGGGGGGCTGAAGTCCCCCAGGATAAGGTAAAAAAAAAAAAAAATATTTGGTAAATTATAATCAATATTTTGATTATAAATTAAGAGATAGAAAAATGATTCTATTCTCATTAAATGTTGAAGAAGTGAGATTGTTTTAATAATTGTGACAGGTGGACCCGGGGGATCTTAAAAATTGTTATTTCACAAAAGTCAAATTAAAAAATTATAGGGTATAAAAGTGAGTGTGACGTCCCAATACAGGGAGTCTAAAAGTCTTGAAATTTGTGTGATTTATAACGAGACTATAGTTTCGTTTTAAATAAAAAAATTATTTAAATCAACTATCGTGATCTCAGAAAAAAAAAGCAAACAAACCGAAATTATAAAAAAAAAATCGAATTTTTTATTTAATTAGAAGTTATTTGAACCCTTTCTTTGTTTATAGCTCAAGAAATTTTGTTTTTTAACGTTGAATTTTGTGAATTTTTTGTGTCCTATCGAAAAGAAAATCCAATTTTTTGAGTAAAAAAAAAAACGGTTTTTTGTTTTTAGCATATAATGCTAATTTTGCAACAATTGTCAACCGCCCCAACCCGGCTTAAATAATAAAATATTTCAAAAAAGGCAATATGAGATGAGTATTGGTATTTTAAAAATAAGAACTTTTTATATTTTTTACGTAATTTTACTTTTCGTAAATTTTTTATAATGTTAAATTTTGTCTTTTGTTTTTAAATTTTTGAAAAATTGTATAAATGGATTTTTTTTTTTAATTTCTGTACTTTCATAAACTGTTCTATCCCTATTTTAATGGATGATATTCTTTTTTTTTCTTCAAAATAAATACTAACCAACAACGGTGGGTTCCAAGTCAACAAAGACAGCACGGGGCACATGCTTGCCAGCTCCAGTTTCACTAAAAAAGGTATTAAAGCTGTCGTCTCCGCCGCCTACAGTCTTGTCAGATGGCATTTGACCATCAGGCTGGATGCCATGCTCCAGACAGTATAACTCCCAACAGGCATTACCAATTTGGGTACCAGCCTGGCCGACGTGGATAGAAATGCACTCACGCTAGAACAAGAACAAAATATAAATAATTAGATTAACATAATAAATCAATCGATTTGACGAACAAATAAATATATCAATAATAATTTAAAATCAGAAAAAATAAATAAATATTTTTAAAAGAATATATCAAAGTATAGACTAATTATAACCGTTTTGTGGGACGACGCCGGCGTGATTCTTTTAATTTGAAAACCCACTAATAGTTCATGACAAATAAATTTTATTAAAATCAGAAAATTAGTGGATTTCGAAAAAATAGGAACCACTGATCTAGAGAGTGAACATGGTGAAAAAACTATATTTTATTAAAATGTCTGTTTGTTATTTTCCAAATTTTGTGTACGCTCTAGCTCAAAAACTAAAGTGAATATCAAAATAAAATTTCACATATAGATTCTTTAAATTGTGATTAAGAACTGATTAGATTTTGGATGAAATCGAACCAAAAATTAAGGGGGAGATTCTTAAAAAATTAAAATTGTAAAATTTTCAAACTGAAATAAAGAAAAATTTAATTTACTACAAATAAAAGAATCTTATAATAAAATATACTATTTTTTGGGGGCCAAAATGAGGGGTTCAAAAAAATAAAACTATCAATATACATTAAAAAATAATTTAAAATAATAAAATTTCCAAAGAATAATCAAAGAAATCTGGTTAGATGATGGGTCCAAAATTAAGAGGGGGTGGGGGTGTTCTTTCGTAAATGATTATATTAAATATTAAATATAAGAGAGGGGCCAGATGTTGGTTAAGTCAGTTTATATGGTAATTTTCAATATTTCAAAAACCCACCCTCTTAATTTTTTTTTTAATTTCAACTAAAATTTAATCACCTCTTAATCTCAATACAAAAAAAAAACTACATGTGAAATTTCATATTAATATTCACACAATTTTTGAGCTAGAGCGTAGACAAAATTTGGAAACGCACAAACAGACATTTTGTCAAAATAATTGATATCTTGTAAAATATAATATAATTTTTTTCGATATTCACTAATTTCAATAAATTTTATTTGTCATTAACTATTAGTGGGGTTTAAAATTAAAAAAATTAATATTTTGTAAAATATAGTTTTCCATCTTCACTCTCTAGACCAGTGGTTTTTTCAGTTTGATCAGCGCTGTGACCAAGCAAGCCATGTCTTTCTTTACCCCTTGTTAAAAAATACCCATCCTCGCCCCGGAGCAGAAAAATTGAATTCGTTACCATCAACCATACTATATTAATTAGTCTGATTACCCCCTTCGAATAGCTATGTTACCCCCATGGGGATAAATACACCTGGGTTAGGGTACTGCAGTAGAACATAATACCTTGGTTTTGCTCAATTTTACTTTACCATACAGGGTATGGTCAAGTATTGTAATCGTGCATGAAAAAAATGTTGTTTTTTTTCCTTCTTTTTTTCGAAATATCTCAAAAACGGCTGAAACTATTTTGATTTAAAAAATTGAGTGAAACCATGGCATTTCGCTCTACAAAAAACCCACAATAAGTGAACATAGAAAAAATTAAATTTTTTTTAAATAACTGTTTTATCAAAATGTCTGTTAGTCTGTACGTTACCAAATTTTTGTGGACGAGCTAGCTCAAAAACTAGTGTGAATATCGAAACCAAATTTCACACGTAGTTTTGGTCCATTAAGATTAAGAGCTGATTAGATTTTGGTGCATATCGACCCAAAATTAAGGAGGAGGGTGGAGGGGGTTAAAAGTTAAAAATTAAAAATCTAGGTCGTTTGAGCAAACTCAACCAAATGTTGTATACATAATCAGTGGGACCCCAGAAGTATAAAAATGCAAAAACTAACCGCCCAAAATGGGGGGTCAAAAAATGAAAATCTTGGCCATTTACCAAACTCAACCAAATTTTGTATACATATTCAGTGGGACCCTAGAAGTCTAAAAATCCAAAAACTAACTCCCTTACATGATTATAAATAATTTTATTAAATATAAGTGAGAGGCCAGGTTGTATGGTAAAGTCAAGTGGATGGCCACATCAGAACACGTCAGCTTATTTTTTGATCAAAACAGTTCGAGCTGTTTTTGAGATATTTCGAAAAAAACCCTAACTTTTTTTAAGCACGATTACAATACTTGGCTATACCCTGAATGGTACATATATGATATGATATAGAAAACACATTCAATTAAGCTAAATTCAAATACATCGATATATATTATTCGAATTAGAACAGTTAACTAATAAAAATTTTTAAGAAAAAAATAAAAACCGAATTCAAAAAATTAAGTGCAACAAATATAAAAATACACTAAAAGGTATAAAATAATTATTATCTTATTTGATTACAACTAAACGACGAAATATTAACACGAAATTACTTTTTAAAGTCGGTGCCAAACAAAGCTATACCTATAAGCGGGCGCTACCCGCCAAACGTACTAAGTAAGATCCATAAAAGGTATAGTAAAGTTTGGCACCAACTTCCAAAAAGTAATTTCGTGTTTAAGAGTCGTCGTTTGTAACTAAATAAGATAATAATTATTTTATACCTTTTAGCGTATTTTTATATTTGTTGCATTATTTCTGAAGTCGTTTTTATTTTTTCTTAAAAATTTTTATTTTCTCTCTTTAGTGATGTTATTAATAGTGATTATATCATCAGAACTTGACCAAATTAATATGACACCATCCCTAAGACACCCCCTTTCGGATAAAAAAAGAACCATCGAAATCGGTTCATAAACAAAGAGGTTAGGTCTAAACAAACCTAAACAAACCTAATAAAAAAGGTCTAATACCTATGAAAAAAAATCGAAAAAAAAAATGGGACCAATCGGAAGCTAGACTGGACCCAATGCAAAAAAAATTTTCAAAATCGGTTGACAATTGGCGGAGATATGAAGTAACATAGGCACACAAAAAAAAAAAAAAAAAAAATTCAATCGAATAGAGAACCTCCTCCTTTTTTTGAAGTCGGTTAAAAAGGAAACCGCAAGCCGATAACACAAGTCATAAAAATTTCCATCATGTTTTTATCTAAAAATAAATAATTTTAATACTATGACTCATTTATTAAGTAGAATGATTGTAATAGTGGCGATATAAATAATATTTAACAGTAAATTCAATAAAATGTGAAGATGTAATGAGAAAAAAAAATTCCGAAAATAACAATTAAAATGTAGTAAATAATGGGCACGGCTTCCTTGATTAGCATTCTCGACTTGAAGTACCCATTTATGGTATTCGTGTTTTCTCTAGAATTAGCTGGTATGAATCATCCATCCGGATGATGATTATCTAGGATGAATCATCTCAAGCATTATAATAATTAAAAATAATACACGAGATTAGAAAATTACTTTTTCTATCCCGTTTTTAATTAATTAAAAGCAAAGAATATGAAAATAGCTCAATATTTTTTTAACAGCTCACAATTAAGGATGTTCTGGGACTATTAAAGAGTAGATTAACTTTTGGAAATATGACAAAATATTATTTTTAGTAAGTTAAATCTACAACTAAAATTTGGATTCGATTCACTACACCGTTTAATAATTATGTTAATTTAAATTTCGTTTGGTTGATTAGGAAATGTGGCAAGTTAAAAAATCCGATGTTAAAATATAACTTTTTCGATATTATTTTTCATTTTTAAATCTAAACTCCCTTTCTGAAGTAATCAATATACATAATAATTTCTTAATAATACAACGTTCTCAATTTTTGATTTTGAGCCGTACAATACTGTCAAATCTGGAATAAAACAGTGTAGCCACGATTTTTGTTATGAAGAATATACTTATAAGCTGCTAGGTGCATTCTGTGATAAGATATTAAAAAATTTCAAATTTTATAAACTTTTTTCTCGGATTGTACCGATATAAAACATCTTTATAAAGTAGTTGAAGAATTAAATAAGAAAACTTTATAATTCCTGTTTTATAGTAAAATTGAACTTTATAATAAACATTTCATTGTTAACAATAAAAACAACAACGTCAATTTAACAATAAAAAAGATTAAAAAATTTCGAATTTTATTTACTTTTTTCTCATAGTGTACCACCAGAACATCTTTATAAAGTATAGCTGAAGAATTAAATTAATGTAATTGATGTTTTATTAATTTCTGTAGTTACTGTAATTTGTATTGATGATTTGTTGACCTAGCCACCAAGGACTGCCTGTAAGCAGGTCGAGTAATAAAGATTTATTTATTTAAATGCAAACTGAATAATTCCTGTTTTATAGTAAAATTTAATTTTATAATAATCATTTTCTTGTTTACAATAAAATTCAACAATGTCAACAATGAAATCTAAGAATATATCTAACATCAAAGAATACTAAGTTTAAATTTTTTTATCGCATATTTAAACCATAGTTTAAGAAATGAAAACGAAAAATAATATATTAAAATAGAGATGAGTAAAATGTATAAATGTAAGTAAGCAGGTCGAGTAATAAAGATTTATTTATTTAAATGCAAACTGATTAATTCCTTTTTTATAGTAAAATTTAACTTTATAATAATCATTTTCTTGTTTACAATAAAATTCAACAATGTCAACAAAGAAATCTAAGAATATATCTAACATCAAAGAATACAAAGTTTAAATTTTTTTATCGCATATTTAACCCATAGTATAATGAAAACGAAAAATAATATATTAAAATAGAGATGAGTAAAATGTATTTTTAATTTTGTTCCTATATATGTATATTTTACGGTCTAGGCGGGGGTAGAAACAAACCTCCCCGAAGAAGCAGAAAATAGAACATGTTTTGGTGATTCTAAAATTACACCCAACTGACAGACGATCGTAAATTAATGCAGTAGAACCCCCCCCCCCAGGCCAAAAGAGTAACGATTCTTAACAAAAAACGTTAGCAACCCTCCGGAAGGACAGGCCAGGTGCGTGGGTGTTAACCCCCACAAATAAATCTACCATCTGCTTTTTAGGACACAGTCTATTATTTATTTTCTCAAAGTAACAGCTGGTTTCTATAGAGCTCAGCCAGGCAGACCGTAAAATAATCAATCTTAGTTGATCTATATTCTGTTTTTTAAATTAACTATTTTTTAAAATTTCCTTTGATAAAGGGAGGGGAATTTCTCCCGGAACGTTTGGATACCAAATAAACGTTTTCACAGTTTTTTTTATAAAAGAATTGTACATTTTCATCACATACTAAAAAGCGAGGGGTGAACCGCAACCTAATATCGTGTACACCTACTTCCACTTCCAAGTAGAGGACAATAGATAAAGGGGCATTATCTAATGAATTCCAAAATAATTCCAAAGACGTGTACAGTTAATTCCAATCGCGGTTCACCCCTTGTTAAAAACAATACATTTTTTCAACTATACCTATATGTATATTATAAAATGTATACAAATTCTTTTATTAATAAAAATCCAGACATTTCTGGATAAATTCTCCCTTAATAATAAGAAAACCCCTTCTTCATAAATTGGCCCCCTACAAAAAAAAGTATGATAATTGCGGGATAAGAAACATAAATGTCAACTTTTTACAATGATTTAGCCTTGTAGAGCTTTTTAGAAACCCCTCCACATCACTTTGCCCCAAAATTTTCGATTTTTCTGGAATTTAGAAGAGTAACACCTTTATGCCCTAAAATTTTCAATTGTCTACGTTCACGAAAAGTGCCTAATCAAAGCAGTTAGCATTTGATCTAATCAGGGATATAATATATAGACAAATATAGGTTGGTTTAAAAAAAACGTGAAAATTCATTTTTAAATCTCTTATATATATTTAAGACGTATGTAAAATATCATAAAATACTTCAAGTATTTTTTAAATATATATATCCCATGCAAACTTGATTATATTTGGTCGGCCTGAGTCAGAGTTCAAAGAATTAAGACGTTGTATTGAGTCAGTCAGCGTCTAACCTTAAATGGATTGACAATAAAAATGATTAAATGACAAGCTAACACTTCCCAATTTGGAAAATCAAGTCTTTATTGTATATAGGCATTAAATTTGTCTTGTCAGATTGTCAAGAAACAAAAAATTATCTTCTGCAAAGTGTTTGGAATATACATAATTCGATATTTCGGATCTGAACTCTTGGGCTAGATTTGTAGGACGTCAAGCCTACACCCATTTTAACTTGTCGATATGGTCTGGAGGTCATTGGATGGGAAGGGGCCTTAAATGGGTCGACAAGTAACAAGAATGGTCATAAAAGAGCCCTTCTAGGGAAATCAAGTCTGAGTAAATGGTGTGTAGGCCAAGGCGCTCTTTGATGAATCATCTTTTCAATGACACAGAATTATTTCCAAGGATCAATATACATATATATTTGATTCACTAATGAGATACATTTATCCAATCTCGATGAAATTTTTTTCAGGAAAGATCTTAAATTTATAGATGGGCTGTTTTTTGAGATTTTCTTACACAATATTTTGATGGTTGAGTGAGAATTCGAGACTGTATGTGTAGGGAAAAATTGTCCAGAAAAAAAGGAAAATTAGAGTTGCTTTAAAAAATATTTGTTTAATCTAGAGATGAGTGCTTCCCAATATGGGATCCGCGAAAATTTTGACGCCGGTTCCGAACGGCTAGTTTGGAGAGGTTGACTAGGCAATTATACTCTTGGTAGGTTGCCATTGCTTTCCAAGAGGAGGCGACTGCAAATATCTGATCTGCCGAGACTCAGTCTCGAACTAGCTTACTTCGAGTCAGCGACCCGACACTCTAGCCACTGACCCAGTCGCCTCAAATATTTACTTATGAACATTTTTAAAATCTCAAAAACAGCATTTTCATCATTACTTTTAATAAAAAATAAAATAAGAAAAACTTATACATGATAAAATATAAACATGTGAAATAGAAATTTTGACGACTAAAATATGTTTTTTTTAGGGGGGTCCGCGGATTATTTTTTCAGATTTAGGGGGCCGTGGCATGAAAAATGTTGGGAAGCACTGATCTAGATCAATCGTTTGGAAAAAAACTTCCTTTTTTTTATTGATTTAAAGGCGTTAATCGCTGGAATAATTTATTTTGTGTTGACCTTTTTTTATTTTATTAGAACTGTGATTAATTAAAAATTCTAAGGGCCGGTTGTATGTCGCAAAGTAAATGCTTTTTACCACTAACACAGGGTAGATGGTAAATGGAGGGGCTGGGATGGCCAATCAGATGACAGGAACTTTCAGGGTCTGGCATCTGATTGGCTATCCAGCCCTCCACTTACCATCTACCCTTGGTTAGTGGTAAAAAGCATTTACTTTGCGACATACAACCGGCCCTAAGTGAATGATGAATGAAACTTGTCTCAAAAATTATCATCAATTATTAAATACTACTATTGAAATAATGTTCAATTAAAACAATGACCTAATTGATTAATAAAGTTGAATTGTTAATAGGGGTGGAACAAAGGAAGCCGGGCGTCGGCCATTTTGATGCAATCTTAACTGCCAGGTGGAAATCAATTGAACCGTTAAAACAAACCGGCATAAAAAAGAATAAGGACAGGAAGTCATAACGGTTTAAAAAACAATCGAAATCACTCGATTGGAACCGAGAAGAATATTGATTATTTCTCAAGACTGTAAGGAAATCAACAAATTTTTAAAAAACCCTTTGTTGCTTTTAAACAGAAATGACATTTTCATGTCTGTTTAAATGCAACAAAGGTTTTTTTTTTTAAAATTTGTTGATTTTTTTAATTTTTAAAGAAGAGAAAAAGTTGAAGATTGTTGAATAATTGGAGCCAAGAATGTGTTAAAAAAAATAAAAAATGATTTATTGTCGCATAAGTGGAATTGTTGTTTGACTAAGGGTCAGTTGTATGTCGGTTGGTAAAGTCTTTGTAAAAGTGACAAAGGGTAAAACCTTAGAATTCACCGGCCGGATGGCCAATCAGATTACAGGCACTTTCATTCTGAGGTTTTACTCTGTGTCACCTTTTACAGACTTTACCAACCGATATACAACTGGCCCAAAGAGTGATAGAATGGGCCACTGAAGAAGTCGAAATATATCGACGAAACGTCTGGCTCATTTTATAAAATCCGTTTTTAATTTTTTGTCCAATTCCCTAGTATTCCTCTTTTAATTGTTATTTATTATGGATGCGAGTGATGCAACAATAGCAATTAATTTAAAATAATAAAAAAAATATATTGGGGATATATATAAATTCAAATCTTGAGAATTTATTAACAAAATAAAACATTTTTACTATTATGTCTTGAATTAAACTAAAATAAAGGGTGTGTAAGTCGGAGAAAATCTCAATGTCTGCATTTAAAGTTTAATATATCAAAATTCAACAATACGAAAATTTTTTAAATAAAATTACAAAAAAAAATATATTGGGGATATATATGAATTGGAATAACGAAAATTTATTAAAAAAAAATAACATTTTTAGTATTGTCTTGAATTAAACTAAAATAAAGGGTCAGAGAAAATCTCAATACCGGTATATCAAGTTTAATATATCAAAATGCAGTCAATACAAAATTTTTTTAAATAAAATTACAAAAAAAAAAAAAATAGTGTGAATATATATGAATTTATTAAAAAAAAAAAAAATAATAAATACATTTTAACTTATGTCCTAAAAGTAATTCAAATAAGAATGGGTGTGTCCGTCAGTTGGAAAAGCCGGATGTCAGAAAATTTAAGACAAAGTAAAACGGTTTAATACATCAAAATATTTAGAAGATAGTCAAATAATAAATTGATTTACAAAGAAAAAGATTTTAGGTACATTATAATAATCTATTTGTTATAATAATAATAATAAAAGCGATAAAGGAATATTATAATAATCCCATTGTTATAATTATAATACAATTACAAAAAAAAATATATTTGGGATATATCTATAATTCTACATTCTAATTGTTGAAATACATACCATATTTATAGAGTTGTGTATAAAAAGATGTGTAGATGAATGTAAAAAGTAATTTTACTTGTCTAATCTGTTGCGTTACAAGCTTTTAATGCAGCTCGTTACGAACAAGAAGTCCAAGTGAAAGATCCGACCCGATTACCGGCTTTTTATGCTCGAGCTGCGTTGAGTACGTTCAGAAAACATTGCGCCCTAGATAGAAAAATGATTAATTAATAAAAAAATATACTTTAAAATAGAAATATCTTTACTTTTAATTAATTAAACATTAATTATTTAATATTTACAATTTGATTTAGTTTTTAAATAATGATTTATTTACTTAAATTGAAGATAACTTTTTGGGTACGTTCAATAATTATCCGAATAATGTATTTTTAATAAAAATTTAGATTAAATAGTTTTAAACTAAAATGTTTTTAATGTTATTTTAATAAAATTTATTATTATTACTATTATTATTTATTAATAATTAATCTTAAAATTGAAGTTTACTACTAAATACGATTATTTGCTAAAACCGTTATTTTGACCTGAAACAGTGTGTATATTGAATTTAATATTTCTTTATGTTTATTTTTGATTGTAATATTGTATATTTAATAAAATATTATCTTATTTTTAAATTTAATATTGTATTTTATTGATTTAGGTAGATTTGTTATGTTGGTAACGGATATTTTTTTATGTCTCAATTGGCATCTTGATAATTTGGCGCATTTTCTACATTTCCTTAGAAATTTTTTTTTGGCATATATTTGAAAAATATTTAACATTTTTATGTTTTTTAATTGATATTTTAAAGAAAATAGATCATTTCAAATAATGGACATTGATAATCTGCCAGGTATTTAATTTGATATATCCATTCTTATTTGAGAGGTTAATCACAACTAATTGTTATCTTTTAGATTTTTCTAAAATCACTTCCTTTGAATGGAAGGATGAATATGAGCAATTGCTTAAAATTGAAAATAATTATGAAAAGGTATAATGACACGATTTATGAATAATAATTAAGAATTTTATTTTATTTATACACATATATTTTAAATGTTTACTTTTATTTCTTTATTTATTTTATACCATTATTGTAAAATCAACAATATAAAATTTTTATTTATGTATTATTATTCGCATATTGTTTCAATTGTTGCGTAATAAGATTTTGTTTATAATTATCCGAATTTCTTAATTTCATTTAATCACCAGAATGATATCTTTATTCTTACCCCTCTCATTAAATTTTAAAGCAAATAGTAAAAAAAATATACTTTGACATTTCTATGACATTTTGATAGACATTTGATCCAGAAGAAAGCTTTTTTCGAGGGGTGAACCGCTACATAAAATCGTGTACACCTACTTCCACTTTCATTTTCAAGTAGAAGACAATAGATGAAGGGGCATTATCTAATAAATTCCAAAATAATTCCAAAGATGGGTGTACACCTAATTCCAATCGCAGTTCACCCCTCGTCTTTTTTATTACAATCATAGCACCCGCATAAAATTTCGGGCCCGGGTCTCAAAATCTGACTCAGGTCCCTTATTAAGGAATAAGTATGTGTTTTTTATGAAGTGGAATAATTAAAAAATGACATGTCCGGGCCGGGATCTACGGGTGCACCTGCACCCTCCCTTGCGGGGGTTATGATTACTGTTAAGGGTTTAGGGTTCCGTTCAAACGTCAAATCAGGACTTGCCCGTCTCAATAAATTTTAAAGCAAATAGTAAAAAACAAACTAGTTTGACATTTTGATAGACATTTGATCCTGATGAAATCTTTTTTATTACAGTCATAGCCCCCGCATGAAATTTCGAACCCGGGGCTCAAAATCTGAATCGGGTCCCTTATTATGGAATAAAAATGTATATTTTATGAAGTGGAATATTAAAACAAAAATGACATGGCCGGGCCCGGGACCCAAGGGTGCACCTGCATCCTCCCTTGCTGGGGTTATGATTACTTTTTTTTTTTTTAATGCAATCGAATGCAAGAAGGGGTGCACCAGTAAAGATGCAGCCCCTATGGATCTCGAAAGACCCTTTGCATTACCGAAGAGAAGGGAAAGTTGATTAAGTGAGAGGGTGTAGACGTAGGTGTCTATGCACTCTGGTTTTGAAGGTTTGAAGATCATAGGTGCTGGGAAAGATAGAGGCTGGGAGAGAGTTCCAGTTCCTTGAAGTCATGGGGATATATGAATTTGCGAATGAAGTGGTCCGGCACTTTTCCAATTTGACCGCGAAAGAGTGTTGGGAGTCGGCAAAACGTGTGCTGCGTGCAAAGCATGCTTTGGGGGGAATTATTGATTTTATCTCATCAGAGCACCTGCCGTGATAGTATCTATAGAAAAGGGAAAGGGCAGAGACATCTCTTCGATGAGCCAGCGAGTCGAGGGAGTCGGTGAGGGTAGAATCGTCAATTAGCCTGACGGCTCGTTTCTGAATTGCATCAAGGGTAGCAAGAGAATATTTTGAGGCTCCTCTCCACAGATGAGAGCCGTATTCGAGACAGGGGGCGGATTTGGGCCTTGTAGATGGTGAGAAGTTGTGGGGGTTTGTAAAATCGCTTGGACCTGAATAAGAAGCCAATCTTCCTTGCTGCAGATTTCGCCACAGAGGAGATGTGTTCATTCCAAGACAGGTCAGATGCGACAGAGACGCCCAACATGGATAGGCTGTCACACATTTTCAGGGTATTCGAATCGAAGTGAATATCAGGAAATCTCTATTTTCGCGCCTAGAAATTAGACAACATTGAGTCTTATTTGAATTAAAGTTAACTAAATTTTGAGAGCCCCATTTATTCAGTTTGTCTAGGTCGAGAGTAATTGAGGAGGCAATATTGATTCGATTATTCGGGAGTGAGGGTTTGCCGTGTAGAGTGCTATCGTCGGCGTAACAATGAGTGGGGTTTGCCGTTTGATCAATAAGGTCGTTTATATAAATAAGGAAGAGTGTGGAGGAGATTACAGAGCCTTGGGGAACACCAGAGTTTGTGGAGAACGATTCAGATGATGTTCCATCCACCACAACTTTTATACTTCGGTTTGTCAGAAAGCTTTCTATCCATTTGCGAAGTGTTGGTGTGAATCCAAAGGCTGGCAGTTTGGCAAGAAGATTTTTGTGCCAAACCTGGTCAAAAGCTTTGGAGATATCAAGGGCTACAGCGAGGGGTTTCTTTTCTGGCCTCTAGGGAATTGTTCCAGGTGTGGGTGCCATAGGTTAGGATGTCGCCTGTAGAACGATTTTGTCTGAATCCATATTGCCTATCGTGAATTAATTTATTGTTCTCACTGTTAGGGGTTTAGGGGCTCCGTTCAAAGTCGACTTACTCCGTCTCATTAAATTTTAAAGCAAATAGTAAAAAAAAAAAATAGTTTGACATTTCTATGACATTTTGATAGACATTTGATCCAGAAGAAAGCTTTCCATTACAGTCATAGCCCCTTCATGAAATTTCTGACCCGGGGCTCAAAATCTGACTCGGGTCCCTTATTATGGAATATGTATGTGTTTTTTTTTGAAGTGGAATTATAAAAAAATGACATGTCCGGGCCTGGGACCCACGGGTGCGACCTGCACTCCCCCTTGTGGGGGGTTATGATTACGCTTTTTAGGGGTAAAGGGGTTCCGTTCAAATGTAAAAACGACCCTATTTTTTATGTTAGGCGGTCTCTTTTTCTTCGGCTGTCACAATGTAGACTTAATAAAATACAGATTTGAATTTTTTTTTTTGAAATTTTATGTATAATATAATGATTTTACTCGGTACGCCCGGAAGGCAGGCAAAGTAATTATTCATACACAGGTGTGTGTAATTGGTTGCCTTTCTCTATTCTATGAGCACATATGCACACAGTGGGCTGGGTCAGGTCATTTTTCTCATTGTGGGTTTCCTTTTCTTTCAGGTCATTTTTTCTCATTGTGGGTTGGTTCTCCAGGTCATTATTTCGACAAATAATATAAAATATATAGAGAGAAATAAAAACTTTTCAATTAAATAAAAAATATTTTTTTTCTACCCCCCGAAACGTTTGAATTATTAATAAACGTTTTTTAATGATTAGTTTTTTGGTAAAAAACTGTATTCATTTAATAGAATAAAAAATAATCAAGATATATATTTCAAATTATATACGCCTATATTATTTAGTTATATTATTTCAACGGTCTAATGCCTAATATATACAGTGATATAGAGATACAAACACTTATCAAACATAAAACATTATAATAATCCATAAGATATAACAATATTAATAATAAAAAAACAAAATAATACACTAAATAATAAAAAAATAAAATAATATACTATATAATATTATTTTCAGCGTTGATCTATTTATTTAATATTTTACCCAGTAGTCATTTTTCTTGACCATGGCGGTTCCCTGCCTATTTATTTATTTATTTTTATTCCTTGAAGCTACAGGAACTTCCTATCTACTTATTTAATTATCTGGTTTTTTAAATTGTTTTATTTTCAAATAATTTAACAACAATTTCTTCAAACCCAGTGACATATTCTAATTATTTATTTTTTGTTTTATTTATTTGATTATTTATTTATTCTTCCCAGTCTATTTATTTATTTATTTTTATTGTTTGGACGACATGCGGTATCTCATTTCTTTTTTCTTTTTTGTTATCATATTATTATTTTATTCTTAGTCTGCAGCCAAGGTTTTACAACCGTTCTTGCTGCTGGCCACACCCTGAGCCACCCAACCGGATCCTGAATGGGAGGATCGGAGGGCTATAAAGGGAGATGTGGAGGCCCTTTAATTATAATTAAACAATAATAAAAACAAAATAATACATTAAAATAAAACAATATTAATAATACATTATAATAACCCATAAAATATAACAAAACAAAATACTAGATTTTAATCAGTAGCTTAGTGGATATAGGAGGTAAAGCTCTTATTGAAAAGCATTGCAGTACACATGCAAAGATTCTAGGTTCGAGCCCCGGCTGATCCTTTTGTTTATAATAAAAATAGTCTTTTCTTCGTTCCCTAAATTTAACTAGATTTTAAGTTTTTTTTAATTAGCTTAATATACAATATAATGTTCATTCAGATTAGTGTTAGCTTTTTGAGCAACATTGCAGCTCTGTTAATACTTAATGAGAAATCCAGAGGGTTTTCCAATCGTTTTGACAAATTATTATAACATTGACTTATTAAATAACCAGGTCTCAATTTTGTATATTTTGATAGATTTTTTTAAATAAAGAAATCATTAACACGTGTGGTTGAATCTAAACAAAACTAGTGGTTGATTAAATAAACAAATAATTAAAAACAAAACAAGTGGTTGATTAAATAAACAATAATTAAAAACAAAACAAGTGGTTAAAAACAAAACAAGCGGTTGATTAAATAAACAATAATTAAAAACAAAACAAAGCTCGGTCTGTAGTGAAAAATTATAGGAGCACTGACGTCAGCACACTTGTTCAGTACACACTAAAATCACACTCTATGGCCATAATTTTTATGTTTTTGTTTTTTTATTACTTTTCTAGATCCCTCTACTAAATGGATGTCAATTACAAAATTTAAAAGAATTACAATTAGTACGTTTTCAATGTATGGTACAAGATGTACTTGAACGAGAATATTTTCTACGTCTAATTAAAGTGCGTAATAATAAAACGGGTATAATTAATTTCTATTCATTAAAATATGGCGATATTATACCATATTCGGTAAGTTTATTTATTTATTTATTTTTGTTGTAAAATAAATACATAAATTGTGAAATTTTTTATTTATTTCTAGGATGATCTTGAAGTGATAGAAGAAGAGAACGATGGGGATTTCCAATCGAGAGAGTGTGTCTATTGTATAACCGTACCATGTCTTAATGATTGGGTCTATAAGGTAATATATTAATGATTTAGATTTTCATTATCTGATGGAACATTATTATCTGCTGAAAAATTTAAAAGATATTCACTTCTTCGTTTTGGATATAAAAATAACAAAAAAACAAACAAACATTTTTGTACCAAAACAAACTTTCTACGACTTTTTTTTTTTAATACAATCGAATTCACCAATAAGCAGATGTAACGAAACTCTAAATTTCTACAAATGTCTGAAACTTAAGAGAAAAACAAACAATCAAACATGTTTTCCTATATAATTCTGTAAACAAGGAGCTAATAGTTTGTATACAAGTTGAAAATAATAAACTGCACGTTTGTACCAAGTTTGAGCTTTCTAACTCAAACATTATATTATGGAGAGCGCTTAGTATAGATATAAGACGTATACTTATGTTTAAATAAGCTTCATGTTTCTACCAATTTTTAGAGAATAAGACGCTGAAATTTTACATACAAATTTTTTTTTTTTTTTTTAATGCAATCGAATGCAAGAAGGGGTGCGCCAGTAAAGATGCAGCTCCTATGGATCTCGAAAGACCCTTGCATTACCGAAGAGAAGGGAAAGTTGATTAAGTGAGAGGGTGTAGACGTAGGTGTCTATGCACCCCGGTTTTGAAGGTTTGAAGATTATAGGTGCTGGGAAAGATGGAGGCTGGGAGAGAGTTCCAGTTCTTTGAAGTCATGGGGATATATGTATTAGCGAATGAAGTGGTCCGGCACTTTTCTAATTTGACCGCGAAAGAGTGTTGGGAGTCGGCAAAACGCGTGCTACGTGCAAAGCATGCTTTGGGGGAATTATTGATCTTATCTCATCAGAGCACCTGCCGTGATAGTATCTATAGAAAAGGGAAAGGGCAGAGACATCTCTTCGATGAGCCAGCGAGTCGAGGGAGTCGGTGAGGGTAGAATCGTCAATTAGCCTGATGGCTCGTTTCTGAATTGCATCCAGGGTAGCAAGAGAATATTTTGAGGCTCCTCTCCACAGATGTGAGCCGTATTCGAGATAGGGGCGGATTTGGGCCTTGTAGATGGTGAGAAGTTGTGGGGCTTTGTAAAATCGCTTGGACCTGAATAAGAAGCCAATCTTCCTTGCTGCAGATTTGTATAAACAAACTGCACTTTTGCACTAATTTTTAGCTTTCTAGCTCTGTCATACAGCCTATGGTTAAGTATTGTAATCGTGCATGAAAAAAGTGTTTTTTTTTGCTTCGTTTTTTCGAAATATCTCAAAAACGGCTGAAACAATTTTGATTAAAAAAATTGAGCAAAACTATGGCGTTTCGGTCTACAAAAAAGCCCTAATAAGGGAACATCGAAAAAATTATATTTTTCGAGATAACAATTGTTTTGTCAAAATATCTATTAGTACGTATGTGCGTTACCAAATTTTTGTGTACGCTCTAGTTCAAAAACTAGTGTGAATATCAAAATGAAATTTCACATGGTGCATTAAGAGCTGATCAGATTTTGGTTGAAATCGAATACAAAATTAAGGGGGAGGCGGTGTTAAAAATTAAAATTAAAAGTTTTTCAAACTAAAAAAAAAATAAACAAGAAAAATGAAATATACCTACTATAAAATGAACCTATAATAAAAAGAGAGAGTTATTATTTTCTTCGGGGAGGAGGGGCAAAATTGGAGGGTTCAAAAAAATAAATTTATCAATGTAAGTTGTAGTAGACCCTTTAATCGATTTGTTCGAAATTTCGCATAACATGCACCCTATATAACCTTATGAAAATGACTCACTATGTGAAAGTGACCAAAAAGGGGTAGGGGTGGTGGGAGTTGAAAATATTTTCAAACAAAATTCGAATGAAGCTGATATTTAAAATAAAATAGTCTCTCTCACCAATGTGGACCAAACTCAATCAAATTTTGTATACATAATCTGTGAGCTCTCAGAAGTCTAAAGATGCAAAAACTAACCACCCAAAATAGGGTGAGGGAGGTTCAAAAAATGCAAATCTAGGCCCCCCTCCTCCCAAACTCAACTAAATATTGTATACTTAATCTGTGAAGCTATGATTTGATTAAATATTAGATATAACATAAAGGCCAGATTTATGGTAAAGTCATGTGGAGTGGATGGTCACTAGGGTGGAACGAAAAATGTCCTTTTTTTTAATTTTTTTTTATATTTTGTATTTGTAATACTAGCCAAAATTTGCATTTTAGGTTGATAAAGAAAGGACAAAAATTTGGTTATCATATTTCAATATGTTAAGGTGCCGTAAAGAATTTTAATATTGTTAAAAATTTGAAAATTTTGAAAAAATTATTTTTTGAAAAATGTTTTTAATGTTTTCTACTGCATGTATTTGTACACAATGTAGTGGCATTCACACTACGCTGACGTCAGCGTAGTGTGAATGCAACTTAAGACAAGAAATGAATATAATCTATAGTATATAAAATTCTTTGCCTGATACACTCACTCACTCATCATCAAAACAGCCAGAACCATTGGACATAGAAACATGAAATTTGGAGAGGATATTACATCTATGACATAGGGTCTCACTAAAGGATTTTTCGAAATTCGACCCCTAAGGGGGTCAAAGTGTGTTTTCACTGATTATGCGATATCTCTTAAGGACGATAAACTATCTACTCTCTTTTTACTTATAAAAATACTAAATTAAAATATCTAAAAATTAATTTCAGGATTTTTTGAAATTCGACCCCTAAAGGGGTCAAAACGGGCAAAATATCTTTGCAATGTGTTTACACTAATTATGCATTTTCAATTAAGAACGATAAGATATCTACTTGATTTTTACTTAATAAAATTCTAAATACAAATATCTAAAAAGAAATTTCAGGATTTTTTGAAATTCGACTCTCAACTATCCAAAATGTGATTGGGGGCAAAAATTAAAACTCTCTCCTATCTTGATCAAATGTTGTAGAGTTATTCTTTATTACTTTAAGAAACTATTCCTGTAAAAATCAACTATCAAAATTGACTGTATGGGGGCGAAGGGGGGGGGGGCGGAAAATTATAGAAATTTTTAGCTTTTTTGTACATTTACTCTTTAGAAAACTGTGGTTTATTTATTTGCAAATATCTAAAAAATAATTTCAACCTCCCAAAATGTGAGTGAGGGCAAAAAATTAATACTCTCTCTGATATAGATCAAATTTTGTAATGTTAGTTTTTAAGACTATATAAAATGTATGCTGTGAAAATCAATAGCCAAAATGAGTGCGTGGGGGCGAAAGAGAAGGCAAAATATTACAAATATCGTATATATTACAGACCTAATAATCACATGCCGAGACGCTGTCCGCCAGGGCCACCTGCCCGGAGGGTCGAGCTGTAGAGGGCGTGCCTTCGGCACGCCTGGAGCAGCTCGTGAATTATATTTAAATAAAACTAAAAAAAATTCTTCTAAAAAGTACAAAATAATGTAATACTTAATCAAAAAGTATGGGGCGCAGAAACTTTTAATTAATTTCGACAAAGTGCCCCCACGCTTTTTGATTAAGTATTACATTATTTTGTACTTTTTAGAAGAGTGTTTTTTAGTTTTTTTTTAAATAAAATTTATTTTTTTTACTTTTTAGTCTTAATTATTTTTATAGAGAAATGTTTGCGGAATTTAACAGATTTAACCCCCTTAATTTTGGGTCGATATGCACCAAAAAATCTAACACCAAAACTTTATATTTTGTTTTCGTCTTTTCTACTACTAAAGCCAACTTTTCCACGCTATTATAAATAAATTTTTTTTTTTTCGTTCCATCCTAATGGCCACATCAGTTTATTTTAGCTTTCTAGCTCAAGCCATCAGCTGAAAGAATCAAAATATAAAATCTTGTTTAAATCCCACCAAAATTTAACTTTTTCCTCCAATATAACATTATTTATTGATTGTTTTTTTTATAGTCGTGGAAGAATAGCCAAAATAGAACAAGGTTAATGCAATTATCGTCCACGGCCGAATCTTCTTCATCCCGATTAAAGCGTTCATGTGAAAATGAATCAAATGATATGGAAATTGATCAACCAACAACAGCAACAACAGCAACAGCAACAACATCAAATACTGAAATCTCATCTACATCATCAATGAATAATAAAAGACAACGTGTTGAATCTGAAATAAAAAATCGTATTAATAGTAATAATTCTAATAATATCAATCAAATTGTACAACTAAGTTTTCCACATCCGCATCCTGATGCACAAGCTTGTTTAATTAAGGTAAACACACACACACACACAATGATCGATTTAATTAAATTATAACATCTCTATCTATAGCCCAGTAAATAGAGGATCCAAAAAGGGGTTCAGCTTACATTAATTGCGGGAAAAGATTTTTTTTCTAGGATCGTTTGGTATAGTGTGGGTATGCCAAATCTAAGTTTGCAACCTCGAAAGTGTGGGGGACAACTTTTGGTGGCCGAAAAACCTCGAAATTTTCGGACTTTTTCCAGTTTTTCGCTTATAACTCGAAAACGGTCCATATTTTGTAAATAACCGTCCTATAATAAATTAAAGAGAACAAAATTTCGCGTCGATTAAAAAAAATAATCAAAAATTGGTCCAGTAGTTCGATTTTTAATGGGGATCCAAAAAACAGCCCCCCCGGATCACTTTTGAATACCTACTTTGAATACAAAACTTTTTTCTTTTATTTCCCATTTTGACCATGAAGGAGGACGTTTTCGACAAAGTTCATTTTATACATTTTTAAACTAGATTAAATATTCTACAATTAAAACAAAGTTTCATCTTAATTGGATAATGGTAATCCGTGTCGCAATGAGGTTGACGTTTTGAAAAACTGCAATTTTTTGCAAAAAATCGCAATTTTTCCTTCATAAAATGAAAACCACTCTTCCTAGAAACTTGATTTCAGTCTCATTCTCTAGGAAATTTCGTTGACTTAAACGTTTACTTGGACCAATTTTTTGATAAAACTCTTAGATTTATAGATATCCAACATTTTCCATGACGCTTTTGAGGATTCGGATCAAATCCTGTCCGGAAAATGTGGGATATCTATAAATCCAAGATACAAAAATTGGTCCAAGTAAAAATTGTTCAAGTCAACAAAATTTCCTAGACAATGAGATAAGAATCGGGTTTCTAGGATGAGTGGTTTTCATTTTATGAAGGAAAACTGCGATTTTTTTAAACAATGGATCATTTCCTGTCATGAAAAATGCTGGATATCTATCAATCTAAGAGATTTAACAAAAAAGTGGTCCAAGTAAACATTCAAGTCAACAAAATTTCTTAGACAATGAGACTGAAATCAAGTTTCTACGATGAGTGATTTTCATTTTATGAAGGAAAAACTGCGATTTTTTGAAAAAAATTGCAGTTTTTCAAAACTTCAACCTAATTGCCGTACGGATTACCATTTATCCAATTAAGATGAAACTTTGTTTGAATTGTAGAAAATTTAATCTAGTTTAAAAATTTCCTTCATGGTCAAAATGGGAAAATATCGAAAAAAGTGCGAGTTTTTGCGTCATCCGGTGGGGTCGAAAACTAGAATTTTGCGCTTAAGCCCGAGCGGTTGGTCGGAGAAAAAAAACCTAAAAATGAAATTTGTAGGAAATTTTATGAACCTTCATTTTGAATAGAAAGGTTATTTACAAAAAGTTGATAGTTTTCGAGTTATAAGCGAAAAACCGCCAAAAAATGGAAATTTTCACCTTTTTTTGCATTTTCTACAATGTTGCCTCACGAAATTTTGTTGGGAGACCTCATATTTGGATTCAGCTGCCCAAAAAACATATATATGCAAAAAATCAGAACTATTCCAAAACTTTCACCATAGGGGCCCATTTGAGCACAATTTACTATAAATTAATTTGCCTTCAAAAAATAAATGGTGCCCACCGCCCGGCAGATATTCTGGAATGTGCTCTTAGGGCCAGTTGTATGTCGGTTGGTAAACTCTTTTTAAACGTTGACAAAGGGTAAAACCTTATAATTCACCTTGTGCCTGACAGGATGGCCAATCGGACGACAGACACTTTCATCTGATTGGCCATCCCGCCGATCACCAGGTGAATTATAAGGTTTTACCCTTTGTCAACGTTTAAAAAGAGTTACAACTGGCCCTTAGATTACAAAAAGGTTGGTGACCTCTGGCATAGAGGTTTTTTGAAATTCGATCCCTAAAAGACTCAAAGTGGGCAGACTATGTTTTCAATGATTATGCATTTTATCTTAAGGAGGGTAAGATATCTACTTTTTACTTATAAATAAAATTACTAAATGTCTAAAAAGTAAATTCAGGATTTTTTAAAATTCTACCCCTAAGGGGGTCAAAAGGGGCAAAATGATTTTGTAATGTGTTTACACTGATTATCTCTTAAAAGACATATATATATATATATAATATACATTCCCTCTTTAAAAATCATCGCACCCGACATGCGAAGATCCCGGGTTCGAACCCCGGGTGATTCTTTTGTCTATAACAGAGGTGGCCATAACGTGGCTCGCGAGCCGCATGCGGCTCTTCAGTCAATCTCGTGCGGCTCTTGAACCCTCTTGAATAATAGTGATTTTAAAAAGTACAGGGTGTGGCATAATGATCTACCACATTTTGAAGAGGTATAAAAAATGAAAAAATTTAACTAGAAAAAAACTAGAAAATCATAAGATGGTGTCATCTATTAAATCCGATGGAATGGAATATTTTTAATTATATGTCAGAGGGGTTGTTTTCACCCCCTCGGGAATCGAACCCGAGTGCCAGTAACAGCAATCCGGGCCATCTGGCTCACCTGCGGGATACGTGGGAACTGTTGCTGGCACTCGGGTTCGATTCCCAGAGGTGAAAACAACCTCTCTGACATATAATTAAAATATTCCATTCCATCGATTTAATAGATGACACCATCTTATGATTTTCTAGTAAATTTGAATCTATTACCATCCGCAAATTAATATCTTTCATAGAAAAAAACTGAATAAATTTTTGAAAAGAACATAAAATAATTTTTTTTCAAATGTATTTTAAACATTATCAGACAAAAGGGGGGGGGGGTCAAAATTGAAAATTCTTGCCTTTCGACCAAACTCAACCAAATTTTGTATACATATTCTGTGGGCCCCAAAAAGGCTAGAAATACAAAAACTAACCACCCAAAGGGGGGGGGGGGAGTCAAAAATTCTAGCCCTTTCGACCAAAATCAACCAAATTTTGTATTCATATTCTGTGGACCCCCAGAGGGCTAGAAATGCAAAAACTAACCACCCAAAATGGGGGGAGGGTCAAAAATTAAAATTCTATCCCTTTCCACCAAACTATGTTTACAAAATTTGGTTAGTTTTTTCATTTCTATCCTTCTGGGGATCCAGAGAATATGTATACAAAATTTGGTTGAGTTTGGTCAAAAGGACAATAATTTTTTAACCCCCCCCCCTCTTTTTTTTTGTCTGATAATATTTAAAATACATTCAAAAAAAATCATTTATTTTCTTTTCAAAAATATATTTAGTTTTTTTCTAGTTAAATTTTTTCATTTTTTATATTTCTTCAAAATGTTGTAGATCTTTATGCCCCACCTTGTATAATAATTAAATTAAAAAAATAATAATACAAAAATTAAATTAATTTCTAATGTTATAAGTAAGTAGAGCAAAAAATATATGTTACTTCATTTATATTTTATAAAATAAAAAAATGTGTCTTTTTTTTAATAAACCATTAATTAATCTCCAAACAATGTGGCTCTCTTTGAAACAGTTTTATAAATTTGCGGCTCCCAAAGTTAAGGTTAGTGGCCACCCCTGGTCTATAATAAAACATATTTTCTTTGTTCTCTAATTTAATTTAATATTATTATTATTATTTTTTTAATTTTCAATTTTATTTTTTTAGCTCTCCCATCCATTAGCTCTTCCATTGTTAAATGAAGTGATTGAAGTGGTCGGTTTTATATCCATGTCCACGCCTACGCAAATCTCATCTGAAAGCGAGGATACAATTCCTCCATCACTTTTACCACAAATCTACGGTGTATCAGTGAAAAAGTTAGAACATTGGAATCCACTCTATGATCATATTTCCTCGGGTAAGTGTATCTATTTTTTTTTGTTTTTTTGTTTATTATATTACTAGCTTCAAGGCCCGTTTTCGGCGGGCCTTTTGCTAGCCAGGGGCTTCACCCCCTGGACCCCCACGTGGCTGCTTTATTGATGTTTTATTAGTTACAGAGAATAAATATAATTGTTTTATTATAAGTCTTAAATAGATATAATTTAAGATTCTATTTAACTGCAATTTAAATGTACTTTAAAAAAAAAATAGATAAACATTTTTCAAACCTATCTTCAATTAGTTTTTTCGCAAAAAACGAAAATTTCTCGATGATTACCAATTTTATTTTTATTTTTCTCATAAAAAAACTTTGACAAAATAATTATCATATTGTATTTATTATTTGGAAAAAATAAATATTTAGAATTTGAGAAAATCAAAATACTAAATGTTACTAAATAAATACTTTTGTAATAATGCAGTATTAAATTCTTCTTCAACGGTAATGTGGTTAGAACTATTGAGAATGAATGACACTCAAAAATCTTACAAACAGGGCCGCCAACACTTGTTTTTTTTGCTAGTTTAGTTCTTTTATTGTTTGGCAACTATGTTGCCTAACCTGAATTTTTTTTGTTTTTCATGAATTTTCCAATTTTCCGGGCAACTTTTCCAATTTTTTTTTTACGTATTAACCTGAATTGGACTATTACGAACATTAAAAAAAAAAAATTAGCTAAATCGGTCCAGGCATTTGAGAGATCTGCCCTTACGAAGAAACAGAAATTCATTTTTATTATATAGATTAGTTTTTACTCAATTCTCCCGGTAATTTTATTGGTTTTATATTTATGAAACGTAGAAAAAACAATTTTGAACCATGATTTTTTTTCTGTCTATATACCGGGGGAGTTTTTTTATCTTGAGACAGTCTTATAACTGATAAACTGTGCATTATATGAAAAAAAAGTTGTTTTGTATTAAAGGGAAAACTAAACTACGCTATTGTTTGTCGACCTAGAACAAGCTTTCAAGGGTATTTCAAGGTCAAGTTCTGTTTTTTAAATAGCAACCTATATTTTTGTTTATATACCTTAATCTACAAAAAAAAAACTGAACATCTTTCATAAGAACTATTTTTTATACGACATCAAATAAACAAAATATTAAATCAATTGATCTCAAAAAAAATCCTCATAATTATTTTTAACAATTATTCAACTTAATTATCAAATAATATTGATTAAATAATTAATTATTAAATTTAAAAGTCATAACAATGAAAATAAGTGTTTATAATGATATTAAACACATTTAAGAGATTAGTCGAAGCCATGCTAAATTTCTTTGTTTCTAGATCCAAGGGTTTGGGCTGGGCGTTTATAAAATCTATCAATTAGTCAATCAGCCAGTCAGGGAAGTTTTCTTTTATAGATATATATTAATTAATGTCTTTATATTAAAAGAGGCGACTGTGGGTCAGTGGTCAGAGTGTCGGCCCGCTGTCCTAAAGTATGTTGGTTCGAGAATGAGTCTCGGCAGATATTTGCAGCCGCCTCCTCTTGGAAAGCAATGCCAAACTACCAAGAGTATAATTGCCTAGTAAACCTCTCCAAACTAGCCATTCGGAACCGGCGTTAAAAAGTAGGTATATGTAGACAGGTGCCGAAACATCAGGAAGACCTGATATGGCACTTGAAAGAAGAAGATTAAAAATTTGTCATTCTTTTTATTTTTTTGAAAAATCGTTAAAAATGCAAGACTGGCCCTTTAATATTATTTCCTTTACTAAATTAAAATATGTATATATCAATCAGAAGACATAATCCTTAACTAATTCATTCATTCCAATTAGGTTGTCATGGAAACAACAATGTATTTATTATTATTGACATAGAAAATAAATTACAAACATATTCTTCGTTTTAACTAATATACCCTAGAATATAGCTATGTACCTACTTCATAATTTATTTAAAATATATAGAATATCAAAAGTTACAAGTATCAGAAATTATTTTATATACTTATATTTTTTTTAGAATTAATAATAAAGGAGGCGGCATCACTACGACAAGATTTAAAACTATTTTTAACAGAACTTTTACTTGGTGATGGATTAGCAGCGGAATATCTTCTCTGCCATTTAATCTCTGGAATGTAAGGGAAAAACTTTTATTTATTTATTTATTTATTTATATATTTCTTAATTTAACTAGAATCTAATTTTTATAATAATTAGAAACAGTTAAGTGTTTTCAATTTAAAAAAAGAGTCATCTTTTCGATAACGTAATTTCTGAAACTCAAAACAACCAACAAATTTAAAACATTATTTTTTTTCTCCCAATGTCAGGATTATTATTATATAGAGGGGTCGAAAAAAATGTATCCACTGTTTAAAAGTCCATAACTTGCAAACTAATTGATGAAGTTGTCTTATTTTTGGTGAAAGTGTAGCTTAAAGTCCAACTTAAAGATATCACTGTAGGTGTTCGAAATGGTTACCATTAACATCCACACACAAACGATGCCGCATGCCTACTGACTGCAACGTATTCAGTTGGATATTTGCACATGAATGTACGATGGATTCTCGAAGTTCATCCAATGTGCGTGGCTTTTGTCGATAAACGACGTCCTTTAGTGTTCCCTACAGGTAAAAGTCCAGCGGAGTTAGGTCTGGGGAACGTGGTGGATACTCCACAGCACCTTACGGCCTATCCATCTTCCTGGTAGATTTTCGTCGAGATACGCCCTAACACGATTTTGGTAATGGACTGGGGCACAATCTTGTTGAAAGTAAAATCTACGGTCTCCATACAAGTCTCGGATGGCAGGTAAAATGGATGGACTTGCTGGACTTGTTACTGTTACAGGTCGTCCAGATCGTTGTTTGTGTGCATCTTTAACCCAGCCTTCGGCTTCAAATTTGTCTCGAATGCGACGAATCGTTAAACGTGTCGGTGGCTCTGTTTGATACACATTTCGCCATTGCCGTTGAACCTCATTAATGTTTTCGTACTTAAAATACCACTTCAAAACTGACTTCCTTTCATCGAATGTAAGCCTTGCGCCAGCCATGTTTACTTGAGTAACTAGGTGCCTGTCATCTGTCATCTGACAAAACAAAACAACGCAATACAACGCTTGTGTGGCGATTGCCGGAACTACAAACTATTACACTACCAAAGATGAGACAACTCCGTCAATTAGTTTGCAAGTTATGGACTTTTAAACAGTGGATACATTTTTTTGGACCCCTCTGTATTTTGTTAAAAAAGTAATCTATTCAGGTTTTATTTTGTAATTTTAAATCGGTTCGCTCGGGGAGGAAGCGAAACCTTGCTTGGCTGGTGGATCAAATTATACTATATTGCATTGAAATCACTCGAAAATTTTATTATTTCTATATTGTTATAAATTTAAACCTTTGTTGTAAAAATCAATTATAAAATGTAAATAAATAATCAATCAATTTGTTTATCATTTTAATTAATGATCCAAGATACTATGGGAAACAAATTATTCACTTAGTATTTACTATACATAAAACTTATAAATTTTCTATTAAATATCTAATAACAGGTTTTAAAAAGAACTTTGTCAATTAAATTTGTTTGGTACTATGGTTTTGACTAAATGCTTTGTTATAAGCGAAGCCAATGGATAAAAATAGTAGGGGAACACGGGGCAAAGTGGGATACCTAAAGTCCTTTTATTACCTGCTCCATCCATTTTGGATATTATTTGCTACTTTCTCTTCAGTAGTTAGGCAGATCCTTTATCTACAAAATGGTGTAGTATAACTTCCTTAACTTCAATAACTTTTTTTTTATGCAGTTTTAAAGAAAGATGTACACGTGGGGGCAAAGTGGGATTTTGGTGGGGAAAAGTGAGAGGGTGCCATCTCAATTTGACCCTTATGAAGACATAATGATAAGAACCATTAATTAGCAAGAAGTTTTAATGAAATAAATACAAAGCTTCAATCATAATATTCCTCTAACTCCGAGATAGCGTAAATTTCCCTTGTCTTAGTAACTTGCACGGGCATTTTTACTCGGCCTATTACATCTGCCCATAGATAATTTAGTATAAGCTAAAGCCATCTTTTCAGGATCCCAACTTTGTTGTGCCGTTTTCCTTTTATAAGTTCTGACCATTCTGCAATAGAAAATTTACATGTTGAATTCTGATGTTACAGTATGGGGCAAAGTGGGAAATGCCATCTCACTTTGCCCCATTCGTCATTGTTATTAAAAAAATATTTACTACACAAAAATAACAAACGCTCATGTAAATTTCAACATGGCAAAATATTTGTGAAGGATGCATAAATGCCTACAAATGATCATTACCTTCTCAATTATAAACATTAAAATGTAAATAAATCTATTTAACTTACTTAATCTTACATTAAGCAGTCAAAAAAATGAAAAAAACTCATAAAATGTTGGTTGGTAAACAAACAAATGTTTTTCCTTCTGTCATTAGTCGCAGGGCTGCCAACACATCTTTTGCTCCAGTCAAGCAGCGTTTCCGCCCTTTCCACTTCATTTTAAAAGACAATCTCACTTTGCCCCGTGTTCCCCTATATAAGATTCATAAAGCAACTAATTTTAAATTTATAAAGCTAGAATTTCTCCCGAAACGTTTTATTATAAAAAATTGTATTTATTACAATACTAACTATATAACTTGTTTCTACATAGCTATGTAATAACGTTGTATAGAGATTATAATAAAAAAATTTCTGTTAAATTAGAATCGGATTTTTTCGAAATTTTATTATGATAATGACCTCATATTTTATTTGACTCAATTTATTTATTTATTTAAGAAATGAATTTTATTTTATTTAGGAACGAATCAAAAAAAGATATTTAAATCTTTACATTAATTATTTATATATATATGTATTTAATTTTTCAGATATATGCGCCGTGATATGGATGCATTAGGGAAAATCTGTTTGAATATAACCCGAACACCAAATGAGCTCAATCTTGCAGTTCGTTTTCACGAAATTATAAAAAATATTCTCACGCATAGTACTTATGAGCCGATGTCATTGGTCAATTTGAATAAATCAAATTACATGCCCAGGAAAGAATAATACATAATTAATAATATACCATAGGTACATTCTAATAATGGTTATTACTTACATCTTTTTGAATAGATAACTTAAAAAAAAAAGTATTTAGTAATTACAGTAGAGTTCCGAAAATTCGGCCTAATTTGTGAAAATGCCTCTTTTTTATGAAAATGATTAGAGAAGGAGTTACACCAAAAAGGTGCAACCCCTAAAGGCGTGGGTTGGCCCCTCCATCGTGAAAAGAAGAAGAAAGAATTTTATGGGCTGGGCGGGGGTCGAAGGTATCTGTGGATACGGGTCTTAAATAGCTGAAGGTTATAAGTCGCGGGAAAGATGGTGTCAGGGAGCGAGTTCCAGTCTCTGGAGGTCATAGGGATAAAAGAGTTGGTGAAAGCTCTTGTTCGACTTTTATCCAATTTGACAGCGAAGGGGTGCTGAGCGTTTGAAAACCGCGTGTTTCTCGTAAAGAGGGCATTAGGGGGGATAATTGATTTCAGCTCGACTGAACAGACACCGTGATAGTATCTGTAGTACAGGGAAAGGGCAGAAACGGTTCTTCGGTGAGCCAGGGAGTCGAGTGAGTTGGTTAAAGCCGGGTCTCCTATTAGTTTAATTGCTCGCTTCTGAATTGCATCCAGTGTAGAAAGAGAATGCTTGGAGGCACCCCTCCACAGATGAGAGACAGGGACGAATTTATCGAGAATGGAGTTAAAAAAGAATAAGTACCAGTGTTTCCTCAGAAAATACCATACAATACTATACTTGTATGTATTGTTTGCTTGAGAATACAACAGAGAATAAACTGTATCTTCAACATTTTTCAAATTTGATCTGTATTTTGATTTTATCATCGCCAATGCTGAGAATGTCGCTTCGTATAAATAAATAAAATAAATATCTAATACAAAATGGCCATTTCACAAATTATTGGAAATTCAATGGCAGATGTACCTAGAGTTCATTTTAATTTTTTTAAATTAATTTTTGACCACTGTGCATTATGATTTTTTCTTTCTTCTTTATTTCAATGTCATTGTTGCCCTATGTTTCGCGACCCCAAAAATCAGTTACTCGACCCATAGTTTAAGAAGCACTGATGTAAAGCATAGTTTTGAAAATATTCAAATTTTTTGAATTTCGGAAAATTATCACAATGGTTTGTAATAAACTTTTTGAGATTGTTTTATAAAAATAAAAAAATGTATATTTATTAAAAACGAAAAACAATCAATAAATTTTTTCAATATATTTGTATCTATTGCCTTTCAGAAATGATTCCGCGACATTTCAGCCCCCGACAAAATATCCCCCGACAAAATATCCTTCAGACAAAATATCTCATGACAAAATAACCCTTCCCCTTGTGAATCTTCTGAGTAATGCAAATCGACTCCGGTTCGGTTAATATATATTCAGTTCGGCTCGGTTGGGTTCGTATAGCTCCTTTTCGGGCTGGTTTTTAGACGGTTCGGTTGGCTGACGCCAAAAACCAGCCGGAAAAGAGCTATACGAACCCAACCGAGCCGAACTGAATATATAGCCGAACCTCGGAAAGTTTAGTCCGGGCGGGGTGTGTTTCGGGCTCCCATTTTTTTTTAATCAAACACACATTGAAAACCGAACCAGCCAATCGTCGGGCGGGGTGTGTTTGGGGCGCTATATTTTCGCCCAATATTATAATAATAATTAATAACGATAATATAATAATAAAACTAAGATACGAGGTAGGTTTCACAAAAAAGAAATAAAACAAAATTGAGTTTTGAATTCGATATATTTCGGGGGTTAGCCCATCATCAGGAGTCTAAGAAAACTGATTACATATTGGAAAAATAGTTTTACAAGTAAGAATTTAAAATTTTTTTTTTTTTTAAATTGTATGTGGTGGGGGGAATGTAGGGGAAGAGGGGGGGGTAGTTGTTCTAAGGATTAATATTTTCTATTGAGATTTGAGCTGGGTGAAAGGGATCTATACCTGCTATTATAATAGCGAATGGACAAGTACCTGAGAAGGTACAACTTAAAAGGTATATAAGAGAGTGCAATTACCCTAGTATAATGTGCAAACAATGAAAGGAATGTTTATTTAATTTATTATAACATATAATCAATAATTGTATTTTTATACACTTCCAATTGATTATTTAAAATATTTGAATTATTAGAGAGGGCTATTTTTATCTCGGTGGATTCCAGGAGGTCCAATTTAAGGCCTTTTCTTTCGAAATGAATGGGGATAGGGTTATTATTAGAGGGTGAATGGTTAGATTCATGTAAGTGAATTGCGAAGGCTGAGGTCGAATCTAAATTAATGTTATCGGATTTGTTGAGGTGATTAAGGGCTCTTACATGCTCGGAGTAACGTATTTTGAAAGCGCGACCTGTCTGCCCAATATAAAAAGCGTCGCAATCTTGACAAGTTAATTTATACACTCCTGATTTGTCTAATTTATCAATTTTGTCTATTTTATTGTTAATTAATTGGGAGCCTAAATTGTTGTTGTTGTATAAAGCAGGAGTGATTCCATATGATCTAAGGGTATAAGCTAATGGAGATGTCAGATGATTAGAAATGAAGGGTATTCTTCTATATATTTTTTCGGTTCCCGATTCTAATGAGTGTAAGTGTGAGATAGTGAATTTACGTTTGATTTTATTATAAATTTTGTTGATAGTCGAACTGGGTCTGGCACTAAAAGACAAATTAATCTATTCCAACAATATCTTAATACTCTCCATGAAAATATACAATTTACTTCTGAAATAGGTACAAATAATACTCTCGCTTTCTTGGACCTTCAAATAACTATTTCACATCAAAAATTACACTATGAAATATATAGAAAACCCACTTTCACGGACACAGTCATTCCCTTCTCATCTAATCACCCCATTAATACAAAATTTGCAGCATTCTATTCAATGATTCATAGACTCCTCAGTATACCCATGAATACTATAAATTTCAATAAAGAGCTTAACATCATTCAGAATATAGCCCTGAATAATGGATATAACATTTCGACTATCAACAAAATTTATAATAAAATCAAACGTAAATTCACTATCTCACACTTACACTCATTAGAATCGGGAACCGAAAAAATATATAGAAGAATACCCTTCATTTCTAATCATCTGACATCTCCATTAGCTTATACCCTTAGATCATATGGAATCACTCCTGCTTTATACAACAACAACAATTTAGGCTCCCAATTAATTAACAATAAAATAGACAAAATTGATAAATTAGACAAATCAGGAGTGTATAAATTAACTTGTCAAGATTGCGACGCTTTTTATATTGGGCAGACAGGTCGCGCTTTCAAAATACGTTACTCCGAGCATGTAAGAGCCCTTAATCACCTCAACAAATCCGATAACATTAATTTAGATTCGACCTCAGCCTTCGCAATTCACTTACATGAATCTAACCATTCACCCTCTAATAATAACCCTATCCCCATTCATTTCGAAAGAAAAGGCCTTAAATTGGACCTCCTGGAATCCACCGAGATAAAAATAGCCCTCTCTAATAATTCAAATATTTTAAATAATCAATTGGAAGTGTATAAAAATACAATTATTGATTATATGTTATAATAAATTAAATAAACATTCCTTTCATTGTTTGCACATTATACTAGGGTAATTGCACTCTCTTATATACCTTTGAAGTTGTACCTTCTCAGGTACTTGTCCATTCGCTATTATAATAGCAGGTATAGATCCCTTTCACCCAGCTCAAATCTCAATAGAAAATATTAATCCTTAGAACAACTACCCCCCTCTTCCCCTACATTCCCCCCACCACATACAATTTAAAAAAAATTTTTTTAAAAATTCTTACTTGTAAAACTATTTTTCCAATATGTAATCAGTTTTCTTAGACTCCTGATGATGGGCTAACCCCGAAATATATCGAATTCAAAACTCAATTTTGTTTTATTTCTTTTTTGTGAAACCTACCTCGTATCTTAGTTTTATTATTATATTAAAATGTTTCACCTAGAACCAACACCGAACTCCTTAAAAGTTATTAATAACGATAATGATTAATAACACTTTTAACAAACAATCAAAATTGTGTAATGTAAACATAGACGATAAATAAGTAAATATAGATGATAAATACTATATTATAGATAGTAAAAATAATAAATTGTTAGCTAGAAAATCTAACTACAGACAGCAGCACTTTCAAACGACTAATTAGCCGCCAAAATATGAAAGTCTGTTTATATTATTCAAAACTATGATTATAAGCTTCTCACTTAATCTCTTTTGTATTCTCCCTTATACTGGGGAATATTTTGTCAGAAGATATTATGTCGGGGGATATTTTGCCCTTGGGATATTTTGTCGGGGGCTGAAATGTCGCGGTACCTTCAGAAATGGCTTAACTTAAAATTATGTAAAACAACAAACGAGAACGATTTTGATATAAGTATTTTGTGAGAGCAGATGCAAGTCTCGATTCAGACCATTAGGAGTTGCATCATATTTGTTAGAATTAATATCATTAAATTAAAATATAATCATTTTTATTTTTTATCAATCTAGGAAAGATTACGACACAAATAAACTGATACCAGGGAAATTACAAATGGCAAAACAGACATATATTATTTTGGATGAAATGCGAATGGAAGCCGGCACACTCGATTCTCAAGGTGAAACTAATTTTATTGCTTAAATCTCTATATCTATATTCATATTTTATTCAATCTATTAATAGAACCGGACCTAGATATTTTGTCACCTGAAAAAATGTTAGTATTTGATATACCGCCATACAACCTCATTATACTCGTATTTTGTTCATAAAGTAATTTACCTTTTATGTTGTGATTTTAACTCAGTTTACTCGTAAGAGAAGTGAAACCTTACTTGGATGGCGGGTCAAAATATTGCATTGAAATCACCCCAAAATATATACAGGGTGTCCCAAAAGTCAAGGATCAAACGTGAACACGAGATAGGTGAGTTCAGATTGTCCAAAATAATTTTTTTTTTTTTAATAAAACTCTTAGTTTTCTAGTTATGGGCATTTTTTGAAAACGGTGAAAATCGCTACCCTGCTCTAAATATTTGAATGCTGTGGCTACGAATTTTCATATTTTATCATTCTAATTTTTGTTACGGAATCCTGAATAATACTGCTATCGATCACAAAACAGAAAATAACTAAAGAGTATTTAACTTTTTGAGAAAAAAAAATATTTTTGTCAGATTCATGTGTCAAAAAATTTTAATCAGTAAACTTTGACTCTTGATATCTTAAAAAAAACTGTGTCAAACAATAATGGCAAATTATCTAAAAAATTAACGCATTTAATCAAGATTTCAAAATGGTATAAAACATTCCACTTTTTTAAAAAACAAAAAATAATATTTGCATTTTTATGCGAAAGAAACCAATTTCAAAACACAATTCGTAATTGGCTAAAGGGTAGAATTTAACATGAAAACTAATTTAATTTATTAAAATATTAAAAATCTTAAATAGTTGAATAAAATATTTATTTATTTATTTATTCAATTAAAGTAAATGTTCAAAATGTCCGCCACGAGCACGAATGCACACTTTACATCGTCTAAGAAAGGACCGCCTTACGAGTAAAAGAAAAAGTTTATTCAAAGCGAATAGATAACCTAGCCCAACTTAAACAAAGAATCTCTGAAGCAAAAGAAGAAATAAATTGTCGAAGATATGCAAGACTCGTGAGGCGGTCCTTTCTTAGACGATGTAAAATGTGCATTCGTGTTCGTGGCGGACATTTTGAACATTTACTTTAATTGAATAAATAAATAAATAAATATTTTATTCAACTATTTAAGATTTTTAATATTTTAATAAATTAAATTAGTTTTCATGTTAAATTCTACCCTTTAGCCAATTACGAATTGTGTTTTGAAATTAGTTTCTTTCGCATAAAAATGCAAATATTATTTTTTGTTTTTTAAAAAAGTGGAATGTTTTATACCATTTTGAAATCTTGATTAAATGCGTTAATTTTTTAGATAATTTGCTATTATTGTTTGACACAGTTTTTTTTTAAGATATCAAGAGTCAAAGTTTACTGATTAAAACTCTTTGACACATGAATCTGACAAAAACATTTTTTTTCTCAAAAAGTATAATACTCTTAGTTATTTTCTGTTTCGTGATCGATAGCAGTATTATTCAGGATTCCGTAACAAAAATTAGAATTATAAAATATGAAAATTCGTAGCCAAAGCATTTAAATATTTAGAGCAGGGTAGCGATTTTCACCGTTTTCAAAAAAATGCCCATAACTCGAAAACTAAGAGAGTTTTATTTAAAATTTGTTTTTTATTTTGTACAATCCTGAACTCACTTATCTCGTGTTCACGTTTGATCCTTGACTTTTGGGACACCCTGTATATATAAATTATATTTTGTTATTTAAACCTTTGTTGTAAAAATTAATTATTAAATGTAAATAAATAAAATCAATTTATTTATAATTTTAATTATTGATCTAAGATACTATGAAAAATTGATTAATGTAATCATTTATCTATTTTATACATAAAATTAATAAATTTTTCTATTAAATATCTAATAACAGGTATTAAGGTATTTGTTCCGCCAAATGCGTTTTCTTAGGATTTTTCTGAAATTTAGATATATTATTATGTAAATACTTCTGCATCGATTGGTGGCAAAACGAAATTTATGAACAATACAGTTCTCGGAGATATTTAATTTCAAAAATCGAGTTTTTTAGGCTCTTTAGATTGCACTATACGGGATATCGGAAAATTTACATACATATTTAATTATAATTAAGAAACCCTTCTTACCATTTTTATAAAAAACTAAACCAACATTAAACAGTAACCAATACATATTTTAAGACAATTTTGATTCATAGTTACAACACAGTTTCTGAGATAATAAGGAATAAATAATGAAAAATGTATAAAAAAAATTCTCACTAAAAACATTTTGGCAACAGCGCATTTATTTAACCAGCGAAAGATGCATGCGCTAGATTTTTTCAAAATTATAATTTTCATAAGGTGTAACGTAGGCGTTGATTACATTTGTTAAAAAATAACAAAACGATTTTTATAGAAATTTAAAATGTATTTAATCTGTCATTTTAATATAAAAATATTCAATCTCTTACAATGGTGCCAAATTTGTCAAACGAGCACGGGAGTGGCTAGAATTGGTACATAAACAGCAAAAAGTTTTGGGCTTATGAACTATGAATCCCTATTGTCTGTTCTATATACTCTAGCATTAACTTTTTGCTAGAATTGTCGCGAAACAACTACCTTAAAAAGAACTTTGTTAATGGGATTGTTCGGTATTAAATCAGTACGCCTAGTAGGAGTTTTTGTTTTTATCTATTATATTTAGAAATTTCTTAAATCACTAAGAAAAATAATGTAAACGATGATTTTTTTGTTCCCCCTATATGCTTGGGTTAAGATAATAACAATAACTCAAAATAAAGTAAAAAGAAAGCGGTAGAAAGTTCGTTCTTAGTATCAAATTTTTTAAAACAAATAACTGATTAGAATTTGTGGTTTGTAGCTACCAAGGGCGGATCCAGGAATTTTTTATGTGGGGGGGGGGGGGGAATGTATATAAGGTGGCCGATGTATATAAGATCTACTTTTTATCTCGAAAGTGTGTCGCCATCGAATGTCCAAGCGGCGGGGGGGGGGGGCGGACACACACACACACACACACACACATAGAACTTTATTTTCAATTTTAAAATTTTTAAAAAAAATCATGTTTTTTTTTTTAATTTTTTTACAAATTTCATATCTCATATTTTAAGTTCATTCCTGTCGATTTGGCCGCCGTTTTTTGGCCTCTCGCGTGCGACGCACGTGTTGCACTCCCGCCAGGCACGGGCCTGTATGGGGGGGGGGGCGATCGCCCCTCCGCCCTCCCTTGGATCCGCCCTTGGTAGCTACAGAGGTTAAAGTTCAAAACTGCAGAAAAACAGAAAAAAATCTAATTTTTGAAGCTATGGGCTGAAATTTGGCACATATTTGTATAAATATACTTTCACCTCTGTTTCAAGTTTTAATTTTCTAACTCATCTGGTAGTTCACTGACAAAAAAATCACAATAATTTAAACTAATTATTAACATTGAATAAAAATAAATAATGTTGTTGATTAAAATAAACAATAATTATAATAAATAAATTATCGAATGAAGCACGGTCCACCAGATACTTATAAATAAATTATATTAAATATTAATACATACATTTCTTATATTTTTGTTTAGGTTTACATAACATCACTATGATTGGAAATATGATGCGACACCAAGAAGTTGAATATGATTTTAAATTTTATAAATTAAAATTTAAATCAGAATATCCTGTTGTTGTTTTCTCTGAAGGCAAATCTTTATTCCCTGTTAGTATACAATTTTTATTCTATTATTTTTTCAATTTATTTATTTGTTTATAATAAAAGTACATAGGTCAACTGTGGATCCTCATGGTGTACAATGTGGAAAATTACAATATACACTAATACCAGGTGTATGCATATGAAATGAGCCTTTTCGGATAGATGGCCGTATAGGTTATTTTTATTTTGAACGAACCATAACCTTATTATTTTTTCATTGCTTTGGCATCTGTCAACAACGTTCAGTGTTGAAAATTTGATTTGCACTACAACAACATAACATTTTATCATGTTAAAAATGTCGAATTTTGTGTCTACAGCATACGATATGCGGACAGCATTAAATTTTTTGTTATCATTTAAAGAAAAACGCGGCAGAATCTCAACGAATGCTTGAAGAAGCTTATGGTAGTCATGCTCTATCATAAGCAACATGCAAATTATGGTTTCAACGATGACGATGACGATGGGACCAGAAAGGTGTCGTCTATCATGAGCTATTGAAACCGGCTGAAACTGTAAATGCTAAACGCTACCAACAAGAATTAATTGATTTGAACCGTGCATTTCAGGAAAAACGGCTAGAATATCAAATAAACTGCAACGGATCGTTGCTAAACTTTATCCAAATTCATTTGAAATATTAATATGTTCTTGAGTAAAGTACTTTAAAATATAATTTTACTAAAAACTTTATTTAACCTTTTTTGTGGTCCCCAAGGTACTTAATTAGGATATTAAATTTCATCAAAATTGGTTAAGTCATTTTCAAGATATTTAGAAAAAACTAAAAAAGTACTGAAATAAAGTACTAATGTTTGTGGACCGATATGTACCAAAAACTAATCAGCGCTTCATTTTGTTAAACTAATGGTAGGTTTTCAATTTCATTTCAATCAGCGCAAAGGTGTGGAAAAAATCGTGGACGAAAAAAACGATAACACACATACTAGTACATCCATCCATCCATCCATCCCCACGCACTTCCAAAAAAAATGGCACTTTTTGGCCTCTCGACGAGATTCCAGGTAATTTTTGGCAAAACCGTCACGTGCTAAATTTCAATCTCATTGAATACTTCAATTTGTGACCTTAATTGAGTCTATGGGTTCCGTAGTCTTTACCTGAGGACCCTTTGAAGTCGCGCTTGCCACGAGAGCGATTCCAATACTTTCTCCCATGCTTCGCATTGGATAAAGTAAAAAGGCAACATAAAGTGAATTTCCTTCATGACAACGCTCCTTCACATAAAGGAAAAACGGTTCAGGATACTCTGGAAGCACTTAACTGGGAATTGCTAACCCATGCGGCTTACTCACCAGACCTGGCTCCTTCCGACTACCACCTGTTTTTGTCGATGGGCCACGCACTTGAAGAGCAGAACTTCAAAAGTTACGAAAAAGTCGAAAAATGGATCAATGAATGGTTTCCTTCCAAAGACCAGCCGTTTTAATTGGAAGGGGATCCACCAATTGCCAGAAAGGTGGTCAAAATGTGTGGAAAATGATGGAGAGTACTTTGAATAAAATATTTTTTTCTTTCCTATTGAAAAAAGTGTTTTATTTTCATAAAAGAGGGTCATTTCATATGCATACACCTGGTAGATTCAAGGGAAAAAATATATTATACACTTTTAAATAAAATCAATTAATATTATTTAGTAATATTTTATTTTATCTTATACTATTAAATGAACAATTCTTCTTTATGTATACCATATTTATGTAGAATCGGTTTCTCGAAAACGGCTCTTTCGATGAAAATAATGGATTAGAGGGTTTTTGAATCGACAAATCGATCTATCAATGTCTCATCCTCGGGTAACTTTAATTTAATTGTTTTTTCTTAATAAAATAATTATTCACAGGTGGGTCAACGATTTTTTATTATAACCAAAAGAATCAGCCAGGATACAAACCTGGCATCTTCGCGTGTCGGCTTTTTAAAAGACCGACTATTCTGAGTTCGAACCCTGGTTGATTCTTTTATGTATAATAAAAAAAATATTTTCTTTATTCTCTAATTTAATTTATAATTATCTTTAGACGATGTCTCGTTATGATTGCGCCCTAGAGTAAAGAAAAAATAATTAAAAACATTTTTTTTCAACGTTTTGACCCGCTCTAGCCCATTCATTATCAAGACATTGTCGCTGTGCACAAAGTTTTTAAATCAATTGTAATAAAAAATAATATTAATATACATCTAGGGTCCCATCGTTGACCCTTTTAAACCCTGAAGAAGGAGGTACAATCCTCCGAATCTTCGAGTTTTTTTAAGAAGATAAAAATGACTTTCTAATAGATTTTTATTTGAAATTTGTGGTTTTCATTTTCCTTGAGCTGACTTTCCATCGATTCAGCATTGAATTCTACCACACTGTTTTCAATAGAAAATACCTCGAATTAATTTTAATAAATAATATAAAATTTGTAATGAACTATTAGTGGATTTTAAAATTAAAAAACCAATTAATTAATAAAAAGGAACCAATTAAACCAATTATTTTACATGAATTTATGCATACATTGTTTTTGAGCTTCGATTCCGGAGATTACTTCTGCACCATCGAGTGTCCTTGATCATCTTTTAGTCCTTGTTTTTAATAAGAGGAAAAAACTAATTAAATAAAAAAATCTCTTTTCCGATTTGACTCAATCCGTCCAATTCGCTCTTTAATAAATAATTTTTTTATAAACCAATTATTTTACATGAATCAATGTATACATTGTATTTGAACTTCGACTCCGGAGATTACTTCTCCACCATCGACTGTTCTTGATCATCTTTTTAGTCCTTGTTTTTAATAAGAGGAAAAAACTAATTAAATAAAAAAACCTCTTTTCCGATAATTATTCCAATTCCATATTTTCATTTCTCCCCCCCCCTCACTCTTTTTTTATTTATTTATTTATAAATTTTATTAAAACAATTATTTTACATTAATTAATGCATACATTGTTTTTCCGATAATTATTCCAATACCATATTGCGGAAATTAATCCATCCAATTAATTTCCCTCCTCTCCACTCCAATTTGATTCCCCCCCCCCTCACTCATATAATATAATTTTTTTTTTTTTTATAAATTTTATTAACCAATTATTTTACATTAATTAATGTATACATTGTATTTTTCGCTTCGATTCCGGAGATTACTTCTCCACCATCGAGTGTTCTTATTCATCTTTAGTCCTTGTTTTTAATAAGAGGAAAAATCTAATTAGATAAAAAAATCTCTTTTCCGATAATTATTTCAATTCCATTATTCCCCAATCAAGTCGATTGGTTTCTCCCTCCCACAATATCCCCCTCACTCCAACCTCTACCCTTTAATAAATAATATTTGTAATGAATTATTAGTGGATTTTAAAAACCAATTAATCAATAAAAGGAAATTGAAAAAAAAAATTCAATTATAAATTTTTATTTAATTAAAAAAGTTACTCTCTATAAATTTTTATTGACACACCACGACTGTAATAATTTCTTTAATTAAGAAAAAAACAATAAAATTACAGTTAGCCGAAGATGAGACCCTGACAAATCGATTCGTCAACCCATAAATCACGAAATCATTGTTTTTTATCGAAATCGTTAGAGACATTTTGAGAAACCGATTCTATATAAATAAATAAATATATAATTTTGTTGTAAATTTTAATTATATAAAAATTTACAATAGAAACCAAACTAAACAGAATCTTATAAATATGCTTGTGTTTTTAATTATTTTTTACCATATTATTTGGCTTTAAATAATTGTTTGATTTTCTATTTTATTTACAGTGTGATCTGATTGTTCCCTTGCAACCTGAATCCAGTTATCTTTCCACCATTGATGAAGTGTATGAGGCGGTTAAGCATTTCCTAACCGCTGAACGGGCACAAGGAATTCTTGCTGATAAATTTCGCTCCTATATTTCATGTTTACGATTAATGTCAGCCGAAAAAGATTCCTATTCAATGAGTGAAGAGGCACAGGAGATCATTCAAAGATTATATGTACAAAAACGACAACGATTAGGAGCGGCATATTCGGCAGCCGATTTACATACGCTCATTGCTTTTGCCCGGTAAGTATTCATGGGGGGTAGTTTTATTTAGTTTAATATACAAGAAAAAATATGTTATTCATCTTTGTGGCTGGTTATTAGGTACTTGAACTTGAAATAAAATTATAAGTTAAATTTTCAAAATGTTGCTACGTTTCGCAGTATATTTTTCTGCTTTCTCAGGCCATCTACAAAACAATAACAATTATATTCATATGGAATCCTCAAACAATACATAAATAAAATTTCCTTTTTACAAAATTAACCTCCTCATAATAAGTAATATATAGTTCATTACACCATATTTCGATCACAATAAGCTGACATGTTCTGATGTGGCCATCCACTTGACTTTACCATACAACCTGGCCCCTAAAATTATTTATAATCATGTAGGGGGGGGGGGGGGTTAGTTTTTGCATTTTTATACTTCTGGTGTTCCACTGATTATGTATACAAAATTTGGTTGACTTTGGTAAATGGCCAAGATTTTCATTTTTTGACCCCCCCCCCCCCACATTTGGGCGGTTAGTTTTTGTATTTTTATACTTCATGGGTTCCACTGATTATGTATACAAAATTTGGTTGAGTTTGGTATATGGCCAAGATTTTAATTTTTTGACCCCCCCCCCATTTAAGGCGATTAGTTTTTGCATTTTTAGACTTCTGGGGGTCCACTGATTATGTATACAAAATTTGGATGAGTTTGCTCAAACGGCCTAGATTTTTAATTTTTAACCCCCTCCACCCCTCTTAATTTTGGGTCGATATGCACCAAAATCTAATCAGCTCTTAATCTCAATGGACCAAAACTACGTGTGAAATTTGGTTTCGATATTCACACTAGTTTTTGAGCTAGCTCGTACACAAATTTGGTAACGCACAGACTAACTAACAGACATTTTGACAAAACAATTATTATCTCGAAAAATATAATTTTTTCGATGTTCACTTATTAGAGCTTTTTTGTAGAGCGAAATGCCATGGTTTCGCTCAATTTTTCTAATCGAAATAGTTTCAGACGTTTTTGAGATATTTCGAAAAAAAGAAGGATAAAAACCACTTTTTTCATGCACGATTACAATACTTGACCATACCCTGTATGGTAAAGTAATTACAACAATTGATACAGCAAAACAATAACATCATTTCCTTTAATTGTGATCGACATATTATGGTGTAATGAACTATATATTACTTATTATGTGGAGGTTAATTTGGTAAAAAGTAAATTTTATTTATGTTTTGTTTGAGGATTCCTTATGATTATAATTGTTGTTTTTATTGTTTTGTAGATTGCCTGAGGAAGCAGAAAAATATACTGCGAAACGTAGCAACATTTTGAAAATTTAACTTATAATTTTATTTCAAGTCCAATACCCTATAAACAGCCAGAAAGGAAAATATTCAACATGGGCGATAACAATACCAATTTATGTTATTTATTTATATATTTTTATTTACCATTGTTGTAAATAATTACTCAGAGTAAATAAATAATCTTAATTTGTTTATAATCTTTAATCTATTAAATGAGCAATTCTTCTATATATATAATTAGGAGTTTTTTGTTCGATAAATGAAGAAGGAAGTAAGATCCTCTGAAACATCTGTTTTCAATAGAATGAAAATGATGTTTCAATAAATTCTTTTTATTTTTCATTATCCTTGGGATATAGAGTGGTCCTTATTTTGGGTTTTCGAATTTGTCTGCTACCAGATGCTCATATGGTTCGAAATAAAAAAAAAAAAAAATACCCCCTAAGTTTCAAGCCTCTATCTCAATTTTAACTTTTGCCGCACAGGGATGCATGTTTCCCATCTAAATAACATGGTGTTTTTGGCATTGAACGATCAATTTTTACTTCACCATATGGTCAAGTATTGTAATCGTGCATGAAAAAAGTGGTTTTTTGCTTTTTTTTTTTTTTTTTAATATCTCAAAAACGGCTGAAATTTTTTTGATAAAAATTTTTTGGCGAAACCATGGCATTTCGGTCTACAAAAAAGCTCCAATAAGTAAACATCGAAAAAATTATATTTTTTGATATAATAACTGTTTTGTCAAAATGTCTGTTAGTCTGTTCGTTACCAAATTTTCGTGGACTATCTAGCTCAAAAACTAGTTTGAATATCAAAACCAAATTTCAAACGTAGTTTTGGTCCATTGAGATTAAGAGCTGATTAGAATTTGGTGGATATTGACCCAAAATTAAGGGGAGTGGAGGGGGAGTTAAAATTTAAATTTATAATACTTTCAAACTAAAAAAAGCAAGAAAAATGAAATATATCGTCGGGTGACAGGGGCATTCCCCTCTCCTCCGACAACCAGCCCCTACCAATATCATAGTTAGCGTCGGACACCCCCACCGCTAACACTGGCGGCCGCAACCAACGGCCCGTCCAGTAACATATATTTATTAGATTTCAGGTTATTATTATTATTCCAACCTGAAAATTATAGGGTATAAAAGTGTTAGTGTGACGTCACAATACAGGGGGGCTCAATGAAAATGTGACACAGGGGTTCTAAAAATCGAGAAACCGATTCTACATATATTAAAAATACATACAAAAATTGCTCATTTCATAGTATAAGATCAAGTATGGAACCCTCGTTATGTGAGTTTTTTTATTATTATTTTATTATTATCTTTTTTGCAGATATTATACACTGAGTTTTGGAGAGTCAATTCTCACGCCAGACCATATGGTTAAGATTTCTGATTTAGAAGATAAAAGAGAAGAACGTCTTCGACAATCCTAATTTATTAAATTTAATTCAATATATTTCTGATTATATAATACGTATATGTAGGTATATATATTATGTAAGTGTAAAATCAATTTTAATAATAGATTCTGCTTTCATTTCGAAATCTTTTAATTGATAAATATTATCTTCTATAAATTAATCAATATTCAAGACTACATACATATAATCTAAAAAATATATTATTATTTCAAATATGTACATGTATTTTAGACTACTCAGCTCACAACTATGTGTTAAACAAATAAACTGCAACAACTTTATCCATAATCGTTTTTAAATATGTTTAAACTACAATTCAAACGCCTTTCCCAATCGATCACAAATCCAAAGGTTGAAAATTATTTTTTCTTTACCCCGCGGGGCGCAATCACAACGAGGTAACGTCGAAAGACAATTATAAATTAAATTAGAGAACCCCGGCTGATCCTTTTGTCTATAATACAAAATATTTTCTATGTTCTCTAATTTAATTTAATTTATATGTTTATTATTTTATTATTACTATTTTTTTTTGTATTATGGCAGAGTGTCTTAGGCTGATGATGACATATGTAATTGTCGAAACGTTCCTGTTGACAATAAATGATAAAAAAATATAACTTTTGGGTTATTTTTTGAACAAAAGAAAAAATCAACATTCATTTAAAAGTGAATTATATCTTCAAAATTTTAAATTAAAAGAATATAATTATAGAAGAATTCTCAAATCCAATCTTATAAATAAAGTACTAATGTTTGTGAGTCGAATGTACCAAAAACTAAATCAGCTCTACATTTTGTTAAACTAATCATATGTTTTTTATTTAATTTCAATCAATCTGTTGAAAAAACGGAGTCTATACATATATACATCCCCATGGACTAAATGAAAAAATCTCACTTTTTGGCCTTTGGACAAGAACCCTTTTAATTTTTGGAGAAACCGGTCCTAAAATTCACCCTGATTGAATAGTACAATTTGAGATTTTGGTTGAGACTATGGTTTCCGAAGTCTTTGCCTGAGGACCCTTTGAAGTCCTGCTTGCCGCTCGATTCCAATACTTTACCCATCTGGTTCGCATTTATGGATAAAGTAAAAATGAAGCAATTATTCGATTTTCTAATAAAATTTATTTATACATAATTAAATAGGTATTAAAAATAAAAAATAGTAATAAGGATATTGTACAAAATGTCGGAAGAGAAAATAAGAGTTATACCGGGTGAGTTTTTTATCTTGAGACAATCTTATAACTCAAAATCAATGCATTATATGAAAAAAAGTTTCAAATAAAAGTTTGTTTATATCAAGGGGGAAACTAAGCTTCACTATTGTTTGTTGACTTAGAACAAGCTTTCAAGGGTATTTCAATGTCAAGTTCTGTTTTTTAAATGGAAACCTATATTTTTCTATACGTCTAATTAATCTACAAAAAAAAACTGAACAACTTTCATAAGAACTATTTTTTTATACATCAAATAAACAAAATACATGAATCAATTAGATCTCAAAATTTTTTTTTAATAATTATTTAACTTAATTATCAAATAATAATGATCAAATAATTAATTATTAAATAAATATTTATTAAATCTAAAAGTCACAACAATGAAAATAAGTGTTTATAATGATATTAAAACTTCGTTATAATCAGATTTAAAAGAATATTTTCTACTTAATAGAACTAGTTACAAATCTAGAGTTTAAAAAAGTTTATTTCTCTTGTCAATCCGGTAGATAGTTGTATTACCATAATAAAAATGAAGCATTTTTTGTTGAAGACAGAATTGAAATGGTCTTAATTTATGCTGTGAATGTGGAAGAAGTGTTATGGGGCTGCTAATGACATGAATGCTGAGCGTTTTCCTGATAGGAATACACCCTCAAAAGCTTCATTATATCGTGTTGTAAATCTCTTTAAAGGCTACGAAGAAACTTAAAAGGCCAAAATAACGAAATTGGAACTGGAATTCATCCAGAAAATTTGCTATAACACTCTAGAATGTCTCAGAACAGTGTCGCAAAATTATTAATTATTATTAAATTATTTATTTAATAATTAAATATTTGATCATTATTATTTGATAATTAAGTTGAATAATTATTAAATTTTAATTATTAGAATTTTTTTTGAGATCTAATAATTAATTTAATATTTTGTTTATTTGATATCGGATAAAAAAATAGTTCACATGAAAGTTGCTCAGTTTTTTTTTGTAGATTATGAATATGAAAAGAAATATATATAGGTTTCCATTTAAAAAACAAAACTTGACCTTAAAATTCCCTTGAAAGCTTGTTCTAGATCAAGGGTCTTCAACCCGCGGCCCGCCAACAGCACTCTCAATAATGACTACAAAAAAATAATTTTTAGAAAAAAAATAAAAACCGACTTCAAAAAAATGGCCATAGTGGGCAAACTTTAACTAATATAAAAATAAATAAATAAATTAATAATAACTCAAAAATCAAATAAAATTCACTAAAAGGTATAAAATAATTATCTTATTTAGTTACAACTAAACGACGAAATATTAACATGAAATTACTAAAAATAATCTAGTTCACGAATTACTTGATTTTTTAAAAGCGTTTGAATTAAAACTCGAACAATGGATCAGTCAGTTCCAATGAAACATTACCATGCATTTTCCTCATCTGTCATTATTCCAGATTTCGAATATGGACAAATATATTTCTGCACTTCAGGATCTGAAAACACAATTCCATTTGCGATTCCTTGATTTTCGGAGAGACGAAAAGTACCTGAATTTATTTGCTCGTCCATTCAGCATTTCGGTTGAAGAAGTTCCGGAAGAATTTCAGATGGAATTGATAGAGCTGCAGTGCAATTCAACCTTAAAAAATAAATTTGATGTTGATTTGCTTGATTTCTATTCGAAATACGTCTCCATTACAGATTTCCCCAAAATCAGAGATCATGCACTGAAAACAATATCACTTTTTGGATCCACATATACATGTGAGCAGTTATTTTCACGCATGAAAAACATGAAATCCAAAACAAGGACCAGAATCACCAATGTTCACCTTGAGAACAGTTTGAGGATTGCAACCAGCAATATTAAACCAGATATTGATAAACTGGTTAAAAATAAGCAATGTCAGACATCTCATTGACCAATTGCATTGTATTGATTTTTATTTGCCCCTTTTGTTGATGTTGGCTCAATAAATAAATGTTTTCTACTTATCTACTTGTTTAATCATCCTGACCATTGCCAATAAAAAAAATCCTTATAAAAATACCTATGGTCCGGCCCGCCGTGCAGAAAAAAAAAAAATTTTGGCACTTGATTTGTAAAACGTTGAAGACCCCTGTTCTAGATCGACAAACAATAGCGTAGTTTAGTTTCCCCTTGATATAAACAAACTTTTATTTGAAACTTGTTTCCATATAATGCACTGTTTCTGAGTTATAAGGCTGTCTCAAGATAAAAAACTCACCCGGTATATGGGAGAGGGTAGATATTTAGTAGAGCATAATGGCGCCGTTTTGCTTCTCCTCGAGCACAGGGGCGGCAGCCCCGCCAGGTGGTCGCCGTTTTCGGGTGCCCACGCACAGGGTAATCAAATTGACCACATGCACAAGAGAAGCTGCAACTGCCAGCCTGTTAGAACAAAAATAAATTACATTTATAAGCATTTCCTGTGAATCAATCGTAATAGACTGATGAAGGGAGCAAAGCCCTCGAAACTATTGTCTCGTTTAATAAAGATAAGAGTAAATAAATATTATATTTAATTATGTTGATTAATGTCCATTATAATTAGTAGATTAAAAATTCAGTTTATTGGACAAAGTTTTTTTATTGAAGTTCTTCTTCAATTTTTGTACAAAAATTGAAGAAGAACTTCAATAAAAAAACTTTGTCCAATAAACTGAATTTTTAATCTTTTATATTTAATATTGATTTACTATGAGTTAAGGATACTAGGTCACTTATTTCACATTAAAATTAAAAAATTAAAAGATATAAAATTTTTTTTCTTTTTTAATATATATATTTCGGGCTATCAACCCATCTTCAGGAAGTACAAAAAATTTTTTTTATATCTTTTAATTTTTTAATTTTAATGTGAAATAAGTGACCTAGTATCCTTAACTCATAGTAAATCAATATTAAATATAATATTTATTTACTCTTATCTTTATTAAAGATGTTTCACCTTGCACCAACACCACAATCTCTACTAATTATTGTCTCGTTATAAATAAATTAAAAAATTTATTTTTCCACCAGAGGACACACTCTTTTATTGTCTCCTTTAATTTATTTTTTATTAAACTTTCATGAAAAATTAAAAATTTCACAATATCACAATTTTCTCATCTAAGAACTAATAATAATTAAATTAACTTAAGAAACAATATCCATTGAAAATAAGATGATTATTAATTTTTGTTTATTTATTTAATTGTTAAAAATAAACAAACAAAATGTATTTAAAATTATTAATTGATTTTATCTTATACTATTCTTATATAATACATAAGAAAAAATACATTAAAAACTATTATTCTGGTTGCACGAGTGAATAATTTTGTATTCCGAATTAATTCCTCATTCCAGACTACTGAATTAAGTTGTCTTATAGCTCTTTTCCCCTGTCCTATTCTATTATTAATATCTTCCAAGCTCTTTGCATTTTGGATGTTAGGATCACTCCCAGGTATTTGAAGGATTTACATCCCTTGACTATCCTCCCATCGATATATATATATATATATATATATATATAATGCATAAGAATAGAAATGAGAAACTTTGCCGAATCTGAACCTAAGCTCCATTTCTTATATTAAGCGAGAGATCTTATATACTGAAACTAATTTTTGAATCACCCTGTATATATATATACGAGCTTTTCGTGCGTGCCTTCGGCACGCCTTCGAAGCTCAGCCCTCCGGGCTGGTGCCCTGGCGGGCAGCGTCTTGGTCCAAAAATCTTATTCCTCTTAAAAAACCACACTCCAAATGTATACCCGTAAACTACCGAAAATACATCGTCTCTTAAAAGTTTCGCCTCTTTAATTTTTGAGTGGCCTGGGGGGAGGGGGAGGAACAATTATCAATAAATTTAATGTTTCTTAATTTAAAATGAATTGCAGTCTTTCATTTCAAAATTCGAGTCCAAATTAGAATTATATTTCAAATTTGCCTGATTAATGAAAATCGATTGGAGCCATCAGTTTAAAATCCGAGCTTACAATTATATTTCAAATTTGCCTCGTTAATTAATATATATTTAATGTTTCTTAATTTAAAATCTATTGGTGATTTTTCATTTTCATTCGAGTTCAAATGAATACAATATTATCTCAACACAAAGTCTAAATCAAAAATATATAGTTTTAGTAACAGAAATCAAGATATAAATATTAATGTTACATTAGTCTAATGGCTAGAGCTCATGCCCTTAGTTCAAGAATTCGTCGGTTCGATTCTAGGCAAGAGGGTAATTTTTTTAGAGACATTTCTCTAAGCGTTGTTACAAATTAATCTAGACAAATATATATAGTATATAAGACGTATGTTTCGTCATTTTATTTTTGACTTTTCAGCGACTTATTTCTCAACTCAATTGTCCAATATCATTATGAGAAACATTCTTTTTCTTCTTTTCCAATTTTTTTAGATAGAATATTTCACATATTTATCGCAAATTGATTTGAGAATTAAGTGGCTGAGAAAGTCACAAATAAAATGACGAAACAAATATAAAACTAATTAAATTATAGATATGATTAACCAAACGATTAATCAGAAAAATTTACTCTCTTTTGATTAGAGTATATTTCATGTATCTGTGATTTCAATTTCGATAAAAAGTTTTTAATTTGACCGGGCCATATTAGATCTTGTTTGAAATTGATCGCCGGGACATCTAGTGGCGGAAAATGGAAGCTAAGCGTTGTTACAAATTAATCTAGACAAATATATATAGTATATATATATATATTTTGATCAACTATCAAATTATTATATCTTACCAAAATGAATATCCAAAAGACGCTCTATTCTCTGATATCCAATTGTTTTGTCTCTCTTCATAAGACATGACATTATTTTGAAGATATTTATAAAATTGGGCTATCCATAAACTAGCCGCTGAAGCGTTTAATGCCACTAAAAACAAAAACAAACAAATAAATGAATGAACTTTTTTTATCATTTAAATTTAATAATATATTGACTTATATTAATTAATAGAATGTATTATTTATAATAATTTTATTAGAATTCAAAATCAATTTTCTTGAAAAATTGACTTTATTTTTGAACTTCTAAATATTAGGTTGTTTCAAAAGTTTTAGCCGTTTTTATGAGTCTACTTTAAACTGTATTATCTCAGTGAATAATTAATCAATTTAATCGAAATAAGCGCCATTTGAATTTGCCAACATAACACAATTCCGTCGGCATAAAAATTGGGTGCTCGGGATTCGATGAAGTCGACGAAGGTCGTTTTTGCCTGGTCCTGATTGGCGAAGGTTCTACCGGTGAGAAAGTTATCACATTCCGTGAAAAGATGGTAGTCGGTTGGCGAGAGGTCTGGGGAATATGGAGGGTGAGGCAGAACTTCGACGCTCAATTCGTTTAATTCTCGGACGGTGATTTGTGAAACGTGCGGACGGGCGTTGTCGTGGAGCAGGATCGGACCTCTTCTGTTGACCAGTGCCGGCTGCTGCTGACACAATTTCCTGGACATTTCGTCGATTTCCTCACAATAGGACTCTGCTGTGATGGTTTGGCCCGGTTCCAGAAAGTTATAGTGAATCACACCAGCCGCTGACCACCATACAGTAACCATGGTCTTTTTCGCTTTTGGGTGGCTCGTCGGTGTCCAACCACTGTCCTGAACGTCTCCTGATGTAGAGAATTCACTTTTCATCACACGTGACGATCCGATCCAAAAAAAAGATAGTTTTGGTTGCGCAAAAGCAAAGAAAAACTGACCTCGAAACGTGACAATTTCTGTTGATCGTTCAAATCGTGGGGCACCCACTTTTCGAGCTTTTTGACCTTTCCAATACGTTTTAAACCATCAAAAACCGCATGGGAGCTGACGCCCAGTTCTTCCGCCATCCCAGGCACCGTTTGTGATGGGTCAGTCTCCACCAGGGTCCTCAAATCCTCGTCCTGGATTACTCTAGGTCGACCACTTCGGGGCTCATCTCCGGAACGAAATTTCGCAAACCAACGCCGAACAGTGCGTTCATTAACACTATCATTGCCAAATGTCTGGTTAATTTTTCGGGCTGTTTCGGCAGCGCTTTGGTTCAATTTGAATTCGTAGAGAAAAATTTGCCGAAAATTGCTTAACGACATCATATAGTAATAACCTGAAAAGAGGCAAAAAATTAAAATATGGAAAAAAATGAACAGCGTCAATGTATAGAGTACAAAATTCTCTATCGATCAGTATATACCACGACACAGTAGAATAAATATTTATTGAGATATGGAGCTACAAAAACACATGACATTAAAACGGACAAAACTTTTGAAACAAATTAATAATACTGTTTTTATTGTTAAAAATAACTTTCATTAATATACTTAAATGTATTTTCTTACTCGCAAGGCTATTCCAGACATAGAGTCCCGGAATGCCGGCCGTGTCCCATATAGGCGTAGTGGCTGTGTTGATGAGGGCAAATATGCCCGAGATGGAGCCGAAGAGTAACGCTCCGGCCAAACAGCCTATGGTTGCCGCCCATAACGGATACGACATCAGATCCGGCTCTGCAGACAACCACTGGATCACTGAAACAAACAAACCAAAAGTTTAATTATTATTATTATTAGGTTGATTACCCACTAACACTCAACACAATTTTAACAAATTTTTGACCTCACCATCTCAGATTTTAATGAAATTTGGTACATAATAGGTGAGATAGGAAAGTTTAATCTAAAATATTGTTCCCATTGTTTATTTATATTGTTGTTTTATTGTTTATAATTTTTTATCATTAATGTAGAATTCTGTTTAATAAATTGAACAAGATTATTAGGCTTTATTAAGGTAGTTGTTTCACCATAAGGGTTTTCTTAGGATTTTTACTTTACCATACAGAGTATGGTCAAGTATTGTAATCGTGCATGAAAAAAGTGATTTTTTTCCTTCTTTATCTCAAAAACGGCTGAAAGTATTTTGATTAAAAAAATTGAGCCAAACCATGGAATTTCGCTCTACAAAAGAGCTCTAATAAGTGAACATCGAATTTTTCGAGATAATAGATGTTTTGTCAAAATGTCTGTTAGCCTGTGGGTTACCAAATTTTTGTGGACGAGCTAGCTCAAAAACTAGTCTAAATATTGAAACCACATTTCACACCTAGTTTTGGTGCATTGAGATTAAGAGCTGATTAGATTTTGGTGCATATCGACGCAAAATTAAGGGGGTGGAGGGTTAAAAATTAAAAATCCAAGTTATTTGAGCAAACTCAACCAAATGTTGTATACATAATCAGTGGACCTCCAGAAGTCGGAAAATGCAAAAACTAACCTCCTCAAATGGGGGGGGGGGGTAAAAAATGAAAATCTTGGCCATTTACTAAACTCAACCAAATTTTGTATACATAATCAGTTGGACCCCAGAAGTATAAAAATGCAAAAACTAACCCCCCCCTACATGATTATAAATAATTTTAGGGACCAGGTTGTATGGTAAAGTCAAGTGGATGGCCACATTAGAACACGTCAGCTTATTTTGAAATTTAGACAGATTATTATTTAAATACTTGTGCATCGATTGTTGGCAAACCGAAATTTATGAACAATATTGTTCCGGAGATATTAAATTCCAAAGATAGAGTTTTTCAGGCTCTTTAACATTGCCCTATACGGGATATCGGAAAGTTTACATACATTTATAATTATAATTAAGAAACCCGGCTTACCATTTTTATAAATAACTAAACCAACATTAAACAATAACCAATACATATTTTAAGACAATTTTGATTCATAGTTACAACACAGTTTCTGAGATAATAAAGAATAAATAATGAAAAATGTATAATGAGAAATTTACACTAAAAACAAGCTGGCAACATCGCATGTATTTAACCTAAAAAGTTTGTTAACTTTAGTACTTTTTTAAAACTTTTTAAAGTTTTTTTTGAGCCACTTTTTTGTTAAAACTTTTAGATTTGAAGATATCCAGCATTTTCCAAGACAGGACATGACATGATCTGACATCATTGTGGCACGGGCTACCGTTTTCCAATTAAGATCAAACTTTTAAGTACTTTATTCGACGCGAAATTTTATGCTCTTTCATTTTGGTAAGAGTGAAATTTTCTGTAGGACGGATGGTTTTCGAGTTATAAGCGAAAATCTGAAAAAAGTCCTAAATTAATAACAGCGCGGAAGAAAAGAAGAGAGAAAACAGAAAAAGCTCAAAGTAAGTAATTAAATTTAGGTTCAGTTTTAAATATAAAAATCTACATAATTTTTATAAAAAAAAAAAAAATCCGACTTCAAAAAAATTAAATGCAACAAATAAAATAATAATAACTTAAAAATAAAATAAAATGCACTAAAAGTTATAAAATAATTATCTAATTTAGTTACAACTAAACTACGAAATATTAACATGAAATCACTTTTTGAAGTCGGTGCCAAACATATACATTTTATGAATCAAACTCCACGGATCTTACTTAGTACGATTGGCTACCCGCCGGTAAGCTCGCTTATGTAGTTTGTTTAGCACCGACTTCAAAAAGTGATTTCATGTTAATATTTCGTCGTTTAGTTGTAACTAAATTAGATAATTATTTTATACCTTTTAGTGCATTTTATTTTTATTTTTGAGTTTTATTATTTTATTTGTTGCATTTAATTTTTTTATAAAAATTATTATTATTTTCTCTTCTTAGTGATGTTATTAATAGTGACTTAATATAATACCGTGCATGCATCTCGTAAGAGAAAACGTCGGGCGAATGAATCAGAAAATGACAATAAAATTAAATTCATAAATATAGAAATTCTCCCGAAACGTTTGCGGGTTTTAAATAAACGTTTTAAGATTGATTTTTCTATAAAAGATTTTATTTATTATAATTTCGATTATTTGGTCATAAGAAGTGGATATTTACGTTAATTCTTCATTGATCATATCATCAGAACTTGACTTAATATGGGACCATCCCCCTCTTTCCAATATAAAAAGAATCATCGAAATCGGTTCATAAACAAAGAAGTTATGCCTAAACAAACATAGCAAAAAAGGTCCAATACCAATGAAAAAAAAACGGGACCAACCGGAAACTAGATGAACCCAATGCAAAAAAACCCCATCAAAATCTGTTCACAATTGGCGAAGATATGAGGTAACATAGACACGAAAAAAAAATCAGTCGAATTGAGAACCTCCACCTTTTTTGAAGTCGGTTAAAAATTAGTTTATTTGAAAAAATAAAGATTAACAAAATTTGATAGTACCTAAGTAGCTAGACCAAGATATAAAATACACTTAAATTAATGTAGGTAGAAAAATACAAAATACTAACAAACAAATTTTGTTTATGTAATTTAATAGTAGTACTCAAATTTTAACGCTGATTTTGCATGCTTTGAGTACATATCGCTGGTCCGGAAGAAAAACGTCACAAGTCAAAAAATACGATATTTGATTTATTCATACCATATTTTATAAAAAAATATATTCTATTCGCTAGAAAAATGACATACGTCTAGTTCAAGTTCCGGTCGGTAGAAAGCTGTTCTGTCGTTTTTCACTTGCTACGAAGTGTTTTCGACGCTGTCAAGAAGATCGTCATAATTCAGTATTGTGCCATCCTTCGTTAAGATACTATGTTCAAAATGTCAAGAAAAACGACCCAAATAGGTAAGAGCCCTTGTTTGTATACGAATTTTAAGTTCTGTTATCAACAAAATTGACCCATTGAATGAATCAGATTCTACCTCTGCTTTCGCTCTTCATTTACATTCGAAAAATCACACTGCTTCTACTTCCAATCCTACCCCAATTCATTTTGAAAGAAGTGGTCTCAGACTTCTTCTTCTAGAATCAACTGAAATTAAATTGGCACTTATGAATAAATTCAGTATTCTCAATAATCAATTGGACTTTGACAAAGATGTAATCATTGATTCTAATTTGGCTAAAATTAATAAATTAAAAATTGGCTCCTAAATTCGATTACATATTTGGTGTTTGTAATTTGTTTTTACTTTATCCAATGCGAAGCATGGGAGAAAGTATTGGAATCGCTCTCGCGGCAAGCGCGACTTCAAAGGGTCCTCAGGTAAAGACTACGGAACCCATAGACTCAATTAAGGTCACAAATTGAAGTATTCAATGAGATTGAATTTTAGCACGTGACGGTTTTGCCAAAAATTACCTGGAATCTCGTCGAGAGGCCAAAAAGTGCCATTTTTTTTGGAAGTGCGTGGGGATGGATGTATGTATGTATGTGTGTGTGTTATCGTTTTTTTCGTCCACGATTTTTCCACACCTTTGCGCCGATTGAAATGAAATTGAAAACCTACCATTAGTTTAACAAAATGAAGCGCTGATTAGTTTTTGGTACATATCGGTCCACAAACATTAGTACTTTATTTCAGTACTTTTTAGTTTTTTCTAAATATCTTGAAAATGACTTAACCAATTTTGATGAAATTTAATATCCTAATTAAGTGCCTTGGGGACCACAAAAAAGGTTAAATAAAGTTTTTAGTAAAATTATATTTTAATGTACTTTACTCAAGAACATATTAATATTTCAAATGAATTTGGATAAAGTTTAGCAACGATCCGTTGCAGTTTATTTGTTTTTAATTTGATTTTGTTTGTAATTTTGTTTTTAATTTTTAATTTTTAATTTTTTATTTTAAATAATAACATTTTGTTTATATTAAAAAAAAAAAAATTTTGAACGTACTCTTTCTCAAAATTTTACTTGTTGAATGTTTTTACAAATTTGTATTCAGTTTTCATTTGAACTCCTGATGATGGGCTAATAACCCGAAATATATATCGAGTGAATCAAACTCAAAAAACATACATTTGTTTTAATATTTCCTTTTGTGAAACCTAACCTAGAAAATTCTCCTCATAAGTTATTTATGTAAAGAAGTTACAGCAACTTCAACTTTTAAGAAAATTTCAATCGTCTCTACTGAAAAAAGTTAATTTTTGACTTACGACGTTTTTCTTCCGGACCAGCGATATATAAATTATAAATAAATGTATTAGAAGGCTCATAAGATCATTCACAGTGCTATCGTCTGTTGCGGTTGCCTAAATACAGGCGTTGCCATCAAGTGCTGCCATCTGTTCAACTCAAAGCGGCCAAATTTATAGTTATGAGTATAGAGACAATTCTTTCTGAAACTAGTCTGAAACAGGCCTGTATTTAACATTCTTGCAATGCCTTAGCTCTAAAGAAAGAGAGATCATTCTATCCGTACTCTTTTCGTCGTATTCGATTCTAATGAAAAATCACTTTAATAAATAATAAATAAACTGAGACGCCCTTATAAGAAATAAATTCAATAGAAAATAAATCGTTCCTTTATGCCTATATCATAATATTGGCTTAAAATCTCAATAAAATCATTGAAAAAATGTTGTTTTCTGCATTTTTGAACCATAAGTTTTAAAGTTAGAAAGCCTAAAATCTAATCCGTTCTCTCTCCGCATTGGCAATATAAAGATTTTAGCACAAGAGCCAACTTTCTACGACCTTTCATTCTTTAGTTATTTGGGCGGGCTTAGCAGCTGATTTTATGTAAAAGAATTTATATAAAAACTAGCACTCTTCACGTAAAGGAGAGAGACACGGATTTAAATCCCGCCGGATGCTCAATTTATTATTTATATTTTTCAAAAAATAATAAAATTTCTAAATATGTAGAATTAACATTGTAGCGGCTCGCTGTTGCTCTGGCTACGAGCTTTTAAACACGGCCGCTAGATGACTCAGTCAGATCGTTGCGACACTTTTGCATGACTGATAATATTTCAGTCATGCTATAAGTGAAGCAATTCGATCTCGACTGAAGATTCGAGGGAGGGGCCATCCACCAACTAGTAGCCCCTCAACCGCTAATTAAGCGGGTGGCGCCCAACCCGGCTTTCCACCAGGGCACAAACAACGCTCTGCACAAATCATTGTTAGGACCCCACCAACTAGGTGGGGGGCGCGGACACGCACCACAACGCACTCAACCGAGGCCCTAACAACATAATAAATTATTGATTGTATTATTTAACTTTCGCGGTTCAAATTGGTTTAAAAACTAGCTGTGAAGCCCGCCCAAATAACTTAAGAAAAGTCGTAGAATGTTGGCTCTGGTGCTTAAATGTTTATATTTCGAATGCGGAGGGAGAACTGATTAGAATTTGGACTTTCTAGCTTTAGAACTTATGGTTCAAAAATGCAGAAAACAACATTTTTTCAATGATTTTATTGAGATTTTAAGCCGATGTTATGATATAGGCATAAAGGAACGATTTATTTTCTTTACTTTATTTAAAATGTTTCACCAAGAACCTACACCATTCTCCCTTAACAAAAGATTTATTTTCTAGTTAGGTCAATAGTACTTAGCTGTTTAAAATTATTATATAAAATTAATCAGTTTCGATTCCCGAAGGGGTGAAGCCCTTCTCATATAATAAAAAGTACCTGGAGGCACCGGGCGATGCTCGGCAACTTTTTGCTTCAGTTAAAAGTTATATATTAATATTATTTTTAATTTAAAATTCTGATAAAAACCACCCCGTCACTGCACCCCACCCCGCCACCCCACCCGCTGGAGCTGGCCAGATCGTTTTCTCATCCTCAAAACTTGTTAATAGATGTAATTTTTGTTTTTCAGAGGATGAGGAACAAAATAAGTGTTTGTTTATGACTAATCAATTGCAACGTTTCGCCACTTTTATCGCAGCCTCTTCAGGCTCTTGATAAATAAATCTCCAAACACTTTGTCATTTTTTTAAGCTCTGCCATTAATATACATACAGACACTGGAATACATCTCTATTTTAGCATCAACAACTCAAAAACACCAATTGTTGATGATAAAATAGAGATGTATTCCAGTGTCTGTATGTATATTAATGGCAGAGCTTAAAAAAATTGACAAAGTGTTTGGTGATTTATTTATCAAGAGCCTGAAGAAGCTGTAATAAAAGTGGCGAAACGTTGCAATTGATAAGTCATAAACAAACACTTATTTTGTTCCTCATCCTCTGAAAAACAAAAATTACATTTATAAATTATGGAACTGAATCCCAATGATGACTTGTTAATAGAGTTGGTTTCATCAAAATCGGTAGAGCCGTTTTCAAAATAGAACTAAGATACAAATATACAAACAAATACATATATAAACATATTTTGCTCGAAGGAATTATTATTTAACGGGTTATAGTGGTGTGAAACACCACTATAACCCGTTAAATAATAATTCCTTTGTTTAATATGTTTCACTATAAACCAACACCGCTTTCCCTAAACTTTATATATTTTGCTCGTTTAATAAGAGTAGATAATCCATAACACCTCGGATTTATTAGACCATCTCACTTGTTTTTCTATAATTTTATTAATTTTAGGTTAATTTTAAATAATAAAACCCATGTGTATTAAAAAAAACACTAGAGGCCTCTCTTAACGGGTAAGTAAAAATATAATTCTTATGGGAGAAAATATTTTTCCTGATTATTTTCCGGCAATAGATGTCAGGAAGAATGAATTCGCGTAATTTTATATACATTAATTCTCTCTATTTCAAAGAGATGTCACGCCTATCGTGAATTCCGCCAATAGTTGTAATAATAGCCGTTGTTGAATTTACTTTTTGTTTGTTATGAAGGTAAGTAAGTAAAGTACGTTCACTTTTTAATAAGGAGCGATGTTCATGGGTGGAGTCCTGTCTTTATAATTGGTTACATCACTCTCTCTCTCCGATGGCTGGCGCTCCAGTTTTACCATTCAGAGAGCCAGAGACATCAATGAGCGACACCAGAACCAGGTTCAGTAGGTGACCTACCATCCGTCCATCGCCTATACAGAGTGGTGACTTGGCCGACGCAGCAGAGTGATTACAATGTTAATTTTTGAATGTTCATTTATTTGCTCCCCTAATTATTTTAGAGTTAAAGTTCTTATAGGGTTTTTGTAGAGAAAAAAATACTGAATCCGAACATATTTTTGTTTTCAAATTTTGAAATTTCAGAATCAACATTATAAATAATTGTATTTTTACAAAAATCACTGAGGCCATGGAATTATTAAAACAAACAAGGCATTTTCATTTGTTGTTTCTAAGTGACGTTTAATAGTGATGTCTTTAGTGATTATTTTAGAGCATAATTAGAATACAAAAAACTGAGCAGAATTAAAATTATGAAAGATAATTACATCAGATTTTGTCTAATTCATAATTTAAAAGTCCAAAAAAACTATTTTAAAAATGTAGATATTTATTTAAAAAAATTTAAAGTCAAAACTTTTATTGTTGTCGATTGTTTAAGTTTGTTTAAGGTTGGGCCATTGTTTAGTGGTTTATTCGAACATTTGCTATCATTGTTATTTTTTGTTATAATTTTATGCATTTGTTAATTATGTTAAAAATTAAATTCTGTTTACCTTACTAATTTTATTGTTTACGTTTAAAAATATTACTTATAATTTCGTTGATTATTCTTGTGAAAATTTAAAAGCTCTTTCTAAACTTCATCTACGTGAATCTATTATTTTTATTTATCAATGACGAATACAAAACTCAGCCCAATCAAATTTAACGAGTTTCTCATTATGGTAATCAATAAATTCTAATAAGAACTGATTTTAAAAAGTTCAAATATAACAAACGTCACTTAATAGAAACAACAAATGAAAATGCCTTGTTTGTTTTAATAATTCCATGGCCTCAGTGATTTTTGTAAAAATAGAATTATTTATAATGTTGATTATTACGGTTCTGAAATTTCAAAATTTGAAAACAAAAATATGTTCGGATTCAGTATTTTTTTCTCTACAAAAAACCTATAAGAACTTTAACTCTAAAATAATTAGGGGAGCAAATAAATGCACATTCAAAAATTAACATTGTAATCGCTATGCTGCGTCGGCCAAGTCACCACCCTGTATATTAAAATTTGAATCAAGATAGAATATATGCTAAAATTTAGGGTTAGACATAATATTAAGAAATCTGCTTAAAGTCTTTATAGTCCAGTCAAAATAGACAAAAAAAATGCTAAGCTTACAATAATTCGCATAGAACTGAAATTCGCTACACGTCTTAAATACACTATTACAAATGAAATATCAAAAATCCCCATTCTCTCGACCTCTGCGAAAAATTTATCAAAGGTCAACAATATCGGTTTTTCCGCATTTTTCTGGTAAACACTAAGTGTTATCGTAAAAATAGTTTAGGCAAAAGTTGTAGATCATGCAATTCACTACAAAAATTGTAATTATACTTTTTTTTCTACAAATCACCATTCCTGAGATATCGCTATTCCAAAAGTTGAAGACGTCGTACTCTACATAAAATGCAAAAACTGGAATTTTTTGCAAAAAATCGTAGTTTTTCCTTCATAAAATGAAAACCACTCATCCTAGAAACTTGATTCCTATTACATTCTCTAGGAGATTTTGTTGACTTGAACGTTTACTTGGACTACTTTTTTGTTAAAAGTATTAGATTTATAGATATTCAGCATTTTCTATGACCAGAATATGATCCATTTTTCAAAAAATCGCAGTTTTTACTTCATAAAATGAAAACCACTCATCCCAGAAACTTGATTTCTGTCTCATTCTCTAGAAAATTTAGTTAATTTGAACGTTTACTTGGACTACTTTTTTGTTAAAAGTATTAGATTTATAGATATTCAGCATTTTCTATGACAGAATATGATCGATTTTTCAAAAAATCGCAGTTTTTCCTTCATAAAATGAAAACCACTCATCCTAGAAACTTGATTCCTATTACATTCTCTAGAAAATTTAGTTAATTTGAACGTTTACTTGGACTACTTTTTTGTTAAAAGTATTAGATTTATAGATATTCAGCATTTTCTATGACCAGAATATGATCCATTTTTCAAAAATCGCAGTTTTTCCTTCATAAAATGAAAACCACTCATCCTAGAAACTTGATTCCTATTACATTCTCTAGAAAATTTAGTTAATTTGAACGTTTACTTGGACTACTTTTTTGTTAAAAGTATTAGATTTATAGATATTCAGCATTTTCTATGACCAGAATATGATCCATTTTTCAAAAAATCGCAGTTTTTACTTCATAAAATGAAAACCACTCATCCCAGAAATTTGATTTCTGTCTCATTCTCTAGGAAATTTAGTTAACTTGAACGTTTACTTGGACTTCTTTTTTGATAAAACTTGTAGATTTATAAATATCCAGCATTTTCCATTACACTTTTGCGGATTCGGATCATATCCTGTCCGGAAAATGTTAGATATAAATAATAACTTAAATAGAAAATAAATCGTTCCTTTAATGCCTATATCATAACATCCCCTTAAAATCTCAATAAAACCATTGAAAAAATGTTGATTTCTATATTTTTGAATTTGAACCCTAAAAGTTCTAAGGGTAGAATCCCCAAAATCTAATCAGTTCTCCTTCTGCATTAGAAATATAAATATTTTAGCACAAGAGTCAACTTTCTACGACCTTTTGACTCTGGGTAAGAAAATATTAAATCAAAATGAATATCGGAGATTTAGATATCATTTATCATTATTATATTCAGTGAAACTGCAAACAGAGTACCGAGTCTTAAAAAAGTTTCATTGTTTTCCTATAATTTAAATTTCAAAGTCCTCTACCATCATAAGGTTGCTAATTAAACTAATATAGGAAAGAAAGTGCGTGTACATTAGGGTGTCCGGTACCGCGACATTTCAGCCCCCGACAAAATATCCCAAGGACAAAATATCCCCCGACATAATATCTTCTGACAAAATATTCCCCAGTATACGGGAGAATACAAAAGAGATTAAGTGAGAAGCTTATAATCATAGTTTTGAATAATATAAACAGACTTTCATATTTTGGCGGCTAATTAGCCGTTTGAAAGTGCTGCTGTTTGTCGTTAGATTTTCTAGCTAACAATTTATTATTTTTAGTATCTATAATATAGTATTTATCATCTATATTTACTTATTTATCGTCTATGTTTACATTACACAATTATTGATTGTTTGTTAAAAGTGTTATTAATCATTATCGTCATTAATTATTATTATAATATTGGGCGAAAATATAGCGCCCCAAACACACCCCGCCCGACGATTGGCTGTTCAGTTTTCAATGTGTGTTTGATTAGAAAAACAAATGGGAGCCCGAAACACACCCCGCCCGAAAGTGCTGCTGTCTGTCGTTAGATTTTCTAGCTAACAATTTATTATTTTTACTATCTATAATATAGTATTCATCATCTATGTTTACTTATTTATCGTTTATGTTTACATTACACAATTATTGATTGTTTGTTAAAAGCGTTATTAATCATTATCGTTATTAATTATTATTATAATATAAGGCGAAAATATAGCGCCCCAAACACACTCCGCCCGACGATTGGCTGGTTCGGTTTTCAATCTGTGTTTGATTAGAAAAACAATTGGGAGCCAGAAACACACCCCGCCCGACGATTAGCTGTTCGGTTTTCAATGTGTGTTTGATTAGGAAAAAATAGGAGCCCCAAACACACCCCGCCCGACGATTGGCTGGTTCGGTTTTCAATGTGTGTTTGATTAGAAAAAAAATGGGAGCCCGAAACACACCCCGTCCGGACTAAACTTTCGGAGGTTCGGTTAATATAATCAGTTCGGCACGGTTGGGTTCGTATACCCCTTTTCGGGCTGGTTTTTAGACGATTCTAAATGCCCGTCTAAATGCCAGCCCGAAAAGGAGCTATACGAGCCCAACCGAGCCGAACTGAATATATATTAACAGAACTGGAGTCGATTTGCATTACTCATAAGATTTATGAGTGGAAGGGTTATTTTGTCATGAGATATTTTGCCCTTGCGATATTTTTTCGGGGGGATGTTTTGTCGAGGATATTTTGTCGGGGGCTAAAATGTCGCGGAATCAGGGTGTCCTTTATTTACCAAGTTGATTTTTTTTTGGAGGGCCCCTTAAAATTTTTAGCTTATAGTCTTAAAAAAAATATCAGACCAAAAACAGCACTTAATATTCATATTAAACCGTGCCCTAAAGACAATACATTTTCCATTTAAATAACACGGTATTTTGAAACATTTTACATTTAATTTTTTACTTTTGAATAAGTGAACATACAGCAACGTGAAATACATATTCTTGTAGGAAATTGAACGCTCTACAAGAAAGGTCTCTTATGATTTTTTGATAAATTCACTTCTTCAAGAGTTATTCGAATTTAAATTTGAAGATCCAAATACATGTAATGTAATACATTATTTTCCATTCTTCAAAAAATTTTTTTTACAATACAGTCAGAAATATATATTTTTCGAAGTAAATGACAAAAATTTAATCTAAATAAAAAAAGCTGGCGTGTTCTGATGTGGCCATCCACTTGACTTTACCATACAACTTGAGGTCCCAATGATTATGTATACAAAATTTGGTTGAGTTTGATATAAGGGCCTAGATTTTCATTTTTTGACACTACGCCCCCCCCCCATTTTGGGCGTTTAGTTTTTGCATTTTTAGACTTCTGGGGTCCCACTGATTATGTATACAAAATTTGGTTGAGTTTGCTCAAACGGCCTAGATTTTTAATTTTTAACCCTTCCTCCACTCCCCTTAATTTTGGGTCGATATGCACCAAAATCTAATCAGCTCTTAATCTAAATGGACCAAAACTACGTGTGAAATTTGGTTTCGATATTCACCCTAGTTTTTGAGCTAGCTCGTCCACAAAAATTTGGTAACGCACAGACTAACAGACAACCAGACTAACAGACATTTTGACAAAACAATTATTATCTCAAAAAATATAATTTTTTCCTTGTTCACTTATTAGAGCTTTTTTGTAGACTGAAATGCCATGGTTTCGCTCAATTTTTCTAAACAAAATAGTTTCAGCCGTTTTTGAGATATTTTGAAAAAAAGAAGGACTATTATTTATTGTTGAATTTCCGACGTAATAATAAGATTGATAAATTATAGTAAATCAAATATACATATTATAGTATATTCATATTAAATAAAATATTAATTAAAATTCATGGAATTATTACTAAACGTTTTCCTACGTGCTTTATTACATGGTGTTGTAATATAAAAATAATAAATATAGTATTGTTTACTGAAATTCAGTTTAGAGTGAAATACTAATATCGCTGACATGACGCGTACATAATATATCTGTTGGTTAGAAATCGTTGTATTTCCAAAATGACTGAGTAATTAAATTTTGATCATTATAGCTTCATAAAATGCAGAAATCATGCTTTTAGGAGATATTTTAAGAGTTTCGTACAAAAAATAAATCTGCGGTGTCGTTACAATGCCTGTCTGTCAGTCTGTTTGTCACGCATTTCGTAAACTAAAGAAAATATACAAACATTAAATTTACATTATTATCCCTGAAATTAATAAAATCTTAATCAAATCGATTTTTGGGATTAAATCGAATTAGGTACAATCTTAGTTATTTTATTTGCCAAACATGCCCTCTGTTAATTGTTTTGTAATTTGAATCTACAGAATTTAAAAGAAATCAGAAGAATATATCGTCGCCTTAGAGTGTAGACCTGCTAACTCACAACAACGAAATTTTACAGGGCAGAGAAAAAACAAACAAAATTTAATATTGTTGTTATGGAAAGAAACTATTTTTCACATTTTTTTCCACAACTTACTATAGTCCAAGAGCTGGTGACACATTTTGACTACGGATTTGACCCAACTAGAAATAATGCGTAATAGCACCGTCTATGATAGTTGTACAGGGAATGGCCAGTCTGGCTGGCTGTAGCAGGTGGACCAGATACTGAGCATGGTGGGAGTGCGGTAAAAAATACATGTGTTAAAAAATATTTTTGACCCACAATGAAATTATAAGAATTATAATTTATAGTCAATTATACACATAATATATTCACTCCAGACCATTTGAGTGGTGGAACGTGGAACCAGACCACCCCAAAGTGTATTTTTACAACATGAAAAAAATAGAAAAGTTTTTGTTTTGCCGAGAGTAGAAGAGTTGTTGATTCACAAAGAGAAACAAAGAGGTTGTCCTCTGCGTGATGCATCAATGTTTCTCTTTATGAAAAAAATAGCATCAAATATTTTTTTTCATGTTGTAAAAATACACTTTGGGGTGGTCTGGTTCCACGTTCCACCACTCAAATGGTCTGGGGTGAATATATTATGTTTATAATTGACTATAAATTATAATTTTTATAATTTCATTGTTAGTCAAAAGTATTTTTTAACACATATGTATTTTTTACCGCACTCACACCTGGTCCACCTGCTTAAGCCAGCCAGACTGGCCATTCCCTGTACAACTAGCATAGACGGCACTATTACGCATTATTTCTAGTTGGGTCAAATCCGTAGTCAAAATGTGTGACCAGCTCTTGGACTACTATCGTAATTTTAAGTAGCAGTTTTACTTGGACAATGCTGCATCTCTTTTTCTTTCGAACGGTATTGATATGTTATATATGATAAAAAATGGAATTAGCAGATTTATACTCTAAGCCGACGATTTTTAATATATATATATCCATAATATATCATTTTTATTTGTTTATATTTTATATATTGTTGAATTCCCGACGTATTAATAAGATTGCTAAATTAAAACAAATATATTGTATATTCAAATTGAATTAAATATTGTTTAAAATTCATGAAATTATTACTAAACGTTTGCCTACTGGCTTTATTACATGGTGTTATAATATAATAATATTAAATATAGTATTTGTTTAGGGAAATTCCCTTTCGAGTGAAATTATGTCAATCACTCATAACGCGTATTGGGCCAGTTTAAGAAGAGTTGTTTGGCTTGAATTGTATTTAAGAGAGGATTTAAAGGTCCTTGTGGCTGTTCCTTTGCAAAATCAGCCCCCTTTCTTCTATCGTAGCAGTTATATCAAAATTTTTCATTTTTTTTTGTTCTTATGGTAAATTTGATTTATTGAAAACTAAAATTTGGAAGAGAGCTGGATTAAATACTTAAAAAAAAGTAGCTAAATACAAAAATACATGTAGTTCAAACATTAAATACAATTATGAAAGCGTTAAAATACAAAATACATATTTCAAATACTTGTATTTGTAATATTTCTCTCCTATAATTGGGATCATATTTACTTTAGAATTGTCTTAACATGGAGAAAAATAATTTTCAATCATCAATTTCCCCCTTTAGGTGTGTGTCTGTATTTCGATATCTAAAATATACAATAAGAACTAGAAAACAGAAAGTTGAACATGGTGCTAAAATCGTTGTAATTCCAAAACGAATAAGTAATTAAATTTTGATCTTTCTAGCTTCATAACATGCAGAAATCATGGTTTTGGGAAATTTTTTAAGAGTTTCTTACAAAAAGTAAATCGATGTCGCTACAATGTCTATGTTTGCTGTCAGTCCGTTTGCCACGTATTTCGTAAACTAAAGAAGAATATACAAACATTAAATTTACGTACTATTTTTTATCCATGAAATTAATAAAATTTAACCAAATCGATATTTGGGATAAAATCGAACTGGGTACAATCTCAGAATTTAAAACAAATAAGATGAATATATCTATATCCTTAATATATCATTTTTTACTTTACCATACAGGGTATGGTCTAATAAGTGAACATCGAAAAAATTATATTTTTCGAGATAATAATTGTTTTGTCTCTTAGTTAGTTAGTCTGGTTGTCTGGTTGTTAGTCTGTGCGTTACGAAATTTTTGTGGACGAGCTAGCTCAAAAACTAGTGTGAATATCGAAACCAAATTTCACAGGTAGTTTTAGTGCATTGAGATTAAGAGCTGATTAGATTTTGGTGCATATCGACAAAAAATTAAGGGGGGTAGGGGTTAAAATTTAAAAATCTAGGCCGTTTAAGCAAACTCAACCAAATTTTGTATACATAATCAGTGGACCCCCAGAAGTCTAAAAATGCAAAAACTAACCGACCAAAATGGCGGGGGGGGGGGGGGGTCAAAAAATGAAAATTTTGGCCATTTACCAAACTCAACCAAATTTTGTATACATAATCAGTGGGACCCCAGAAGTATAAAAATACAAAAACTACCCCCCCTACATGATCATAAATAATTTTAGGGGCCAGGTTGTATGGTAAAGTCAAGTGGATGGCCACATCAAAACACGTCAGCTTTTTATTTGTTTATATTTTATATATTGTTGAATTCAGCGACGTAATAATAAGATTGCTAAATTAAAACAAATATATATATACTAATTAAATCAAATAATATTTATTAGATGGTGTTGTAATATAAAAATAATAAATATAGTATAGTTTAGTGAAATATGTAGATGACGAGTACATAGTAGAATTCAATCATAATTCATAATGCATATTGGCCCAGTTTAAGAAGAGCTTTTAGCTAGAAATCGACTAGATCTACTCTTATTAAACGAGCAAAAATTGTATATATATTTGTATCTTAGTTCTATTTTGAAAACGGCTCTACCTATTTTGATGAAATCCAAGGGTTAGGGGGTTTATGGGTTGACAATTCGATCTGTTACGGTCTCATCTTCGACAAAATTGTTTTTGATGGGTTTTTTTGTAATCAAAAAAATTATTCTCAGGTAGAAAAATGGAAATCTTGGGCTTCTAAAAAAGGTTACTCTTTTACTTTTGTACCCAGGCAGACAATGGGTTGGGTTAATTCATTGTTCTCAAAGGCTTTGAAGAACTATTGTGATTGTGGTTTTTAACACATTTTGTTCTCTATAAACGTTAGAATTATTAATAAACGTTTTATAATTGTTTTTATAAAGAACCTTATTTATTTAATAGAATAAACTTTCTTTTGCATAAGCAGGTCTCAATTTGCTGAAAAAATAACACATTTTAATAGGTTTTATTTATTAACAATTGAATGAATAAAAATGAATCATATGGTTGAATCAAAACAGGTGCAGGAGGTGGGGGATCCTGGGCTAGGGCGAGGTTTCGGGGGTGTGGTCGAACGGGGTTGAGGTGGAGGAGGTAAATTGGGCGAATACTATAAATATTTGTATTTTTTTAATTTGAAAACGGCTCTCAAATAAAAATCGACATTTTTATCAGAATTTTAAATTAAAAATAAAATTAAAATAAAGCTTTTAACTGAAGGAAGAAGTTAGCGAGCATCGTTCGGTGCCTCCAGGTACTATGTATTTAAGCGAGCATCTTAAGGAAATTTAATGTTTTCAATTTAAATCATTCATTGAACATAATAACATTTTATTCAAACGAGATAATAATAATTAAACGTGTAAAGATATTTTCTGTTTCTGGCTGTGAAAGTTAATCTGGTATGAATAATTCAGTTGAAAGTCTCAAGGTGATAGAGATATTTATCCTTCTGTTAGACAGAGAGGTGATTGACGATAGAAAGAATAAAGATCTGGCTATGTCGATTAGAAATAAAAAAAAAAAATAATTAACTTATTCTTAATGTGGTTAAGTATATAATAAAAGAAATAGAAGGAAAGCGTGGGTTATCTCCCACAGGCATATGCTCAACACAGACAGAACAAGAGTAAGAGGGATCTATCTGCATTGCAAAAGTGACCTCCTCTGTGCAATCTATGCAATAAAGGCTACATAGGTGGGTGGGCTTTAAGTGGGGGCACAGGGGGGGGGGTAATAAATCACAAATCCCACAGCTTCAAGTATGTACAATTGTACGCGTACAGTGTGGTTATTTGGCAACTTTTTACATTTAATTTTCTACTTTTGAACAAGTGTACATGTACATACAGCAATGAGAAATACATATTCTTGTAGGAAATTGAACGCTCTATAAAAAAGGTCTCTTATGATTCTTTGATAAATTCACTTCTTCAAGAGTTATTTGAAGTTAAAGTTCAACTTTAACTTATAGTTCTTCTTTTTCATTTTGGACGATTTCTCTCATTTATTATTTATTTTTTATAATATGTATCAGCAAAGATTTATACTTGTTATAATCGGCTTGGACGATGACGCCGACGTGATTTTTTTAACTTTAAAACTACACTAATAGTTCACGACAAATAAAAATTATCAAAATTAGGAAATTTAAATTATTATTTTAAAATACACTACGCCACTACGGAGTCTAGTGGATGTAGCAAGATCACGGTTGCCAACAGCAAAATTTTTTCCTCTAAGAGTGATGCCAAAAACCCTAAAAAAAAGGACAAAATTTAGAAAAAAAAACCCCTAAACTTATATTTTGTAAAATGTTGCCAGCTCTTGAATTTTTTCCCCTAAGAGTGATGTCAAATATCAAAACGCTTAAAAAGGCCGAAATTAAACAAAAAACCCCCTAAAATCTATGGTATTTCGAAAATGTAGTTTTTTTTTGTTTAAAATATAGATAAATATATTTTTTTTTTTTGGCTTTTCGGTATTTTAGCCATCAGCCAATTTACGATACTGATATTAAATTAAGACTTCTATGCAGGGATCAGATTTAGATAAATAAATAAATTAACAGAAAGTTTTCTACATTTGATTCAATCGCGAATCTAATGTAGGGAATTTTTGTCAAACATTGAGTGAAAATAATATTTGAACTTATATATTTCTAACTTGAAATAATGATATTAAATAAATTATAATTTTTCTCATTAATATATCAAAGAATAATTGATACGTCAAGGAGAATTATTTTGACCGAAAGATATTTTTATCTCACGAGACTACTGCGGACCACGCTATTGGAGTCTGCAGAGTATTAAGTCTGGACCAAGAAAGAAAAAGATGTGATCCATAGCTACAATCCAACGTCTTTTCACGTATAGCCCGCTAGACATTCGGATGGATCACCAAGTGAATTTGAAATCTCAGATGTTATATATTCGATCTCCCAGTCCAGAGCGCTAGATCTATTAGCATATGTATGTTAGATGTTTCTCTCTTGGTCCAGACTTAATACTCCGCAGACTCCAATAGCGTAATCCGCAGTAGTCTCGTGAGATAAAAATATCTTTTTCAAATCAGCGCGGTCAAAATAATTCTCCTTGACGTATCAATCATTCTTTGATATATTAATGAGAAAAATTATAATTTATTAAATAAAATAATGTAATTCGGTTAAAAATGATACAGAAAGTAGCAGACGTCCGAAAACTTATTTATTGTAAATAAAAAATTGAATATTTATAGAGTAAATAAATTTGGAAAAACGCATGGAAAGCCTTTTTCATACCTAAACAAACACATAAACATTTTTAAAAACCCCATAAAAAACCCCTAAACATTTTGCCCCTAAACCCCATGCAACTTCCCCCCAAATTTGGAAATCCCCCGAGTTGGCGACCATGAGCAAGTTGCCCGCCGAACTTGGGCTTCGTAGCTGGTTGTCTAGATATTTTGTTCCTATATTAAAACAACTGACCTAGCTTTTAATTTCTAGGTATATTTTAAAAAGGGGACGCCTATTTTTCGCTTGAGTTAATTAAACGTCTTAATTTAACGTTGTCTAGTGAAGTTTAATTTGCCCCCCACCGGATCTACGCTTTGCGTAGACAAAGTCAAGGCCTTGTTTCTCTCACTGTCGCTTTTTCTTGAAATTTGTTTGCTTTGATGAAGAGATAGATAGATTAAGCCAAACTTAGAAAGTAAAATTTTCCTCTATGGTATAAATTTGAAAGATTTGTAAGGAGAGGGAGTGAGTATGTGACTTCCATAACGAATTCAACTTTCTGAATAAATGTTAGATTAACGAAAAGACAATTTGGATTTATTTAACAACCAAGAGAAATGACAATCTCTATATAAAAATTTTGTTTTTAGAAGTTGCGATTACCATATAAGAAGAGATCTTTATGATTGAAGGAAGGGAATGGAACACTCGATATTCGTGCCCGACTCGCACTTAGCCAGCTTATTTTTAATTTCTCAAAAATGTTCTAGTTGATTTTGTTAAAAAAATCAATAATTAAAATGAGTAAAAATATTTTTTTAAGAAAATATTGTTATATTGCCTAATAAATAAATGAGAAATCGTCCAAAATGGATTCTCTGATGAAAATTCATCACTAGCTGCGAATCAGTTATTTTTTAAATCATTATTTTCATTTAATTTTTTTTTTTTTTATTTGATTTGATTTTTGAGTACCTAGAATCTCAATTCTTTTATTTCCCAAACATCCTCCGTTAATTGTTTTGTATTTTGTATCTACAGAATTTAAAACAAATAAGATGAATCTATCTAAATCCTTAATATATCATTTTTTATTTGTTTATATTTATATATTGTTGAATTTCCGACGTAATAATAAGATTGCTAAATTAAATCAAATATATATACTAGTATATTCAAATTACATCAAAAAATAGAAAGAATTTAATTTTTAGGACAGAATCTAAGATTTTAATAGAAATATTATTAAATTGCGATATCAGAGGGGATTCATCCCCCCAGGAGTCGAACCTGAGAACTAACTTGCTTTCCGGGGTAGTTAGCTCACACCCTCGAGACAAAAAACCTCTCTGAATCGCAATATTTGATGTAATTAAATTTAATAATATTTCTATTAAAATCTTAGATTCTGTCCTAAAAATTAAATTCTTTCTAGTTTAAAATTGATTTGTTAATCTGAACCCGAGCTCATTTTTGAAAAACATTCCAACTCTTTTCAAAAATAAGATGCTCAAATCATTACTTTTATATTAAAATAGCAGGACTTGTATGAAAAACTTTTTTCATTTTAAGCTAAATTTTTTAATTTCCGTTATAAATTAATGGAGTGAAAGATTTCTATGCTTACATCAAATATTGCGATTCAGAGGGAGTTTTTTGTCTCGAGGGTGTGAGCTAACTGCCCGGAAAGCAAGTTAGTTCTCAGGTTCGACTCCTGGGGGGATGAATCCCCTCTGATATCGCAATTTAATAATATTTCTATTAAAATCTTAGATTCTGTCCTAAAAATTAAATTCTTTCTAGTTTAAAATTGATTTGTTAATCTGAACCCGAGCTCATTTTTGAAAAACATTCCAACTCTTTTCAAAAATAAGATGCTCAAATCTTTACTTTTACATCAAATAATATTTATTAAAATTCATGAAATTATTACTAAATGTTTGTCTACGGGATTTATTACATGCGGTGTTGTAATTTTAAAAATAATAAATATAGTATTTGTTTAGTAAAAGTTCCTTTCGAGTGAAATTATGTCGCTCATTCATAACGCGTATTGGACCAGTTTAAGAAAAACTGGCTTGAATTGTATTTAACCGACGATCTAAAGGTCCTTGTGGCTGTTCTTTTGCAAAACCGTCCCCTTTCTTCTTGTCTAGCAATTTTATCAAAAATTTGCACTTTTTTGTTCTTATGGTAAATTTGTTTTATTAAAAACTATCATTGGGATCAGAGTTGGACAAAATACTTTAAAAAAGTAGCAAAATACAAAATACATTCATTTCATGCATTTCAAACACAAAATACAATTATAATAGCCTTAAAATACAAAATACATATTTCAAATACTTGTATTTGCAATATTGCTCAGTTCTAATTGGGATCAGATGGAGAAAAATAATAAATTTTCAAACATTAATTTCTCCCCCTATGAGGGTGTCTGTATTTCGATATCTAAAATAACGTAAGAATGAGAAGTCGTAGAAAGTTTAACATGGTGCTAAAATCATTATATTTACAAAACGAATGAGTAATTAAATTTTGTTCATTATAGCTTCATAACATGCAGAAATCATGCTTTTGGGAGATTTTTTGAGTTTCCTACAAAAAGTAACCTATTTAGGTGTCGTTACAATGCCAATCTGTCAGTCCGTTTGTCACGTATTTAGTAAACTAAAAAGATACAAACATTAAATTTATGTATTATTTTATTATCCATAAAATTAATAAAATTTTACTCAAATCGATTTTTGGGATAAAATCGAATTGGATACTCAGTTATTTTATTTGCTAAACACCAACATGTTTTGTAATTTATATCTACAGAATTTAAAATAAATAAGATGAATATATCTATATCCCTAATATATCATTTTTTATTTGTTTATATTTTATATATTGTTGGGGTTGAATTATGGTAAAAATATTTTTATTTTATCATGGAGTGTGATATATCGTATCTCAGTAAAAAGATCCATTAAGTTGAATTAATTTTTTATTCTTTTTAAATTTAATTCATATTAAAATGACGTGAGAATATTTTCTACAAGAAATTAACATATAAGTTTTTTTCAATGCCTATTAAATACTTATATTTTATAATATTAATTTTTATAGAAAAAATACTCAGTTAAAACTTTTTAAACTATGTTTAATTAAATAAGAATCATTTAATATCATCAAGAAATATAATAGTAATATATACGAGCCCCGTCTCATCTCAATTGGCCAACCAATATTTTTTCTTTTTAAATAAAATTATGCTAATTCACGGTAAATTTAATTTAAATATTTATTTTTATTATCATTTGGAACAACATTTTAAACAATTTAAAACATTTTATTGTAACATTTAACTTAAAATTATTTTTTTAATTGTTAAAAACGTATTTTTATATAAAAAATAGTTCTTTGCTTTTCACGATTTTTTTTTAAGAATCTTTGAATATGTGAAATAATCAAGTAGGCTTTGCCTTTTTCCAACAAAAGAAAGTTTGTTTTGTTTATTATTAGTAAAAATGACTCGTGGAAAGGTTGTTGATGAAAAAATTCGCTCAATTATTATTAATTTATTTAAAAAGGGAAAATCAAACGCGGAAATTGGCGATCTAGTTAATTTATCAAAGTTTACTGTCAGAAATATTATTCGAGTTTATAAAACAACGAGTACAATAGCTAGAAAACCTCGGTATGCGTCGAAATCCAAAATATCAGATGCTGATAGACGGGCATTGAAGAAGATTATTAGAAAAAAACAGGCGTTCGAACTATGGTGAATTTTCTGTTCTTTAGAGCGATGCTGTGGGGCAAAGTGTTTCAAGATCCACGTGCCATAGAGAAGCCCTTAAGTTAGGTTTTAAAGCTTACAAGGTAATTTTATTGCAACTTATTCCAAATTTTTTTTGTAATTTTACTAATTTTTTTTAGGCGAAAGAAAAGCCACTCTTGACATTAAAACAAAAGAAAAACCGGCTTAAATGGGCTAAAAGTCACATTAATTGGACGAGTGATGAATGGAATAGTGTCCATTGGAGTGATGAGTCTCGTTTTGAAGTTTGTGTTGGGGACAATCGAAGCAGAGTTATTCGTCAGAAAAATGAAGCTTTCAATTCAGATTGTTTAAAAAAAGAAAGTAAAATTTCCTGCTTCAGTTATGGTATGGGGTTCAATGTCTGCTAGAGGTGTTGGAAAACTTCACTTCATTGATGGAATTGTAAACACCAATAAATATTTAGAGATTTAAAAAAATCGTTACTTCCAACAATGGCAGATGCATTGCAGAATAATAATAATTTTGTGTTCCAACAAGACGGGGCGGCCTGCCATACATCAAGAAAATCTTTAAAATGGCTTTCTGATCATAATGTTCCACTTTTGGAGTGGGTGGCAAACAGTCCCGACTTGTCACCAATAGAAACTCTTTGGCACACAATGAAAAAGCTATTACGAATACAACCAGCTAGAAACGTAGTCGAATTAAAACACAAACTTCAAAATATTTGGGATACTTTCACTCAAGATGAGTGTCAAAACTTAATAAGTACGTTGCCCAAAAGAATTCAAGCCGTAATTAAAAATAAAGGCGACGTCACACAGTGGTAAAGGTTTTGGATTTTGTATGTTTTCCTTGTTTTTAACAATTAAAAAATAATTTTAAGTTAAATGTTACAATAAAATGTTTTAAATTGTTTAAAATGTTGTTCCAAATGATAATAAAAATAAATATTTAAATTAAATTTACCGTGAATTAGCATAATTTTATTTAAAAAGAAAAAATATTGGTGGGCCAATTGAGATGGGACGGGGTGTCTATTTATCAAAATATTTGAATTTTTTAAAAGAACTATTTTTCAAAATTTTCATTAATAAAGAGAAAATTTTTCCAGAAAAACGTTTCGATTTTTTATAAAAATGAGATTGTTTTATAAAACAACTGTAGTCATTTATTTAATACAAGAAACAATCAAGCATAGTTTATTATATCTAAATTAATTTCTAGAGGGTCTCACTGCACCTCCCCTCCCCATATATACATACAAAAAGTACCGAGTGTTGAAAAAGTTTTCACTTTTTCCTTCATTTTAATTTCAAATTATTCATTAATTACATTTTCTTTTCCTTCAAAACTCGGTATATATTTATTCAATGAGTAAGAGCTGTTCTTAGAAAGTAAAATTTTCCCTTATATGAGACATCAGACATAAATTTATTAACATATGTCATTCGGGTGAGAATAATTACGTACCTATGTGACTTCTAAAACGAAATCTCCTTGTAGATGTCAAATTAACGAATTAATTTATTATTCACATTATTATTATACGCCTTTCTTTTTTTTTTTACTTTCTCGAATAGTTTATTTCAGCTACCTTGAACTATTCCTTTTAGCTTGTTCTTTAGAATTAAAATAGAAATAATAAAAATTCTCGTTGAGTTGATTCAGAGTATTAATTTTAATGCTCTAGTTAATTCTAATCATCTTTTCAAGTTCTTTTTTTTTAACTCTATATATATACTTCAATGAGCACGTAAAGTGCAATTTTTTGTACAGCCCCGGTTTTATTAGACAATACGTAATATTCAAAAGTAACTGATTGACAGACGTTGTTTTTTCTGTTAATTAAAAGCGGTACATTTTTTTTTTATTTAAATTCAAATTCAGACAAAAAAATTTGGAAACTTTGAATGCATAAAAAAATGGCACGTTGATCGAGCCGAAACATTGGCAAAAAATAAATAAATTCAATTTGTATTTCAATTTTATTTAATCCTGGCTGCAAATAGAAATTTTTTAATGAATTAAAATTTATAAACATATAGGGACCGTGCGTTAAACTTAGAGGCAGCGAAGGTAGCGCTCTCTTGTGTTTATTTATTAAAATAATTTGGGACAATTGGGACAAATATTGTATTATAGTATATATCATAGATAAAAGAATTCACGGGGCCTAGCGAGTCTCTATGTCTTGGATGTTTAATAAATCATCCCCCAAAGCTTATATTTTCGTCGCCAGTTGGCGCAAAAGTCGTGACGCACAGTCCTTATAGCCCACGCAAATTAGACTTCAGCTGGCCAATAAATATGCACAAGCTGGAAATAAATGTTAATCGACGTTAAGTATCCACAATAAGAGTTATATGAGTTTGTGACGGTTTCTTTTTTTTTCTGCCTAAAAACCACGAAAATTTTGGACTTTTTTCAAATCTTTGCTTATAATTCGAAAACCATGCTTCCTAAAGAAAATTTTACTCTTAACAAAATTAAAGAGAACAAAATTTTGCGTCGAATAACGTACTTAATTGTTAAAATTGGTTCAGGTATTTAGCCACAATCGATCGTCAAATATAGACAATTTTTACCATCTTGGAGGAAAAGTGAATTATGCTCATTAGGCGGCCACAAAAAACCACTCTTCAAATTTTTGCCGTGCTAATCCCCATAATAGTTGCCAATTGGCTAAAAAATGAGATTTGCAAAGTTTCATCTTAATTGGACAACGGTAACCCGCGTGGCGAAATATGGTCGAATCATGTCCTGTCTTGGAAAATGCTAGATATCTTCAAATCTAAAATTTTTAACAAAAAATTAGCTCAAATAAAACTTCAAGCCAACAAAATTTCCTAAAAAATGAGACAATAATCAAATTTCTAGGATGAATGGTTTTCATTTTATGAATTTTGCAGTTTTTCAAAAACTTCAACCTCTTATTGCGGCACGAGTTACCGTTGTCCACTTAAGATAGAGCTTTGCCAATTCTCAATTATTATGGGTGTCAGCACGGAAAAAATTTGAAGAGTGGTTTTTTGTGACCACCTAATGACCATAATTCACTTTTCCGCCAAGTTAGCAACAAGTTCCTATCTTTGACGATCAATTGTGGCCAGCTGAACCGATTTTAACTTTTAAGTACTAAATTCGACGCGGAATTTTGTGCTCTTTCATTTTGGAAGGAATAAAATTTTCTGTAGGACGCATGGTTTTTGAGTTATAAGCAAAAATCTGAAAAAAGTCCAAAATTTTCTTGGTTTTTAGACCCTCAATAATTTAGCACCAGCCAGAAACCGTCCCAAACTTATATAACTATTATTTGGGATGCCCAACGTCGATTAAAATTATTTCCAGCTTGTACAAATTTATTGGCCAGAGCGGCCATTTTTCGGTCTAATTTGCCTGTACTAATAGCCAATAAATAATAAGTTGTTTTTTTTCATCATTATTATTTTTCATTATTGTTTATTTACCTATTCAATCACTTGTTTTGTTTTGATTCACCCTCTTGTTTATAATAAATTGATTAATAAAAAGCCTTATTTATAAAATTAACTTAATTAAAAAAATTAAACTTTTTTTTTTTGGCTTTTCGGCCTTTCTACCCATAAGCCATTTACGATACTAATTATTTTATTTAAATTTGTCTCTACCTCGGGGGTCAGATTTTAGCCGGATGCCTCGAGTCGGATTCGAACTCGGGTCCTCTTGGTTAGCTGGCTGACATGCTACCGCCTAGCCTACCCGACCCCCCAAAAAAATTAAAGTATAAAATATGATTTTAATTTTCCTCAAAAATTACATCATTTAAAATGTTTAAATTAATTCCATGTATAGAGCTAGTATTGTAAATTAGCTGGCAAAATATAAATTTCCTGAAAAATTGAAAGTCAATCATATTTTTTTTTTTTTAAATAACTATCAGCAAAAATTTGAATACCATCAATTTTCAATCCGTTTGCCGTAACTTAGACCATCTCAAAATTATTATTCTTTAATTATGGTAAATGGGAGGAGAAACCCTCCACAAAACTCTGCATTTAAGGTGTAGGGTTTTTGGTATAAATATTATTATGAAATTGTGAAAACATAGCTCATACTTTTGTACCATTTATGATCCAACCCGAAATAATTTTTCACTTTTTTTGGCTTTCCCAAAATCATTTCTTTACTTTACCATAGAGGGTATGGTCAAGTATTGTAATCGTGCATGGAAAAAGTGTTTTTCCTTCTTTTTGCCGAAAACTCCTCTCAAAAACGGCTGAAACTATTTTGATTAAAAAATTTAGCGAAACCATGGTATTCGCAGTGTCTACAAAAAAGCTCTAATAAGTGAACATCGAAAAAATTATATTTTTCGAGATAATAATTGCTTTGTCAAAATGTCTATTGCTGTCTAGTTGTCAGTTAGTTAGCCTGTGCTTTACCAAATTTTTGTGGACGAGCTAGCTCAAAAACTAGTTTGAATATCGAAAACCAAATTTCAGACGTAGTTTTTGGATCCATTTGAGATTAAGAGCCGATTGATTTCGGTTGTCAAAATCGACCCAAAAATTAAGGGGGGATGGAGTGGGGGGTTAAAAATTAAAAATCTAGGCCGTTTGAGCACGCTCAACCAAATTTTGTATCACATAATCAGTGGGACTCCCCGAAGACTAAAAATGCAAAAACTAACCGCCCAAAATGGGGGGGGGGGTTGTAGGGTCAAATATGAAAATCTTGGCCATTTACCAAACTCAACCAAATTTTGTATACATAATCAGTGGGACCCCAGCAGTATAAAAATGCAAAAACTAACCCCCCCCTAAATGATTTTTTGATAATTTTAGGGGCCAGGTTGTATGGTAAACTCAAATTGGATAGGCACATCAGAACACGTCAACTTATTTTTTTACCTCTAGCTGAGTTTTTTCATTTTTAAAATTATATAAATTTTTTAAACAATATCTAGTATTTTTTACTCAAAAAGTATATTATCCATTATATTTAAATTTAATTTTTTTCTATCTTGTGGTTTTTTTAATTTGGTACTTATATAATTAAAAAAATTATTAGATCATAGCTCCTAATGCAAGTCTTGCGCAGGTTTCAATAACAACACTTACATTATTTGAAGATTTGAATTTTTGCTATTGATTGTGACGTCAGAGCAATTAGATTCTCTTTGATCGAATGAGCTCTGTACTCGTTGACTCTTCAGTGAAAGGGACTCGCTCTGCCATTTATAACCAGCCCTTTTCTCAGTGCAATTTACATCAAATTTTTCATCTAATATCTGGTAAATAAGCTTTATCATATTAAAATAAATGATGATCTATATCTAATTAATCATTTGAATTGAAATTTTGTTAAATTAATGAATAATCTTTGATATTTTCAGAATGTGTTGATTCGGTCGAGTCTCTGAGCTGCCGTGATTGCATTAATGGCTTCTCCGAGTAAACAAACGTCATAATCCATCAGAGAGAACTCTTCAAATGGGTGAGATTGCAATTAATATTGGATTTTTCTTTGATATTTAGACAAAATAGTTATTCAATAAACATGAAATGGATCTGAATCTAGTATATATGCATGCATGCATGTGTGTGTGTGTGTGTGTTTCATTAATGAGAATAGTTCTCAGGATAAATCTAGTATATAATCAATGCATTTGGATTATTATTAGTTGTTTTCTTATTCAAGTATTTTATTAATATAAGAATATTTTAATATCTAGACATGTGTATTTAATATCATTCCCTAGCATTTAGCAGATAATAACCTGAAAATGCTAGCGAAATGAATCTTTTGATTGAAAATCTAATATTGGATTATTATTTTCGTGCCCCAAAATCATTTTTGGATGGCGTGGGTTCTCGCTACAAACATTGAATAGGAAAGACAATAATGTTAATAGACATATTACTTATGTCGATTATTAAATATATTATTAAAAATAAAAATAAATTCTCAACAATGCATAAGAATATTTTCAAATTTTATTCACAGCTTACTTGAATACAAATAAAAATTTAATTAAACAACGCTTTTAGATTGAAATGAAAATCGATTAAATCTTTTAAGTTAAGCAAGATATTGCTATTAATTCCCGGATAGGTGATCATTTAAGAATAATATTTTATTTATACATAGTAGGTATATGATCTTAGAATTATTACTATAGATTATGATAGTTAAGTAGCTTATATCATGATTAATTCTTGGATGGGTAATCTAATAAAAATCTGAAAGTGTTTCCCTACTAATTTCCAGTCGCAAGACCGGCACGACACGCCTTCTCCTTTATAGGATATTAATTAGAACTTTGTGAGAATTTGTAACTAATAAATAGTGAGGGTTAAGCAACGAGTAATATAGTTGAATCTGGGATGGGTGATCATATAATATTTGAATAAATCATCTCGTCATGAAATATATTTTCTCGATGAATTCATGGATATTGATAGCCAAGCGGCCTATATCGCAGTTAATTCTTGGATGGGTGTTTTTTAGGGTGGCCCTTATTTTGGGTATTTTTGAATTTTAATGCTACCAGAGGCTCAGATTGTTCGAAATAAATAAAACATATCCCCCTTCAAATCCTTATCTCAATTTTAACCTTTGCCAAACAGCGATGCAATTTTCCCATCTAAATAACATTGGGTTTTCGGCATTGAAATATCAATTTTTTACTCAGGCCAAAGAAATGGGTCAAATAATTTAAAACTCTGTAGACTTTATCCTTATATGGTAATACTGTAGTAGCTATCCTTCAGAATTTTTACAGATTTTTAGCTATTATAATTTTGGAGTCTATATCTCACTAACGCTAAGAAATAGTAGTATTTTATTTATCTAGCTAATAATACATAATAACTAATAATCCCTAAAAATTCTCAATGATAGCTACTATTACCATATAATGTTAAATTCTACAGAGTTAAACATTTTTGAACTAATACTCTTTGGCCGGGATAAAAAAGTGAAAAACCCCCATTTTCATTAGATGAGAAACTTATAGTCCAAGAGCTGGTGACACATTTTGAGCACGGATTTGACACAACTAGAAATAATGCGTAATAGTACCGTCTTTGATAGTTGTACAAGGAATGGTCAGTCTCGGTCGTAATATGGCATAGTGTGAGTGCTGTAAAAAATACATATGTGTTAAAAAATATTTTTGACCCAATAATGAAATTATAAAAATTATAATTTATAGTCAATTATAAACATAATATATTCACTTCCAGACCATTTGAGTGGTGGAACGTGGAACCAGACCACCCAAAGTGTATTTTTACAACATGAAAAAAATAGCATGATACACTTTGGGTGGTCTGGTTCCACGTCCCACCACTCAAATGGTCTGGAGTGAATATATTATGTTTATAATTGACTATAAATTATAATTTTTATAATTTCATTGTGGGTCAAAAATATTTTTTAACACATATGTATTTTTTACCGCACTCACACCATGCGCAGTACCTGGTCCACCTGCTTAAGCCAGCCAGACTGGCCATTCCTTGTACAACTATCATAGACGGTACTATTACGCATTATTTCTAGTTGGGTCAAATCCGTGCTCAAAAATGTGTCACCAGCTCTTGAACTATTAGATCGCTGTGCGACACGGGTTAAAATTGAGATAGAGACTTGGAATTTGAGGGATATTTTTTACTTTATCCAATGCGAAGCATGGGAGAAAGTATTGGAATCGCTCTCGCAGCAAGCGCGACTTCAAAGGGTCCTCAGGTAAAGACTACGGAACCCATAGACTCAATTAAGGTCACAAATTGAAGTATTCAATGAGATTGAATTTTAGCACGTGACGGTTTTGCCAAAAATTACCTGAAATCTCGTCGAGAGGCCAAAAAGTGCCATTTTTTTTGGAAGTGCGTGGGGATGTATGTATGTATGTATGTGTGTGTGTTATCGCTTTTTTGGCCCACGATTTTTTCCACACCGTTGCACCGATTGAAATGAAATTGAAAACCTACCATTAGTTTAACAAAATGAAGCGCTGATTAGTTTTTGGTACATATCGGTCCACAAACATTAGTACTTTATTTCGGTACTTTTTTAGTTTTTTCTAAATATCTTGAAAATGACTTAACCAATTTTGATGAAATTTAATATCCTAATTAAGTACCTTGGGGACCACAAAAAAGGTTAAATAAAGTTTTTAGTAAAATTATATTTTAAAGTACTTTACTCAAGAACATATTAATATTTCAAATGAATTTGGATAAAGTTTAGCAACGATCCGTTGCAGTTTATTTTTATTAATTTAGAATCATATGAGTCTCTGGGAGCATAAAAATTTAAAAATACCCAAAACAAGCCCCACCCTAGTCCCATAGTGATCATATAAGAAATGTAAGCATCTAGGCTTAATACATAATTGTGAAGAATACATATATTTCGAATCGTTCTTCCCTGTTGGATATTTGAGGCCCGGGGTTCCTGTACACGCAACTTCCCCTCTTTCCTCCCTCCCGGCTGCCTATCCTACAGGCTCGCCTGTGATTTAATGCACGACACTAAGGATTACCATCCCTATATTATTTCTTTATTAGAATTACATATAGAAAGATTTCAATGCAGGTCTGGACATGTCCAATCTCCCCGTCGCCCCCTCTTCCCTTTGACCAAAGGCGCCACTAGATCACGTGATGATGCTAATTAGTTTCTGACGCCCCGGAATCAAGTAAGCATCTCATCCCCTGCAGCTCCAAATATTTGCATCCCTCGGTGTCAAAAATGGACCATTTCAACTGAAAATCTTCTAGGTATACACTTATCTCTTTCTGAACAAATTCTGTTATCATCCAAATAGACTAGGATTGAATATTGGGCCCCGGGTCTCTGAAATCATCTAGCTCACATTATACGAAATATATGTTTAATAGGCACCTATGCCTAGTATAATAATCAAATCTATACTCTCTAGGCACTGATCTAAAATATATTTTGATTTAATAATACGATATATTAAAATAATCTTAACTCAGATTTCAATATCTGTAAGAGATCTGAGATTTAATCCATCGATTTCTTTGGTTATTAATGAATTAATTTTACAAATTTATATTTTTCATTCTAATAGTAGTGAGTAGAATACTTTTGGTAAATATTTTCCGTGTCCATTTGTTAATGTATATTTAATTTCCCACAGGGCTAAGAGGCCTCTTCCATTCTCCGAGCCAAACAAGTCCTAACCTGTACTCTTCAGGGCTCTTCATCCACACACAGGATCTCCTCCTTAGATAAATGTAAGTCTATATTTAATCAATTGGATGTTGATGAAGGCAGTCCACGGTGGTTGTAAAAAATAAGACTATAATGGTTTTATTATTTTACATTTATTCGTTAAACCGACGTTTCGGAGATTTATTCTCTCCTTCTTCAGGGTAATCAATTGCTTTTTTCTATTCGAGATGAAAAAATTTTATAATGTTTTCTTGGCATTATCAAAGAAGACAGGAAGTAATTATGATTTGAACTACTTTCATTGACTTTTCGTTACCCTGAAAGATGGAGAGAATAAATCTCCGAAACGTCGGTTTAACGAACAAATGTAAAACAATAAAGCCACTGTAGTCTTGTTCTTTACAACCACCGTGGACTGCCTTCATCAACATCCAATTGCATATCTAGTACCAGTCCGTCTCCTAAAGAAAAACGCTATCAATTTATATTTAATGTTATTTTAATAAAATTTTGTTAATCTCTCATTAAAACATAACATTTTGTGCAGTGGTTTATAAGGGCGGATGTAGGGTCAGGGGACGTGTACTATATATATTTGTATTTCTATCTAGAAACCTCACGATAAAGATCATTACAAATATTATTATATATTAAAAGTAAGAAATTTTATGTACCACATGGAGAGGTGAAGTGCAGGGTTTCGGGCGGGGTGAGGGTAGAGGTCTGGGGACGTGTACTATATATATTTGTATTTTTATCAAATTGTTAAATCAAAATATGATATAGCGAGAGGTTGAACTGGGCATCGCTCGGAATTACAAGGTGCTCACGTCTATGTGAGATATGTATTAACAAGTGGAAATAGGAGTCATTATTAGTATAATTTTACATAACTAATGTTAATGACCATACCTTTCGAATCATTGAATTTGGTTCTGTCATATTTTCTTTTACGAGTATATGATGAGTGGGATTGTGGAAGCAGTGTCGTACACGATATTCACCGATCCACGGGGATATCTCCAGTTCCAAAAATATCCGAAGATCTTATGATATAAATGAAAATATAATTAAGAACAGGAACATGCCATATAAAAATTAACAATAATTAATTTTATTATTTAACTATTTTAATCAAAAGTTAAAATCTGATCTCTTTCAATACATTTCTCCAAATAGCTTTCAACATCGGCCCTTCTACCATGTTCGCCGAGCTCTACTGCTAACCAGCTTCAGCCCAGTTCCCTTCGAGATCTGCGCTTCGCCTCCTCAAAATGCGCATCCACCATTCTGGACTATAAAACGCAAGTACACACGCATTGGCGCGAATTAGTTCTGGGGTGTCAATTTCAAAATTTAAATCCAAAAGAATCAATTTCGAACTTATTTATATTGTTTTTCAATTTAGTTAATTTTAGTTTAGCTATAGAAACATTTAGGATGTTTTTCTCTTTCAGCATTTCTACACTTTTATTCCCTAACAACTTAGCTCTAGTAGACTAGTTATTTAAAAATTTTTTAAAAATTTCAATAGATTTGAATAAATAATTAAATAGTTGATTTAAAATCAATATTTTACATTTTTTCATCAATATTTAAAATTTTTATATAAATTAAAAAACAAAATATAAATTTTATTTCAATATTCGCAACTAATATTTTATTTCTCTTCACAGGTATAGAATGTAAAATAAAAAACTAATAAAAAAACAACAAAATTGTCGTTTATTTTTAATATTGAAATAAAATTTTATATTTTTCTATTGAAATATTAATTCAGAAGTAGAAGGAAAAAAAATTAAATTATAAAATTAGTGTTTTAGAATGCAATAATTTTCGGCTAAATGTATATAAAATGTATTTATTGTTTTAATGTTCACACCCTACTACTTTTAAATAATAAAAAAACAACCCCTTTTTTTAATATTTTCATTTTCACTTGCCATATAAATAAGCCAGCTGCTTACTCCTCAGTGGGTTTTAAAATAATAATTTAAATTTTCTAATATTAATACATTTTATTTGTCATGAACTATTAGTAGGTTAATATAAATTTCCTAATCTTAATAAATTTTATTTGCTATGAGCTATTTAGTGGGTTTCAAAATAGTAATTTAAATTCACTAATTTTAATAAATTTTATTTGTCATGAACTATTAGTGGGTTTTAAAATAATAATATAAATTTCCTAATTTTAATAAATTTTATTTGTCATGAAACATTAATGGATTATAAAATTAAAAAATTATTTCCCCTCTCTATTGACTCATTTCCCCTTTATTGTAACAAAAAAATTCTAACAGATACTTCGTTAAAGAAGTTTCAGTTCAAAAAAACAATTCATTTTTCTCCTCGAATATTAAATTAAAATATAATTCTATTTTCAAAATTGACAAATTCTCCTTTTGAGAATAAAAATAGGATTTTCAGAGTCCCATCATCATTTAGGTTCTCCGAGGCTCTCCAAGAGGGTTGGATGGTCTTCGCTTCACAAAGTAAGAGTGATTAGGGCTCGTTGTTAGAATTCAGTCACTTAGGTGTTGCATTTAATGTGCTGCAGAGATTCTCTTTCAGAGACGCAGCCCACGACCACCGTGGGATTCATCATCAACTTGGTACCTTAGATATTCAGATGATTAGGGCTGAGATGTGCGTATATGTCCCGGATTTAAGGGACTCTCTTTCGGTCCGTCTTATCGAAAATAGTCTAAAAAATGACGTACATCTCTTATTTAGTAGACTAGATTGCTTGTTAAATTCATACATAGTTAAAGAACATGGGCGGTGATGCGCCATTGCCAACGATTGAAAATAAAATTATCAAACACATATAATAAAATAAATAAATAAAAATACAACCAAATATATTTTAAGACACATCTGACAGACCGATTCAACGTTTTGATTTCTCAGAGCAAATAACAAATCTCCACATATAAATTAAACAAATATAAAAAATAATTAATTGTTGTAAATAAATAAATAATAAATAATAATCATAATAATTAAACATAATTAACAATAATACATAAATTAGAAACAATGATCATTAAATACAATTAAAAAACAAATTTCTACCTTCTGCATATTAATCCTAATTTAATTTTTTTTTCTATCGAAAATGATAAAAATAAATAGTGTAGTATTTATTAAAAAATCAAATAATATTTTACATTCCAAAATTTTCGGTCAATATAATTTCAAATTCAAATTTAAGACTTTTTATTATAATTATGTTTTAAAATCTTTATTTTCAAAAACAAAAAAAATCTTGCCTTTCAAATATTATTACAAATTAAATATAAAATATAATAATATATGTGAATATATAAGGTATATGTAAAATATATAAAATAATATGAATTTTTTCATAATTAGGGTCTATCTACACTGGTCCGTCGTGTGTCACTTCGGTGCTTCCGTATCAGTGAAAAATAATATTCTTCTATGGAAACTAATGGAGGGAATCCCCACTAGTCCGGCGCAGTTCAGTGTCAGTTCCGTCAGAAGAATATTATCTTTCACTGATACGGAACCACTGAACTGACACGCGACGGACCTGTGTAGATAGACCTTTAATTAAAATTTTTTAATACTTATTAAATTTCAAATGTTTAAATCAAACATTTCTTATTTTCAGATAAGTAATTTAAATAGTAAATTTTAAATATTCACTATTGATAAAATACTAACGACTTGAGGATTCATTATCGCGTGGATTGAAGTCTGTCGCCCGGAGCCTGCAGGCTTTCCTCGTGGGTCCATTAGAGGGGAGATCATGCTCAGTGTTTTCCATCTTGGGCCTCTGCTGGACACTTATTTAGACTTTAAGTTTATCTCTCAGGTTGCCCTTTAATCTAATCTTAGCTAGTTCGCTCTGGTTAGGTCCTTAATTGTGCATGTGTTAGCTGATAGGGTCCAGCAGAGAGCTAATATCGAAGTCACTGTCTTGTTCTCGCCACGAACGAACCACGAGGGGAGTCGGCCAGACCGGAATCATCGGTTGAGGTCCAGGTATCCTCTAATCTTAAGATGCGATGCGATTTCGGAATATCTTTAAGATCTCACACAATATTATTAGCAGCCAGTGAACAAGGGTTCGATGACTAGATTTTGCCCGGTATTTAACTCCAGGAGGAGGGCCTCTTATTTCCGGATCTGCCCGGAACACGTGCGTAGTAATCAGGAAATTTTTGGGCGATGACTTACAGAAAGATCCTCTACCTTTGTAAACTCCTTTGTACATCTCTCTGACAGTCAATGCTGTTGCGCTTTCGGATCTAGGGACGGAATATCCAGCCAGACAACCAACAAAAGATCATAAGATCGTCTACTGTGGGTATTCCCCGAGGAGGCTCTCCTGTTGCTAGGGACTGTGCGATGCGTTACCCGCCTTGGTTTCGGTCGCCTCATAATTAAAGTGCCCCTTTCGTCTCTTATACCTATACAGGTACAGGCTAGGTAGGATCTCTTTCAGGAGCCCTGGGTTCATTTACTGGGGTCTAAAGAATCAAACTTCTTCTTCACTGGCCGGTTCTCGCGGTGCGCGGTTTCCGACTCCAAAAGTCCAAATCTTTCGTTTTTAAATTGAAATTATGAGAATTTCATTTGAAGCGATTGACCCTTGGACTTCGCGATTTTATTTGAGAACAAATCCAAACCAGATTTCTTTGTAATCAAATGATGAGATATTTGATTCAAAGCAATTATGTCATTTGGATCAGCGTAGAGGCAAAAATATATATTTATTTATTTTGTTGCCTCTGGTTGTCTACTTCTATTTACAAGGATTTTCCTTTGTAAATGGAAGTGTAAACTAATATTTTTTGAGCTATGTCTTAGAATGTCTCTTCAACTTGCTCTACTTTGGATGGCCACCAACTTAAGACTTCTCTACGCTCGCTAGGGAGACCGAGTTTCAACATGGTAAATATATACGTTTTTATTTTATAAATAAAGAAAAATTTCGATTTGAGAATGATATTTATTTTTATACTATAATTTATTTTCATTATAAAAATTCTGATAGATCATCAGCATCTTCCAAATTCTAGATTAGAATCAATTGGGGTTCGCAAATGACATTTAGCCATATTTTTGTTAATAAATATATAATTATATATTATGCAAAATGGAAAAGTAAAAAAAAATATATAGCTATTTGGATCAACGTAGATTTTGTCATTCCAGAAAATAGACCACGCTAAAAGAAGTTCCAAAAGCACTCATCTAAATTATTTTGAATAAAAAAAAATAACTATTATTATTTCAAAATTTTCTTTATTTATATATTCTTCACATAAGTAGTAGTAATTCATTTTAAATTTTCTAAAATTTTGATGGTAATTCAAAATCCATTTTTTGCACTCCCTCGCAAGAGAGAACATTTACACTCAAGATTCTCAAATTTTAATATTGAAATCAAATTTCATTTCCCTATAGTTATTTTAATATAAGTAATATTTTATTAAGATAAACCGATTTCTTTTTATTGTCACCTGGAACACAGTCCATTTCTTTAGTAAAACAAAAAACAATCGAACAGGTGTGTTTTACATTATTCACCAATACTGCAAACAACGTAGCGTGTTTTGTGATTAAAGACAATGTTTAATGAATACGCATTTTAATTAATCTTTTTTCACTTTTTCTTCAATTTGTGAGAGATGGAATTAATTAACTCCACGTTATAAATTCATTTAAAAAATTTCAATTTTGAAATTAATTATTAATCCCACTTTGAAGTTTCAAAAGATAAGATTCTTAAAAATGTATTTTATAATCTCACTAGCTGCAAGGCCCGCCTTCGGCGACCCTCTTGCTAGCCAGGGGGCACGCCCCTGGACCCCCAGCCCTCGTACCCCACCCTCTCCCCCCACTCACCCACCACACCCCGCGCCATGCCCAACCCCGCGCCCCCACACCACCACCCCAACACTCCGCCTCACTTCTCACCCCACCCCCATTACACCCCCGCACCCACCCTCCGCACCCAGTTTTTGCATTTCTAGCCTTCTAGTGACCCACAGATTATGTATACAAAATTTGGTTGAGTTTCCTCCAATGGTAAGAATTACATTTTTTCACCCTCCCCCCTTTTTGGGTTGTTTTTTGGGGAAATTTTTTTAAACAAAAGTTGTCAGTAATCACATCCCCTACAACTTTGTTTATCATAAAATTTGCCGTAGGGTTAATAGTTTAGGAGCTATTTGATAATTTTCATTCATGTGCCCCCTCAAACCCCCTTCTGGGGTCAAAATATCAAAACGTTATATAGCTAAAAACGTAAGTTAGAAGTCATCTGATCTAAATATGAAATTTCATAATAATCCCTTCAAGCCGTTTTTACGTGAATCGTGAGCAACTTTTCGGAAACCACTGAAACAGACATACATATATACATACATACAGACAGACAGGAATTTTGTTGAGGTTGTTTTCGTTCATAACTTTGCTTGAAACGTGCGCAACCAAAATTTGGCGTGATTTGGAGCAATGTACAGACAAAACCTTAATTTTATATATATAGATGGTGGGTTTTCTAATCTCAAAAAATCCATTTGGCCAATGAATTACCATTAAATTGAACTATTAATTATAGAAATCTCATGACTCTTTCTCTCTCTTTGTGATTCGACTATTTCTTTTTTAATATTTTAACAATATTGAAAATAATTTAATTGCAAAATTTCTGTAAATTTAATTCATTTCAAGTCAGTCTCAATGGGTGGTAGGGAAGAGTTTTGAGGAGAATATATAAGACAAATATAATTATTAATATAATTGATGACATTGTTGAGTTATTTATTGAATTATTATTATTAAAATAAAAATAATTACTAGTTAATAATTAATTAATTAATTTGTTTACAAAATTATTTATATGTTTATTTACATTTTAATTAATTGGTTTACAGCTATCTATCCCACGACACGACAACATCGAGAACAACGCCGTTTGAATTGACTGTCTAACTACAACAGTCAATTGAACTTAATATCCGGATCATCAGGACAAAAGGAAAACTGCAAGGTGGGCGCATTTATCATCTAGGGATTCTTGTTTATTCATGCAATATTTATCACTTGACATCAAATATAGAGGAATGTTTCTATTTATTTTATTTTATGTTATATTATATACCTAAAAATGGAAGTTTGTTTCACTGTTCGATTATTTTACCCTTAAAATCAGGGAGCCGGGGTAAATTATATAATGTATAACATAACAACAAGAAATTATATTCATACATAAAATATCGATAAAACTGATAGAGTTTTTCTTTAGGAGACGGACTGGTATAAATATTGGTCAATATATAGTATATGCCATTGCACGGCAGTACTATGAGTTGATATACTTTCATTGACTTTTCGTTGTAAGCAGATTTATGATTCTTATTTTGTTTTGTGTATATTATTTTGTTTTTTTATATATTATGAATGACATATGAAAATTCCAATACTAATTGATGTTCGTCTTCCCCTCAATTATATAGACCCTGAAGAAGGAGAGAGTAAATCTCCGAAACGTCGGTTATCGAATAAATGTAAAATAATAAAACCGATATAGTCTTATTTTTTACAACCACCTTGGACTGCCTTCATCAACATCCAATTGTATATAATAAAACAATCAATATTTTTATTTGAATTACATCATCGTTAAGTATCCATAGAAATCATGAAAGATAGTCGTCATCTACTATACAGCTTTTCCAATTTTATTTCAGAAAATCCCAATTGTTTTTGTGAATTCTCAATTGAATAATAAAATATCTCACTTGTATTTCAGAATTTCCAGAAAATGTCAATTGTATTACATAAAATAAACATTTATCTATACATCTACTCTTATTAAACGAGCAAAAATTGTTTATATATATATATTTGTATCATTGTTCTATTTTGACAACGGCTTTACCGATTTTGATGAAACAAATTCTATTAACAAGTTTTGAGGATGAGAAAGAGATCTGGCTAGGTCTCGACAAATTTCATCTTAATTGATCTTTTCTTAATTAAAGTAATTATTGATAGATGAAAATCTCAATAAAAAAGTTTGCTTTACATTTTTTCAATTATGCTTTTATTTTTAATTGGTTTTTTAATTTGAAAACCCACCTAATAGACTATAGCGAATATTTAATATATTATATTAAAATGTCAGGAATTTTTGTTTTGGGAGAAGATGAGACAATATTGAAAATTTGAATAATTATCAGAAAAGAGGTTTTTTTTATTTAATTAGTTTTTTCCTCTTATTAAAAACAAGGACTACAAAGATGATCAAGGACAGTCGATGGTGGGGAAGTCTCCGGAGTCGAAGCTAAAAATACAATGTATGCATAAATTCATGGAACATTTGTTTGTTTCTAATTAACAGGTGTACTAAATCCATAACAAAACAGAGTCTCGATTTTACAAATAAAGTTGGTTGAAGTGTCTTTTTTTTATATAACTTGGAAATCAAATCTTATTCAATTTTTATGCTTTTGTTTCAGATCCTAGTACGGTTATTTTTTCCATTATTCCTTTTCCTAATTATTGCACTATAATGTTTCTCAATATGAACAAAATCGTGAACTGGCGAAGCACTGACCACAGAGACAAACAAATATACACTAGCAATATGTGGACACAATTAGAAAAGCTAAAAAGTGCAAAACTTCGCGGTTCGTAGAGCAAGATACGGGAAGAGATTTGCAGATTTGGGAGATCCGGGGGAGGTGGCACAGGTTCGGGGTGGGGTGGGGAGGAGTCGAGGTCTAGTGGTGGGGAGAGTTAGTAGGCTTACGGATTAGAGGAAGAGAGATCAGGTTACCGTGCATCGCTCGGTGGCTCCAAGTACTAAACAACTAAGTAAACAATTGAGATTTTCTGAAATTGAATTGAGATTTTCTGAAATTAAATTGAGATTTTCTGAAATTGAATTGAGATTTTTCTGAAATTGAATTGAGATTTCTGAAATACATTTAATATTTTCTAATATTCAATTGAGAATTCTTCAATACAATTCAGGGTTTTCTGAAATAAATAGACATGGAAAAAGTGTAGATGTTAAATAGGTACTTTTCTTGTCATTTTTTTGTAAAGATATTTCAACTCAGTGTGAATTTCGATAGGTTTTATTGTATATTCAAAGTAATAGTCTATTTATTTTTATACTTTATTAAAAAACCCGTTTTTGAAATTTTATCGGGTTTTTATATAGCCATACATTTTTCCAAACTCATTCAAACAACGGTCACTTTATTCCAGGAGAGATGGATGTTTTCTACAGTATCAATGATACTATATTGTACTTTTTCCAAAAATCTCTGAAGGGTCGTTTATCTTTTCCATCGATTTTATCAATCACTTGTCGGAATGTCCAGTTTTTTAACTTCGTTGTAGCGTTTAACAAATGGGGAAAAATTGTCGGTAATTCTGGAAATTTTTTATTATGATCGACGATAAGCGTAATACTGAAACAGCGTTAAGAGGATTCTAACTGTATAATACATATTGATATTATTTTCTCAATATAATTTATCTTAAGAGTGTATTGAAATAAAATTTACCAACTGACACGAATCGTCTTCATAATTCTTATATTTTGGTTGATTTTTACCCGTAGACAAAAAAAAGTTGCACTAATGCATGCATACATGTATGAAAATTGTCTACGTTTTACCTTAATGAAAAATAAATAAACTGCAACGGATTGTTTCTAAACTTTATCCAAATTCATTTGAAATATTAATATGTTTATTCTCTTATTATGTGGCAACTAAAAGGTATAAAATAATTATCCAATTTAGTTACAACTAAACGACGAAATATTAACATGTAATTACTTTTTGAAGTCGGTGCCAAACAAACTATATAAGCGAGCGTACCCGGCAAACGTACAAAGTAAGATCAAATACTCTATATAACAATACAGGACAGCCTGTCAAAAATATGGTACCCTGAAAACAGCACACTCTAGCGAGAAAAAGTAAACTACATAAAGCGCATAATATTAAAATGCGTAAATTATTTAAAATCGATCTTATTAAATCATATATAACATTAAACGGACACAATATATTTTTTCCATGACGCTCAAGTTTTTTTTTAATTTTGTCGGTAGCCGAAAGTCGGATTTGACTGCAAGATTTCCATTTTGCTCGCATGGTGGCGCTCAAAATCATGAGACCAAAAACGGTTTGCTTTTCTATTGTATTTTGACAGACTGTCCTGTATTGGTATATACAGTATTTGGTAAGATCCGTCGAGTTCGATTCATAAAATGTATATTTTTGGCACCGACTTCAAAAAATGATTTCATGTTAATATTTCGTCGTTTAGTTCCAACTAAATTAGATTATTATTTTATACCTTTTAGTGTATTTTATTTGATTTTTGAGTTCTTATTATTTTATTTGTTACATTTAATTATTTTGAAGTCGGTTTTATTTATTTTTTTTTATAAAAATTATTTTTATCTCATTTGACATCGAAACTGAATATTTGATAAGTATACGATATCTAAAATCTTCCAGTGACTTTCATAAGGTGAGATTTACCAATGTAGGTAGTAAATACAAGTATAAATATGTTAAAGGTCTATTGAAGAAACGATTTCGCTGGCATAAAATAGGAATGGAATAATTTAATCATGTTTGCCAAGTGACTATCACTTAAAGAGAGAGAGAATTATACAATAAAGAAAACTTTCAACCCGCACACACTCCCACCCCCACCGTGACGTCACTATCTCAATATCTATCTGAATATATTCTCACTGGGAATTGGAATCGTTAATTTTCACTAGAGGTATTGATAAAAATGTTAAATTAAACATTATTTCAAACATAAGAAAACTCTCACTTATATTATTACCAGGTGCGAAGCCCGGTTTCAGCGGGCATCTGGCTGGTCACGGGGCTACACCCTTTGGACTCCGTAGTGGGTTTTAAAATATTAATTTAAATTTACTAATTTTAATAAATTGTATTTGTCTTGAACTATTAATGGGTTTTAAAATTAAAAAAAATCACGTCGGAGTCTTCGTGCAAGCCGATTATAATAATAAGTATGGATACAAATGATTTTTGAAACGTTTTTTTTTCCCGAAATATCTAAAAAAAAAAAAAAAAAAATGGTTAAAAATTTGAAAATCAGTTTGATAGATTATTTAATTAATTCGAACTAATTAATAACAGATGAGTGAATAGAAATATGGATTAGGTTGGTTGAATCATAACAAAATAGGTAGTTGAATAAAAAAATAAACAATAATTAAAAATAATATTAAAATTCTTCCAGAACTTAAGTTAAAAATAATACTACTATTAATATCTTTATATATTGTTATCCCTTTCTGACATTCTGCATCTACTTTTACTTTCCATTCTAGAGTGGTTTATTACTTTACTACTTTGCCAGCTGCGAAGCCCTCCTTCTGGACTCCACAGTCGGTTTTAAAATAATTATTTAGATTTCCTAGTTTTTATAAGTTTTATTTGTAATTGGGTTATTAAAATAATAAATTAAATTTCCTAATTTTAATAAATTTTATTTGTCCTGAACTATTAGTGGGTTTTAAAATTACAAAAATCACGCCGGCTTCTTCGCGCACACCGATTATAATAAGTATAGATACAAATGATTTTTGCAACGTTCCCCCCCCTTAAATATCTAAAAAATGGTTAAAAATTTCAAAATCATTTTGATAGGTTATTTAATTAATTATACTAATTAATAACAGATGAGAGAATAGAAATGTGGATTAGGTGGTCGAATAATAACAAAAAAGATATTTGAATAAAAAATAAACAGTTATTAAAAATAATACTACTATTAATATCTTTATGTATTGTTATCCCTTTCTGACATTCGGCATCTACTTTTACTTTCCATTCTAGAGTGGTTTAATACTTTACTACTTTGCCAGCTGCGAAGACCTCCTTCTGGACTCCGCAGTGGGTTTTAAAATAATAATTTAAATTTCCTAATTTTAATAAAGTTTATTTATCATTAACTATTAGTGAGTTTTAAAATTAAAAAAATAACGTCATCGTCGTCGCGATAGCCGCTTATTATAATTTGAAATAATTTAAAACTCTTACTTATTTCCAAAATATCAGTAGTCGTGGTTGTTTCCAAAATATCAGTAAAAGAAAGTAAAAATTAAATTCATTGAATATTCTAAAGCAGCGGTTCCCAACCTTTTTTTTGACTTGCCCTTAAAAATTTTCAAGATTTTTTTGCTCATTATATTTGAAATATGTCTGAAAGGATGAGAAAAATTATTTTCAAACATGATTTTAATCTGCCTATGTGTCTATGCCTGTGTGGGTTTGTCAGGATTCAGATAGCCACGATAAAGAAAAGTCATAGAAAGTTCGTTCTTGAGCTAAAATATTTGTATTTCTAATGAAGGAAACTATTTATAATTTGGTATTTCCTAGTATTAAAATTTCTGTTTCAAAAATTCAGAAAACATCATTTTTTGAATAATTTTTATTTAGATTTTAAGGCGTTGTTATAATAAAGGCATTAATGAACAATTTATTTTATATCTACGTTTATTTATTAATAATTACTTATAAGAGCGTGTCTAGTGTAAATAAGTTTTCACTTTTTTATGATATAATAATATTATTGACAAATGTGGGAATGAGCGATAGAATAATCTCTCTTGCTTTAGAGCTAAGGCATTGCAAGCCGATTATTATTATGTATTACCCGTAATAAAGCACATTTATGCTGCCCACCCTTCCAAATTTTACTGCCGAGGGTCACCCGACCGAAAATAAAAATCCGTCTCCACCACTGACCTTGTGATTTGTTAATTGGATGATTAATGATCACTGAAAGTAAATGCGGCCCTGAAGGTGTTATAAAATGAAAAGCGAATAGCCAAGTTACCGTTAACGTTGAAATGTCGCCATCCGTAGCCAACATTGAGCCGTTTTCGGCCCTCAAATAGTCCAAAGTTGATAACCCCCGAGGATTCGTTATTTCTAGTGCGGGTGGCTTGGGCCTCGAGCCAATGGCTGGTGGCAAGTGAGGCACCGCTCAGGGCAACCGCGGCACAAGCACCCAGGAACGTGCTCAGCACCGCGCCACGACGGTACATCGACATCTGTAATAGAACAAAAAAATACACTTAGAAATAACAATCTTATAGAATTTAATATTAATTTTATAATATGAGAAATTGACTTATATTAAGGGAGTTCGAGACTGCTTATCTATCTTGTTGATCTTCGAAAAAATCTTTTGTATTTCTCCAGAGTGACAACTTTTGCATACCAAATTTTTTAATAAATAAATTGTTAATAATGAGGTTAATTTCGAATAAAAATCTTTGTTTTGATTAATATTAATAAAAAGGATATTGAAATCAATTTTTTTCTAATAAAAACATTTATTTAACACAAAAATGATTTCAACAAATAGAGTTACTAGTGCTTTTGTCATATTATGTTGGCTGCAAATAACTGTTTATTTTTTACATTTATGAATAACTAATTAACTAGACTGTCAAATCTATTGAAAAATGTTTCATTCGATTCATTAAAGTTGAATTATTGATCTGTATAAATTTGTTGAAAATTGTATAATTTGTATAGAAGTTATTAGCCCTTTTAAAAGCTCGGTCCATTTACTTCCATGTTAAAAGGACAATTTTCAATAATTTATTTCTCGGTAATGGGTCAGACGATCAACTTCAAATTTCGGTAATAAATATTTAATGGATCAATGATTCGATGGTAAAAATTTGAGAATTTTCTTATAAAAATTATAAACAAACCTTAATATACCGGGTGATTTTTTTTATTTTGAGACAGTCTTATAACTCAGAAACACTTCATTATACGAAAAAAGTTTCAAATAAAAGTTGTTTTATATCAAGGGGGAAACAAAACTACGCTATTATTTGTCGATCTAAAAAAAGCTTTCAACGGTATTTTAAGGTCAAGTTCTGTTTTTTAAATGAAAACCTATATTTTTCTCTACCTAATCTCCAAAAAAAAATTAAACAAATTTTATTAGTATTATTTTTTTATAAGCATCAAATAAAAATAATAGTGAATCAATTAAATCTCAATAAAACCCTAATAATTATTCTTAACAATTATTTAACTTAATTATCAAATAATAATGATTAAATATTTAATTATTAAATAAATAAGTATTAAATCGAAAAGGCACAACAATGAAAATAAGTGTTTATAATTCCAGCAAGAAGACACACTCTTTTATTGTCTCCTTCAATCTATAAAAAATTTTCTACTCTCGGAAAAAACTTTCAATTTAATTATCTTTACTCTTCATTATACACAGAATTCCTTAGATATTGAGATAGGAATCAAGTTTCTAGGATGAGTGGTTTTCATTTTATGAATGAAAAACGGCGATTTTTTGCAAAAAATTGCATTTTTTAAAACTTCAACCTCATGTTATCATTATCCAATTAAAATGAAACTTTATTTAAATTTAATATAGGTTAAAAATGTATAGAATCGTCATTCATGGTCAAAATGTGGCAAAATCGAAAAAAGTGCGAGTTTTAGGGATATTCAAAAGTGGGGGCTGTTTTTTCACAGGCGCTAGTAGCGGTTCTACTTAACCTAAATAGATGAAATTATTATCATTTTAAGCTTAATTTAAAGAGCTTTAATTTATCTAACAAATATCTTTCGTTGTTAAAATATCGATTACGTCTGCCCAAAATAAAGTAACAAATAGAAGTTGACTTTTATTTCAACTTTTTATTTTCCCCTTACTGGCCCATTAGCCAATTCAATTTAAATAAAATAGGGCCACCAAACACGGTTCTTTTTAAATAACTTTTAGATTTGATAAGCCCTTTTAGAGTTATTCAAGAAAAACTGAAAAAACTGCGAAATTTTCTCATTTTGAGACACATAGAAAAATTTCCACAACACAGATTTGGGTGAAAATTTAGGGTAGTAATATTGAAGTACCAATAAAGGTATTCCATCAATAAAATCTTTACCTGGAATTATTTCCTGTTTATGCCATTTTTTCACGTAATTTGGACTATTTTAGCACATTATAGAATAAAACTACAAAGAATCTCTGAAACAAAAGAAGAAATAAATTGTCGAAGATATGCAAGACTTGTGAGACGATGTAAAATGTGCATTCGTGCTCGTGGGGGACATTTTGAACATTTACTTTAATTGAATAAATAAATAAATAAATATTTTATTCAACTATTTAAGATTTTTAACTATTTTAATAAATTAAATTAGTTTCATCTATTAGAATTCTACCCTTTAGCCAATTACGAATTGTGTTTTGAAATTAGTTTCTTCGCATAAAAATGCAATATATTTTTGTTTTTTAAAAAAGTGGAATGTTTTATACCATTTTGATTAATTGCGTCAATTTTTTTAGATAATTTGCCATTCTTGTTTGACACAGTTTTTTTTAAGATATCAAGAGTCAAAGTTAGCTGATTAAAATTTTTTGACACATGAATCTGACAAAAATATTTTTTTTCTCAAAAAGTATAATACTCTTAGTTATTTTTCTGTTCTGTGATCGATAGCAGTATTATTCAGGATTCCATAACAAAAATTGGAATTATAAAATATGAAAATTCGTAGCTACAGCATTCAAATATTTAGAGCAGGGTAGCGATTTTCACGGTTTTCAAAAAAATGTCCATAACTCGAAAACTAAGAGAGTTTTATTTAAAATTTTTTTTATTTTGGACAATCCTGAACTCACCTATCTCGTGTTCACGTTTGATCCTTGACTTTTCGGGAGACCCTGTATATCTTTTTCAAAGCGTGATCAAAACAATTCTAGTTAATGTGTTTATTATTCTTTGATATATTAATGAGAAAATTATAAATTTATTTCAGATCATTATTTCAAGTTAGAAATATATAAGTTCAGATATTATTTTCACTCAATATTTGACAAAAATCACCTACATTTGATTCGCGATTGAATCAAATGTAGGAAACACTACTATAGAATAAAAACTCGGTTTATAATTTAATTCTTATTCAACTCCCTTTACGATTTGTATTAAAAATTTATAGAGAACTTACCGAGTCTTGAAAAAGTTTCCACTTTTACCTCCAATTTATATTTCAGGTATAATGTCTCTTTTTCATTTCTTTTTTTTTTTTTTTTCATTTTCGACTGAACTATAAAAACTTTTATAATATATTTTCTAATAGTAACTACTATTCCTTATTATATGAAGGTATTTATATTACGAATAAAAAGAGAGAGAGGATCATGTTGGCTCTGGAGAGATAGAGATAGAGAGAGAGAGAGAGAGAGAGAGAGAGAGAGAGAGAGAGAGTATGACGTCAGAGATGGAGGTATTCAGTCCACCGTGAACTGACCGAGGGAATGAACCCAACCAACCAGCCAACCAAACCAAGTTACTAGATAAAAGGATGAACCTACGCTCAGTTGATTAACAGGCGAAAAATATATTCCTATTTTTAATCAACACCCCCCCCTCGCTGTATGCACCCTCTCCCCCATTCTCTATATCTTATATATCTACTCTTATTAAACGAGCAAAAATTGTATGTATATATATCTAATATATACGGTCGGTTTCTCGAAAACGGCTCTAACGATTTGGATGAAATTCACGGGTTAGGAGGGTTTTGTGTTGGCGATTCGATCTGTCACGGTCTCATCTTCGGCTAAGTTGTTTTTGATGGGTTTTTTGTTAATTGAAATAATTATTCACAGGTTGTTGTCTCGATAAAAAGGATATTTACATTTTTATTCAATTTCCTTTTAATAAATAATTGGTTTTTTAATTTTAAAATTCCACTATATACATCATTACATAATATTATTATATATATTTATTTTAAAAGTTACGCAATCTAATTGATTAATAATCGAGTTTTAAATTTCACAAATGTATTTTTTCTATATTAGAATTTGGCAATTTAATTGGTGAACTCACTAATTGTTATTTAATTTAAAAAAATTATTATACGGTATTTATTTATATACCTATACATATATACACATAATCTGTGGGCCATTACAAGGCTTGAAATGCAAAAACTGGGTGAGGGTGGAGGTGACGGTGGGGGAGATGTGGGGGTGAAGTGGTGTAGGGGTACGGGAGGGCGAGGGGGGCGGAATTGGGGTGAATGTGAGGTGAAGAGGTGCAGGTGGGGTGAAGTGATGGGGGTCCGGGGAGCGAGGGGGATCGGGGATTAATATAAAGCTTTTAACTGAAGCAAAAAATTACCGAGCATCGCTCGGTGGCCAGGTACTATTATATTAAACGAGCAATTCTTGTATATACAGGGTGCTTCAGGAGGAATAGTAAATATTTTAGGAGGTGGTAGTATAGACGAATTGCAATAAAAAATGGCATATAACACTTGTCCAATTTTTTTTTTATTGAGTACAGAGATTCAGCTGAGTTCCATGCATTTTCGTACCGTGTCTTGGTACACCGGTTGCCATGGGTATCTATGGCCGTATTTATCGAATGTCAGCAGAAGAATGTTGATGTTTAAGTTGTGAGGTGTGCTTTATTTTTTACATTGAAGTTTTCATTGCGATTTATTGGCCAAGTCTATTGTACCGGGTGATTCAATAAGGGTGACGAGGTACCGTATCTCAGGAACTAATAATCGTAGAAGTTTGGGAAAAAAATCCTTCAGGGAAAATCAGCCAAGAAAAATTGCTGGAAATATTTTCTAAGTTCATACGTCCACCGCTAGGTGGCTAAATAGCTTCGATCGTTTAAAAAATGCAATTTTCTCGAAAATTTTTCAATATAAGTTTAGAAATGAATACTCTCACGTTAATGGCACCATAATAGTCCATCTTTTTGATAAATGACTTTTTATTGTAGGACGTAAAATAAAGGCGGGAGGGGATGCTAAACTTTTATGGACTCTAGTGTCTATAACTTAAGTTTGACTTAACGGAAATTTGTTAACAAGGTCTGGATCAAGAAAGGAAGGTTTGGTGAATAAAATAAAAAAACATCCATGCCATTCTAGTTCTTGCCGCCCTCGCTAAGGGGCGTGTTTTATAAAGTTAAAAGTTTTATTAATTTTGCTCCGAAATCTTAAATGGAACTGTATAATTATTTTAGTAGATTCAGAAAGTAGATCAAATTTGCAACAAAATATGTTTAAACCGCATGTCGATATCTTCTTTCGTTTAACAGTTATTGCTCAAAGAATATTTTATTAACGAATTTATTAAAGAAACAAAATAGATAATAGTTTTCAATTTTTTTTAAGTTTCGTAGTCAAGCATGCCATGAACAAATAAAAAAACAGTTTAAAACTTTGTTCTTATTTTCATCTAATCACAACAATAATGATATAACATAACACACAATAAAATTATAATTACAAGATTAACATCTATTTGTGAAAAATCGCCGTTTCCATAGAAACTGTCAACCAAGTCTTTCACGGCCTTCTAAGAAATTAGACATTTTTGAAATTTAATACCTACTTACAGGCGACACAGAAAAGCATTAGGAAAAAAGCGTTATTATCATTATTGTTGTGATTAAATGAAAATAAGAACAAAGTTTTAAACTGTTTTTTTATTTGTCCATGGCATGCTTGACTACGAAACTTAAAAAAAATTGAAAACCTATTACCTATTTTGTTTCTTTAATAAATTCGTTAATAAAATATTCTTTGAGCAATAACTGTTAAACGAAAGAAGATATCGACATGCGGTTTAAACATATTTTGTTGCAAATTTGATCTACTTTCTGAATCTACTAAAATAATTATACAGTTCCATTTAAGATTTCGGAGCAAAATTAATAAAACTTTTAACTTTATAAAACACGCCCCTTTAGCGAGGGTGTAAGAACTAGTATGGCATGGATGTTTTTTCATTTTATTCACCAAATCTTCCTTCTTGATCAGACCTTGTCAACAAATTTCCGTTAGAGTCAAACTTAAGCTATAGATCACATAAAAGTTAGCATCCCCTCCCGCCTTTATATACTACGTCCTACAATCAAAGTCATTTATCAAAAGATGGACTATTATGGATGCCATTAACATGAGAGTATTCATTTCTAAACATATTGAAAATTTTCGAGAAAAATTGCATTTTTTCTGCGATCGAAATATTTAGCACCTAGCGGTGGACATATGAACAGAAAATATTTCCAGCAATTTTCTTGGCCATTTCCCCTGAGAGGATTTTTTTCCCGAAGCTTCTACGATTATTAGTTCTGAGATACGGTACCTCGTCCTCTCACGAATCACCCGGTACTGTAGCGTGTAAACATCCCGCACGTAATTACACATGCTGAGTATGCCGATATTGGGTTACATATTAACAGCTGTAAAAATTGGACACATATGACATTTTTTATTGCAATTCGTTCATGCTACCACCTTCTAAAATATTTACTATTCCTCCTGAAACATCCTGTATATATAAAATGGGTTTCTCGAAAACAGCTCTAACGATTTGGATGAAATTCACGGGTTAGGTGACTTTTGTTTTGACAATTCGATCTGTCACGGTCTCATCTTCGGATAAGTTTAATTTAATGTGTTTTTTTGTTAATTCAAATAATTATTCACAGTTGGTTGTGTCGGTAAAAATGTATAATTACATTTTTTATTCAAATGTTCCTTTAAAAATTAATTGGTTTCATTAATTTTAAATCCACAAATAGATCATTACAAATATTATTAAATATTCAAATTTATGGAATTTAATTAAAGGTATTTTTCTATAAAATATTTTATTGGAATATCAATTTCATTCTCTTAAAAAATCTGACAATTCGAAGAATCCTCACTCCTTCAGGATTTAAAAGGGTCAACTGAAAGAACCACCGTATATATTAATATTATTTTTAATTGCAATTACTTAGATTCAAAACTTTGTGCTCAGTTATGATGGGCATATCGTTGGCAAATAACATAATTAAATTTTATTTTATTTTAGCTGCGAATTAAAATCGACCTTTTTACCTGTATTTAAAATTAAAAATAATGTTAATATTTCGCTTTTAACTAAAGCAAAAAATTACCGATCATCACTCAGTGTTCCAGATGCTTAATATCTGATTGCAAGTGTTATATTCAAGGGCAAGTTTATTAAATAGACAAGAATCTCAATTCTACAATACTAGAAACAAATGCCTTAAGGCGTAAAGAAACTCATCATTTATTATTACTATTATTATTTTGATAACTAGCTATTATAAAAATTAATTTCAAGGTGGAATATAAATTGAAGGAAATTTTTTTTTCAAGACTACCATATGTATTAGATTGAAAGTTTTTGCCGAGACTAGCAGAATTTTTATAAATTGAAGGAGACAATAAAGGAGTGTGTCTTCTTCAAGGAATTATAAATTTCCTTTGACTATGTATTAGGGTGGGTCAAGAAAAAACTGAAATTTTTTTTTTCGAAAAACACTTTAGTGCGAAAAAGTTGCCTATTATAATAAGAAGAAAAACGACATAAAAATAAGCTGACGTGTTCTGATGTGGCCATCCACTTGACTTTACCATACAACCTGGCCTCTAAAATTATTTATAATCATGTGGGGGGGAGGGGGTTAGTTTTTACATTTATATACTTCTGGGGTCCCACTGATTATGTATACAAAATTTGATTGAGTTTGGTAAATAGCCAAGATTATTTTTTTTGACCCTACCCCCCCCCAATTTTGGGCGGCTAGTTTTTGCATATTTAGACTTGTGGTGTCCCACTAATTATGTATACAAAGTTTGATTGAGTTTCGTAAATGGCCAAGATTTTCATTTTTTGACCCCCCCCCCCATTATGGGCGGTTAGTTTTTGCATTTTGAGACTTCTGGGGGTCCGCTGATTATGTATACAAAATTTAGTTGAATTTCCTCAAATAGCCTAGATTTTTAATTTTTAACCCCCCTCCACCCCCCTTAATTTTAGGTCGATATGCACCAAAATCTAATCAGCTCTTAATCTCAATGGACCAAAACTACATATGAAATTTGGTTTTGATATTCACACTAGTTTTTGTTCTAGCTCGTCCACAAAAATTGGTAACGCACAGACTAACGGACAACCAGACAGACTAACAAACAGACATTTTGATAAAACAATTATTATTTCGGAAAATATAATTGTTTCGATGTTCACTTATAAGAGCTTTTTTGTAGACCGAAATGGCATGGTTTCGCTCAATTTTTTTAATCAAAATAGTTTAAGCAATTTTTGAGATATTTCGAAAAAAAGAAGGAAAAAAAAACACTTTATTCATGCATGATTACTTGACCATACCCTGTATGGTAAAGTAAAAATTAAAATCGTTAACATCTTCTGTTCGCGCATCAAACTTATAAAAAATTGTAAAAATCACTATATTTTTTGTAATTTTTTTCTATTAGTTAAAATTTTTAAAATAAACAACCAAGTTTTTATGGTTTAACATAACCTAAATAAATTAAATTCTGATCAATAATATACTTTTTTACTTAAAAATAGAATTTAATTTAATTTATTTGGATTATTTAAAACCAGTGTTTTTCAACCTTTTTCATCACGCGCGACCCTCTTTAAAAATTTCTCGACCCCCTACCCCCGCTGTTTGAAAGGCCCCGGCTTGTGACTTTGTTCACAATTTTTCATTTTTTTATAGTAAAAAACACATAAAACAGTAAAAAGTAATGATTTATTAATATAATTATATTTTTAAACTTTGTTTTTTTTCTTTTTTACTGAAGCTTCGCGACCCCCTTATAGAGGCTTAGCGACCCACATGTTGAAAAACACTGATTTAAACCATAAAACAAGCATAAAACACTAGCGGTGTGTTTATTTTTAAAAATTTTAACTAAAAGAAAAAAATTACAAAAAATATCGTGATTTTTGCAATTTTTCATAAGTTTAAAGTTCGATGCGCGAGCGGAAAGATGTTAACCGATTTTAATTTTTTTTATGCCTAACATTTAGGGAAAGCGGTGTTGATTTATAGTGAAACATATAAACACAGGAGTTTTTTAACGGGTTATAGTGGTGTTTCAAAAGTAATAATTTTTATGCCGTTTTTCTTCTTATTAGAATAGCCAACTTTTCCGCATTCAGTTTTTTTTTCTGATTTTCTAAACCTAGGATAATTTTGAAATTAAAAAAGACGATATTTAAAACAAGAATAAAAATAAGCTTTTATTTTTAATTCATAGTACATATTTAATCATCAAATTAGAATTAAAACTTTTTTTATTTAGTATTATCCTTAAAATAAAATATAATACGTAGAGTCAAAAAAACATGAATTCATGAAGCACTTTCTGTGATAATAGACAATTGAAAAATGGACATAAAGGTGATAGTCCCTAAATTCTAGTAAAAACGTATAAAACCAAAATTTGTGACAACTTTGAGCAATTTACAGACAAAGCCTTAATTTTATACATGTAAAAAAAATTGAAAATGAATTTTCAGTTTTTCTAATTTCTTTAATTCACTGTATTACACTTGTAAACTCTCTGATGATGGACTAATAATCGAAATATATTGAGTTTTATTTCAGTCTACTGTGAAGCTACACACCTTTACTCTATTAACTAACATCATGTTTCACCTAAATCCTACACCACTTTCCATAAGTAAAATTGTATTATTTTTATTTAATATTTACTATTTTTTTTTTCATTAATTTAATTGAGTCGAATAACTGTTGGAATTTTGGAGTCAGAAAATATTTTGATTTAAACTTTGTTCTTTTTCTATTTTTCCCCCTTCTCTCAAGTTGCTTGACCATTTAAATTATTATAAAAAAATGCCGTTCTAAAAAATGTTAATATACGGAGTGTCCTGTGCAAAAAAAATAAAGTTGCTAGAACTTTTCGATGGTCGTATGTTAGACGTTTATGATAAAGGAACTTAGGATTTTTCTGAAAATTTATTACCTTACATTTACATTTCATAAATTAATTCCTGTGAATCCATTGTAATAGACTGATGAAGAGGGCAAAGCCCTCGAAACTATAGTCTCGTTATAAATAAATAAAATTTATAATTCCAGCAGAAGACACACTCTTTTATTGTCTCCTTCAATATATAAAAATTCTGCTACTCTCGGGGGAAAAAAAAACTTTCCATTTAATACCTTACATTTTCTTACCTGTTCTAGCGATCTAAAATATTTTCAGAATTGCGACGTTTCGGCTTCTATCGAAAAGTTCTAGCAACTTTATTTTTTTAATGGAACACCCCATATATTAACACGTTTTTAGAACCGCATTTTTTTTATAATACTTTTTGTTAATATTGTCCTATACCTATCTTTATCAGTTTTCGAGATAAAAAATAATTTGTGTTAAATATGGTCCAAAACATGGCCCTAATTAAACTTGAAATTAGTGCTCTCCATTCATGAAAAGTTGATATTTTGGTAGTAGTTTAGACAGACCCGAAGTATTTAATGGATATGATATGGAGTCGATTTCTCTGGGTAAATTAAATCACTCTGTAGATAGAAGATAACAAGCATTTTGGTAAAGTGAAAATATTGTCTGTTAATCAATGTCTACCGAATAGAATGAAAATTCATTAGCAAGTGCTTATTCAGGGGCAGATTAATTAATAGATATGCATCGCTTTAGAATCTAATGATCAAGTGCTATAATTAGTCTTGATCAAGGCGTAAAAGAAGCCTCATAATTGTTTTTAATAACTAGTTATTAAAAAATTAATTTCAAGGTGGAATACAAATAGATTTCTCTCTTTTGTATTAGAATATTTTACTTTATTTTTCACTTCATCATCCTTATATTAGTAGTCAATTTATTATAGTAGAAGAGAATACAAATCGTGCGAAAAATAATAAAAGTGGTTTTTGAATTATCTCAAAAACGGATAAAATTATTTTGTTAAAAAAAAAAAAATTGAGCTGAAATCTCAATAAAGCGGAATATAGATCATCAAATAATAATAAATAAATACTTAATATAAATAATAAATATTATAATTGATGATTATTTACACATAGATTAAAAAGTTTTAAAAGGTATATTTTTTTTTTTCAAAATATTAGCCTACTGAATTATGAATTTACACTCGGGAGCAGCTAAATCGACTCAACCTCTAAGCGCGCATACAAAGTTGTTTTTCTTTTAAATGGCTAAGCCGATATTTATAAAATAAATATATCTTTAAAGCCTATTTATTTATCTTTATATTGATATCAATTTCAAGCAAATCTGCTCATTACTTTTTAAATTATGTGATCTCGAATGGCTGAACTGGAAAAATTGCTGTTCCTAGCTGCCGCTCACTTGTTAGTTACAATTTCCTTATAAAAACCAATGTAACCAATTATTCTTATTAATCGATTTTCAGCAATTGACCTGAACACATCTACGCAAATTGACACAATTGTTTTCAGAAAATCATGGATACTAAGCCAGAAGTTGCCGCTCAAGTTGTTGCTCTGTTGGAACAGAGCCTTAGCCAAAGAGAAGTTGCTCGTCAATTGAACTTCAGTCAGTCTACTGTCTCAAGGGTCTACAGAAGGTTTCAGGAGACTGGTGCCTTCACTCGAGACCGAATACCCGCCGCCACCGGTGCACGTCTGAGAGGGGATGACCGTTTTATTGTCACGACGTCTCTCCGAAACCGCCACCTCACTGGTGTCGATGTCCAGCAGCAGCTGAGAGAAGTTCGAGGTCTGGCTGTCAGTCGGTGGACAGTCAGAAGACGCTTGAAGGAAGCCAACCTCACTTGCAGAAGACCTGCCTCTGGGCCAAAATTAACCCTCACGTCACCGTCAAGCTCGACTTCAATTTGCTCGAGAGCATCTCAATTGGAGTATCGACCAATGGCGGGCTGTCCTTTTCACAGATGAGTGTAGAGTGTGCATTCATGGAAGTGACAGGAGAAGTCGGGTCTACAGGCGTCAGGGAGAGCGATTTTCTCAATGCTGTTTCTCTCAAACAGTGTCACATGGTGGTGGTTCCTGCATGATTTGGGGTGGCATTTCTCTGGAGGGAAAAACAGATATTGTTTTTGTGCCTGGTGGAGGCCGGGGAGGGGTCTAACAGCTGACCGTTACATTGCTGACATTCTTCTGCATCATGTTGTTCCTTATAAAGGATTTATTGGGGAAAATTTTTTACTGATGCATGATAATGCCCGGTGCCACACTGCGATGGTCACTCGGCAATACATGACCGAAGTCGCTATCCACACCATAGAGTGGCCAGCGCTAAGCCCAGACATGAATCCCATCGAACATATGTGGGACCACCTCAAACAAAGGGTTCGAGCCAGAAATTCGGTACCTTCGACCATTGATGAGCTTAAGACAGCTTTGTTAGATGAATGGGAAGGCATCCCTCAAGATTTTATAAAAAACTCATCAGGTCGATGCAGGATCGCATGCGGGCTGTTATAAAAGCTAGAGGGGGCAACACAAATTATTAAGAAAATAAATTTTCTTTGTTATGTTTAAAATGTCAATTTTATTTTAATTTTGAACATCCCTACTTTTCCTTTCCTTTACACCCTTTTTTCCTTTCATTGTCATTCAGATCACATAATTTAAAAAGTAATGAGCCGATTTGCTTGAAATTGATATCAATATAAAGCTAAATAAATAAGCTTTAAAGATATATTTATTTTATAAATATCGGCTTGGCCATTTAAAAGAAAACGACTTTGTATGCGCGCTTAGAGGTTGAGTCGATTTAGCTGCTCCCGAGTGTAATTAGTATTATTTAATAGTTAAAAAAATCTTATTTTTTTGGACTGACTCATCAATATCTACTTAATTATAAGAAATGTATCATTCGCATCCATAGTAAATTTGGAATAAGAATAGTATGGCATTGGACAACATTATTTCTAAATTGAGCTAGACGTTTCTTCAATTTATTTTGACTTCCTCAGTGGCCAATTTCATCATTCTTTTAATAAAAACTCTGTGTTTTTAATTTTATCCAATTCCCTGTTATTCCTGTTACAATTATTATAAGAAATATGTGATTTTAGTGATTGTTTTTGTAAATCCCAAGAAAAATCCCAAACGGATTCGAACTAAAGTCCTTAAGCACTCGACTCTGGCGTATTATCCACCTGGGGTATGAAACTACTCGTAATAATAACATTATTATAAATTATCGATCAAACGAAAAAAAAATCGTGCGAAAAACAATGAAAGTTTTTTAATTAGCTCAAAAACGGCTAAAATTATTATTCACAAGAAGGCCTAATATATATATAGTTAACAAAGAATTCGTCCGCCAAGTGCGAGCTGGACTCGCATACTTAATATAAATATTATAATAGATGATTATTTAGACCTAGTTCAAAAAGTTCTAACAGAGTTAATATTTTTCAAAAATACTACTCTCTGTAAAATTCTGAATTAATAATTATTATTATTATTTAATGTGTAAAAAAAAAAATTAGATATGTAGCTGTTAAAGCTTGTATTTTTGTGATTAAATTTTTTCAAGGTTTCAAATTTTGCTTAAATCACAGATAATAATTAATAACAATTATTTATTGAACACGAATAAATAATGCAATATTTAATTACGACGTTTCAATTGGCTTATTCTGCGATCGTTCTAAAGTAATAGAATCCATTGCGATTTTAGGTTAACTTCAAGTTCGCAGAATAAGCAGATTGAAACGTCGTAGTTAAATATTGTATTATTTATAGGTGTTCAATAAATAATTGTTATTAATTATTATGTGTGATTTAAAATTATTAGTTTTTAATAAATAATTATAATTAATTTTATGTGAATTAAACAAAATTTCAATCCTAAAAAATATCACTAATATATTTTGTTTATCAAATTTTTTATCACTATTTTTGTTAATAAGTTATAGACTCCAAAATTATAATAGCCAAAAATCTGTAAAAATTCTGAGATATAGCTACTATTATAAGGATAAAGTCTACAGAGTTTCAAAATTTTTGAACCATTACTTTGGCCGAAATATAAAATTGATCATTGCTAAAAACGGGAAACTTGTATCGCTGTGCGGTACAGGTTAAAATTGACTTGAAACTTGGGGGATATTATTTTTAAATTTATTTCGAAGCATATGAGTCTCTGTCAGCGTAAAAATTTAAAAATATTCAAAATAAGGACCCCTAGCTATGCAAGAATGAAATTTGCGGCCCTCATAATATGGACAGTACCTGCAGGCACCGAGCGATGCGGTAACTTCTTCCTTCAGTTAAAAGCTTTATTTTAATATTATTTTTAATTTAAAATTCTGATAAAAAGGTCAGTTTTTATTTGAGAGCCGCTTTCAAATTGAAAAAATACAAAAATATATAATAGTCGCCCAATGTAGCCCCCCCCCCCCCCACCTCCACCCCGAAACCTCTCCCTACCCCCGGATTCCCCAACACTGAGCCCTACCTTCTGCACCTGTTTTGATTCAACCATATGATTTATTTTTATTCATCCAATTAATAAATAAAACCTATCAAAATGTGTTGTTTTTTCAGAAAATTGAGACCTGCTTATGCGAAATATATTTTTAAATAAATTCTTGATTATTTTTTATTCTATTAAATAAATAAAGTTCTTTATAAAATCAATTATAAAACGTTTATTAATATTTCTAACTTATAATTTGAAAGTTTATATTGGGAAAATAAGGACAAGTTTTTATGTGTGACTTTTTTATTTATCCACCAACGTTTCTAACGTTTAGGGAGAACAAAATATGTTAAAATCCACAATCACAATACTTCTTCAAGGCCTTTTAGAACAATGAAACAAACAACCCATTGTCTGCCTGGGTATAAAAGGAAAAGGGAAACCTTTTTTAAAACCCTAAGAATGAGATTTGTCTACCTGAGAATAATTAATTTGATTACGAAAAAACCCATCAAAAACCATTTTGTCGAAGATGAGACCGTGACAGATTGAATTGTCACCCCAAAAACCCCCTAACCCGTGAATTTCATCAAAATCGGTAGAGTCGTTTTCAAAATATAACCAAGATACAAATATATATACAAATAAATAAATATACAATTTTTGCTCGTTTAATAAGAGTAGATATGTAGCAATTGTGTGTAATCATATTTTCTAAATATTTCGATCTTATTTAATTCCAACTTACCCATACTATTGTGCCATGTAACAAGTTCCTATTTTTATTAAACAATTTTGTTGATAATAACGACGAATGTTTAGCTACAATGTAACTGAGATTTAGGGCCCCCGCAGACTGCAGACTTTTTATCGGCCGATAGTTTAGTCGGGTTGGGCTGAAAGTGCGCACACCGAGCCAACTAAACAGTTTGGTTGGTGAACAGGGCGCAGACTATCCAACAGCCGGCCGACTATTCTCGAACTAGTTTGTAACTGACTGTTGAAGCGGTCGCACAATGAAAATATTGTCCAGAAAAATTATTGCTCTCATCATACTCCGGAGGAGGAAAATCAAGAAGAGATTCCGAGAGTATTGGTTGCATCCCATTCTCAGTGATAGATTAGTTAGTGGAAAATTTTACACTATGCATTCAAAATTACTTGATTACCCGAAATTTTTTTTCGCCTATTATCGAATGAGCATTACCAGCTTCAATGAACTTGTCAAGCTAATTGGACCAGCAATAGCGAAGGAGGATACAAATAGAGACAGAGAAACATACAAACATACAAACAAACAGAGCGATCTGAACTATCGGCCGACTAAACAATCGTCATGTATGCGCAGGCGTGCATGCGCCAATACTGATTAAACAGTCGGCCGATAGTTGGCCGACAGATTAGTTTGAATGTAATCGGGTAGCCCATCAAAATTTTTTATCGGCCATGCTGTAGTGTGCGCATATTCATTCCTCTCCATACTGATTAAGAAGCCGTCCAAACTATCGGCCGATAAAAAGTCTGCAGTCTGCGGGGGCTCTTAAGTTTAGTTATCTAGGGTTAAGTGGAATAAACACTTTTAAAATTCTCCCCACAGCAACCAGTAAAGCTAGCCATCCTCATTTAGATTATATGTATTACTGGAAAACGGGACTTTTACTCGACACTAGTTTGAAAAAGGGAGAATTTTATTCTTTCAAAATATACGGGACACGCATTTAAATACGGAACTGTCCCGTTAAATCCGGGACGAATGGTCACCTTATAAAAGGGATATATTAATACTATTTTTAATTTTAAATTCCGGTAAAAATGTCGAATTTTATTTCTTGAATTAAATGAATATATAATATTACAAGAATTGCAATAGGATAAGATTTTAAAATCTTCTTCCAAGCATCCTTCAATTGGCTGATGCTTCAACTTTCTTTTTTTTAAATATTTTTTTTATCAATAGTCTTCATGTACATGTTATGTAAGATTTCTGAATGTAATATACACCCGTAAGCAAAAAAAATGCCATTCTTTTATATAATTTGAACTTATCGCTTAATTATATACCTACTAACCTAGGATATACCTACTAACCTAGGATATACAAAAAAAAATAATTATACATAATAATTTCGATTCACTCTCGCTTTATTATTATTAATATTATTATTTTTTATCCATTGCTTTGTCTTCTAAAGTGAGATTCATTTTATAGTTTTTGTGTTCAATTCATAACCTACTTTTGAGTATTCTTCTTTATAAATGATTTGTATTTTTTTTAATAGTAAGAAAAGTATTAAAATGATCATGAAAGATGAATAAACACTTGTTGGAATGACATGTCAAGTAGTTTTATTTTAAATAAATCATAGATCAAAAAGAAAGTACAATAGAAGAAGAAAGCGTTTTGTTTGTTATTTATTGTATACTTAATAATAATCGGCTTGCGCGACGACGTTGACGTGATTTTTTTTAATTCTAAAACCCACTATAATAGTTCATTGACAAATAAAATTTAGTAGCCTGCTGGTCAGCAAGATGCCCGCCGAAATCGGGCTTCGCAAATGGTATAGTCGTATTAATAATGAGCTGAAATTGCCGATAGAAGAATACTTTAAATTTCTAAGAAAATCTCAAGATATTGTCATTTATTTGATCCGAAATGGAATGGAATATTTTTAATTATATGTTAGAAGGGTTGTTTTTACCCCCTTGGAAATCAAATAAACTCTCCAAATTATTAGTATTGTCAAAGCTGTGAAAAATTCGCTAGTTTTTTTTTCATTTTTAACATTTCTTTAACAAGCTCTGAAATCGAAAACTTTACTGATGTTTTAAACCTATGCTCGATAGTAAGGGAGTGATCCCCATACTAGAACTAATTTTTGAATTACCCTGTATATATGGTATAATATAAGTAAGATAAAATTAATTAATAATTTAAAATACTTTTTGTTTGTTTATTTTTAACAATTAAATAAATAAGCAATAATTAATAATAAATCTAATAATAATCTTAGTATCAATGGGTATTGTTTCTCAAGTAAATTTAATTATTATTAGTTTTTAGATGAGGAAATCGAGATACTGTGAAATTTTTAATTTTTAAGGGAAGATGAATAAAAATAAATATTTAATTTTAGCTCTTTACATGCATATAATGTCATCACGTTTGCCCTTTCAGAAGGGAAAAATAATTTGATAAATTTAGAGTCAAATGAAATCGATAAGCACAGGATACGTGAATAATTACACAAAGAAATGATGAAACAAAAATAATTTCCGGTTCAAAGATTCTCAAAAAAAAGTATAAAAATGAATCAGGTGGTTGAATCAAAACAAATCCTGGGGTTGATTAAATAAACAATAATTAAAGTTACCGAGTGAAGTTTGGTCTGACGGATAGTCTATATTATTCGCCAAAAAATATATACAGTTTTAGATCAAGGAAACGGTTTCCAGACTTTAAGCACAATTATTATGCAAATTGATTTCAAACTGTATATGTTACTTAAGAAACAAATTGACCATTACGAATAAAGGTTACATTTTTTTCTTAAAACTACTAACCATAAATAAGTATACCTATAGGAGTTTAAAATACAGGTAGCCCTCCTACAGCACGGTATCTCACAATACGGTTTCACTATAACACTAAAATAAATTTCAAAAACCTTTGTACAACACTGTACTTATACAGCACTAGATAACATGATTGTATCTTAACCACCCCGTGGGCACCCCTGACTAAATGCTTGTCCTCGCTGAAGTTTTGTGTTATACATACATTTATATTTTTAATAAAAATAATTTGCTTATATAGGGTGACCACGAGAAACATTTACGTTTTAGAAATAAAAAAACAATATTAATTTTTCAAGATACTATTTATTTAACTTAAGTTACATAGTTGTGGTTATACGCCATTTACTTTACGTAGAGAAAATGATGTCAGGAAGGTGACGTCCTTCTTCCCTGAGGCAATTTTCTATTCTGTCCAGGAAGCTCCTCCACACTCGTTCCAGTGTATCCTCAGTGATCAACGCCACCTCAGCCGCTTTCAAGTCATCTAAAGTACGGGGTTTATGTCGATAAACTTGCTCTTTCAAATGTCCCCACAAATAAAAATCACACATGTTAAGGTCCGGAGATCGAGGAGGCCAGTGCACATCTCCAAATCTTGAAATCAGGTGACCTGTCAGGACCTGTGGAGGAGCTTCCTGGACAGAATAGAAAATTGCCTCAGGGAAGAAGGACGTCACCTTCCTGACATCATTTTCTCTACGTAAAGTAAATGGCGTATAACCACAACTATGTAACTTAAGTCAAATAAATAGTATCTTGAAAAATTATTATTGTTTTTTTATTTCTAAAACGTAAATGTTTCTTGTGGTCACCCTGTATGTAGAGACCGGATTTTATGCAGTAAAAAGTGCCAAAATATGCCATAAAATATGCAAGTAATATGCACCATACGTTGAAATATGCAAATATAAGCAGTAAAAGATGGCAACATAAATTTTTTTATGCACTAAAAAAATTAAAATTGAATACAAAAGACTATATATTTGAAGGAGTGCTATGAGAGGAATAAAATGATAATATAATAATATTAAAATATCTTTAAACTCAAAGAAATAATAGGTACACTTGAATAAAATAAATATAATTATGTTTCAAAAATGTGAACGAAAAAATACGGCCAGGGGGTAGTTTGTTAAATCAGACAGGATTGTATTGTATTGCTTTTAATTTTTTACCATATATTAACAAGGTTTTCTTATTGACGTATCTATAAATAATAAACTAAATAAAATAATGCAAATATTTGACCGGGTATAATAATCTGATCCCTACACTAATTTACACACACTTCACCACACACACACAAGCAATCAATGGCCAAAATGGGCTATAGTTCCCGAAAGCCGTTAGAAAAAATAAAGAAATAATTAAAATTTGATTGTAATTGTAAATAATTCATGTTTACAAGTGTCCTCCTGTTTTATTTCTTCTTTTTTTTTAATTCTTTCTCCGAAAATTTACTTTTAAAAAATCTGTATTTGCTGCGAAATTTGCAATATTTGACAAAAAATCCTTCAAATATGCAATTTTATGCAATATTACTCAAATATGTAAAAATATGCAGTATAAAATTTAACCCACAGTATCCTAGATGCATGATTCGGATAGATAATTGATCCCCTGGGTCGTATGTGGCGGCAAACAAAATATGCAATTGCATAGGAATCTGGTCTCTACTTATATGGAATAAAAAAAAAAAATGTTTTTAATAAGTTTTTGGAACGTAACCCCCCTTTTGTACTGGCTCTGTGTCTCATATAACACGGTTTCACACAACACGACATTTTCTAAGAACCTATTTAACATGTTATAAGAGGGTTACCTGTATTTCAAAATTAAATACCTTATACATATTACCAGTTTTAGCCCATGCCCGAACAATTTTGGTATTTGTTTGTACTTTTTTTGAACTGAAAATCCTTTGCATATCGTCGGCTTAGAGTGTAAACCTGCTAACTCCATTTTTTATCATATATGAGATATTAATACCGTTCGAAAGAAAAAGAGATGCAGCATCGTTCAAGTATAAAACTGCTACTTAAAATTACGATCGTAAGTTGTAGAAAAAAAAAATGGGAAATATAGCTTGTTTCCATAACAACAATATTAAATTTTGTTTGATTTTTCTCTGCCCTAAAATTTCCTTGTTCTGAGTTAGCAGGTTTACACTCTAAGGGCCAGTTGTATGTCGGTTGGTAAACTCTTTTTAAACGTTGGCAAAGGGTAAAATCTTAAAATTCACCTTGTGCCAGATGACAGTCACTTTCATCTGATTGGCCATCCCACCGGGCACAAGGTGAATTTTAAGAGTTTCCCCTTTGGCAACGTTTAAAAAGAGTTTACCAACCCTAAGGACCAGTTGTATGTAGCTTGGTAAAGTGTTTGTAAAAGTTGACAAAGGTAAACCTTAGAATTCACCATGTCGCAGGATGGCCAATCAGATGACTCTCACTTTCATATGATTGGCCATCCCGCCGGACACAAGGTGAATTCTAAGGTTTACCCTTTGTAAACTTTTACAAACACTTTACCAACCTACATACAACTGACTCTAAGGTGACGATATATGTCTTTTTCCCAGTTATAAATGTTTCAAAGAAGGTAATAGTTATTAGGAACTAAAGTGTCCATTATTCCACTATAGATAGTGAACCAATCGAAAAAAAAGTAGGTGTTTGCCAGTGTAAATACTGTTGCCCAGAGCAAGAAATGTGAGCCCCCACCCCCCAATTTCATGAAAAGTACCCCTATTTTATTCACTTCTAAAGAATTATTAATTAACTTTTATTGAAGTTATAAGACTTGAGCGTTTTTATTTTTAACATATAACTATAGCTAAAATGCAACAGTTTTCAACCCCCCCCCCCAAAAAAAAAAAATTTCAATGACACTATGCGTTTTAACCCCCTCCCCCTGTAGTACCCCTGAAGTTGGCAATTGGCATTCCACAATATTAGTAAATATTTTGGAATCATTTTAATTTAACTTAACGGAATTTGTGAATTTATTTGATAATTTTATTTGTTTGAATTGTAAAACAATGTAGGTATATTGAATTGGTGCCTTGCTGGGATATATACTTATATATAATTTTGTATTATTTTATAAAATATATCTTATTTGTTCTAATTAGAAATTCCGGTTTCATAAATTGTATTATATTAAACTGTTTCTGGATTTTAAATAGAATAAATTTAAATTTGTAGAAAAAATTCAACTAGAACGAGTATATCTAAATTTTTTGAGGATACAAATTCTCTTTTAAATAGGTGTTAGTTTTATTCTTTTTTGACAAACAAAAAACACATTTTTATCTTTTATTTTTCTTTATTTTATTGTCGGAACGTTTCGACATTTACAAAAATGTCATCTTCAGCCTAAAACATTTCAATCATTACAAAATATCCAATGACAACTTCTCATCACAAAACAACACACTCTCAAAAATTACATCAAAATGACATACCTTGAAACAATCTTAAGGTGGGAAAAATTCCCTCACATCGAAATTATCACAATATGTAATATTATCCTTCTGCCCAACAATTATTTATAATTTTCTTAGTAGAACTTGGAATAAGAATATAAAAAAAATGCTAAAGTTTGTCCTAGGAGTAAAAGTTTACTTTTTATGAATCACACTACTTACTTGACCCCTCAGGAGTATATGTTTCAAATTTGAAGTCAATCGGTTAAGCCGTTTGACCTGGAGATTGGTGAACATAGAGATATAGAATCTCAATACTATTATATTGATAATCGTTTTACGTGACAACACCGACGTGATTTTTTTTAATTTTAAAACACACTTATAGTTCATGACAAATAAAATTTATAAAAATTAGGAAATTTAAATTATTATTTTAAACCCCACTGAGGATCTGATGAGTCCAAGTGGCGACCCCCTGGCCAGCAAGATCCCCGCCGAAGTCGGGGTTCCGGGCTGATATTTGCAATAATTGCTCATTTAATAGTTTAAAATTTGAAGACTTATTTCTTATCCGTTTTGCCTTAAACTTATTTACTATTTATTAGAACTCATTTAATGTGATTCTAGTAACTAACAGACGACATTCACATTGGGTTCACTCTATATACCTTATTTATTTTAAATATGTTGAATAGATGTCACCCCTAATTATTTCAATTCTAATACTTGTTTCCTCAAATTTTGACCATAAACACAGTAAGTTCCAAAAGTTGTATGGTAATGTAAAAAATGTGTGAGCCTCATCCGCACAAGCTCACGGGGGAAGTGTAACTTTAATTTTAAAACCCACTAATATTTCATGAAAAATAAAATTTCTTAAAATTAGGAAATTTAAACTAATATTTTAAAACCCACTAATTGTTCATGTCAAATAAAATTTCTTAAAATTAAAAAATTTAAATTATTATTTGTCTCTTATTTCCCCTCTATTAGGTCATTTCCCCTTTATTGTAACAAAAAAAATTCAAACAGATACGTCACTAAAGAAGTTTCACTTAAAAAAACAACAACTATTTAATTAATATTTATTTATTAATCTTATTTTTCTTACTACTCCTAGATTGATTTAGCGAATTATTTTACATTCTTTTATTAATAAATTATAATTCTTAAAATTTCAAAATTATTTCTTAGCCTGTGGAGATCCAATGGAGCGGAGAGTAAAACGGCGAAAACAAACTATCTTGATATCAAGCACATTTTTTTCCTCTGATTTGCTCACTTCTTTGCTCTTACTCTATATTTCCGGTCCTAAAGACGATCATCAAATAATTAATTTAAAAAAAAAAAAATTCATATTTCATAATCGTAATTTACTTTTAATCTACCTATAGTGAAAGATACTATAAATTCGGCCTATTCAAAAATATATAAGCTAGATCAATTTCACATGGAATATATTAATAATAATGACTATTTTTGTGCCTTCATGTTAATAGTAATGATTATGTTTCTATACTAGAAAGATTAATCAAAAAATTAATAGAATAGAATGATCTCGATATGCTCTCATTAGAGGTGCGAACAAGTAGTACAAAGTGGAGCTATAATAATAATAATTGTTTAATTTTCTAAAACTATATATCTTAGCTTATTATAGAATCGGTTTCTCGAAAATAGCTCTAATGATTTCGATGAAAATCACGCATTAGAGGCTTTTTGGGATTAACTAATCGATCAGTCAAGTTCTCATCTTCGAGTAGCTTTAATTTTATTGTTTTGATTTCCTTAATTCAAATAATTATTCACAAGTGGGTGTGTCAATAAAAATTTAGAATTAATTTTGTTTTTCAATTTCCTTTTATTAATTAATTTGTTTTTTAATTTTAAAACTCACTTTTTATTTAATTTAAAATATTAAAATTACGAAATATAATTAATTACAGGTATTTTCTATTGAAGACAAGGTGGTAGAATTCAATGCTGAATTGATGCAAAAGCAGCCCAATCATAATGAAAATCACAAATTCCGAAGAAAATAAGAGCTTGAACGATTTCGATGAAAATCACGGATTAAGGGGTTTTCATGTCGACGATTTGATTTATCAGGATCTCATCTTTCGGTAACTTTAATTTGATTGTTTTTTTTCATGATTAAACTAATTGATAACAAGATTGAAGTAACTTTTGGAGACGGACTGATAAGTGAATTGAGTGGATATTGATGAGGCAGTTCAAAATTCAAACAAATCGAGATAATTTGAACTATCTTTTTTTTCATAAGCCGACGTTGTTATTAATCTTGATCCCCAGTGCGTATGCTTGGCATTGTAGTCACCTCCAATGAGAAAATGATTTCCAAGGGTTTTAAAAATTAACTCCTGACAAAGAAACTGAATATTCTTTTTGGAAAGCCACCAAGAAAATTAGAAGACCTAAAATTCAAGATTCCCCTTTGAAAATGCCAGATGGAAATTGGGCCAGGAGTTCAAAACAAAAAATCGGATATTTTTGCTGATTATTTAGAAAATGTTTTTACACCTAATCCACCTTTAAATTCTAATGATAATCCTACCTTCATACATAAAACTGACAAAAAAGAAATTCCTCTTGTTACCTTAAAAGAAGTTAGAAATACTATCTCCTATAACTTAAATGCAAAGAAAGCTCCCGGATATGACCTCATAACTGGGTACATCATGAAAGAGCTTCCCGATGGAGCCCTTTATAAACTACAATATCTCATAAACGCTTGCTTTAAACTTAGGTATCTGCCTCACCACTGGAAAATTGCTGAAGTAATACTTATTCTTAAGCCTGGAAAGGAGCCTACAGAAGTGGCCTCATATCGACCAATATCATTGTTGCCGATTTTGTCAAAAATCTTTGAAAAACTACTATTAGGGAGACTTATGGAAATTATAAAACATAGGAAATTAATACCTTCACACCAATTTGGCTTCAGAAATAAACACTCCACAATTGACCAAGTACACCGCATAACGAATATCATTGAAAAAGCTTTTGAAGAAAAAAGTCTGTGCAGCAGTTTTTCTTGATGTTGCTCAGGCTTTCGACAAAGTTTGGCATGAAGGCCTTTTAGTCAAACTACATGAGTATCTACCTGAACAGTTTTTCGAAATATTGCAATCTTATATCAAAGATAGACGCTTTCGAGTTCGCCATGGCGATGAGCATTCTGAACTAAAGCAAATATCTGCTGGAGTGCCTCAGGGCAGTGTTCTTGGCCCAACTCTATACTTGTTATTTACAAATGACATTCCACTTGATGAGAATGCTGCTATAGCTACATTTGCTGATGATACAGCACTCCTTGCAGTCGATGAAAATGTTTATGAAGTTACAGCTAAGCTACAAGGTGCCATAAACAAAATCAACGAATGGACCAAACGATGGCGAATAAAGCTCAATGAAACAAAGTCAACCCATATCAATTTTACCTATAAGAAAATAGTTACTATTCCTATCCAAATTAATCACCAAAGAATACCTTATGCCAATACAGCTAAGTATCTAGGCATGACTCTAGATGCAAAACTAAAGTGGAAAGAACACGTGAAGATTAAAAAACAAGAACTTAACATCAAATTTCGAAAACTTTACTGGCTACTTGGACGCAATTCAGAGCTGTCTGTGAGAAATAAAATTTTAATTTATAGACAAATTTTGAAACCCGTATGGACCTACGGGATTCAATTGTGGGGCTGTACAAAAAAGTCCAATATAGAAATTATACAAAAATTTCAAAATAAAGTCCTAAGAAGTATTGTAAATGCCCCTTGGTACATCAGAAATAGTGACCTGCACCGAGATCTACACCTCGATGCAGTCACAGAAGAAATCCACAAATATGCCGTTAGACACCACCAACGTCTACACAAACATGAAAATCAAGAAATGAAACAAATGCTCAACGTTGATGATAATGTTCGTCGACTAAAAAGAAGAAAAACATATGAACTATTTAGTTAACAAATTATATTAATTATTCCATTTGATAATATTGATCTTATTATTGTATATATATTGTTAAGTGAGGAATTATATTTGTTAAATATTTTCCTAAAGTGTGCTTTAAGTATGTGAATAACAAATCTTTTGTCAATTATGAAATAATTGGTTAAGATAAATAAATAAATGAAAAAAAAAAAAAAAATAAGCCGACGTTTCGGAGGCTTATTCCCCTCCTTCACTGACCTTCGAAAACCCTGAAGAAGGAGGGAATAAGCCCCCGAAACGTTGGCTTATGAATAAAAGATAGTTCAAATTATCTCGAATTGTTTGAATTTTAAAGTGCCTCATCAATATCAACCTAATGGATAACAGTTGGGTGTGTCAATAAAAATTTAGAATTAATTTTGTTTTTAAATTTTTTTAAAATTAATTAATTGTTTTTGTTTTTTAATTTTAAAACCCACTAATAGTTCATCACGAATATTATTGTATATTAAAATTAGGAAATTTAATTAATTATGGGTGGCTTCTAGTGAAGACGGAGTAGACTAAATACTGAATGAAGTGTTGGGTTGGGCCCCCAGGATAATAAAAGCACAAATTTTGGATAAAAGAATTTATTATAACGTCATTTTCGTTGTTTTTTTAAAAAACTCGACCATTCGGAGGATTTTTTTTAAACAGGGTCAACGAAGAAACTTACGTGTATATTAATATTATTTTTAATTGAAATTGAAGTTCAAAATATTGGCAAAAAATTAAATTTTATTATATAATTCTGAATGAAAATTAAAATTGACTTTTTTTTTACCTGAATTTAAAAATCTTCAATCCAAATCTCACTACTTTATTTAAATTATAAAAATTCCTTCAAAAATAAATACATTTCATTTTCGCGACATTCTCGAAAACGGCTAATAAAATTATTTTTTGGTTTATACGAGATATAAAGAATTACATTTTATTTAATGTGAAATTCTATGAGAAGCTTTTTTCTCGAAACCTGTTACATATAAGACAATTAATTATCTTAGAGACAAGGGTTAAATTCTATAAAGGTCTCTTTAACGGTAAATCGTTTTATTTTATCATAGAATGGAAATCAGAACTACTTTCAATGGCATTGAAATTTATTATTAACAAACCATTCTCGCTTTATTATTGTTATTATTATAATTATACCTGCTATTTGATTTTTATCAATTTCTTTTTTAAGAGGGAAAAAATCTGGTGTGACCTGGATACACTATATGAATTTGTTTTTTCTTAGGGCGGAGTATTTAGGTATTTTCCGAATGATATCAGATTAGACCATGTTTTTTAAACATTATTTTTAGCATTGCATCATTTTACAGATCTCTCAGTTCCAATTAAAGAACTGACGGAGAAAATTGTACAATCTAATGGATTTTGAAATATGAAAATGCCTCTTGCGCTTGATATAGGGGATTTTACTAACTCGACCAACGAATGTATAATAACAAATTTATTGCAAACTAATTTTTTCCTCTTAAAAATCGAGGATCTTCCCTCCTTCAGGGTCTACAAATTAATATGTAGAACTTGAAGAAGTAGAGACTATCCTCCAAAACGTCGGTTTTTAAGAGGAAAAAATTACTTTGCAATAAATTTATTTTATTCGGGAATTGTATTTTTTCATAATGCTTCATTATAATTTTTTTTTTAATGATATTGATGTGAGAAGGAGATACACCAGAAGGTGCATCCACTAAAGGCCTGTATGGGCTGGCCCCTCCATCGTGAAAATAACAGAGTAGAAGGAAAGAAGCCGGGATCACGAGCCAAATCTCAGAAAGTTAGATACAATCCAATATCCAATTTACTAAGTTATTAGGGGCTTTTCGAGCAGTGGTAAATTCTCCGTTCGATAAATTAGGTTAAATTTATCTCCCACTTAAAACTTGCATCATTTCTCAATTATAGAGGAGACGGGGGCAGGTGGTTACATATTATGATTTTTAATTTTTGAAAAGAGTATGTTTACAGTTACCCAAAAACTCCAATAGTATCCATAACTGTTGCCAGGAACTAGAAAGTGCCTATAAACCCTACTCAGAATATTGCGATCGTACACTGAAAAAACGATATATTTATAGTTAAGAAATTATATTTGATATGAATAGATGGTGCAGTTAATTATAGCGAAATCATTCTCTGTTCATTATGAATAAATGATATACTTATTTTAAGTATTCTCATATTTCTGGAGCAACTCTAGATATATTAATAGCTAAGATGCCGCTATTCAAACCAAGCACCAATAAGTTAATTATGAAAATAGAAAAATGAAATTTACTATAAAAGAGACTTATAATAAAAAAAACATTTTTTTGGAGGGGTGACTAAAATTGTGGGAGGGGATTCAAAAATAGAACTATCAATAGAACTCCAAGACTCTTTGATCGATGTGTACGAAATTTCGCACATGCAGTCTATACAACCTATGATAAAAATAATTTTTAAGAAAAAAATAAAACCGACTTCAAAAAATTAAATGCAACAAATAAAATCCACTAAAAGGCATAAAACAATTATTATCTTATTTAGTCACAACTAAACGACGAAATATTAACATGAAATTACTTTTTGAAGTCGGTGCCAAACATATACCTTTTATGAATCGCACTCGACGGATCTTACTTAGTACGTTTGGAAGGTATGCTCGCTTATAGGTATAGTTTGTTTGGTACCGACATCAAAAAGTAATTTCATGTTAATATTTTAATTTTAATATGAAATAAGTGACCCAGTATCCTTAACTCATAGTAAATCCATATTAAATAAAATATCTATTTACTCTTATCTTTATTAAAGATGTTTCACCTTGCACCAACACCACAATCTCTACTGATTGTTAATATTTCGTCGTTTAGTTGTAACTAAATAAGATAATAATCATTTTATACCTTTTAGTGTATTTTATTTGTTGCATTTAATTTTTTGAAGTCGGTTTTATTTTTTTCTTAAAAATTATTTTTATTTTTCTCTTTTTAGTGATGTTAATAATAGTGATTATATCATCAGAACTTGACCAAATTAATATGACACCATCCCTAAGACACCCCCTTTCGGATAAAAAAAGAACCATCGAAATCGGTTCATAAACAAAGAGGTTAGGTCTAAACAAACCTAATAAAAAAGGTCTAATACCTATGAAAAAAAATGGGACTAATCGGAAGGTAGACTGAACCCAATGCAAAAGATTTTTTCAAAATCGGTTCACAATTGGCGGAGATATGAGGTAACATAAGCACACAAAAAAAAATCAGTCGAATAGATAACCTCCTCCTTTTTTGAAGTCGGTTAAAAATGACTCACTATGTGAAATTAAGAGTGACCCAAAAGAGAAGGGGACGAGGAGGGTTCAAAAATAATTTTAAATAATAAAATTTCCAAATAAGAATCGAAGAAAGTTGATATTTATATTAGAAGGTTCTCATTTATATTTATATTATATTTATAACGAGTCCAAAATTCAGGGGAGGGTTCTTTCGTAAATTATTTTTTTAAATATTAATATGAAGATGGTCAACTACGGGTGACCGAAATTGTGTCTGGTAAATCGATCAAATAAATAATAATAATTGATTAAAATTATTTATTTATTTTACTCGTATGAGACTAAATAAACCTTTTAATTTATAAAATTTAATTTCTACATAAGTTTTGGAAGAATCTTAAATATTAGAGAGGGGGCAGGTGTATAGTAAAGTTATGTGGATGGCCTCATCAATTTATTTATTCATAAATATATTATCAATATATATAGGTTACATTTAAGCATAGGACAACCTCTTTTCTCCTTTAGAATAGGATGTTCATTAGCATGATAATCGTATCGTATAAATGAATGAATGAAAAATTAACGAAAAAATGTCAATTTCGAATTCAAGGTCAGCCTCGACACGGATTAAAAGGAACAAAGTGGGTTAAGCGGAAGCGTTCAAGTCTCCACAGCATCAGCCACTCACCCCAGGTTATCTTGGCAAAGAGGAATTCCTCTACATTCACTCTAATCAGTAGGGATCCAGGTTGGTGTGTCCCTTGGTAACCGAGGCCCAAGGAACAATAGTTAAGAGCCCGCCGGGCGGGGTCAAATAACACACACACACACACACACTGAATTCACTCTCGTGTCCAATTAATTAACAAACAAGCAAAAGATAACACTTTGCTGAGTATGGGCGGCGACAACAACAACAACACTCTCGACAGGTGCTGAGCATAACAACTCAACTCACACACTGAATGAACAACGAATGAACAACAGAACAATCCAGCGAAGGGGACTAAGTAGAAAAATGCTCGCTATAGAGAACTCATCTCTCGTGGGGGAGGAGTTTACTCACCTGTCCGAGAGATGGCGACACCTACCCAACAGGTAGAAATCACCTTTGATATTAAAAAAGAAAAATTCCCGCGCGTTTAAGACACCCACTACACTGAAAAAACGATATATTTATAAACTGAAGGTTTTTTACATTTGATTCAATCGCGAATCTAATGTAGGGAATTTTTGTCAAATATCTCTTGGTCCAGACTTAATACTCCGCAGACTCCAATAGCGTAATCCGCAGTAGTCTCGCGAGATAAAAATATCTTTTTTCAAATCATCGCGGTCAAAATAATTCTTGTTGACGTATCAATTATTCTTTGATATATTAATGAGAAAATTAAAATTTATTTAATATCATTATTTCAAGTTAGAAATATATAAGTTCAAATATTATTTTCACTCAATATTTGACAAAAATTCCCTACAATAGATTCGCGATTGAATCAAATGTAGAAAACCTTCAGTTAATTAATGGCAGGCATCTAACATACATGCTAATAGATCTAGCGCTCTGGACTGGGAGATCGAATATATAGCATCTGAGATTTCAAATTCACTTGGTGATCCATCCGAATGTCTAGCGGGCTATACGCGAAATGACGTTGGATTTGTAGCTAAGTGGATCACATCTTTTTCTCTCTTGGTCCAGACTTAATACTCAGCAGACTTCAATAGCGTAATCCGCAGTAGTCTCGCGAGATAAAAATATCTTTTTTCAAATCAGCGAGGTCAAAATAATTCTTGTTGACGTATCAATTATTCTTTGATATATTAATGAGAAAATTAAAATTTATTCGATATATTTATAGTTAAGAAATTATATTTGATATGAATAGATGGTGAAGTTAATTATTGCGAAATCAATCTCTGTTCAATAGGAATAAATGATATACGTATTTTAAGTATTCTCATATTTTTGGAGCAACTCTAAATATACTAATAGTTAAGATGCCACTATTTGAACCAAGCACCAATAAGTACCATAAGTAAATTATGAAAATATTGTTATTTGAGTACAATAGTGGAATAGTTAAATTTAATAGTTGTGTATTTAAATTGAATAATACGTAATTACGACAAGAAATGATATAAGCTTGAATATTTTTTTTTATTTATAAGTATTTCTGACTAGAAGATGAGTATATTCATTTGATGTAGAATTTATATTCGAATGAATTATATAAATATTTATTTTAATTATTCATTTGGATGAATTAATTAGATAAAAATTTGAATTATTATATTTGATTTAAGGTATACGGTAATCTAATTTTAATATATATTAATATTTCTTCTAATCTTATAGTGGGTTTTAAAATGAAAAAAAACAACAATTAATAATGTAAACAAGATTTTTATTATTATTTTTTTTAATATCTTAATTATTAAGATATCACTATTTGGAAAAAATCTAAGTCGTTTTATGATAAAAATACATTTGTTTAGATATAATAAGAGACTAGAAGTAAACAAGACATTCATTTGATATTAAGAGAAATCTATTAGAATATAATAGATCACTCAAGTATATAATAAATTTGGATTAAATACCTAAAAATTTGGTCATATTTGGAATAATTTTGATACATCTTGATTATTAATAAAATATCTTTGGAATAAATAAGAGCTCATTAAAAATGCTCAACTCTATCAATATATTTATTATAAAGAAATTGTTTTTTCAGTGTAGGGCAGCAATTCTTAAACTGTGGTCCGCGGGGGTCCAAGTAGCCATTACAGGGGGTCTGCGAAAGATCCTTTATTTAAATAACCAGCGATATATTTCTACTAATACATTCGACTCTCGATAATTCGAACTCTTCAGCAGCTGTTAACTTCGGTAAGTCGAAAAAATGCTGTGTATTTTGACACGCTTGATAACTCGAAATCCTTTTCATAACAAGAGTGGGAGAGAACGTTCTATAATTCGAACTAGGCCATTTCCCCTCTTCGAATTTTTCCTAGCAATGTTTACTACTCATTTTCCGCGTAAATATGTAATTTTTTGTTGTTTTCATTATTTTTACTTTTTTACTTGGGGCTATATATAAAATTTATTTAACCTCAACATATTTTCAAAATTATAATAAAAACCTTTAATAATTCGAATTTTTTCTTTCCTTTTGATAATTTAAACTTCTTGATAATTAAAATTTTTCTTGTAGTCCCTTGGATTTCGAATTATCGAGAATCGACTGTATTTATTATAACGTAGTGCTTAGGAGATTATTGAGCCAGAAATTAAGTCTCAAGAACGGTGTAAAATGCCTAGGATTGGAATGGGGCATGGTCGCCAACTTGGGGGTTTCTGGGGAAGTTGCACGTTTTTTTAGGGGTAAAATAGGCTTTTTTCAAAATTTGTACTGTATAAATAAGTATTTAATTGTTTTCTTTACAATAAAATTTTTTTCGGATATCTGCTACTAGTCTGTATCATTTTTATTCTATATTTTAAACAAAAAAACAAACAAACTACATTTTCGAAATACCCTACATTTTACGAAATGTCTGTTTAGGAAGTTTTTTTCTGTTTAATTTCGGCCTTTTTAGTTGGTTTTGACATTTGACATCACTCTTAAGGAAAAAAATTAAAGTGTTGGCAACAATGGACATTTTATAAAATATCAGTTTAGGGTTTTTTTCCCAAAATTTTAGCCTTTTTAGGGGTTTTATTATTAGGGAAGGGGGGGAGATTTTTGGTGTTGGCAAAAAATTATGTTCAACAGGGGTTCTCGGACATAACTAGCACAACTACATACCCCTGCACAAGGTTATCACGTATCTCATTCATTTAAACTATACTCAGAGATGGGCAGTTTCGAAAATTAAAATAGTATTTAAAATACTCATTTTCAATATATTTTGTAGCTATCTAAAATACATGATTTCAGGTATTTTGTATTTTGAAAATACATTTTATTTTTATGTGTGTATGGTAAAGTATATTTTTAAATATGAGGCGACGTAAAATAATCAAGTAAAAAAATATCAAAAGTTTTTGAGAAATTTGTTTAAAAATCTAAAAATACTGATGAAGTAGTGTAGTTATCATGGGCCCCACAAGGAGGGGAGATCCAAATGCACCTGTGGGTTCCGGGTCCGAATCCGGGCTTGACATTTTTTTCAAGGGGGTATTTTAGAAAAAAGGACGTTGGTGACCAACTTTTCTACATCATAAAAAACACATACTTATTCCATAATTAGGGGCTTGCTTCAGATTTTTGGTCCCGGGCCTGAAAATTGTATTATAGTAATGATCAAAATATAGTTTTATGTTAGGCGCCTGCAGATGCAACCTGATGAACAGAGCGTGCTATTTGAATGCATACCCTACCTCTAGCAGGCGGCGGGGGCGGCGGCGTTGAATCTCGATCAATGCATAAAAATCAATGTTTTTCTTTCTGAAATTGTTTATTCTTTGCATAGAAATTAATTATTTTTTCTTATATATATATATACTAGCTGCAAGGTCCGCCTTCGGCGGCCATCGAACCCCACCCCAACACTCCATTCCGCCCACTAACCCCCCACCCCCACCCCAAAACGCCTCCAGCACCCCTCACCATGCACCCGTTTCCAACCCCCGCCCCCACACCAAAACCCGAATCTCTCCACCCCGGACCCAACCCCGTGCCCTCCAACCCTGCGCACTACACCCCCGCCTAGCCCCCTGGACCCCACCCCCGCTATGCCCCCTGGACTCCACCTCGCACCACCCACTGTACCTCCACCCTACTCCGCCTCACGCCTCACTCTCATTCCACCTCCGCACTCACCCTCCGCACCCAGTTTTTGCATTTCTAGCCTTCTAGTGACTCACAGATTATCTATACAAAATTTGGTTGAGTTTGACTCAAGAGAAAGACTTTTCATTTTTTGATCCTCCCCCCCTCCCTCCCCATTTTGGGTTGTTAGTTTTTGCATTTCTAGCTCTCTAGAGGCCCAGAGATTATGTATACAACATTTGGTTGAGTTTGCTCCAAAGGCAAGAATTTACATTTTTTCACCCTCCACCCCTTTTTGGGTGGTTTTTTGGGGAAATTTTTTCAAACAAAAGTTGTCAGAAATCACATCCCCTACAACTTTGTTCATTATAAAATTTGCCGTAGGGTTAATAGTTTAGGAGTTATTTGATAATTTTCATTCGTGCGCCCCCCCCCCCAAACCCCTTTCTGGGGTCAAAATATCAAAACGTTATGTAGCTAAAAACGTAAGTTAGAAGACATCTGATGTAAATATGAAATTTAATAATAATCCCTTCAGCTGTTTTTACGTGAATCGTGAGCAACTTTTCGGAAACCACTGAAACAGACAGACATACATACAGACAGGAATTTTGTTGAGGGTGTTTTCGTTCATAACTTTGCTTGAAACGTGTGCAACCAAAATTTGGCGTGATTTGGACCAATGTACAGACAAAACCTTAATTTTATATATATAAATAAATAGCCTGAAAATTTCACCTCGAAATATAATTTAAAAAAAAAAAACTGTACAACTTTCATAACAATTATTTTTTATTCAACTGAATTATCAATTAATAATGATTAAAAAATTAATTTTTAAATAAATCTATATAAATAAAAATGTACTGTTACGTTGAAGGATCTCGGAAAGTTCCTCACAGATTTCTTTGAAATTTTCACACGACATTCCATTCAAATACACGAGTGTTTTTATATATGGTGGTTTTTATAAATATCACACCTGTGGCATGTAAAAAATATGTTTTTTCGAGAAACCCTCGCCAGCGCTTCTCTGGGGGGGGGGGGGTAAAAGCAAACAAACAAGATGCTCGATAACAGGTTTTTGGAAATCTTTCAGCTGTCAATATTATTTTTGGTTAAGGGAACAATTTTGACAAGTAATATATAATTCATTTATTGTTTTAATACCTATTCTATAATTATTTGCATTTTCAATTTATTCCAGTTCCAATTTCGTTATTTTTACATTTCCTGCTCACCACACCCCCGCCTAGCTCTCTGGACCTCACCCCCGCTATGCCCCCTGGACTCCACCCCTCACCACACCCTGCACCCCCACCCTACTCCGCCTCACTCCTCAACCCTCCCCATTCCACCCCCGCACCCACCCTCCGCACCGAGTTTTTGCATTTCTAGCCTTCTAGTGACCCACAGATTATGTATACAAAATTTGGTTGAGTTTGGCCCAAGAGAAAGAATTTTCATTTTTTGACCCCCCCACCGACATTTTGGGTGTTTTTTGGGGGAATTTTTTAAACAAAAGTGTCATAAATCACATCCCCTACAACTTTGTTTATCATAAAATTTGCTGTAGTGTTAATAGTTTAGGAGTTATTTGATCATTTTGATTCATGCGCCCCCCAAACCCCCTTCTGGGGTCAAAATATCAAAACTATATATATCTAAAAACGTAAGTTAGAAGACATCTGATGTAAATATGAAATTTCATAATAATCTCTTTAGCCGTTTTTACGTGAATCGTGAGCAACTTTTCGGAAACCACTGAAACAGACATACAGACAGACAGGAATTTCGTTGAGGGTGTTTTCGTTCATAACTTTGCTTGAAACGTGTGCAACCAAAATTTGGCGTGATTTGGAGCAATGTACAGACAAAACCTTAATTTTATATATATTGCTGTATTCTTAAATTAAAAATGAGGTAAATGAACTGAAATATTTGCAATTAAGATTGAACCACCTGAAAAAATATTTAAATACATGGCAGAAGTTTCACATCTGCCATGTGCCCTGCAACCTGTAGAACGATTTTTTAGTTTAATGGATATTCAGATGCTCTTAAAAGGCTAAAACGTTCATTATTTATCTATTCACTATTAACATAATAATTAAACATTTTCAATCAAGTATGTAAATAAATTAACATTTTTCTAATCTACGAGTATATGCACTTTTAGTAATTCTCCGTAATTTACAAACATACAGGTTCTTATAGCTTGAACTATGAATTGTGAATTAATTAGTTGTCGTTCTTAGAGCAAATATTTACCTCTTTATTTTCCCTTAAAAGCGTGACCTAGTATAATTCCAGACGCCGAGCTAGGCTGGAGTGTGGACTTAAAAATCCATTAAAAAAATTGAAGTCAATATATTTTATTGGGAAATTCCATTATTCAATGTCATTTCTAACAGTAGAGGAAAAACACTTTATTATTATTACTCAAATTTTTGCCAATGAACGGTTTGAACTAAATAGCGGTTGCAATTAACAGACTGAGTGTCATTAATCCTAAAAATGTCCACCTGAATTTGGATTAATAATGTCTGGAAATATAAATGAGGGCAGATCCATTACTTTTCGACGAAAGTGTGCGGGGGTGGGTCATCGATTTTAATGACCATTTTTTCCTCGAAAGTACATCAGAAAAGGAGATGATCATGAAAATTTGAGCCCGATTCAATCAAATTTGGCCGATGGAGGATTTTTTGAATGTTTAAAAAAGTCGATTTTTCAGTCATTTTCAAAAGCTCATATCTCAGCTTCTATATAACTTGTTTAAGGCGGCATTCTTACCTGAAAATCTTCTACTTTTAAGAAAATAAGCTGACGTGTTCTGATGTGGCCATCCACTTGACTTTACCATACAACCTGGCCCCTAAAATTATTTATAATCATGTAGGGGCGGGGGTTTGTTTTGCATTTTTATACTTCTGGGGTCTCACTGATTATGTATACAAAATTTGGTTGAGTTTTCTCAAACGGCCTAGATTTTTAATGTTTTGACCCCCCCCATTTTGGGCGGTTAGTTTTTGCATTTTTAGACTTCTGGGGGTCCACTGATTATGTATACAAAATTTGGTTGAGTTTTCTCAAACGACCTAGATTTTTAATTTTTAACACCCCCCTCAACCCCCATTAATTTTAGGTCGAAATGTACCAAAATCTAATCAGCTCTTAATCTCAATGGACCAAAACTAAGTATGAAGTTTGGTTTTGATATTCACACTAGTTTTTGAGCTAGCTCGTCCACAAAAATTTGGTAACGCACAGACTAACTAACAGACTAAAACTAACAGACATTTTGACAAAACAATTATTATCTCAAAAAATATAATTTTTTTGATGTTCACTTATCAGAGCTTTTTTATAGAGCGAAATGCCATGGTTGCGCTCAATTTTTTTAATCAAAATAGTTTCAGCCGTTTTTGAGATATTTTGAAAAAAAGAAGGAAAAAAAACACTTTTTTCATGCGCGATTACTCTGTATGGTCAAGTAATAAGCTGACGTGCTCTGGTGTGGCCATCCACTTGACTTTACCATACAACCTGGCTCCTCACTTATATTTAATATTTAATAAAATTATTTATATTCATGTAGGGGGGGTTTGTATTTGCATTTTTAGACTCCTGGGGGTCCAATGATTATGTATACAAAATTTGGTTGAGTTTGCTCAAACGGCCTAGATTTTTAATTTTTAACCCCACCTCCAGCCTCCTTAATTTTTGGTCGATATGCACCAAAATCTAATCAGCTCTTTATCTCAATGGACCAAAACTACCTGTGAAATTTGGTTTCGATATTCACACTAGTTTTTGAGCTAGCTCGTCCACAAAAATTTGGTAACGCACAAACTAACAGACATTTTGACAAAACAATTATTATCTCGAAAAATATACTTCATTATATCCTTAAACAACCCTGAAAATTTCAATTTCGGAATAGAAGTGGTTTCCGAGGTATAACTTTTTTAAAATGTCAACTTTTCGATTTAATATGACATTTTTTGTGGTTATAACTTTTGAAAATGACTGAAAAAATCGACTTTTTTCAATATTCAAAAAATTCTCTAGCGGATAAATTTGATTGAATCTGGCTCAAATTGTAATTTCGATGAAAAAATTGGCATCAAAATCGGTGACCCACTCCCGCACATTTTCGTCGAAAATTAATGGACCTGAACATGAACAATTAAAAACTTCATATGGGCGTCGTCGCGTAGTACTATTATAATAAGTACCTATATATAGATGTTTATTTGCATCAAGCAGAGGACAACTATTTCTCTTTATCTATCAACAACAACACTACTAATCTCGGCAAAAAACTTTTGGCCTTTGGACCCCCTCGCAAGTTGTTTATTGATGTTATATTAGTAAGCAGAGAATAAATATGATTGTTTTATTTTTAACCGACTTCAAAAAAGGAGGAGGTTCTCAATTCGATTGATTTTTTTTCCAGTCCATGTTACTCGAATTCAAAACAGTTAATACCTCGAAAAATATAATTTTTTCAATGTTCACTTATTAGGGCTTTTTGTAGACCGAAATGCCATGGTTTCGTCCAATTTTTTTTAATCAAAATAATTCCGCTGTTTTTTTAGATATTTCGAAAAAAACAAAGCAAAAAACATATTTTTTCGTGCCCGATTACAATACTTGACCATATCATGTATGTTAAAGTAAAACGTTTTTGAAAGATATTAATTTGCCGATGGTAATAGATTCAAATTTACTAGAAAATCATAAGATGGTGTCATCTATTAAATCCGATGGAATGGAATATTTTTAATTATATGTCAGAGGGGTTGTTTTTCACCCCCTCGGGAATCGAACCCGAGTGCCAGTAACAGCAATCCGGGCCATCTGGCTCACCTGCGGGATACGAACCTCTCTGACATATGCAAACGCGTAAAATATTTTACTCAAAGATTGTTATCTTAATTTGTAAAATTTCGCGATATAGTGATTCTAAATTTAAACATATAGCCATGCCACATAATTTAAATAAAGGTGGTTGAGTGTTTCGAATTTTGAAGAAATTCAAAATTCGAAGGGCAATGGCATGACTTTTCCTAATTTAATATGAAAGATATTAATTTGCTGATGGTAATAGATTCAAATTTACTAGAAAATCATAAGATGGTGTCATCTATTAAATCCGATGGAATGGAATATTTTTAATTATATGTCAGAGGGGTTGTTTTTCACCCCCTCGGGAATCGAACCCGAGTGCCAATAACAGCAATCCGGGCCACCTGGCTGAAAAACAACCCCTCTGACATATAATTAAAAATATTCCATTCCATCGGATTTAATAGATGACACCATCTTATGATTTTCTAAAAGTTTTTAATTGCTATTAGGACAGGTTGGGGATCTGAGACTATTAGCAGATTTTTAGGTTAGTCTGATGATCTTATATAAACTAAAGCCTTTTTAGGGACCTTTTAGGAAAGCAATCGCTTTTGCACTAAAAATATAGTGAAATTCTTAGGTATCTACAATTTAGAACCGTCTTGTAAAAATCATTTCATAATCAGAAAATTCAGCTTTGCGAAGCAAATTAAATTTTAGATTGATATAGACTAATAATAATTTTTCAATGTTCACCTATTAGGACTTTCTTGAAGACCGAAATCCCATGATTTCTTCCAAAATAGTTTCAGCCGTTTTTGAGATATTTCGAAAAAACGAAGCAAAAAAAAATGCTTTTTTTATGTACGATTACAATATTTGACAATATCCTGTATGCATTGGCGTAGTTAGGGAATTTTCCTAGGGGTGGGTGGAGCCGCAGTGGCGGCGCCAGGGTTGAGCGAGGTGTGGCGACCGCCCAACCAAATCGCAGTTTTTCCTTCATAAAATGAAAATTACTGATCCCAGGAACTTGATTCCTATTTCATTCTGTAGGAAATCTTATTGACTTGAACGTTTACTTGGACCACTTTTTTGATATAACTCTTAGATTTATAGATATCCGGCATTTTCCATGACGCATGATGATCAGATCATATCCTGTCCGGAAAATGTAGGATATCTATAAATCAAAGATTTTTAACAAAAAAGTGGTCCAACAAACGTTCAAGTCAACAAAATTTTCTACAGAATGAGATAGAAATCAAGTTTCTAAGATGAGTGGTTTTTATTTTATGAAGGAAAAACTGAAATTTTTTGTAAAAAATTGCCTTTTTTCAAATTGCGACACGGGTTACCATTACCCAATTAATATGAAACTTTGTTTAAATTGTATCAAATTTAATCTAGTTTTAAAATGTATAGAGCGTTCTTTGTTGAAAACGTGCTCATTTATTGTCAAAATGGGGAAAAATCGAAAAAAATGCGAGTTTTAGGGATATTCAAAAGTGATCCTTGGGGCTGTTTTTTGGATCCCCATTAAAAATCGAACTACTCGATAAATTTTGTAGTACTTTTTTTCAATCAACGCAAAAATTTGTCCTCTTTAATTTATTATAGAACGTTTTTTTATAAAATATGAACTGTTTTCGAGTTATATGCAAAAAACTGAAAAAAGTCGAAAATTTCGTGGTTTTTCAGCCGCCAAAAGTTGTCCCCCAGACTTTCGAGGTCACAAACTTAGATTTGAACGACCCTAAAAATCTTTTTCCTCGATTAATATAGGCCGAAACCCCCTATTTACTGGGCTATAGGTATGGGAAGATAATTTTTTTTGAGATCTCCATTTTTCAATCTGTATTGATTTTTTAAGAATAAAATTAATCTCATAGCATAAATAGTTATTGAGATATTGATTCAATTTTTCTAGGGAGGGGCAGTGCCCCCTTGCCCTCCCCCTTAACTACGCGCATGCCTATTAAGTGGGAGATAAATTAAAAAAAAACCCAATTTATCGATCGGAGAATTTACCACTGCTCGAAGCCCCTAAAAACTTAGTAAATTGGATATTGGATTGTATCTTACTTTCTGAGATTTGGCTCGTGATCCCGGCTTCTTTTCTTCTACTCTGTTCTTTTCACGATGGCGGGTCCAGCCGATACAGGCCTTTAGGGGATGGACCTTCTGGTGTATCTCCTTCTCTCATCAATATCATTAAAAAAAATGCCTGTATGGTATGTAAAAATAATATGTAAGAATAACAAATAATCTCGGTTCGTTTAGGGGGAAAAAAAAATTGGTTCTGTTTCCATATGACGTCACAGACTGTAAACTACATTTATCATTGATTATTTTTTCTCAATATCTAAATTCAATGAACAAAAATCAAAAATTGAATACTAGGGTCGTTGGGGCGGCATCAGGCGGGCGCTTATCGAGGAACACAAAATGGATTGAAAATCCAATTGAATGCTGGAGATAGATACGAGTAGTGCTCCAGAGACACTGCGTTTGATTGCGCTAATCGCATTTCATCAACGGAAATGGTGACACGATTTTGTAATAATTTCCATAGGTAAGCCGCCAAATAGAGTAGTCAACAGCGTGTAAAAGAAAGAAAAAAAATTAATTAATTTGATTTGATTTTCAAATTTAAATTTAAATATTGAGGGTTGTGTGGGGTTACAATTGTTGTTGTTTAATTAATTAATTAAACCGAGAGAGAGAAGAGAGACACGATTCCTTTCTTTTTTGGCCCCAGTGTCCAAGCCTTTCGTCTTGGATGACAAGATGTGTGTGTGTGTGTCCATGAGTGTGTGTGTGTGTGTGTGTGTCCTTTCGCCTTGCTGGCAATGCCTATAGAAACGGTTGCGTGTGCTTCACGGTGCCCATTCCCTCTGATAATATCGCCATGGCCAGTAAGGCCCTCCGGATAATCCTCCTTCTCGCCGTCATCTTCGTGATCGGCAATGTCCAAGCGGCTAACATCAATTGCCATCTACGTGAGTAGTACAAATAATAATATTACAAACCATCAGTTACCGGAATTTGTTCTTAAGAATTGGGACATTTTTTTTTTAATTTACTTTACCATACACGGTATGGTCAAGTATTGTAATAGTGCATGAAAAAAAGTGTTTTTTTAACCGACTTCAAAAAAAGACGAGGTTTTTTTTTGTGTCTATGTTACGTGATTTCTTCGCCAATTATTCAAAATTAAGTGGGAGATAAATTTAACCTAATTTATCGAACGGAGAATTTACCACTGCTCGAAGCCCCTAAAAACTTAGTAAATTGGATATTGAATTGTATCTAACTTTCTGAGACTTGGCGTGATCCCGGCTTCTTTCCTTCTACTCTGTTCTTTTCACGATGGAGGGGCCATCTCATACAGTCCTTTAGGGGATGCACCTTCTGGTTTATCTCCTTCTCACATCAATATCATTAAAAAAAAAAAAAATTGTGAACCGAGTTTGATGATTTTTTTTTGCATTGGGTTCAGTATAGTTTCCGATTGGTACCATATAAATTTCATTGGTATTGGACCTTTTTTGTTATGTATGTTCACCCATAACTTCTTTGTTTATTTATGAACCGATTTTAATGATTCTTTCTGCGTTTGGATCAGTATCTCTCCAAGGTAGTCAAGATACCGAACTATTTATTTATTCATTCATTTTTATGTATGTTCAGCGAGAACTTTTTCCCACGTCGACCGATTTCGATGATTCTTTTTTTATTGGAAAGGGATACCTTAGGGGTGGTCCCATATTAATTTGGTCAAGTTCTGATGATATGATTAATGACAAAATAACCGAAATCTCCAATTCTTATGAGCAAATAATCGAAATTATAATAAATAAAATCTTTTATAAAAAATCAAACAATCTTAAAACGTTCATTTAAAACCCATTTCGAGAGAATTTCTATATATTTATTTTTGCTTCGTTTTTTCGAAATATTTCAAAAACAGTAATTATGTTATTTGATGGTTTGATCCTACCGACTGCGCCAATTATGTTATTTGATGGTTTGTGTTGATTTCAAATAAAACAAAGTTTTAAGATGGAACACGATTTATTAAAAGGTGAATATAAATACAGGAGTTAGTGAAGGTACTGAAACTTTAAATAATAATAGATCAGTCTTCACTAGCATGAGGTACACTGTTCACGTCGGATGGGTAATAGTAAGTAAGTGTAATTGATAGTAATTGCCTCTCTTCAATTTGGGAGACGACCTTTATAGGCGTTGAGCCGACATCTAGGGCTGCCGATGATAGGCCCTTGAAACAGCCAATCGGCGCATCTCTTAATATGGCCAATCCGGGTGCAGCTAGGTCGTAGCATTTGTCTGGATGAGGCAAAGGCCGCAAATTGAGGCAAAGGCGGCAAATTGAGGCAAGGGTGGCAAATTGAGGCAAGGGTGGCAAAATGAGGCAAGGGTAGCAAATTGAGGTACGGGTGGCAAATTGAGGTAAGGGTGGCAAGAGTCATCTTTGTCTTGAGATAACGACTTGCATTTTACAATTCTTATTATTCTAAACATTATTATAATACAAAGGTGAAGTTTAGTATTGGCACCTGAAGGGTTGCCAGATATAATTAATCTAATGAATTTATAGAGGTAGGATGTGATATCGGCAACTGGATAGTTGCCAGGTATAACTCCTCCACCCTCTAAAAGAAAATTTATCCACTTATGGTTAAATTTTCTCCAGGTCTGGGCATCCTGAAGGTTGCGCATTCTATATTTGTAATTATTTTTCTATTTTTTTTTGTCGTTTCCTTATCATTTTAAAGGTAATAATGCTAAGTAGAAATATTAAAATTATTATTATTATTGTAATTAGTATATAATTTTTATTGTCTAGGATTTGCGAACCTATATCTTCGATTTCTTTCAATTTAATGTCCTCAACTTTAATTTTTGTAAGATCATAAAATTTTATCACTTTATTGTTATTCATTGTAAGTCTTTTTAGGTTAGAGAGTTTGGGGAGGACAATTTCTTCTTTGGGATTAAGGGAGGTTTGCACTGGCACATTATTCACTTTGCACTCTTTGTTTCTTATTTTATATATATCAACACCAAGATATTCCTTGATGTTTGAGCAACTTACGAATACATTAGCGCTGTTTTCCACACTTATTATTATTATGTCTGAATGGGGAATGATCATAAAATCGGGGAAATATTTTAGAGGATGAGTTTCACATTTTTCGTGGGATTTATTAATAATTAAATTTTTAATACAGTCGGATGGCTCCTGATTTTCAATCTTGCAATACCAACCGTCATGATTTGCCATGCATTCGCTGGCATGACTCATTTCGTGCTTGTTTGGAAGGATGTAATTATGTTATTTTTTTGTTCTAAGAGTGGTGAAATTAAAATCCAGCAAGTCGAGTTGGATAGAGAGTAATTTTGTGTCGTTGGCCGAAATGTGATCCCTAAGAATATTATAAGTTGTTTTGAGATTAACATATTTATCGTAAAGGGGCATTATTAATTATTTTCAATTGACATAGATGTTTATTATTATTATTATTATTATTTTTTTTAAATTTATTTACTCCATTTATTTATTGAAATTATTGAACTATTATTTAATTAACTATCTTTAAAAATTTTATTTCTAATTACTTGATTAATTATATTCTATTAGCAATTTTTTTTTTTCATTTTAAACTTATTTATACCCTTATATAATTTCCGATTTTTCTCTAAACTCTTCCCATTAAATTTGCATTTCATCTTTACTCTAATCAAATTATTATATAACTTTGGTCTATCCGTTTTATTTTGCTCTAAAATTCCACATACCTTTGAATTTTTTCTGATTTTAATTGTATTATTTTTAAACCGAGACATTTTCTTGAAATTAACCTTTTCTGGAGCTACCATCCTTTCTACCTGAATAATTTTTATTATATTTTCCTTTGAATTTCTATTCCCTAATTCTGTTTTTCCTACTTTTTCAATAACATTTTCCTTGTCTTTATTCTTATCTAGTTTTTCAAATTTATTATTTGTTTCATTTCCCACTTTCTTATTATTATTTATTAATTCCTTCCCTTTCATTTCTTCATTTCTATCTCCTAGTATTAAATCATTACTTAATTCTGTATTTATTCCTATTTCATTTTGTCTATTTAACTTACTGCTACTAACTTTAATTGGACGAAATTCACCTGCGTTTTTAACTAACCGGTCCTTTTCGCAATTGGATTCAAAACTTGAGTTTGATGAATCACTATCTGCATGAGATACAGCTGCGTCGTGTTCAGACCGCTCTTTTTCATTGCAAGAAGTTAAGTGATTGTTTATTGTTTGTTCACTTTTATTACCGTCGGAATCACTGATGTCTGATGATTGAAATTCAACTGCGTCTTTAATTGACCGTTCTTTTTCGTCATTAGCCTCATGTGCTTCCGGATAATAAAGATGAAATTTGCCTCCATCTAATGTTACACAAGTTCCTTTACTGTCCCAGATAAAATTTAATTTGTTTAGTGTGTCGATTCCAACTAGCATATCAAAATCTTTGTGAAAGTCGAAAACTAAAAATTTGGATCTTACATTAAACATGTCAATGAATGTACATTTATCTAAAGTCGTTTCCCCATTAAATGTTAAAACATAATTTATTTCATTAAATTTTTTGAATTTTTCAACTACATTCGGTTTTACTACGTTACAGGTAGCTCCGGTATCTAACATAATTTTAAAGCCGTTTAAAATGATAAATGGTAATTTGCTTGTTGTTTTCCCCGAGCTAATTTGATAAACTACCTTCTTCTGGTGTGGTTCGGGTGGCCCATTTCTAAAAAATTCTGGTTTGTTTCGGTTTGGAAAAAGCTCTGTTGATTTCCTTGATTATTTCTATTCGATCTAATTGTCTGTGTCGACATCGGGGTGGGGTAATCGTTTCGCGGGGATTGGTTTTGATTTTGTTGGGGAAAATTTTGATTGAATCGTTGGGGGAAATTTTGTTGGGGGAAATTTTGTTGAGGGTAATTTTGTTGGGGATAATTTTGCTGAGGATAATTTTGTTGGGGATAATTCTTTTGAGAAAAATTTCGCCGGGATTGGTTTCTAGGCGTAAAATTTCCATTAATTTGATTTTGGTGAGGAAATCTTTGTTGGAACTGGCCTCGTTGGGGGTGGGGTTGACTTTGTGAAAAGCTTTGATAAAACCTCGGTGGGTTGTTAAAATTTGGAGTGTTAAATTTTCTAAAATTTCCTGGTTGGTTCTCTCTAAAAATAAATTTGTTCTATTAGCCAAATATTGGTATATTTCGCTAATGTGATTAAAATTTTGTGCCAGGACTTGCGACCTTTCGGGTTCTGGGAGGGATCTGGTGAAAACCTCGGTGGAATCTCTATCGAAATGTTTTTTTGCTATATTTTTTGCTATTTGGGATTCACTTGAGGAGTCTATTCGGCTTGCAAATTTATTAATTAGGTCTAATATTTCGTTATATTTGTCATGGATTTTAATTTCACTATATTCTAATTTGAAAAGTTCCCGTCTAAGAGTAACTTCATCTTTTTTTTCTTTAAATATAAGCCTCAAATTATTTTTAAGAGTGGGCCAATCCTCGCAATGCATATTTGCTAGATGTGTGGCTGCTTCTCCTTTTATTTTATTTCTAACGTATAAGAAAAAGAGGGGATCCTGATCATCTGGGATGGTGGTTTTTACCGTTTCGGTTGTGGAAATAAATCTTTCCAGTTCTTGGGAATCTCCGCCAAAAACGGGAATGCATTCAAGTGCGTGGCTTATGTTCATGATGATTAATTTTGCAAGATTGAGAGAAAAAAAAATTTTTTTTTGTTTAATCTAGGTGGGAGGTGGGTGGGTTGTGTGAAAACAGTGCCTGTATTCGTACTCACTCAGTGTTGACTGCGCCCTTCGAATCCTGAGATTCTAGAATTTCTTGATTTCTCCGGCTGGCTCGTCCGCTCCTCGTTAAGGCAGTGGCAATTGCGTCCGCTGGAGTCGTGTCCTGTTTCGTCGTGGCTTCGCTGGGAGTCGCGTTAGGTCTCGGTGTGGATTTATTTTTCCTCGAGTGACTTCTGTTAGGTTTACACTGGGGACCCGTCAATGAAGGTGGTCGAGAGATAAATGGAAGTTTTCCACACTACTCAGGCAAAGATTTAATAATCGCCACTAATAACCGTGTACTAGTGTCCTGAGCTCCTATCCGACTGCGCCAATTATGTTATTTGGTGGTTTGATCCTACCGACTGCGCCAATTATGTTATTTGATGGTTAGTGTTGATTTCAAATAAAACAAAGTTTTAAGATGGAACACGATTTATTAAAAGGTGAATATAAATACAGGAGTTAGTGAAGGTACTGAAACTTTAAATAATAATAGATCAGTCTTCACTAGCATGAGGTACACTGTTCACGTCGGATGGGTAATAGTAAGTAAGTGAAGTAATTGATAGTAATTAGCCTCTCTTCAATTTGGGAGACGACCTTTATAGGCGTTGAGCCGACATCTAGGGCTGCCGATGATAGGCCCTTGAAACAGCCAATCGGCGCATCTCTTAATATGGCCAATCCGGGTGCAGCTAGGTCGTAGCATTTGTCTGGATGAGGCAAAGGCCGCAAATTGAGGCAAAGGCGGCAAATTGAGGCAAGGGTGGCAAATTGAGGCAAGGGTGGCAAAATGAGGCAAGGGTAGCAAATTGAGGTACGGGTGGCAAATTGAGGTAAGGGTGGCAAGAGTCATCTTTGTCTTGAGATAACGACTTGCATTTTACAATTCTTATTATTCTAAACATTATTATAATACAAAGGTGAAGTTTAGTATTGGCACCTGAAGGGTTGCCAGATATAATTAATCTAATGAATTTATAGAGGTAGGATGTGATATCGGCAACTGGATAGCTGTCGCCAGTATAACTAGTCTTTAGCAAATTTTAAATAAAATAGAATCGAAATTGATTCTAAAATAAGAAAAAGAATTTTTTTAATTAACAATCATCAACTAATAAACAATACCTGGAACACCGAGCGATGCTCGGCAACTTGTTGCTTCAGTTAAAAGCTATATATTAATTTTATTCTTCATTTTAAAATTCTGATAAAAAATCGATTTTTCTTTGGATTTAATTAAGGTCCCTAAATATGAAATTTGTTAATTGGGTTCACGGGTCAAATTTTGAAAAAAAGAAAAAAAGAGCCGTTTTCAAATTAAAAAAAAAAATACAAATATAGGCCTATATATTGTAATGATATTTTTGTGGGATTTAAAATTAAAAACCCAATTAATTATTAAAAGGAAATTGAATAAAAATGTAATTATACATTTTTATTGAGACAACCACCTGTGAATAATTATTTGAATTAACAAAACACCCATCAAAAACAACTTAGCCGAAGATGAGACGATGACAGATTGAATTGTCAACCCAAAAACTCCCTAAGCCGTGAATTTCACCCAAATCGTTAGAGCCGTTTTTGAAAAACCGATTGGATAAAATTTTTTGTATATAGTACATAATCAGTGTCCCCTTAAGAGTTTAAAAATGCAAAAACTAACCCCCCCATCCCCTACATGATTATAAATAATTTTATTAAATATTAAATATAAGTGAGGAGCCAGGTTGTATGGTAAAGTCAAGTGGATGGCCACATCAGAACACGTCAGCTTATTTTTTATGATTTGTGAAAACAACAACAATACAAGAAGAGGCGCTAAACGCAGTCCAAGGGCGGCAAAATAGCAAGGACTTGCACTTGACTATAAAAAATAAATAAATAGACAATTATACATATTGTTTCTAATATGAAAAAAATAAATATTTTTTTGATAATAGACAATACTAAAAATTGTCTTGGAGATAAAATTACCTTGAATAAAATTTAAAAAATATAAATATTTACGAAAGATAATTTAAATTTTAATTATTTAAATAAACTATTTTTATGAAAACATTTTTATATACCTATATTTTTTATTTTTATCCAAGGTAAGTTCATCTCAAAGACAATCTGTACTATTGTCTATTTTTAAAAAAATAGATATTTGTTTTTTTTATAGTTTTGCTTTACGTTTTCTTTTCAAAATAAATATTTTTCAAAATTTCCATTTATAAAGGACAATTATAATTGTTTTTAATTTTTCCTGCCACGAGTTTGGATTTCTAATAATTATCTTATGAACAGATATAGCTCATAATTTTTTTTTAGAAGCTAATATCAGTCCCCAAAACATATTAAAAATTTAGATCAATCGGTTCAGTCAATCCTGAGAAATTTTTTTTCTCTGTTTTTCTACATATTATGCTTTTTCTCAAAAAACAATTGAGTTAGGGATCTTTCAGGATCTTATTATTTTATTAGTACCTAAATCTACTCTTATTAAACGCCAGTAATTAGCCAAAATTGTTTATATATATATATATTTGTTTGTATATATATTTGTATCTTAGTTCTATTTTGAAAACGGCTCTACCGATTTTGATGAAACAAAATTCTATTAACAAGTTTTGAGGATGAGAAAACGATCTGGCTAGGTCTGTACCTCGATCAAATTTCATCTTAATTGATCTTTTCTTAATTAAAGTAATTATTGATAGATAAAAATCTCAATAAAAAAGTTTGTTTACATTTTTTTCAATTATCTTTTATTTATTAATTGGTTTTTTAATTTTAAAACCCACTAATAGGTTATAGCAAATATTAATATATTATATTAAAATTAGGAATTTTTTGTTTGTTTTTAATTAACAGGTGTCTAAATCATAACATTACAGGTGTGTTTACAAATAAAGTGGTTGAAGTGGCTTTTTTTTATATAACTTGGAAACAAATCTTATTTAATTTTATGTTTTTATTTCAGATCCTATACGATTATTTTTTTATTATTATTTTCCTATTTATTTTTATAATGTTTATCAATATGAACGAATGTGGGCAAATTGGTGTACGAGTAAACAAATATACACATAATATGTGGACCATTAGAAAGCTAGAAATGCAAAAAATGGGTGCGGGGTGGGGTGAATGTGGGAGGTGCAGGAGGTGGGGTGCAGTGGTGGTGGCGAGGTGTGTGGTTTCGTGAGGGGGGGTCAAGGGTTACCGTGCATCGCTCGGTGGCTCCAGGTACTATCCTCTAATTAGCATTAAATTATCTTTCGGGGGCCGATTCAGTATGCTTATAGCCCTATGGCCTTTATATGGTTTATGAATCTATATTTAATTAAGAGTTGAAATTTTATTAAATTCACCATACTTTTGGATTTATATGAGGGCTTAAAAAGGTACAACAGAAAATTTACCAAATATTTCTTAAAATTAGTACATAAATTATATATATATAAACAAAAAGTAACTAATATATTCAATGTATGTATTTATAGTTTTAAAGCAATAAAGTATTTTGACGAACCGCTGAATGTCTAATAAATTCTTCTGCGATATCATCAATATTAATAATGATGTCGTATGCACATTTAGAATTGCTAAATTATTTAATGTATTTAAATATATTTCAAAATAAGTATATTTTTTGTTAGTATGAAATATTTTTGTATGTAGCCAGAACCTCCTCAGATTTTTCACACATATAATTAATTATAATTATTTATTGAACACGAACAAATAATACAATAAAACTACGATGTTTCCGATCAACTTATTCTGCAATCGTTCTCAAATATGAATACTAGGGTGGGCCTTATTTTGGGAATTTTTCGAATTTTTATATTGCCCGAGGCTCATATGGTTCGAAATAAAAAATAAAAAGCTATTCAATGCACAAAGAGAGAAACAAAGAGAGTTGTCCTCTTCTTGATGCAAATAAACATACACACATATATATATCGAGATGATATATCTGTATATATATTATTATTTTTTTCTGGTCATATTTATTTATTTATTTATTTATTTGGCTCAGTTTACATACACAGTTTACATATTTATTAATACATATTAGGTACCTTAACAATATTTATCAGTTAAAATTAGAATCGAAATTCAAATCATGAACACAACTATATGTATTATATTGAAATGAAATAAAATAAAATTTAACACTCTGTAAGATTAATCTTGAGCCGAGCGTTAAATTTTAAGAAAGAATGTAGAGAAATTCAAAAACATAAATTTAATAAATTACTTTAAAATTAAAGACATAAAAGAAACAAAGACAAAATAAAAAGTAAAACAACATAAAATAAAGTAAGTCAAAAACAAAATAAAATCGTCATTCTTAGAAAGCCAGAATTAATTAAAAAACTCTTTATATATGTCCAGCATTTCTAAATTGATCATAATTATATCTATACTTTGTTGCCATTCTCAGGCCAACAATTTGAGCATGTCTCGAGATTATAATTCAGTTTTAATCCTGGGCAAAATTATATTTGTTCTGCTAGATATACGTGTGAGGTAATAATGCAAGTTGTAATTAAGCTTATCATATAACGCCAGTGTGGCAAATCTTGGATGCTTTTTTTAGTATAATCCTCATAATAACAACATATTCATTGAGACCTTTCTATGGTTCCAAGCCAGCAGAATGACGAAGGAACACTCAAGTTTTCAATATCCATATGATATTGACTCTCATGAAAAAAACATTCCTATAATTGAAGAAAGACTGCATTGATGAAGACCAAGTCTTCGAAGCTATGAGTCTCAAACAAATAAATAATATATATATACAGGCAGATATATCATCTCGATACTATTCTATTATGTGTACTCTTCTATTTGCATCAACGCAGAGGACAACCTCTTTGTTTCTCTTTGTGAATCAATCAACTCTGCTACTACTCGGCAAAACAAAAACTTTTCAATTAAAGCTATGCAATATCTTAAAAATATATCTCCCAATTTTTAAGCCCCTATCTCAATTTTAACCTCTGTTGAACAGCGATCCAAGTTTCCCATCTAAACAACATTAGGTTTTGCCATTTAACAATCAATTCTTTATTTCGGCCAAAGTAAGGGTTCAAAAAATTTTAAATTCTGTAGACTTTATCCTTATAAAAGTAGCTATCCCTCAAATTTTTATAGATTTTTAGCTATCATAATTTTGGAGTCTATAACTTTACTGATGCTAAGATATAGCAGTATTTTATCTAACTGTAACTTCAAAATCATAATAGCTAAAAATCTGGGGAAAATTCTGAAGGCTAGCTGCGATTAAATTGAAAGTTTTTTGCCGAGGGTAGCAGAATTTTTATATATTGAAGGAGACAATAAAAGAGTGTGTCTTCTGCTGGAATTATAAATTTATTTATAATGAGACTATAGTTTGGAGACTCTCCATTCATGCATTAATTCCTGTGAATCAGTTGTAATGGACTGATGAAGCAGGACCCTCGAAGCTCTATCGCACTCGATATAAATAAAATTTATAATTCAGCAGAAGACACACTCTTTTCATTGTCTCGCTTCAATGTATAAAAAATTCTGTTACCCTCGGCTCAAAAACTTTCAATTTTGTGATTAGAAAAGATCAAATTTCGTTGTCTGGTTTAGTTAAAAATAGTACCTACATTCGGAATTGCTTGTTCTAATTGAATATCTTATTTCTACCCTAAATTCTAGAATTTTACATGTTACTGCGTCTGTCATATAATGTCCCGGAAATCAATTTTCCTAAACTCGAGTTATTTTAATTTAAGACGTTTGGATTTTTTTGAATTATTGCTTTGGCTTGAATAAAAAAAATGCCAAAAACATGTTAATTTAGATGGGAAACTTGTATACGCTGTTCGGCTCGAAGTAAAAATTGAGATAGGGACTTGAAGCTTGAAGGATATATTTTTTTATTGTTATTTTGAACTATATGAGCCTCTGTAAGCGTAGGGTAGAAATACCCAAAATAAGGACCACCATAGTATGAGCATAATTGAGAACGATCACAGAATTAGTTAGTTTATTTGTTTGTGTTTTTTTTCATTATAGTCTCCACGGATTAGCGCTTGATGAAAGTCATAATTTAAAAAATAAAATAATAAATAAATAGATTAAATAAATAAATATTTATTAATCGACCTGCTTAGAGGCACAAGTCCTTGGTGGCTAGGTCAACAAAACATTAATACAAATTAACTACAGAAATTAATAAACATAAATACAAATCATTTAAAAGAAATTAACAATAAACAAAACAAGAAGAGAAAAAATAGAAATCATATGCTCATTAACAAATAACATGATCATAGATTTTCATCATAGAAAACGGCAATAATTTTAAAATAATTCCGCGCCAAAAACCCGATACCAGGAGCAAACGACGCATTAGCCATCCCGACATTTGCCATAAGTTGTTAAGGAAACCTGGTCAAAACCTTAACAATGATGGTTGACCATAGGCTCCACTGAGGAGCGCTTGATGAAAGTCATGATTTAAAAAATAAAATAATAAATGAATAAATAAATAAATAGAATAAATACAATAAATATACAAAGTAATTCTTACTGCCGAGAATATGTCAGAAATCAAGTCCAAGCATGATCGTCGTCCAAACACTCACCCAACAATAGTATGCGCTTAATGGAGGATTTAAATTTGTTTAGACCTAGACTCGTCATTTCCTCCAGTCGTGGTTTTTGTATTATTTGTTCGTGTTCAATAAATAATTATAATTAATCATTTGTGATTTTTAATAAAATTTCAACTCTTAATAAAATTAATCCGCAAAAGCAAAAGCTTCCCAGCAGCTGCATTACTGATATGGAGTTCTATCCAATGGTCTATTAGTTCCTGGCCCATAACAATACAGCAGCAGTTTTGCATTTCTAGCTTTCTAGTGGTCCACATATTATGTGTATATTTGTTTTACTCGTACACCAATTTGCCCACATTCGTTCATATCAAGGAGCAAAGGAGGAACAGCTAGGCATTACAGAATCTAAGCATGGAGCCGGGGTGTCTCCAGTCAACACAACGGCATTTCCCCTCCAGCCGCCAGTCGCAAGATGGCGGCTGGGCTGTGGCGTCATGTGGAGACCTTTCTCGTGCTAGCCTTCCCTCCCTACCTCCCTGGGACGATCATTTCCCCTCCAGCCGCCATCTTGCGACTGGCGGCTGGTGACGTCGTGTGGAGACACTTTCTCGAGCTAGCCTTCCCTCCCTACCTCCCTGGTTCATATTGATAAACATTATAAAAAAATAAATAGAAAAACAATAATAATAATAAAAAAATCATCGTATAGGATCTGAAATAAAAACATAAAATTAAATAAGATTTGTTTCTAAGTTAAATAAAAAAAAGTCACTTTAACCACTTTATTTGTAAACACACCTGTTTTGTTATGAATCCTTCTGTAATGTTATGATTTAGACATCTGTTAATTAAAAAAATCCTAATTTTAATATAATATAATAATATTTGCTGTAACCAATTAGTGGTTTTTTTTATAAATTTTATTAAACCAATTATTTTACATTAATTAATATATACATTGTATTTTAGCTTCGATTCCGGAGATTGCTTCTCCACCATCGAGTGTCCTTGATCATCTTTAGTCCTTGTTTTTAATAAGAGGAAAAAACTAATTAAAGAAAAAACCTCTTTTCCGATAATTATTCCAATAACATATTGCGGAAATTAATCCATCCAATTAATCTCGTTCTCCTCCTTCCTCAAATTAGTGGGGTTTTTTTTTATAAATTTTATTAAACCAATTATTTTACATTAATTAATGTATACATTGTATTTTTGCTTCGATTCCGGAGATAACTTCTCCACCATCGAGTGTCCTTATTCATCTTTAGTCCTTGTTTTTAATAAGAGGAAAAATCTAATTAGATAAAAAAACCTCTTTTCCGATAATTATTTCAATTCCATTATTCCCCAATCAAGTCGATTGGTTTAATTCTCCCATCCACCTCTTTATCAAATTACATGAGTTTTTTTTTTTTTTTTTTTTTTTTTTTATAAATTTTATTAAACCAATTATTTTACATTAATTAATGTATACATTGTATCTTTTGCTTCGATTCCGGAGATAACTTCTCCACCATCGAGTGTCCTTGATCATCTTTAGTCCTTGTTTTTAGTAAGAGGAAAATCTAATTAGATAAAAAAACCTCTTTTCCGATAATTATTTAAGTTCCGTTATTCCCCGATCAAGTCGGTTGGTATCCTTCCTCAATCCATCTCTCCCCTCTCTCTCTCTTCCAATTCGATCAATTAGTTGGGTTTAAAAATTAAATAATACAGCAACGGATCGTTGCTAAACTTTATCCAAATTCATTTGAAATATTAATATGTTTGTTCCTTTATTATTAATCAGATATCACTTGCAATTTGTAGTTCATATTGAGTTGTTTACCAAAAAAGAATTTAGTCTTTTTGATTTTAAGTCGATTCTTCCACGTTTTCAATAGAGGTTGCCATTAATGGTCAAAACATCAAAAATGGAATGCAATAAGGTTATTCCTCTAGTATTAGATAAAAATCGATCGTTATTTTTGATTTTATGTCGATTCCTCCATGTCTTCAGCAATGGTTACCAATAATAATCGAAACGTCAAAAGCCTAATGTAGAATTGTTATTCCTCAAGTATTAGATGAGAATCGATGTCTATTTTTATTTTAAGTCGATTCCTCCATGTCTTCAGCAATGGTTACCAATAAAAACCGAAATGTCAAAAATCCAATATAGAATGGTTATTCCTCAAGTATTAGATGAGAATCAATCGCTATTTTTGGTTTAAAGTCGATTTCTCTATGTCTTCAGCAATGGTTACTAATAAAAACCGAAACGTCAAAAATCCAATATAGAATGGATATTTCTCAAGTATTAGATGAGAATCAATCGCTATTTTTGATTTTAAGTCGATTCCTCCATGTCTTCAGCAATGGTTACTAATAAAAACCGAAACGTCAAAAATCCAATATAGAATGATTATTCCTCAAGTACTAGATGAGAATCAATCGCTATTTTTGGTTTTAAAATCGATTTCTCTATGTCTTCAGCAATGGTTACTAATAAAAACCGAAACGTCAAAAATCCAATATAGAATGATTATTCCTCAAGTACTAGATGAGAATCAATCGCTATTTTTGGTTTAAAATCGATTTCTCTATGTCTTCAGCAATGGTTACTAATAAAAACCGAAACGTCAAAAATCCAATATAGAATGATTATTCCTCAAGTACTAGATGAGAATCAATCGCTATTTTTGGTTTAAAATCGATTTCTCTGTCTTCAGCAAAGGTAACGGATAAGAAAACAACGCAGTTGCTATGGTTACTCATAAAAATTCCTCCCAAATTTTTAGCATTTCACAGAGAGAAGCCTATCCATTCTTACTTAAGCAAGGCTAAATGAGCTATATTAAAACTTTCAAATGAATAAATTTTAAAGAATTTAAAAAATTAAAAAAGTACCATCTAACTCTAGAGTAAAGTACTTTAAAATATAATTTTACTAAAAACTTTATTTAACCTTTTTTGTGGTCCCCAAGGTACTTAATTAGGATATTAAATTTCATCAAAATTGGTTAAGTCATTTTCAAGATATTTAGAAAAAACTAAAAAGTACTGAAATAAAGTACTAATGTTTGTGGGCCGATATGTACCAAAAACTAATCAGCGCTTCATTTTGTTAAACTAATGGTAGGTTTTCAATTTCATTTCAATCAGCGCAAAGGTGTGGAAAAAATCGTGGGCCAAAAAAGCGATAACATACATCCATCCATACATACATACATACATACATCCGCACGCACTAAATGAAAAAATCGCACTTTTGGCCTCTCGACGAGACCCCATGTAATTTTTGGCAAAACCGTCACGTGCTAAAATTCAACCTAATTGAATACTACAATTTGTGACTTTATTTGAGTCCATGGGTTCCGTAGTCTTTACCTGAGGACCCTTTGAAGCCACGCTTGCCCCGAGAGCGATTGCAATACTTTACCCATGCTTTGCATTGGATAAAGTAAAAACCATATAATAATATTTGCTGTAATCCAATTAGTGGGTTTTAAAATTAAAAAGAATTAATAAATAAAAGATAATTGAAAAAATATGAACAAACTTTTTTTATTGAGATTTTCATCTATCAATAACTACTTTAATTAAGAAAAGATCAATTAAGATGAAATTTGTCGAGGTCCAGAGCTAGCTAAATCGTTTTCTCATCCTCAAAACTTATTAATAGAGTTGGTTCATCAAAATCGGCAGAGCCGTTTCAATGTAGAACTAAAATACAAATATATAAATAAATATATATACAATTTTTGCTCGTTTAATAAGAGTAGATAGATAGATAGTTAGATAATTTCATTCGGTACTGTTTTTTGCAATATTTGATTAAAATGTACATTAAGATACAATTACCCTTTGATTACTAATTCGTACTTGACCGATTTATTATTTTATTACATTGGCCTATTAAAACAAACGAAAAAATCTGCATACACTTTTACACATAATAACAAGTTGTATATTTTCAAATTGATTACATACATACACCTACTTATATTTACAGACGACATCTTGTTTAGGTTTCTACAATAACCGCCTAACTTGTCGTTTATTTAGAAAGATTTTCGTCACTATTGGAATTTTTCCATCCCGAATATATTTATATCTATCTATCTAACTGTCTTACGAAAGATTTTAATGATAAAATTGTACATTGGTTTATTTATTTATTTATTTTATCAATCTGACCTCTTTGCCTCGATAATTTTTTTTTTATTTATTTATTTGAAACCTTGGTCATAAATCAATTTTTTTCTTGTTAAAATCAATATATTCTCAATGCCATTTTATAATTAAATTAATATAAATATATATATTATATATGTTTCAGTAAATACCGTTTTTAGTAAGAACGGGTTCTTGCTAGTTGAAACGCGTTTCACTGGATACCTTTGTGGCAACTAGAGTTTATTGATGTTGGTTGAGTTTGGTTCAAAGGTCTAGAATCTTCATTTTTGACCTTCCGCCTCATTTTGGGTGTTAATTTTCAAAAATTTTAAACGAAAATGTCAAAAATTGAAGCATCCTCTACAACTTGGCTTCTAATTTGTGACATTTTCGTTTAAAAATTTTTTGAAAATAAACACCCAAAATGATGGCGGAAGGTCAAAAATGAAGATTCTAGACCTTGGAACCAAACTCAATCAACATCAGTAAATTCTAGTTGCCACAAAGGTTATTCAGTGAAACGCGTTTTAACTAGTAAGAACCCGTTCTTACTAAAAACGGATTTTTACTGCAAGATATATTTATATCTTTCGGCGTGTCCTCTTCAAGATCGCCCCCTAGACCCCATGCCCCTTAAGTTTACCCGCGGCCCGCTGGACTATTTTAATTGTGATGCTGAGTATGATGACCAGATATGTGACATAGTCAAAGTAGGACATTTGAAGTTTTATAAAGCATCCCAGTATGACATTTGACAACCCAGCTTAAAACAATAAAAATCGGTAGTAAAAAAAGCACAAAACACTAAAAATTGATAAGTAAATAATTTTAAATTAATATAGGATATACTACTCTTGTTGTTGTTTTAAATAATACGCTTTGTTGCAATTGTACCCATTATTTAATATAAAAATATGTAAAAAAGTTCATTTTAAATAATTTTTTTACCAATTATAAAATGGTATTAATTGGAATAAAGGAAAAACACATATGTATATAAATTTTAAAAATTTTATTTCAAAATCGCCAATTGCAAAGTAGTTTACTGTGAAAGTAGGACAATTCCGTTAGGTGGTAGGACGTAGAACAAAATGTTTAGTTGTAGGACATGTCCCCCCAAAGTAGAACGGGTGGTCATTGGTCACTCCTATGATTAGGGACACCCTGTATAAGTCAGACAAAACAATTTTTAAAATATAGAATTTGGGAATATAAATATTTAATTAGAATTATAAAGTTCCGTATGTACCATGCTAGCCATTCAACTAACCTGGGAAACAATTTTGACTTTTTTTAATCGCACAATTGTTGATAAAGAACGGACTTTTAAACAAAAATGATTAATTTTAGAAATAATCGAAATTTTAAACAATTTAAATGTAATTAACAAAAAAAAAAAATTACGGACATGGATTTTGTTTTTCTAATATTTATCAAAAAATTTTCGAAAATATTTATATTTTTTATTTTTATTCAAGACTAGATTCAAGGCTCGCCTTCGGCCGGCCTTTTGCTAGCCAGGGCTTCGCCTCCTGGACCCCCACGTGGCTGTTTTATTGATGTTTTATACACGTGTAAAGAACACTTTCATATATCAACTCTTGTGAATTAATTGTAATAGATTTTTTTTTTTTTATGATAATGATGAGAGAAGGAGTTACACCAAAAAAGGTGCAACCCCTAAAGGCCTGGGTTGGCCCCTCCATCGTGAAAAGAAGAAGAAAGAATTTTATGGGTTGGGCGGGGGTCGAAGGTATCTGTGGATACGGGTCTTAAATAGCTGAAGGTTATAAGTCGCGGGAAAGATGGTGGCAGGGAGCGAGTTCCAGTCTCTGGAGGTCATAGGGATAAAAGAGTTGGCGAAAGCGCTTGTTCGACTTTTTATCCAATTTGACAGCGAAGGGGTGCTGAGCGTTAGAAAACCGCGTGTTTCGCGTAAAGAGGGCATTAGGGGGATAATCGATTTCAATTAGATTGATGAAGAGGATAAAATATATCTCTTTATGAATGAATTTAAAAAAATTTTCAAGCACAAGATAATATTTTATTGTCCCCTTCTGCTACTCAATTATTCGGCAAAAAGAACCTTTCAACTTAAATTAAAATAAAGTTTTTGTCTTGTAAAAATTCAATAAATAAGGTACAAATCGTCATTTGGGGAGAATTATCCAATTAAAAAATTAAAAATAATAAACTTATTAAGTTTATTATTAGATTATAGAAAATTTAGGTTTAATTAGGCTCAAAATAGGTTTTTAATAATTTCAATAGGCTGAAATTTCCTAGATTTCAAAACAATATAACAATGGGTTTTCAAATGATTTTGTTTTCTTTAAAGAATTTTACGGGCTAATTGAATTTTGGTTTTAATCTTTTAAAATATATTTTTAAAGAAATTCCAAAAGCTAATTAATTCCTTTCTGTTAGTTTAGTTAGTATAGTTTCAATAATCCTTTATAATTAACTTTGAAATTAATAAATAATATTGAAATGAATGAATGAGCTCGAATACAAAAGCCAAAAGGCTTAGTTCTTTTGAAATGGCCGAGGGTCTTAAATACAATAGAAAAAAGATGAGATGAGATTCCCAAGGGTATTTTTAAGAAAAATAATTTTTAAATAACATATTTTATTTTAAATTAAATATTTTTCATTTATATATATAATCAAAAGCTTGGCTTAAACTTTTTTATTTTTTCTACCCTATTAAAGACGGTTTTCAGAATTTTTTTCAAATTTTTTCACCCAACCCAAAAGAAGTTAGGAATTTTTGAAAAAAATAGATTTTTTAAATAACCATAACTTTTTCAAAAAGTTAGCTATCATGGCGATTTTTTTAAAATTTTTGGTTTTAAATGTACTTTAAAAAAATAGATAGTTTTTTAAATCTTTGTTGCAGTATTAAATTTTTCTTCAACGATAATGTGGTTAGAACTATTAAGAATGAATGACACTCAAAAATCTGACAAACAGGGCCGCCAACACATGTTTAGTTTGCTAGTTTAGTTCTTTTATTGTTTGGCAAGCTATGTTGGCTAACCTGAATTTTTTTTAGTTTTTCCTGAATTTTCCAATTTTCCGGGAAACTTTTCCAATTTTTTTTTACATATTAACCTGAATTGGACTATTACGAACATTAAAAAAAAAATAGCCAAATCGGTCCAGGCATTTGAGAGATCTGCGCTTACAAAGAAACAGAAATTCATTTTCATTATATAGATAATAATTTCGTCACCAAGTCAATTTGTAACATTTGTCTATATTCAACATATTTAAATGCTTTATATTCATTATATATACATGTGTAGTGTATTAGATAGGTTTTTTAATTAAACTCAATATTTTTTTTTTTTTTTTTTTTTTTGGCTTTTCGGCCTTTCTAGGCATAAGCCTAATTACGATACTAGTTATTATTTTTATTTAAATTTGTCTCTACCCCCGGGGGTCAGATTTTAGCTGGATGCCTCGAGTCGGATTCGAACCCGGGTCCCCTGGTTAGCTCGCTATCACGCTACCGCCTAGCCTATCTGACCCCCCCCTAAACTCAATATTAACAGGTGTATGAAAAAAATTAATTATTTGATTGAATAAAAAAAAAAAAACAAAAAAACAAGTGTGGGTGATTAAATAAACTATAATTAAAATGAAAAAATTACCTAACAAAGTTCATTCCGCCAGGTACTTATGATTTAAAGTTCAAAATATCGAGAAAACTAAAATTGAATAATTATTATTTAAATATTTATTACGCAATAGTTTAATTAATTACTTTTTATTATTTCATTTTCTTGCCTCTTTGTTTATTTTGTTTGTTTACAATAATATTGTAAATAAATTGATTAATATAATTTGTTATTTTTAATTCTTTATTATATTAAGTAATAAATGATTTTTTGTTTTTTGTTTTTCCAGCCCAATATTTAAAGCCGTGTCGACGAGATGAGCCAGATTTATCGAAATGTGCCAAAGAACATGCAAAACTAGTAGTCCCTCACATTCTTTCCGGTATGTAATTTTTTTTATTTTACTATTTTCGGCATATTTACAACGTTTTATACTATAATTCAAATAATACCTATATTGTTATTTAAGCAATTTGTGGTTATATTAAATGAATTGAATTATGATAATTCATTCTCCATCACTGCTCAATAGATAGAGACACTTATAAATTATTTTTTACTTTACCATACATGTATGGTCATTTATTGTTATCGTGCATGTAAAAACTGGTTATTTTGCTTTTTTTTCGAAATATCTCAAAAAATCCCAAACTACTTTGATTGAAGGAACTTTATTAGCCATTTTCGAGGAAATCATTTTGGTAGGTTTTGAAATGAAAACTTATATAGTCTCCCCTCCTACCCCAACACCGGTACGCCACTGGAATAATAAAATAAATAATTTATAATCACCTTTTAAAATTGTAGATTTTAAATTATTTTTGAATTTCCAGCACGGCCAATAAGACAGATCACGCCGTCCTCGTCAAGCAAGCTAATTATTATAGTCTCAGAGCTACTGACCATTTTGGAAGCTGATTTCAGAACCCAAATAACATACTATATACCATACTGTAGTCATGTAGTGTGATCAGCACACACCACGAAAAGCAAATTCTTAAATCGAGTCGTTTTTATGGGTGATCGACCCCTGAAGATGTCAAAAAATACCGTAAAATCACCTTATTCATTTGATATTACTCTTAAACTGTTTGTGTTCTACGGCAAATTCCATTAGAAGCAAAATTATAGAGCATGTAATTTTTGACATTTTTGTTTAAAAAAAATGTGAAAATAACCACCCAAAATGGGAGGGGGGGGGCAGGGTCAAAAATGAAAATTCTAGCCCTTTCGACCAAACTCAACCAAATTTTGTATACATATTCTAGGAATCCTAGAAGGCTAGAAACAAAAAACTAGTTTGGTACAAGAGGTCTAGATTTTCATTTTTTGACCCTCCCCTCCTCCATTTTGGGTGGTTAGTTTTTGCATTTCTAGCCTTTTGGGGGCCCACAGAATATGTATACAAAATTTGGTTGAGTTTGGTCGAAAGGGCTAGAATTTTCATTTTTGACCCTCCCCCCATTTTGGGTTGTTATTTTCAAATTTTTTTAAACAAAAATGTCAAAAATTACATCCTCTACAATTTTGCTTCTAATGGAATTTGCCGTAGAGTAAACAGTTTAGGAGTTATATCTAATCAATGAGGTGATTTTACGGTATTTTTTGACAACTTCAGGGGTCGATAAACCCTAAAGACGACTCGATTTGTCGAGTAAGAATTTAAATTTTGGGGTACTAAAGTATGGGATATGTTATTTGGGTTCTGAAACCAGCTTCCAAAATGGTCAGTAGCTCTCGATCTATTATAATAGATAACCAGGTCTCAATTTCGGTTAAAAAAATATTTCGATAGGTATTTTAATTAAAGTAATTATTAATAGGTGGTTGAATCAAAATGAATCACGTGGCTGAATCAAAATGAATCACGTGGCTGAATCAAAACAAAACAAGTGGTTGAATCAAAACAAAACAAGTGGTTGAATCAAAACAAAACAAGTGGTTGATTAAAATAAACAATATTAAAAAACAAAAAAATTACTGTCTGAAGTTCTGTCTTCCGGGTACTACTTTTATAAAATATGGAAAGCGCGAGGACACCTTTTTCTTGGGCGTAAGGGGTCGTTTATTCATTTCTGAATCGCGTCTGTTGGAATGGAAATTATAAATCTCTCTGAAAGTTGTTGAACCATTATTTATGATTTTCCAAGGTTACTTGTTCTGGTTTTAAAGAGTTCTCAAGTATCCATGTATTTGAGAAAAATGACATGAGAGTGTAAAGGAACTGCAAATATTGATTGAAATTATTTCAAGAGCCAAACTCAAGACTAGATTTTTATATATTGAAAGAATATTTATAAAAAAAAAATAATCAGAATTAATGTATTTTTTAGAAACAATTCAATCTCTACAAAATTTACATGTAATGAAATTTTCTCTGAGAGAGACGGACTGGTCGAAATTTTAATTGAATGTAATGGAAGGCAGCCCAGAGGTAGTGAGGAAAGAAAAAAATTAATACATATAAAATAAGGTGTAATTTATTGAATCCTTCCTCCTTTCCTTTCAAACCGACGTTTCGGAGGATTTTCCCTCCTTCTTCAGGGTTTCAAAGGGTCAATGAATGAAACAAATAAAATGTTTCCTTCTTCTCTCCACAGTAGTGTTCAAAAACTTTCTTCATTTTTAACAAAGGCATAGAAAATCAATTTTTTTCCTCCTTTTCTTAATTAGAAAAATTTTTAAGAAAAAAATAAAAACCGACTTCAAAAAAATTAAATGCAACAAATATAAAAATACACTAAAAGGTATAAAATAATTATTATCTTATTTAGTTACAACTAAACGACGAAATATTAACACGAAATTACTTTTTAAAGTCGGTGCCAAACAAACTATACCTACCATATAAGCGAGCGTACCCGCCAAGCGTACTAAGTAAGATCCGTCGAGTGCGATTCATAAAGGTATATGTTTGGCACCAACTTCAAAAAGTAATTTCGTGTTAATATTTCGTCGTTTAGTTGTAATTAAATAAGATAATAATTATTTTATACCTTTTAGTGTATTTTATTTGTTGCATTTAATTTTTTGAAGTCGGTTTTTATTTTTTCCTAAAAATTATTTTTATTTTTCTCTTTTTAGTGATGTTATTAATAGTGATTATATCATCAGAACTTGACCAAATTAATATGACACCATCCCTAAGACACCCCCTTTCGGATAAAAAAAGAACCATCGAAATCGGTTCATAAACAAAGAGGTTAGGTCTAAACAAACATAATAAAAAAGGTCTAATACCTATGAAAAAAAATCGAAAAAAATGGGACCAATCGGAAGCTAGACTAGACCCAATGCAAAAAAAAATTTCAAAATCGGTTGACAATTGGCGGAGATATGAGGTAACATAGGCACAAAAAAAAAAAAAAAAAAAAAATTCAATCGAATAGAGAACCTCCTCCTTTTTTTGAAGTCGGTTAAAAATCTAATCATCATCTAATTAAGAAAAGGAGGAAAAAAATTGATTTTCTATGCCTTTGTTAAAAATGAAGAAAGTTTTTGAACACTACTGTGGAGAGAAGAAGGAAACATTTTATTTGTTTCATTCATTGACCCTTTGAAACCCTGAAGAAGGAGGGAAAAACCTCCGAAACGTCGGTTTGAAAGGAAAGGAGGAAGGATTCCAATAAATTACACCTTATTTTATATGTATTAATTTTTTCTTTCCTCACTACCTCTGGGCTGCCTTCCATTACATTCAATTTACATGTAATTTTTTTTATTATAATAAATAAGCAATACTTGTACAGAAATGGCAACTTTCACAGCTAGAATGTGACCGAGTTGCATTTACCAAGTCGCGAAGCTCATGCAAAAAATCATCTCTGAGGCAAAGAAATCATTCGACCAGAGGATAGCTGACCGTCTCGCATCTTGCCCCAATGGAAAACGGGCCTTTTTCTCGTTACACAAGGCAATAAATAGAAATTTCGCGTCCCCCCACTTCCGCCCCTCTTTCACCCAAATGGTTCAGTAGCCACGACCCCCGCTGAAAAAGCCGAATCACTAGCATCCTATTTCGCAACTAACTCCACTTTAGATGACAAAGGGCTTAACCCGCCCACTTATACCCCCCAAACCAACCTCATGGGCAAAATAATTTTCAGGCCCCAAATAATCATAAAAGCCATTAATAAATTAAATTCCAAATCCGCCGCAGGCCCCGATAACATCCCACCAATTCTCATTAAAAAATGCGCCCCTGAACTTGCCCCTATCTTATCCAAGCTATTCCAACTCTCTTACGAGTCGGGCATATTCCCCAAAAGCTGGAAAATAGCCAGAGTAACACCTATTCCTAAAAAGGAGACACATCACAAATCTCTAATTACAGGCCTATCTCGATCACCTCTGTTCTTTCCAAATTAATGGAATTAGTCATAAACCAACACGTCCTTCATCACTTAGAAAACAATAAATTAATTCACGATAGGCAATATGGATTCAGACAAAATCGTTCCACAGGCGACATCTTAACCTATGTCACCCACACCTTGAACAATACTCTAGAGGCCGGAAAAGAAACCCTCGCTGTAGCCCTTGATATCTCCAAAGCTTTTGACCAGGTTTGGCACAAAAATCTTCTTGCCAAACTACCAGCCTTTGGATTCACACCAACACTTCGCAAATGGATTGAAAGCTTTCTGACAAACCGAAGTATAAAAGTTGTGGTGGATGGAACATCTTCTGAATCGTTCTCCACAAACTCTGGTGTTCCCCAAGGCTCTGTAATCTCCTCCACACTCTTCCTTATTTATATAAACGACCTTATTGATCAAACGGCAAACCCCACTCATTGTTACGCCGACGATAGCACTCTACACGGCAAACCCTCTCTCCCGAATAATCGAATCAATATTGCCTCCTCAATTACTCTCGACCTAGACAAACTGAATAAATGGGGCTCTCAAAATTTAGTTAACTTCAATTCAAACAAGACTCAATGTTGTCTAATTTCTAGGCGCGAAAATAGAGATTTCCCTGATATTCACTTCGATTCGAATACCCTGAAAATGTGTGACAGCCTATCCATGTTGGGCGTCTCTGTCGCATCTGACCTGTCTTGGAATGAACACATCTCCTCTGTGGCGAAATCTGCAGCAAGGAAGATTGGCTTCTTATTCAGGTCCAAGCGATTTTACAAACCCCCACAACTTCTCACCATCTACAAGGCCCAAATCCGCCCCTGTCTCGAATACGGCTCTCATCTGTGGAGAGGAGCCTCAAAATATTCTCTTGCTACCCTTGATGCAATTCAGAAACGAGCCGTCAGGCTAATTGACGATTCTACCCTCACCGACTCCCTCGACTCGCTGGCTCATCGAAGAGATGTCTCCGCCCTTTCCCTTTTCTATAGATACTATCACGGCAGGTGCTCTGATGAGATAAAATCAATAATTCCCCCAAAGCATGCTTTGCACGCAGCACACGTTTTGCCGACTCCCAACACTCTTTCGCGGTCAAATTAGAAAAGTGCCGGACCACTTCATTCGCGAATTCATATATCCCCATGACTTCAAGGAACTGGAACTCTCTCCCAGCCTCTATCTTTCCCAGCACCTATGATCTTCAAACCTTCAAAACTAGGGTGCATAGACACCTACGTCTACACCCTCTCACTTAATCAACTTTCCCTTCTCTTCGGTAATGCAAGGGTCTTTCGAGATCCATAGGGGCTACATCTTTACTGGTGCACCCCTTTCTTGCATTCGATTGCATTAAAAAAAAAAAAAAATTAAAAAGAAAAATTATTGATTGTTTTTAATTTAATGAAAAAATACAAATTTTTATAAAACAATCTTGGAACTATTTATTTTGAAAATAGACGTTTCAGAAGAAATTCTCCCTTTATCAATAGAATTTTTTAAATAATTTGAAAAAGAAATAAATAAGCTGACATGTTCTGATGTGGCCATCCACTTGACTTTACCATACAACCTGGCCCCTCACTTATATTTAATATTTGATAAAATTATTTATAATCATACAGAGGGGTCGGGGTTAGTTTTTCCATTTTTAGACTCCTGGGGGCCCACTGATTATGTATACAAAATTTTTGTTGAGTTTGCTCAAACGGCCTAGATTTTTAATTTTTGAGCCCCCCTCCACCTCCCTTAATTTTGAGTCGATATGCACCAAAATCTAATAAGCTCTTATTCTCAATGGTCCAAAACTACGTATGAAATTTGGTTTCGATATTCCCACTAGTTTTTGAGCTAGCTCGTCCACAAAAATTTGGTAACGCACAGACTAACAGACATTTTGACAAAACAATTATTATCTCGAAAAATATAATTTTTTCGCTGTTCACTTATTAGGGCTTTTTTGTAGAGCGAAATGCCATGGTTTCGCTCAATTTTTTTAATCAAAATAGTTTCAGCCATTTTTTGAGATATTTCGAAAAAAAGAAGGAAAAAAACACTTTTTTTCCTGCACGATTACAATTATTGACCATACCCTGTATGGTAAAGCAAAAATACGTTTTCGCTAATGTTTCGAAAACAACCCTAAGAAATTAAATATTTTGATAAAAGGCAATTGTACAAATTGTCCTGATGACGAAATTACCTTTAATTCAAATATTTATGAATAATAATATTTCTATATAAATATTTATATTTTTATTTGAATTAAAGGTAATTTCGTCACCAGGACAATTTGTACAATTGCCTGTTATCAAAATATTTAATTTCTTAGGGTTATTTTCGAAACTTTAGCGAAAACAACTTTTTTTTCTTTTTCCAATTTTTAAAAAAATTTCTATTGATAAAGGGAGAATTTCTCCTGAAACGTCTATTCTATAGTTTCAAAATAATCGTTCCAAGATTGTTTTATAAAAATTTGTATTTTTTCCTTGTATAAGTATATATTTATTTCTATAGAGTGGGTTTCTCGAAAACAGCTCTTGACGATTTCTATAAAAAAAATCCCCGATTTAGGGATTTTTAAGGTCGAGAAATCGATATGTCAGGGTCTTATCTTCAGGTAACTGAAAGTTTGTTTGTTTTTTAATTAGAGTAATTATTAACCGATGCGAGTGTCAAATTTTTTATTTATATTATTAACTTTGAAAGAATTAATTTATTAAAAAAAAAACAAAAAAAAAAACAGAATTACTTAATATATTTTTAATAAAAAATTCAATTCTACAAGATACATGTAGAATTTTTTATTATAATAAATAAGCAATTCTTGTTTATATATTTATTTCCGAGGGGTGAACCGCGACCTAATATCGTGAACACCTATTCCACTTCCACTTTCATTTCCAATTAAAGGACAATAGAATAAGGGGCATTATCTAATGAATTCCAAAATAATTCCAAAGACGTGTACACCTAATTCCAATTACAGTCCATCCCTCGTTTATTTCTATAGATTGGGTTTCTCGAAAACGGCTCTTGACGATTTTGATAAAAAAAAAATACCCAATTCAGGGGTTTTTAAGGTCGAGAAATCGATCTGTCAGTGTCTCATCTTCAAGTATATTTAATTTGCAAGGGTTCTTAATTAAAATAATTATACGAACATGAATTTAAGTCGTATCAAAGATTTTAATAGATATGTTTATATTGCCCGGAAAGTTTACTAGTGCTTGGGTTCGACTCCCGAGGGGACAAGACCCTCCTACATGCAATATAAACATATCTATTAAAATCTTTAATACGACCTAAATTCATGTTCGTAAAATTAATTGATTATATATCAGAAGTTGATTTTGAGAAAAAATTCAATCTTTCTTTCTCAAATAGATACTCATTTCTTTATATAAAATAATTATTATAACAGGTGGGTTTGTCAATAAAAATTTATATTTAAATTTTTCTCAATTTCATTTTAGCATCTAATTGTTTTTTTCTTTAATTTTAAAACCCATTAATATTAAATATTTTTCTAAAATATGAGGGCCCTAAAATTGCCATTTACAGTTCATTTTTGTACCACTCAGTTTTCAGAAGAAACTTAACTTAAAATTATGAACAAATACAAAAAAAAAAAAATGGCTCATTCTCTCCTTATCTCAACATAAAAAACAAAAAATAAATTTGATATCTCAGGTATTTTAGAAGATATAGATTTACGGATTCCTCAGTATGAGACCGAATCAAACTTACCCTGTTTATTTATTTCCCACTCAAAATCATCAAATTTCATAGAAGAAGAAGTATAAAATAAAAATATAGTTAAATAGACTAAGACAAAATAAAAAATACATTTTGTTTCTGAAGACTTTTAGTACATTTTGAAATTAAAGCATATTTTGTTTTTTTAAATATATTTTTACATATTTCTCATAAAAAATATATAAAATACAAATTCCAATATGGTCAAGTGAATTCGATATAGTTCCTTGTCAAGTTATTTCTTTTTGACGTCATTAGCAATTAATTATTTATTATTTCAAGGTATTTGTAGAGTATTTGAAAGATTTTAATGTATGAGATAACATAAGAAAAAATATATATATATATAAAATTCAAAAACACATACATAATTTATAAGTGTCTCCATCTATGGAGATTGTAATTAATTACCTTAAATAAAGTCATTTAATTAACTCTTTAATTATTTAAAAGATGGAGCTTATATGCATATATGGCAACTATCACTGGAGTAGGGCCAACTACTTCTACTTTTCATCTAGGTATTCGTTAGTTTTTGTATAAGGTGATTATTATACGAGGAAATAGACCTTGAAATGACCAATCTTTTATCACTTTATAAATATTAATTTTAAGTGTGAATAGGATACAATGAATATTGTAATTAATTTTATATTAACAAAACAAGTAGTGTACATAGTAATGGGAAATTTTATTTGCTATATATATATAAAAATTATTTATGAGTGTTCTTAAAATTAAGAGCCGATTATTTAGACTAAGGTGTTTATTAAAAAATATTACTTCCTACTCGCTCAAACAAATATATAATTTAATAATGATAAGTGTATAAAAAAGGACAAATCAACCTTGGACATTTTTTAAATGAGATGAACAATTCATAGATAGGAAAAATTTTCTAAGAAAATCTCATTTGTTAGATCCGAGATGAAATGGATTATTTTTAATTGAAAAGTTTTTGTTTTGCCGAGAGTAGCAGAGTTGTTGATTCGCAAAGAGAAACAAAGATGTTGTCCTCTGCTTGATGCAAATAAACATACACACATACACAGGGTGCATAGGAAAGTCCCTTTAACCTGAAAATACTTGCGAACGGAGAGTGCTACAGCCACGCAAGTGAGATAACGTTATAGTAAAGCGACTATGCCCGACCTAATGCAAACGACACCAGCGCCCCTAGTGCCGAAATGTGGAAGTTGGCCATTGTTAATCGAAAACGAAAAGAGATAGAGCAAAATTTCCAATTAGATTTTTTAGAGCATCAATTAATTAGTACGAAACGATATTTGGTTTACACGGAAAGGATAAATTACTGGCTGTATCTAAAAATGTCCATAATCTATGCGCCACTGTTCTACTCTACATATTTACATTTCGGAAATGTAGCAGTGTGCAAATGCAGTTTGTGACTTTGTACTGTACTGTAATGTCTGAAAACACACGAATACAAACGTGTATTGTGAGCAATGGCGAACTTTTCGAACATTCTCTACATTAACTTTTTATCACTATGAGACTTAGAGTTTAGTTTACCTATTTTGTTTTTGTGTGTGATGTTATCAAAATGTATTGATGTAAGTACATACTAGTATTTAATCATTAAATTGTGCATATTTCTTCTTTCCTCTGCCTATTTCTTTCAAATATTTACACAAAATGGAGTGCATCGATTTTGGATATTTTTGGGGTATACATGCGCCAATTTATCTTATCCGTGTAAACCAAATATCGTTTCGTACTAATTGATTGATGCTCTAAAACTTTCTAATTTGAAATTTTGCTCTATCTCTTTTCGTTTTCGATTTGCAATGGTTAACTTCCACATTTCGCCACTAGGGGCGCTGCTGTCGTTTGCATTAGGTTGGGCATAGTCGCTTTACTATACCGTTACCTCACTTGCGTGGCTGTAGCACTCTCCGTTCGCAAGTATTTTCAGGTTAAAGGGACTTTCCTATGCACACTGTATATTGAAATGATATATCTGTATATATATATATATATATATATCTTAATATATATAAATCTCGTGTCACAATGTTTGTTCTCAATGGACTCCTAAACCACTGAACCGATTATAATAAAATTCGCACACCATGTGCAGTTCGATCCAACTTGAGAAATAGGATAGTTTAAATCTCAAATTATAGTCGCAATTTTAATTTATTGCTAATTATTTGTCTGTTATTATTTGACAGTCATTTGACTCCAAATGATTCTAACAGATGTCGATACCTTTCGACTGGGTTGAGTAAGTAATCAATAGATGGCGCTGCTATGGTAAATCTACGAACGTGTCATATAAGCTACATTTTAACAGCATAATTACCACGTGTTGTTGACGCTATAAAATTAATTAAATTTATTTTGTAGTGAACGAAATACCGTATAATTCAATTATTTCCACTTTTTAAATTTTTGGTGTTAGCATAGCCGGCCACGTGTTACTTAGACTGAAGTGTAAATTGCATTCATATTATAATGAAGATAATACAGTTAAATTAATCCTGTTTTTTACTTATTTGTGCTTCATTGATCAAAACTTTATAATTTAATAATTATTTGAATCATGAATGGCTCAGTCAACGGGCGATTTTGGCAGCCAAAAACGTTGATGTTGACGAAATTAACTTCCAGATACAACAGTTGTTACCAGGCGATCTGATGTCTTTTAAATCAATCGATACTGTTGTTGATGAAAATGAAAGTATAAATTTTCCGATTGAATTTTTAAATTCATTAGATATCCCTGGAATGCCACCACATAATCTTCGATTAAAGATTGGTTCCCCTATTATTCTCCTCCGTAATTTGAATCCACCTCAATTATGTAACGGTACGCGTTTGGTCATCAAAAAGATCACCGGAAACATTCTTGAAGCAACCATTTTGGCTGGGAAGTTTAAAGGAAAAATGGTCCTGCTGCCACGTATTCCGATGATACCATCAGATTCTACCATACCCTTCAAAAGGCTACAGTTTCCAATTCGTTTAGCTTTCGCCATGTCTATAAATAAATCTCAAGGTCAAACAATGTCCATTTGTGGTTTAGATTTGGAAAATACATGTTTTTCTCATGGGCAACTATATGTTGCGTGTTCACGTGTTGGGAAACCGTCGAATCTATTTGTGTTAGCTAAAGACAGGTTAACCAAAAACATTGTGCACCGATTGGTGTTAAATTAAATTGAAATTGAAAGTATTTATAATTCAAAAAATAGATATCAATGTTTAAAAGTTTAAGACTGTCTGCCTTGCCTACCTCATTTATGAGTTTAAGCGTCACATGTTATTTACTGTATTATACTGTAATATACTTATTTGTTATAAAATTAAATGGAAATAATAAATCTGATAAATTTTTATTTTGTATTGATTTCTGCTTAATATCAAGTGTAAGAACATTTTAATTAATTGTGTTCAACGTACTTCCCCTTCAAATCTCAATCCAGTGAATTTGTATACCAACATCAACATTTTCGTCTTTGTTCGTAAATAATTTCATTGTACTAAAGGGTTATAGTAGTAGAAAGTCAAATAAGGAGATCACCATATTTTTTTACAAATACTATCTATGTGAAAAAGCATAGTGGACTCCGTGACTGATGTTCTCTTATCGTTCCTCTTAGATTGTTTACTATAATGTAATATAACAAAAACTTTAGCCACAGCAACGCGTGGCCGGGTCAGCTATATATATATAAAAAAAAAAAAAAAAACAATTTACATAAAAGGTAATCAATTTTGGACACCTCATACTTTCATTCCGAGACGCCGCCCGCCAGGGCAACCCGCCCGGAGGGCCTAGCTGGGACGGGCGTGCCGGAGGCACGCCGGGTACAGCTAGTATATATATATATATATATATATATATTATTTATTTGTTTGAGACTATAGTTTCGAAGACTTGGTCTTCATCATCAGCCTCTTTTTAATTATAAATATTGTTTTAAATTAAGTCAATACGGTATGGATATTGACGAGGGTGAACCGCTACCTAATATGCTGTACATCTACTTCCACTTGTACTTCCAAATATTTCCAAAGAGGTGTACACCTACTTCCGATCGCGGATCACCCCTCGGATATTAAATTGAATTGTTTTTTCAACAATTTTTCAATAATTAAAAAAGACTGATGATGAAGACCATGTCTTCGAAACTATAGTCTCAAACAAACAAATAATATATACAGATAATAATTTCGATATATATGTGTGTATTTATTTGCACCAAGCAGAGGAAAACCTCTGTTTCTCTTTGTGGATTATTTTTAATTATACGTACGTCAGGGGAGTAATTCAGGGGATTTAAACCAAAGAAGGATATAGGTAATTCGATAAATATCTTGAAAGAGGTTATACTATAGTTAATTTCCTATAAATTAATCAAGTAAAGGGAGCGATTACCAATGAATGAAATGAAATCTCAAAGAGGTTTATACAAACTCAATATATTTCGGATTATTAGTCCATCATCGGGAGTTTACAGATTAAAAATTAAAACTCAGTTTTCAATCTGTAAACTCTTGATGATGGACTAATAATCTGAAATAAATTGAGTTTGTATAAACCTCTTTGAGTTTTATTTCATTCATTGTGAAACTACACTCCCTTACTTGATTAATTAATATCATGTTTCACCTAAAACCCCCACCACTTTTGTAAGTTAAGTAAAAATAATAATAATAATTTCCTATAAATTTAACCCTATGAACCCGGGGTCAAAAATCCATAGTTTTGGAGTTATCAGAGTTTTAATTTTTTTTTTAAATTTCCCGACTTTATACAAATAACTGCTAATTGTAAAATAAGTACTGCACGCTGGGTATTAAAAAGACACTTTTCTAATAGCTGGTGAATAAGGGATTACTTAAAAAAAATCCATGCTCCCAACTTACATAAACTCCGAAGTAGAAGGTCAAAACTAACAAGTAATGAAATTTTTTTGAAAATTTTATTTACAATCAAGACGATTACTAAAAAAAAGTCCATTACACTTGATGTAAAAAATACGGAAAAATCATCCTCGTTTTATAAACTTTAAAACAAAGTTCAAAATGTAACGTGTTTTTTTTCGTTATCCTTTCGCCAGAGCCATTTATCGGGAATTTTTGCTAATATTAAGGGGCCGTCCATAAATTACGTCACACTAATTTCCAGAGTTTTAGATCCTGCCCTCCCCCATCCCCTGTGTCACATTCTGTCACTAAGCCCCCCCCCCTGTATTGTGACGTCACACTATCACTTTTTTTTTTTTTTTTTTATAATGATATTGATACAAGAAGAAGTTGCACCAAGAAGGTACAACCTCTGAAGTCCGTGGTGGACCCTTGTAACGTCAAGATAAGGGGAGATTTAGGGATTGGGTAGAGGTCGAAGGTATCTGTGGATGCTGGTCTTGAAAGTTTGAAGGTTATAAGTAGCTGGAAAGACGGTCGGGGGAAGAGAATTCCAGTCTCTAGATGTCATAGGGATAAATGAATTGGCGAATGCGTTTGTTCGATTAGTATCTAGTTTAAGCGCGTAGGGGTGTTGAATTTTAGAAAATCGTGTATTTCGGGCAAATGAGGCCTTTGGTGGGATTATCGATTTTATTTCGTCAGAACAAAAGCCATGGTAATATCTATAAAAAAGGGATAGGGCGGAGACAGATCTACGATGGGCTAGGGAGTCGAGAGTGTCAGTTAATGTAGGATCGCCTATCAGTCTGATAGCTCGCCTCTGAATTGCATCTAAGGTATTAAGAGAATGCTTGGAGGCTCCTCTCCACAAATGCGAGCAATATTCAAGACAGGGGCGAATTTGAGCCTTGTATAATATAAGGAGTTGAGTGGGGGTGAAAAATCGTTTGGTTCGGAAAAGAAAGCCAAGCTTACATGCTGCAGCTTTTGCTACTGAGATAATATGGTCATTCCAAGAGAGGTCAGAACCTAAGGTGACACCTAACATTGATATTTTATTACGGAATTCCAATGAGCTCGAATCAAAGGAAATGTCCGGAAGGTTCCTATCTGCGCGCCTAGAAATTAGGCAGCACTGTGTTTTGCCAGCATTAAAGTTTACCAAATTGTGAGATCCCCATTTTTTAAGCATGCTTAAATCTGAATTTATTGAGGAGGCTATGTTTGCGCGATTGTCTAGTAAGGATTGAGCGTTGTAGAGGGTGCTATCGTCAGCGTAACAATGTATTGGATTGGAGGGCAGATTTAATAGGTCATTAATATAGATAATAAAGAGTGTGGGAGAGATGAGATTTTATAGTCTATAATTTGATAATTGCAGAAATGGGCTTATTTATTTGAAAAAATTGGCACTTTCTGATGTGGCCATCCAATTGAATTTATTATACACCCTGGCCCCTCTCTTATATTTAATATTTAATAAAATTATTTATAATCATATGGGGAAGGGGGGGTTAGTTTTTGCATTTTTAGACTACTGGGGACTCACTGATTATGTATACAAAATTTGGTTGAGTTTGATCCTAGGGGTGATCCGCGATTGGAAGCAGGTGTACACCTCTTTGGAAGTATTTTGGAATTGGAAATATTTGGAAGTACTTGGATAATTTGGAAGCACTTGGAAATATTTGGAAGTACTTGGAAATATTTGGAAGTACAAGTGGAGGTAGCTGTACAGCATATTAGGTCGCGGTTCACCCCTCGGTTTGATCCAAAGGCCGAGGTTTTCATTTTTTGACCTCCCCCCATTTCGGACTGTTTGTTTTTCAATTTTTAGTATTCTGGGGGCGCACTGAATATGTATTTAAAATTTGGTTGAGTTTGGTCCAAGGGCCAAGATTTTCATTTTTTGACCCTACACCCTAGGGTGCTCCTTATTTTGGATATTTTCGAATATTTACGCTGACAGGGGCTCATATGGTTAGAAATAAATAAAAAAAAATAACCCCAAGTTCCAAGTCTTTATCTCAATTTTAATCTCTGTCCCATAGCGATGCAAGTTTCCCATCTAAATAATATGGGGTTTTTGGCATTGAACGATCAATTTTTTATTCCGGCCAAAGCAATGCTTCAAAAATTGGAAACTCTGTAGACTTTATCCTTATAATAGTAGCTATCCTTCAGAATTTTTACAGATTTTTAGCTATTATAATTTAGGAGTTTATAACTTATTAATAATAAGATATAGCAGTACTTTATCTTGCTATAACTCCAAAATTATAATAGCTAAAAATCTGTAAAAATTCTGAAGCATAGCTACTATTATAAGGATAAAGTCTACAGAGTTTCAAATTTTTGAACAATTACTTTGGCCGGAATAAAAAATTGATCGTTAAATGCCAAAAACCCCATGTTATTTAGATGGGAAACTTGCAGCGCTATGGTGCTCAGGTTAAAATTGAGTTAGAGATCCTTGAAATTTAGGGGATATTTTTTTTTTATTTATTTCGAACCTTATGAGGTGAGCGTAAAAAAGTGGGTGTTCCCCAAAAAATTTAGGTGATACAGGAAAACGAATGCGATATTTGTTATCAGAACATCTGAATACATAAAGATCACTTAGTTTTATTTAAAGGAATATGTCATTTTTTTTTTTTAATTTTATTAAAAAATTATTTTACATGATAGAGTTTTTCTTTAGGAGACGGACTGGTATAAATATGGAATTGGATGTTGATGAAAGCAGTCCACGGTGGTTGTAAAAAATAAGACTATAGAGGTTTTATTATTTTACATTTATTTGATAAACCGATGTTTCGGAGATTTATTCTCTCCTTCTTCTTTGTTACCCTGAAGAAGGAGAGAATAAATCTCCGAAACGTCGGTTTAACAAATAAATGTAAAATAATAAAACCTCTATAGTCTTATTTTTTTTACAACCACCGTGGACTGCTTTCATCAACATCCAATTGCATTATTTTACATGAATTAATGTATACATTGAATTTGAACTTCGACTCCGGAGATTACTTCTCCACCATCGACTGTCCTTGATTATCTTTTTAGTACTTGTTTTTACTAAGAGGAAAACACTAATTAAATTCAAAAACCTCTTTTCCGATAATTATTCCAATTCCATATTCTCGTCATCTAAAGGAAAATGTCATTGTTTAACAGTGTTATTAAAAGGTAATATAATGATTTATTAGTGGGTTTTAAAATTAAAAAAAAAACTAATTAGTGAAGGAAATTGAAAAACTAAATTGATTATACATTTTTATTGACACACTCACCTGTTAATTACCGTAATTAAAAAAACAATAAAATTAAAATTAACCGAAGATAAGTCCCTGCCAGATTGAAAACACCCTAATCAGTGAATTTAACCTAAATGAAAAAATAATTTCTTTATAATAAATATACTGATAGAGTTGAGCATTTTTAATGAGCTCTTATTTATTCCAAAGATATTTTATTAATAATCAATATATATCGAAATCATTACAAATATGACCAAATTTTTAGGTATTTAATCCAAATACTATATATTATATACTTGAGTGATCTATTATATTCTAATAGTTATCTCTTAAAATCAAATGAATGTCTTGTTTACTTCTAGTAAAACCTCTTATTATAATCAGTAGAGATTGTGGTGTTGGTGCAAGGTGAAACATCTTTAATAAAGATAAGAGTAAATAGATATTTTATTTAATATGGATTTACTATGAGTTAGGATACTGGGTCACTTATTTCACATTAATGTGAAATAAGTGACCCAGTATCCTTAACTCATAGTAAATCCATATTAAATAAAATATCTATTTACTCTTACCTCTTATTATATCTAAACGAATGTTTTTTTTATCATAAAACGACTTAGATTTTTCCAAATAGTGATATCTTAATAATTAAGATATTTAAAAAAATAACAAAAATTTTGTTTACATTATTAATTGTTTTTTCTTTTAATTTTAAAACCCACTATAAGATTAGAAGAAATATTAATATATATTAAAATTATATTACCGTCTATCTTAATTCAAAGTACCTGGAGCCACCGAGCGAGGCTCGGCAACTTTTTGCTTCAGTTAAAAGTTATATATTAATATTATTTTTAATTTAAAATTCTGATAAAAACCAACCCGTCACTGCACACCACCTCGGCACCCCACTCTCTGGACCCCATCTCCATACCAGCTCCGCTACGCCCCTGGACCCCCGCCCCACACCGCACCCCCGCCATGCCCCCTGGACAAACACCCCCGTACCACCCCTGGACCCCGAACCCGCCACTCCATCAACCCTTCACCCCACCTCCTGCACCACCCACCCCCACCCCCAGTTTTTGCATTTCTAATTTTCTAGTGGCCCACAGATTATGTATATATACATATAATTTTTTTTTTTAATTAAATAACATTTTATCGGGTTTTATAATAATCAGTTAAATTGGCAAATTCTAATATATAATCATATTTCTTATTAACTCTTTGTGGGATTTATTACTCGAATTTATATTCAATTAAATTGTTTAATTTTAATATAATATAATAATATTCCTCAATGGTTATAAAGTTGATACAATTTTGATGGCTGTATATGTATATAATTAAGTAATGGAGAGGGATTCAGCCAATGGGTAGCCTCTGCTGAATAAAAAAAATTATTCAGCAGAGGCTACCCATTGGCTGAATTCCTCTCCATTACTTAATTATAATATAATAATATTTGCTATAACCTATTAGTGAATTTTAAAATTAAAAAATCAATTAAAAGTAAAAGATAATTGAAAAAAATGTAAACAAACTTTTTTATTGAGATTTTCATCTAACAATAATTACTTTAATTAAGAAAAGATCAATTAAGATGAAATTTGTAGTGGTCCAGACCTAGCCAAATCGTTTTCTCATCCTCAAAACTTGTTAATAGACTTGGTTTCATCAAAATCGGCAGAGCTCGTTTTCAAAATAGAACTAAGATACAAATATATATATATATAAACAAACAATTTTAGCTCGTTTAATAATAGTAGATATAATAATAAAAAAATTTTATCTAATTAATTCAACCAAGTTTATATCATTTCCTGTCGTAATTACTTATTATTCCATTTAAATACCCAACTATTAAATTTAACTATTGAACTATTTTACTCATATAACAATATTTTCATAATTTACTTATTGGTGCTTGGTTCAAATAGGGACATCTTAACTATTAATATATCTAGAGTTGCTCCAAAAATATGAGAATATAATAATAAAACTTGAGCAAGATGCAGTAGGTTTCACAAAAAAAGAAATAAAACAAAATTGAAGTTTTGAATTCGATATATTTCGAGGTGAGCCCATCATCGTTTTCTTTGACTCCTGATGATGGGCTCACTCCCGAAATATATCGAATTCAAAACTCAATTTTGTTTTATTTCTTTTTTGTGAAACTTACCTCGCATCTTGCTCAAGTTTTATTAATATATTAAAATGTTTCACCTATAACCAACACCTAACTCCTTGAAAGTTAAATATGAGAATACTTAAAATAGGTAAATCATTTATTAATATTGAACAGAGATCGATTTCGTCATAATTAATTTCACCATCTATTCATATCAAATATAATTTCTTAAATGAGATTTCTGATTTATTGGGTGGTCTCAAAAAATACAATAGTTATAGCGAATTCGGAATGACTAATAGAATACTGATCAACATGAAAGAGTATATTAAGATCCCGATAGTACATATTTTTAATCTGAGTTTTCTTCATGGTAAATACCCTTCAGGATTCAAAAGTGCAATTGTTCTACCACTTTTTAAATGTGGAGACAAAAAGTCCTTAGGAAATTATAGACCTATTTCTCTTACACTATCTCTGTCAAAAATACTGGAAAAATGTATCAAGGTCCGATTGATGTCCTTTATACATAAACATGCTATAATATCCAAAATACATTATGGGTTCCAGCCTGATATATCTTCATCTCATGCTCTTTTTAACCGACTTCAAAAAAGGAGGAGGTTCTCTATTCGACTGAATTTTTTTTTTTTTTTGTGCCTATGTTACCTCATATCTCCGCCAATTGTCAACCGATTTTGAAAAAAAAATTTGCATTGGGTCCAGTCTAGCTTCCGATTGGTCCCATTTTTTTTCGATTTTTTTCCATAGGTATTAGACCTTTTTTATTAGGTTTGTTTAGACCTAACCTCTTTGTTTATGAACCGATTTCGATGGTTCTTTTTTTATCCGAAGGGGGTGTCTTAGGGATGGTGTCATATTAATTTGGTCAAGTTCTGATGATATGATCACTATTAATGACATCACTAAAAAAGAGAAAAATAAAAATAATTTTTAAGAAAAAAATAAAAACCGACTTCAAAAATTAAATGCAACAAATAAAATACACTAAAAGGTATAAAATAATTATTATCTTATTTAGTTACAACTAAACGACGAAATATTAACATGAAATTACTTTTTGAAGTTGGTGCCAAATATATACCTTTTATGAATCGCACTCGACGGATCTTACTTAGTACGTTTGGCGGGTACGCTCGCCTATAGGTATAGTTTGTTTGGCACGGACTTCAAAAAAGTAATTTCATGTTAATATTTCGTCGTTTAGTTGTAACTAAATAAGATAATAATTATTTTATACCTTTTAGTGTATTTTATTTGTTGCATTTAATTTTTGAAGTCGGTTTTTATTTTTTTCTTAAAAATTATTTTTTTGATGTTTCAAATCACATCTGTCAAAGTCTTGATAGGGGGATTATGTCTTTGGTTTGTTTTTGGATATAGAAAAAGCATTTGACTCCATTACTCATAAATTATTAATAAAAAAGATTGAAAATTATTGGTATTCGTGGAATCGCTCTTGATTTGATAAAGTCTTAGATCAGTAATAGAACCCAAATTGTAAAGATTGATGAAATCAAGAGTAACCTAACAACTGTGAACACTGGTATTCCTTAGAGAACTGTATTAGGCCCTTTGCTATTCATTTTATATATAAATAATATTTTCTCTATTAAGACAAATGGATTACCCTTTTGTTTTGCAGATGACACTGCCTTTATCTTTTCGGGCGACTGTTCTAATAACTTGACAAAAACTGTTTCTGATGTTTTTGGATTGGTTAAGAAATATCTTAATACCAATTTTCTTTATATAAACATTCACAAAACTTCATTGGTTTTCTTCTCGAATGGTGAGAGAAAGTGCTCCTCCAAGAGCACACCTCACATCACTCTCCACTCTATCAATTGTACTGTCTCTGAGGAATGTTCATGCCAAGTCTTGAAGTTTGTAAATGAATGTAAATATCTGGGAATTATTTTCGGTTCCAAAATGAGCTTCAAGACACATATTTGGAAATTGACTAGCAGTATCAGAAAACTCTTTTATAAATTTAAGATTCTGAGAGGCATTCTTAGTTATGAAGTTCTAAGAATGGTCTACTTCTCCTTGTGTCAGTCTTTACTGTTGTATGGGCTTTTGGTCTGGGGGAATACAAGTGAATTCATTTTAAGGGGTCTTTCTGTTGCTCAGAATATTGTTATTAGGATTATACTAAAAAAGCATCCAAGATTTGCCACACTGGCGTTTATAATGAGTTTAGGGTACTGAATTTAAAGACAATTATTCCTATTGAATGCTTGTATTCATTTATATAGAATAAATTGTACAAATTACAATTTGCATTATTACCCCACACGTATATCTAGCAGAACAAATATAATTTTGCCCAGGATTAAAACTGAATTATACTCGAGACATGCTCCAAATTGTTGGCCTGAGAATGGCAATAAAGTATAGATATAATTATGATCAATTTGGAAATGTTGTACATATAAAGAGTTTTTTAATTAATTCTGGCTTTCTAAGAATGTGATTTTGTATGAGGTTTTTATTTTATTTTATTTTGATTTGCTTTATTTTATGTTGTTTTACTTTTTAATTTGTCTTTGTTCTTTTATGTCTTTAATTTAAAGTAATTTATTAAATTTATGTTTTTGAATTTTTCTGTTAATTTTTCTTAAAATTTAACCCTCGACTCAAGATTAATCTTACAGAGGATTAAATTTTATTTTATTTCATTTTAATATAATACATATAGTTGGGTTCATGATTTGAATTTTGATTCTGATTTTAATTGATAAATATTGTTAAGGTTCAATATGTATTAATATATATGTAAACTGTGTATGTAAACTGACCCAAATAAATAAATAAATAAATACTTAAATATAAATATATCGTTTTTTCAGTGTGCCGTTTTCGAGAAACATATTCTCTATGGTCTATGTAGATATATAAATATAAACAAGAATTGCTCATTTATTAGTATAAGATTGAATTAAATATTAACTGAAAATTTTTAAATTATTAGATTTCGATAAGAAATTCATCGGATCAATTGAGACATAATAGTATTATTTGTATTACTCATATACCTAACTAAAGCCAAATATTTAAAGAGAGACCTTTATGCTTACAAATATCACTTCCGACTCGTGCATACAAATGGATATGTTTTATTAGGGATTAGGATATTAAATAGACAAAACAACCTTGGATTAAATCGTTTCGAAATAAAAAGGTGGATTATCGAAATGAATGGATTGGGGCGGGGGGGATTTTGGTAAATCTCCTAACCTTAATCTTCACCTATTTTTTTATATTACAGTCATTTGCCTCAATCGTTCTTTCACTCAATTGAATGAATAATTCAAAAGGTGTGCAAAATATTGTAATAAAAGTATTAGTCGTCTCCAAATCCGTTTAAAATTGTATATTTACTTATTTCATAATTTTATACTATTTGATGAAATTTTTTTCTATATAATATTGAAAACGGAGTTGTAGAAATCATTGCTGAATTGGTGCAAAGGCAGGCCAATAATAATAAGTACCTGGAGGCACCGAGCGATGCTCGGGAACTTCTTCCTTCAGTTAAAAGCTTTATTTTAATATTATTTTTAATTTAAAATTCTGATAAAAAGGTCGATTTTTATTTGAAAGCAGCTTTCAAATTAAAAAAATACAAATATATATAATGTATTCGACCACTGTGTTATTTTTTCAGAAAATTGAGACCTGCTTATGCGAAATATATTTTTAAATAAATTCTTGATTAGTTTTTATTCTATTAAATAAATAAGGTTCTTTATAAAACAATTATAAAACGTTTATTAATAATTTTAACGTTTAGGGAGAACCACAAACACAATACTTCTTCAAGGCCTTTTAGAACAATGAAATAAGGCAACCCATTTGTGTGCCTGGGTACAAAACGAAAAGGGAGACCTTTTTAAAACCCTAAGAATGGGATTTGTCTACCCGAGAATAATTAATTTGATTACGAAAAAAACTCATAAAAAACAATTTTGTCGAAGATGAGACCGTGACAGATCGAATTGTCACACCAAAAACCCCCTAAGCCGTGAATTTCATCAAAATCGGTAGAGTCGTTTTCAAAATATAACCAAGAAACAAATATATAAACAAATAAATATATAAATAAATATACAATTTTTGCTCATTTAATAAGAGTAGATAAGAAAAACCTCAAATTCCGAATAAAATAATTTATTAGAACGTCATTTTCATTCTAGTAAAAACTCAGAAGATTCGGGGGTTTAAAAAGGGCCAATATATATATATATCCAGTGGCTCTAGCCAGAAAATTTTCAAGGGGGGGGTCAATCCATAAATTAAAATATTTAGTGGGAATTTATTTTATTAAAATAAATAGTCCAGTTAAATTGTGTTTTTACCCGGAAAGTTTTGAGGTAGTTGTAATTTCTTCGACCCTTTATGATTTTGGGTATGCTGAATCCGAATCGGAGGTTTACTAACAAAATTTCGTGAAGGAACATTTTCAAAAATGCAAAAAAAAGTATAAAATCTCATTTTTTGGCGGTTTTTTGCTTATAACTCGAAAACTATAAACTTTTCGTAAATAATCTTCATATTTAAAATGAAAATTCATAAAATTTCCTACAAATTTTAACATTTAGTTTATTTTCTCCGACCAACCGATCGGTCTCAAGTGCTAGTTGAAAATTAGCGTATTTTTTCTGTTTCCGCAAATCTCAAAAACTCGCACTTTTTTCGATTTTCCCCATTTTGACCATGAAAGAGCACGTTTTTGATAAAGACCACCCTATACATTTTTAATCTAGATTAAATTTGATACAATTTTTTTGCAAAAAATTGCAGTTTTTCCTTCATAAAATGAAAACCATCCATCCTAGAAACTTGATTGCTGTCTCATTCTCTAGGAAATTTTGTTGACTTGAACCTTTACTTGGATCTTTTTTTTGATAAAAGTATTAAATTTATAGATATCTAGCATTTTTTCCATGACACTTTTGAGGATTCGGATCATATCCTTTCGTGTTATAAGCAAAAGCCGCCAAAAAATGAGATTTTTTACCTGCATTTTTGACAATGTTCCGTCACGAAATTTTGTTAGCAAACTTCAGATTCGGATTCAGCACACCAAAAAACATATAGGATCGAGAAATCAAAACTACCCCAAAACTTTCCCACGAGAGGAGGCTCTATAGAGAACAATTTAACTGAACTAAAAAGGTACTTCAAGAAATTAAAAAAAGAACATAATTCTTGATTAAACATATGAAATATATTTAATCACGGTCAGTTTGCCATAAGAAACGGTTTGTCGTTGCAGTTACTCATCCCATGATCCCTGGCCTTGGGGGAGGGGGGGGGGGGGTTCTTATCATCGGATTGCGCGACGACGCCGACGTGATTTTTTTTTTAATTTTAAAACCCATCAATAGTTCATGACAAATAAAATTTATTAAAATTAGGAAATTTAAATTATTATTTTATCGTTTAAAGAGGGACAGCAGGGCTTTAGGAAAAATTGATCAACAACAGATGCTATAACTTCAAAAAAAAGATGGAAAGCGGGCTTTAATGTACATCCTTAATGAAAATCAGATGGAACAATATCCTTTATTTGGGGAAACAGAATCAGGCCTATTGAGTGGATTAAGAAGAATACATTTTTATTTTAAAACCCACTGCGTTGTCCAGGGGCGTAGCTCGTTGGTTAGGATGATGCCAGCCTAAGGCGGGTTTCGCAGTTGGTACTTTTGTATTAAAGTTACCTTTGGTAAATTATCAATGACTAGATTCTGTAAATGGTCAGTCATTGTGGTGATCGGTTGACCGGTCGATCTTGATCCACTTAGCAATTAATCACAGCAACGTCTTAAAAATATAGGTATCTAATTGGCTTCAGGGACATAAATTACATTCTAATTAAAAAGTAAATTATTCTTTTATGAGCCGCCTATTCATAATTTTTAAAGTTCGAGTTTAACCGATTAAAATCTCAACAAGAGAGTCCATAAATTACGTCACACGAATTTTAAGATTTTTAGTCACATTCTGTCACATTTTCATTGAGTCCCTCTATTGTGACGTCACACTATCACTTTTATACCCTAATAAATCTACTCTAATTAAACGAGCAAAAATTGTATATTTATTTGTTTGTATATATATTTGTTTGTTTATATATTTGTATCTTAGTTCTATTTTGAAAACGGCTTTACCGATTTTGATGAAATTCATGGGTTAGGGGTTTTTTGGGGTGACAATTCGATCTGTCACGGTCTCATCTTCGACAAAATTGTTTTTGATGGGTTTTTTCGTAATCAAATTAATTATTCTCAGGTAGACAAATCCCATTCTTAGGGGTTTAAAAAGGTTTCCCTTTTTCCTTTTATACCCAGGCAGACAATGGAGTCGGCTAAATCTTTATTCTCAAAGGCCTTGAAGAAGTATTGTGATTGTGGTTTAAAACATATTTTGTTCAACTTAAACGTTAGAAATATTAATAAACGTTTTATAATTGTTTTTATAAAGAATTTTATTTATTTAATAGAATAAAAAATAATCAAGAATTTATTTAAAAATATATTTCGCATAAGCAGGTCTCAATTTTCTGAAAAACAACACATTTGATAGGTTTTATTTATTAACAATTGGATGAATAAAAATGAATCATATGGTTGAATCAAAACAGGTGCAGGAGGTGGGGTGTAGTGGTGGGGGATCCGGGGGTAGAGCGAGGTTTCGGGGGTGGGGTCAAGTGGGGTGGGGGTACAGTGGGCGAATACTATATATATTTGTATTTTTTTTAATTTGAAAACGGCTCTCAAATAAAAATCGACCTTTTTATCAGAATTTTAAATTAAATTGTGGAAGAGTCTGAAGAAAAGAAGAGGTCAGATGATGGGGCACACACTGAGACATGGGGGACTGCTTAGGGATATCTTGGAGGGAGGTGGGAAAGAAAAGGGGAAGGGGAAGACCCAGATTAGAATATTTCAACCAAATAATTGGGGATATGGGATGCCAGACATTTAGAGAGGTCAAACAGCTGGCGGGGGACAGAGTCGAGTGGAGACGGATTGTTGCATCAAACCAGTCTTAGGACTGTATACTCGATGATGATGATGAAAGGTTTTACCTGAAGGAAGAAGTTACCGAGCATCGCTCGGTGCCTCCAGTGTACTAGCTATTAATAGCCAAAGATTAGTTTAATCAAGATGCGACATAATTGATTAACATATTAAATAAAAAAAACACTATCAAAATATGTTTTTAAATTAGCTAATTTTGCCAAAAAATACCAATATTTTTGCATCTCATTATTTTTGCCAGGTTAGCGATTTTCACCATTTTCAAAAAAATGCCTACAACTCGAAAACTATGAGACTTTTATTAAACATAAACTGTTGTAGCCATCCACTTGACTTTACCATACACCCTGGCCCCTCTCTTATATTTAATATTTAATAAAAGTATTTATAGTCATGTAGGGGGGTTAGTTTTTGCATTTTTAGACTTTTGGGGTCCCACTGATTATGTATACAATATTTGGTTGAGTTTGCTCAAATGGCCTAGATTTTCAATTTTTAACCCCCCCCCCCCCTTAATTTTGGGTCGATATTCACCAAAATCTAATCAGCTCTTAATCACAATCCACCAAAACTACGTGTGAAATTTGGTTTTGATATTCACACTAGTTTTTGAGCTAGCTCGTCCACAAAAATTTGGTAACGCACAGACTAACACACTAACGGAGTAACAGACATTTTGACAAAACAGTTATTTTTTCGATGTTCACTTATTAGGTCTTTTTTGTAGACCGAAATGCCATGGTTTCGCCAAATTTTTTTAATCTAAATAGTTTCAATAAAGATAAAAGTATATAAATATTATATGCAACTATGAGTTAAAATTTCTAGGTCACTTGTCTCACATTAAAATTAAAAAATACAAGAGGTAAATTTTTTCAATATATATATTTAAAATTTTTTTTTTTTTTTTTTTTAATTTTAATGTGAGTGAAGGGACCTAGAAATTTTAACTCATAGTTGCATATAATATTTATTTACTTTTATCTTTATTAAAGATGTTTCACCTTGCACCAACACCACAATCCCTATTAATTATAAATAGTTTCAGCCGTTTTTGAGATATTTCGAAAAAAGCAAAAAAACAACACTTTTTTCATGCACGATTACCCTGTATGGTAAAATAAAAAAATTTTATTCAGGACCGTCGTAAATTGCCCTATCCCCTGTTCACGGTTTATCGTTGTGGGACACCCTGTAGATAGATAGATATTTATTTCCATTAAGCAGATGACAACCTAATTGATTTCTCTCTGATTTCTTTTAAATAACTGCTAAATTAGCCTGATTGAGATTGAATATGATTGAATAAAAAGAAAGAGATAATAATAATAATAGTAATAATAATACCTACTACTACTAATAATAATAAAACTCGCCCCTGTTTGCCTGGCTGCTGGCACCTGTTCTCTGTTGGTTTAACCCCGTTTTGGGTGCTTGTATATGCAATCCCCAGGCGAACAAGTTGGCAACGGTTAAGGCTTATTTCCTAACCTAAACTTTAAGGCAGGTTGAGTTCCCTCGTGGCCAGGTAGGTAGGTATGCAGTGAAAGTGGATTGAATGAATGCACCAGCAGGAGACGTACACCCAACCACTTGTGCAATGCACCATCAGCTGACCAAGGTCGCCGCCCCGTCTCCTCTATGGTACATCCATCAACAGACCAACCTGACTGAGCCACTGACCTTGGTCACCTTGCCAAAATAAAACACTCACCATTCAGGAAGAGAGGCTTACACATTTCCTACTATTACTACCTATCTGACAAGTTCTTGTTTATATCGTATCTTTCTATTTTTTTTTTGATCAAACTCTCTCATGGAGAGAAAATGTTGTTAGCATATCAAATATCCCTTTATCAATTTAAAAAATCCAAGGATTGTCTGCCCGTACCCATCAGAAAACTTCTTATAAATTCTTTGGTTGCTCCTCTGATTGACTACTGTTCCCTTGTTTATAATAGTTTGAATCAGGAATTAAATACTAAGCTTGAAAGATTGATGAACGGCTGCATTAGGTTTATTTTTGATGTCCCTCTTGATGAACATATTACACCCTACTACAATAAACTGGGATGGTTAAAGCTTCCAAAGAAGAGAGATTATATTTTGGGAATTTTTATATTCAATTTGTTTGAGAGCAAGTCTTCTGATTTCTGTTTAAAACCTCTGTAAGTTCCAGAGTTTGCAGACGTATGGTCTGGACCTTCAAATTCCAATACATATGACATCATCCTATGCTAGGTCATTTTCTGTTTATTCCGCGAAGCTCTGGAATAAAATTCCAGCAAGTGTGAGGGGGGCGAAGTCTCTCGGCGCTTTTAAGGCAAGGTATTTCGATCTATTAACGAGTCTGCAGAGGTTGATGGGTAGAGTGAGGCTGAATTGTTATATTTTAAAATTTATTTTGTTAATTCAGATCATTTTGTGATATATTTGTTTTTTTGTATTTTAATTTCATTTTATCAATTAATTTTAATAATTTTTTCCTTTTATTTTTTTTAATGTTAAATGTGATTATTTTTGTACTCTCTGGGTTGAATTATGTGAGTAGATTTTTAATGTAATATAATTTGTATCTATTATGCTCCAGGAGAATATCATTCTCAGAGCAAAATAAAATCTATATATCTATCTATCTATCCAAGGGGTGAAAAACGATTGGAATTAGGTGTACACCGTCTTTGGAATTATGTGGAATTATTTTGGAATTCATTAGATAATACCCATTCATCTATTGTCTTCTACTTGGAAATGAATGTGGAAGTGGAAGTGGAAGTAGGTGTACACGATATTACTAGGTGTACCGGAAAGTCATTACCGGTTTTTTCGAAAAAAACTACGTAATTTTTAAGAAAATGGAAAATTTATTTATTCAAAGTATTGGCCATTTGATTCTATACATCTTGCCCATCTTTCTGGCAATTTATGGATGCCATCCCAAAAAAACTGTTTGTCCTTTGAGCAAAACCATTCATCGAGCCATTTTCTAACTTCTTCGAAATTGGCGAAGTGCTGCTCTGCAAGCGCGTGTCCCATCGATGCGAAAAGTTGATAGTCGGATGGGGCAAGGTCTGGAGAGTACGGCGGGTGCGATAATATGTCCCACCCAAGTGATTTCAACGCTTCCTTGACCGGTTTGCTATGAGACGGCGCGTTATCGTGTTGTAAAATCACTTTACCGTGTCTTCGGGCCCATTCTGGACGTTTTTCGATCAATGCGTGGTTCAAATTGATCATTTGTTGTCGGTGTATTGTTTTTTCAATTGTTTTTGAGTTTGGGTTGGGTCTTCATCCAATAACTCCTGTAGTTTCGCATCTTCAAACTTTTTTGGTCTACCAGAACGTTCTTTATCTTGCACATCGAAATCACCACTTTTGAATTTTCGAAACCACACCTCACATGTTTTTAAGGTTAAAGCATGCTCACCGTAAGTTTCTACCAGCAAACGATGACTTTCAGCGGATTTTTTCTTTTGATTAAATAAGAAAAGTAATGCGTGCCGCAAATGCACGTTTTCAGGCATGAAACTTGACATTTTCAAAGAGGTATAAATCTATGAAAGTGTTACTTTCTCAAAATATAACATGTATAGCTTTGAAGCTTGATGTCAGTAGAATAAAATGCATATGTGTCAAATCATAACATTGCATACTTAAGCCTAGCGACATCTGTTAGAAAAACCGGTAATGACTTTCCGGAACACCTGGTATATACCAGGGGTGGCCACTAACCTTAACTTTGGGAGCCTCAAATTTATAAAATTGTTTCAAAGCGAGTCACATTGTTTGGACATTAATTAATGGTTTATTAAAAAAAGACACATTTTTTTATTTTATAAAATACTTATAAATTAAGTAGGAAACATTTATTTTTTGCTCTTCTTACTTATAATATTAGTCTTCAATTACAATAAAAAAAAGAAATGACATTTTACTTTTGAGAAGTGCTTTTACGAGTGTTCATGTTGGCTGTTAGTTATTGGAAATCTGGCTGATTAAACTGGTCGACAAAAAATGTTTCCTCTTCAATCTAACAATGGATTCCATTAGAGTTTTATACGCTGATCATGTAATTTCCCGATTTTTTCCAACACGTCAAAGTTTTGAGATATTATCGGTCAAATTGACGAAAAAGGCCATTTTGACCTATTTTTCCCATTAAATATTAAACAACAATATTTGAAATCAAAATATTTTGTCGACGTAATAGAAAACAGCTTCCTCTTTGATTTTCAAATTACCATTTGTTTTTAGCTCAATTAGAACTCGAGTTATAACTACGTGAATATAAATGATAATAAACATAGATAAAAAAATAACATTAGTTCTTGGTTTTTTTATTTATAACTCGAGTTCTAATTGAGCTAAAATCAGGTGGTAATTTGAAAATAAAAGAGGAAGCTGTTTTCTATTACGTCATCAAAATATTTTGATTTCAAATATTGGTGTTTAATATTTAATATAGGTCAAAATTGCATTTTTCGTCATTTTGACCGATAATATCTCAAAACTCTGACGTGTTGTAAAAAATCGGGAAATTACATGATAATTATCGTATAAAACTCTACTGGAATCCATTGTTAGGTTTATGAAGGGAAATTTTGTTTAATTTTTGTCTAGCAGTGTAATGGTAAGTGTAGTGCACGAGTTCACTTAAATGTTCATCAGTTAGTTCGGATCGATATTTAGATTTAATGAACTTAAGCGTTGAGTACAGTGATCCAAACACATATGTAGTTCCAAATTCTGAGATTAGTCTCTTAGAACACTCTTTTGTTAGTGGATATTTTTCTTCTGGGACCTTCTTCCAAAACTCTATTGGCGAAACGCCACTTCCTTCGATTTTTTTAAATTTAATCATTATACTTTTTAAAATCAGTATTATTCAAGAAGGTTCAAGAGCCGCACGAGATTGACTGAAGAGCCCGCATGCGGCTCGCGAGCCACCTTGTGGCCACCTCTGTTATATACTATACTTACTTATTATAATCGGTTTACGCGACGACACCGACGTGATTTTTTTTTTAATTTTAAAATCCACTTAATAGTTCATGACTAATTAAAATTAGGAAATTTAAATTATAATTTTAAAAACAACTACGGAGTCCTGAGGGCGTAGACACCTGACCAGGAAGATGCCCACCGAAGGCCCGAGACCCAAAATCTGAAGCGGGCCACTTATTATAGAATAACTTTGTGTTTTTATGAATTAATAAAGTAAAAGGTCGTGTAGTTTCACTGTGAAACTACACACCCACTTTATTAATTAATATCATGTTTCATGTACACCACTTTCTCCAAGTAAAAATGTTTTTTATGAAGTTTAAAAAGTTGATCAGAAGGGGTTTTATTTTTTGTTATTTCGCTAATTGATGAGTTGTGCTTGTGCATTGTTATTTTAATGAAAAAATATATAGTGCCTGGATAATGTCCTAAAAATAAACTAAACTACAATCACATACATTTTGACTTTCGCGTAAACGCGCAAACCTATAAATAAAAGCGAAATTGAAATAAAAAATTAATATTAAACATTTATTTTTACAGTTTGACAAATACTTTCTGCGTTCTTTTCTAACACACCCCCATAAAAAATGACATGGCCGGTCCTGTGGTTATTTTGCTTCGTTTTTTCAAAATATTTCGACTGAAACTATTTTGATTAAAAAAATTGGGCGAAGCTCAGCGGCGTTTCGGTCTACAAAAAGCCCTAATAAGTGAACATTGAGAAAATTATATTTTCATCGAGATAATAACTCGTTTTGTCAAAATGTCTCGTTAGTACGTTAGTCTGTGCGTCTGTGCGCTACCAAATTTTTGTGGACGCACTAGTTCAAAAACTAGTGTGAAAATCAAAACCAAATTTCACATATAGTTTTGATGCATTGAGATTAATGGTTTTGGTTGAAATTGAACCAAAAATTGACGGGAGGGGGAGGGGGGGGTTAAAAATTAAAATTATAAGATTTTCAAACTAAAGAAACAATAAAAGCGAAATATACTATACAATGAATTATAAGGACGAAAAGATTATTATTTTTGCGGCCAAAGTTGGGGGAGAGGTCAAAAAATTAAAATCTTGGACATTTGACCAAACTCAACCAAATTTTGTATGTACATAATCAGTGGGGTCCCAGAAGTCTATAAGTGTAAAAACTAATCGCCCATTTGGGAGCCCACTGATTATGCATCTTGTATACAAGATTTGGTTGAGTTTGATCCAAGGGCCTAGATTTCTCCCCTCCTAAATGATTATAAATGATTTTATTAAATATTAAATATAAGAGAGGGGCCAGGCGTATGGTAAAATCATGTGGATGGCCACATCAGTTATTAACTTCGGTGGCTGCTTGAAACATTTCAAAGAATGTTCATTATGTTTTGCAAGAATAATGAAAAGACAATTTATTGACAAATTATCTCCATTTGGCCTCATCCCAAGGATCGGAAAGTTTTTCGTCAACCTGTAATATCAAGGCTGATGCGCATCACTATTCATCTAAATTAATAAAAAAATGTCCTAATGAGTTTGTCCTTTAGGGAAAAATTTAGGGAGATAAATATTCTGACGGTGGCATCCCAATACATTTACGAATGCTTAGTATATGTGCAGAAAAATATTACTGAGTTCACAAAGAATAGTGACAGGCATGAATTCAATACTAGATTTAAGAATAAACTCGCCATCCCGAAGTTTCGTTTACAAAAGGTAAACGCTTCATTCATGTAATAATAAAACTTGAGTAAGATACGAGGTAAGTTTCACTTCAAATAACTATTTGACATCAAAAATTACACTATGAAATATATAGAAAACCCACTTTCAAGGACACAGTCATTCCCTTCTCATCTAATCACCCCATTAATACAAAATTTGCAGCATTCTATTCAATGATTCATAGACTCCTCAGTATACTCATGAATACTATAAATTTAAATAAAGAGCTTAACATCATTCAGAATATAGCCCTGAATAATGGATATAACATTTCTGACTATCAACAAAATTTATAATAAAATCAAACGTAAATTCACTATTTCACACTTACACTCATTAGAATCGGGAACTGAAAAATATATAGAAGAATACCCTTCATTTCTAATCATCTGACTTCTCCATTAGCTTATACCTCTTAGATCATATGGAATCACTCCTGCTTTATACAACAAAAACAATTTAGGCTCCCAATTAATTAACAATAAAATAGACAAAATTGATAAATTAGACAAATCAGGAGTGTATAAAATAACTTGTCAAGATTGTGATGCTTTTTATATAGGGCAGACAGGCTGCTCATTCAAAATACGTTACTCCGAGCATGTAAGAGCTCTTAATCATCTCAATAAATCCGATAACATTAATTTAGATTCGACCTCAGCCTTCGCAATTCACTTACATGAATCCAACCATTCAACCTCTAATAAAACCCTATCCCCATTCATTTCGAAAGAAAAGACCTTAAATTGGATCTCCTTAGAATCCACCGAGATAAAAATAGCCCTCTCTAATAATTCAAATATTTTAAATAATCAATTGGAAGTGTATAAAAATACAATATTTGATTATATGTTATAATAAATTAACTAAACATTCCTTCCATTGTTCGCACATTGAATATACTAGGGTAATTGTACTCTCTCATGTACCTTTCAAGTTGCACCTTCTCAGGTACTTGTCCATTCGTTATTATAATAGCACGTATAGCTTCTCTTTTAGCCAGTTCAAATCTCAATAGAAAATATTAATTCTTAGAACAACTTCTCCTCTTCCCCTACTTTCCCCTCACCACATACATTAAAAAAAAAAAAAAAAAATTAAAAAATTGTTACTGGTAAAATTATTTTTCCAATATATAATCAGTTTTCTTAGACTCCTGATGATGGGCTAACCCCCGAAATATATCGAATTCAAAACTCAATTTTGTTTTATTTCTTTTTTTGTGAAACCTACCTCGTATCTTACTCAAGTTTTATTATTATATTAAAATGTTTCACCTAGGAACCAACACCGAACTCCTTTAAAAAGTTATAGCTTCATTCAGCGGGTCAAGGTGTGCGCTTTTACAACAGCATTCCGGTGGAAATTGCTAGTCTAGCTCAAAATAGATTTAAATCCTCTATTAAGTGCACACTACTAAAAAATGCATACTATCGGATTGGCGAGTTTTTAGAAGTCGATCATGCCTGGACTTGATTTCTGACATATACTCGGCAGGATTACTTTGTATATTTGTTTTATTTATTTGTTTGTTTTGTTTATTTGTTTATTTTATTTTATTTGTTTATTTATTGTTTTATTTTTTAACTCATGACTTTCATCAAGCGCTTCTCGTGGGGCCTATGATGAAAAAAAACCACTAACACTAACACAATTTAGTGAATCGCTTAGCATTTTACGCCAATGCTCATTCATTGCAAGATTTATCGAACGGAGAATTTACCACTGCTCGAAGCCCCTAAAATCTTAGTAAATTGGATATTAGATTATATCTAACTTCTTCTAAGCTCGTGATCCCGGCTTCTTTTCCTTCTACTCTGTTCTTTTCACGATGGAGGGGCCATCCCTTACAGCCCTTTAGGGGATGTACATTCTGATATATCTCCTTCTCACATCAATATCATTAAAAAAAAATATAAATAATCAATCATTTCACTGAGAACTATTTTTTTAAGATTTATCTAATTTAATTTACTTTAATGCAGTCAATATACAATATGAACTATCTATATACCACTGAAAAGTAAAAATATTTCCTTTTCACATGATGATTCTAAAATTATAATCATAATCAAAATCAAATATAACTACTATAATAAAAATAAAAAAATAAGCTGACGTGTTCTGATGTAGCTATCCAATTGACTTTACCTTACAACCTGGCTCCCTCACTTATATTTAATATTTAATAAAATTATTTATAATCGTGTAGGGGGGTTAGTTTTTGCATTTTTAGACTCCTGGGACCCACTGATTATGTATACAAAATTTGGTTGAGTTTGGTAAATGGCAAAGATTTTCATTTTTTGACTCCCCCCTCCCATTTCGGGCGGTTAGTTTTTGCAATTTTAGACTTCTTGGGTCCCACTGATTATGTATACAAAATTTGGTTGAGTTTGGTAAATGGCAAAGATTTTCATTTTTTGACCATCCGCCCCCCCCCCATTTTAGGCTGTTAGTTTTTGCATTTTTAGACTTCTGGAAGTCCACTGATTATGTATACAAAATCTGGTTGAGTTTGCTCAAACGACCTAGATTTTTAATTTTTAACCCCCCTCGACCCCCTTAATTTTGGGTCGATATGCACCAAAATCTAATCAGCTCTTAATCTCAATGGACCAAAACTACGTGTGAAATTTGGTTTCGATATTCATACTAGTTTTTGAGCTAGCTCGTACACAAATTTGGTAACGCACCGACTAACTAACAGACATTTTGACAAAACAATTATTATCTCGAAAAATATAATTTTTTCGATGTTCACTTATTCGAGCTTTTTGTAGAGCGAAATGCCATGGTTTTGCTCAATTTTTTGAATCGAAATAGTTTCAGCCGTTTTTTAGATATTTTGAAAAAAAGAAGGAAAAAAAACACTTTTTTCATGCACGATTACAATACTTGACCATACCCTGTATGGTAAAGTAATATAAAATTGAAAATACCTATTATAAATCAAGATTTCGATGTAATACTTCTATATATATAATATATGTATAATTACGACTTCACTTATTCATTTTTTCCTTTATTTATACTAATAATTAGCATAATAATGTATAAATAAAATATTTTTGCCATTGTGATTAAGATCAAGCTGGCTTCGATTGTTTTCAATGTTTGTTTATAGGAATCAAGATTAGTCTAAAATTTTATTACATTACACTTGCGAACGATTCATTGTTTTTTTAATTGTCCCATTCTGTTTGATTTTGTCCCCCAGTCAAAAAAGTTCCCGACACCTGATCAAAGATGTTATAGACGTGTTTTTCATATAATACCATCTTTTTTTTATTAATAAAAAACTCACTTCCTTAAATCTTCTATATAATAAAAATGAATTTCTGTTTCTTTGTAAGCGCAGATCTCTCAAATGCCTGGACCGATTTGGCTAATTTTTTTTTAAATCTTCGTAATAGTCCAATTTAGGATAATACGTAAAAAAAATTGGAAAAGTTTCCCGGAAAATTGGAAAATTCAGGAAAAATTAAAAAAAATTCAGGTTGGCCAACATAGCTTGCCAAACAATAAAAAAACTAAACATGTGTTGGCGGCCCTGTTTCTCAGATTTTTGAGTGCCATTCATTCTTAATAGTTCTAACCACATTATCGTTGAAGACGAATTTAATAATGCAACAAAGATTTAAAAAAACTATCTATTTTTTTAAAGTACATTTAAAAACAAAAATTAAAAAATAAACTGCAACGGATCGTTGCTAAACTTTATCCAAATTCATTTGAAATATTAATATGTTTATTTCTTTATTATTAATCAGATATCACTTGCAATTTGCAGTTCATGTTGACTATAATTCAAAAATAATGATCGATTCTCATTTAACAGTCGAGGAATAACCATTCTACATTCGATTTTTGTCGTTTCGGTTTTTATTGGTAACCATTGCTGACATAGAGGAATCGAGTTAAAATCAAAAATAGCGATTGATTCTCATCTAGTACTTGAGGAATAACCACTCTATATTGGATTTTTGAGGTTTCGGTTTTTATTGGTAACCATTGCTGAAGACATGGAGGAATCGAGTTAAAATCAAAAATAGCGATTGATTCTCATCTATTACTTGAGGATTAATAATTCTACCTTAGATTTTTGACCCTTCGATTATTATTGGTAACCATTGCTGAAGACATGGAGGAATCGTCTTAAAATCAAAAATAACGATCGATTCTTATCTAATACTAGAGGAATAACCTTATTGCATTCCATTTTTGATGTTTTGACTATTAATGGCAACCTCTACTGAAAACGTGGAAGAATCAACTTAAAACCAAAAAGACTAAATTATTTTACGATAAACAACTCAAGCTTGAGAATAAGATAATTTTTTATAAATAGATTGTATATACTTTTGTGTCTAGAAAAATGAATAATAGTTGTAATTTTCAAGACTTCCTATCTATAATAATATCTACATATAATATAACTTTTTTTATTTTCCCCTTAATGATAACAAGTGGATTTTTAATACATTTTAAATATTTGTTTCATCTTATTTGTTATGAGTGTGTAGGTATTGCAGTTAAATAGAATCTCAAATTATATCTATTTAAGACTTTATAATAAAACAATTATATTTTTTCTCTGTAACTAATAAAACATCAATAAAGCAGCCACCTGGGGTTCAGGGGCGAAGCCCCCTGATATGTAAGCCCGCCAAAGGCGGGCCTTGAAGCTAGTATATAATAATATTTGATCATTATAAAATCAAATCTAAATATCATCTCTTAAGCTGTGATAACTCGTAAATCAAAAAAGTCAATTTACAGGGAGAAGAAAAAACATTTAAAAAATATTTTCTATTGAGTTAATAGGTGTCTCAATTATCGTTTTTTAGGATAATTAAATTTTTTCTGACTGATGCGTTGATTTTTTTTAATGGTAGAAAGATCGTATTTTTTATTTTTTCGGACTTTACAAGTTATCAGAGCTTTTAAGCAACGACGAGGGGTGAACCGCGACCTAATATGCTGTACACCTACTTTCACTTGTACTTCCAAATATTTCCAAGTACCTACTTCCAAATATATCCAAGTAATTCCAAATATTTCCAAGTACCTACTTCCAAATATTTCCAAGTACTTCCAAATATTTCCAAGTACTTCCAAAATACTTCCAAAGAGGTGTACACCTACTTCCAATCGCGGATCACCCCTCGAGCAACGATATACTATATTATAAAAAAAAACTTTGAAAAAATTTTAAATGGAAGTTTTCCGTTTCAAAGATTTATACGTCTTCAATTTTTCATCTTTATTTCTTTATATATACCAATAATCAGCATAATAATATATAATTAAAATATTTTTGTCATTGTGATGAAGATCAACCTTGACTTAGATTGTTTTTCATGTTTGTTTATAGGAATCAAGTCACAGTGATGTATGATTTATTAGTCTAAAATGTTATTTCTTATTCGATAATATTAGAAGGACGAGGAGACGGGCTGGTAGAATTTCAATGAAGAATTGATAGAAAGGCAGACCAAGGATAATGAGAGACTTTAAGTTTTTACTTATGTTTATTATCCTTTAAAATAACGTAATTTTAGTTGCTTTTTTTTGCTTTAAATCGATTTATAATCGTGATAAAAGTAAACGTTTAATTGAAAATTAAAGAGTTTTTCTATTAAGAAACAAAAATACTTCAATTTTAAATATTGTTGTTTCATATCTATGGAGACTCAAAAATTAATCAAAAATGGCCTTTTTTCGGCGTTTTAATCAAAAAATCTCAAAATTCTCTCCTGTTGTAAAAAAATCCAAAATCACCATAAAAATCAGCTACTATAAAATTTATTATTACATTTTCCAATAAAATGTTTTATATGAACAATGTTACTTATTAAATATCAAGTACATGGAGAGTGATTCAGCCAAGGTAGCCTTCTGCTGAATAAAACCTCACAATTATGGAAAACGTTTCGGCTTTAATTAAATAATGCCACCATCAGTTCTTAACGAAAACAAGTGATAGAGCACACATGTACGACGTTGCGCATATCAAGTGAGAGCACACCAAGATTTATGTACCATTTTGTAATTCATATAATTTTGTATATTATGATATAATCCACAACAACTCTGCCTGCGGACAATTTATTTATAAAATTAATTGTGTCGCTAATACTGTAAGATATAATTTTGTAATTAACAAGTTTGATTTTTTGTAAAAAATTTTATTGTAATTTTACATGTGTGCTCTATCGCTTTTTTCAGCTCTTAGGAACTGATGATGGCATTATTTAATTAAAGCCGAAACGTTTTCCATAATTGGGAATTTTTATTCAGCAGAGGCTACCCATTGGCTGAATCCCTCTCCATTACTTAATTATATACATATACAGCCATCAAAATTGTTACTTATTAAAATTGAAGACTAATAAATTATACACTGTGACTTGATTCCTATAAACAATCTAAGCCAGCTTGATCTTCATCACAATGCCAAAATTATTTTATTTATTAGAAATTTGGTGTTTGATGAGGCTCTTGAAAATCTTGGAAACAGGTGGAATGTCTTCGTTGGGAAAAAGAAATACAATAGTTTTTTTTTAATAAATGATTAGGCTATAAGAAAATCTTGTATTTCTTTTTCCTAACGAAGACATTCCACCTGTTTCCAAGGTTTTCAAAAGCCTCGTCAAACAACAAATTTCTAATTTAAAGCATTTATAGTACCCTATCTAATTATTTTATTTATATATTATTATGCTAATTATTCTACTTCTTCTTCTTCTTCATAATCTTCTCAATAGGCCTGCGCCTGTTTCTCCAAATGAAGGACGTTGTTCCATTTAATTTTTAGTCAGAGTGTACATTTAGGGTCGCTTTCCATCTTTTTTTGGCCTTCCTCGGCTTCTTATACCTTCGGGACAACATTCTTTTACTATTTTTGCCAATCTGTCCTCTCCCATACGATCTACGTGGGCTGCCAATTCACTTTTTCTAATACCGACCCAGTCGACTATATCTGGTATGTTGCTTATCTCCCTTAGGGCCGGTTGTATGACTTTCAGTGCCTGGCATCTGATTGGCCATCCCAGCCCCTCCATTTACCATCTACCCTTGGTTAGTGGTAAAAAGCATTTACTTTGCGACATACAACCGGCCCTTAAATGTTCACTGCGGACTCTATCTCTAGGGGCCAGTTGTATGTCGGTTGGTAAACTCTTTGTCAACGTTTAAAAAGAGTTTACCAACCGACATACAATTGGCTCCTTAGTGTTTTCCCCTGTATGGTTCTAATGATCCTCATCTCGGTTGTTCTGAGAAGTTGTTGGGTGCAAATTATATCTGCCCTTGTCTCTGCAGCATATGTCAACACTGGGCGTCTTATAAATGCGAACTTTGCTCTCCGCTGACACATATCTGTTTCGCCATATTAAATTGTTCAAACAGCCGGATATTCTGGCTCCTTTAGTCACATGAGTTTTGACTTCTTCTCTCAAATTCCTATTGCTCGATATTTCTACTCCTAAATAGTTGAATTTGGAGACTTGTTCTAATATGGTATCTCCTAGTTTTATTTCACACTTTTGGTTTGTTTTAGGGATTGATAGGCTAATTATTAATATATATATAAAGAAAAAAATGATAAATTGAAGGCGTAAAAATCTTTGACACGGAAACCTTCATTTATAATATTTTCAATGTTTATTTATTTTTATTTTATTTATTTATTTTTTTATAATATAGTATATTTAGATTTGATTTTGATTATGATTAAATATTATTATACCGAAAGATATTAATTTGCCGATGTTAATAGATTCAAATTTACTAGAAAATCATAGATCAAAGATGGTGTCATCTATTAAATCCGATGGAATAATTTTTAATTATATATTAGAGGGGTTGTTTTTCACCCGAATCGAACCCGAGTGCTAGTAACAGCAATCCGGGCCACCTGGCTCACCTGCGGGATGCGAACCTCTCTGACATATGTAAACCCGTAAAATATTTTACTCAAAGATTGTTATCTTAATTTGTAAAATTTCGCGATATAGTGATTCTAAATTTAAACATAGAGCCATGCCATATAATTTAAATAAAGGTCGTTGAGTGTTTCGAATTTTGAAGAGATTCAAACTCCCACAGGTGAGCCAGATGGCCCGGATTGCTGTTACTGGCACTCGGGTTCGATTCCCGAGGGGGTGAAAAACAACCCCTCTGACATATAATTAAAAATATTCCATTCCATCGGATTTAATAGATGACACCATCTTATGATTTTCTAGTATTATTATACCTTTAAGGAAGTGAGTTTTTTATTAATCAAAAAAAGATGGTATTATATGAAAACTTATCTATAACATCTTAGAGCAGGTGTCGCGAACTTTTTGTGAATGGGGGACAAAATCAAACAGAATGTGACAATTAAAAAGACGTTTCGGGTCCGAAAATGTTAGCTAATAAAATTTTAGACTAATAAATTATACACTGTGACTTGATCCCTATATAAACAAACATTAAAAACAATCTAAGCCAGCTTGATCTTCATCACAATGCCAAAAATATTTATATTATTATACCAATTATTATTGGAATAAATAAACAACAAAAATGAATCAATAATAAAGGCGTGGTTTTCTATTTCTTTAATTGTACATATTTATTATGTTTTGATCTAATATTTGGATTTGTTTGTATTTTTTTCCGGAGATCGTAAATACCGAGTCCCGGCCTTTGAGCCTTTGTCTATTACTGAATTAGGCGTGGACAATTCGCCTGGCTCAGTTGGCCTCTCACTAACCATGAAGAATGTCACAATCCACGGACTATCTCAAGCCGATGTTACTGATATCAAGTAATATTAATAACATTTTTAATTATTATAATTTTTTTTTGTTAATATTGGTGGAAAAAGTTGTAAGACCTGATTAGATTTATACAGGATGTATTTGTAATGCGCGGAGATAATTCAGGGGTTGGTTATATGGGTCAAAATATAGAAAATAAAAAGTTTACGTAAACATTTGTCCGGAAATGATTCATTTACCATTTTGTTTTTGTTTTTTTGTTTTTTACTAAATAATTTATATCTCAAGAACGGCTTGACCGAACGTAAGGCCAAGATTACACTAGATAATAGATCAAGAGCCCACGACGGCCAGACCTTCGTTATTTTATAAAAGCTGAAAGTTTTTCTGTGCATGTCAGAAGTCTATACAGGTAAGAACGACCAGCGACTATAGAGTTTGGGTTGTGGTTACTTTGGCAGGTAACAGGTAATACAGGTGTATAAAATAGTACTTTAAATTCGTTAAAGTAAAAAAAGCTCAATTTCTTTATATTTTCTTCGGGATAACTTTAGAAATCTCGTCATCCATAGCCGGACACTTATGACAGTTGCTATCCCCTGCCAGACACCCTAAACTTTAATAAATTATAATTCTACTTTCGTTATAATATAAAAGATAAATTTTATATATGTTACTTGGCGACCTATAAAAAAATGTTACCTCAATAGGCGGACAGTTTTAATGGTTTTTACATAGATTTTTGACATTTCGGTTATTATTGATAACCATTGGTGAAGACATGGAGGAATCGACTTAAAATCAAAAATAACCATCGATTCTTATCTACATGGTTGATAGTGGTCCTATGATAATTGCCTAACTACTTTGATTTGATTTTCGATTTTTTATTTTGATTTTCAACAAACTAAGATACTAATTATTTATTTTAAACATCTGATAACGATAAAAATCAATTAAAAATAGCTAAAAAAAAGAAAACTCAATACCAAAAAGTGTTTTAATTATGGTTAATAGCAAATGAAATTTTTTCGAAATTTTCAAAAATCGAAAAAAAATATCATAGGACCACAATTAACCCGGTCTTAAAATTTCTAGAATGAATAGAAGTTAAAAATAAAAAATTATCAAAAAAATCGAAGAGTAAGTTTATACAGTTTCAAAAACAAGATTAAAATTTTCAAAATAAAAAATTGCATATAAAAACACTTTAAATAATTTTAATAATAAAACTTGAGTAAGATACGAGGTAGGTTTCACAAAAAAAGAAATAAAACAAAATTGAGTTTTGAATTCGATATATTTCGGGGTTAGTCCATCATCAGGAGTCTAAGAAAACTGAGACTCCTGATGATGGGCTAACCCCCGAAATATATCGAATTCAAAACTCAATTTTGTTTTATTTCTTTTTTTGTTAAACCTACCTCGTATCTTACTCAAGTTTTATTATTATATTAAAATGTTTCACCTAGAACCAACACCGAACTCCTTAAAAGTTATTAAATAATTTTTTTGCAATTTTTTTCTAAAGGGTATGTAATAAAAAAAAATTTAATTTGGACTATTTTTGAAGAAGTTATGAGCGAAAAACCGAAATACGATATCTTTTATACCGGTGATCAAAAAAATTTCAAAATTTATCAGGAGAAGTTTTTTGATGGGTACTAAAAAATGTCAAAAAAATGAAGAAAATTAAAAATTTCCAAACCGTCCGATTTGGCATGAAATGCCTCTGATATTATATTTATTTTCATAAATCCTGATAATAAATTAATAAAATAAATGAATATAATTATTGAAAAATGCGTATTATAAACCAATAAACTTACAGTGGTACCGAGAGGCCGGCTAGCGACTTTGTGTACAATTTTTCATTTTTTTATTTTTTTTTTTAGAGCGAAGTATAGTAAAAAATACACAAAAATGTATTGATTCATTATATATTTTTATAAATATTGATATAAATTAATAAAAAATAAATGAATATAATTATTGAAAAATGTGTTATAAGCCAATTAAACATATAATGGGATTGCGGCTATGTGCTTGTGATATGGCTTGTGTTAGGGTTAAAAATATAGCCCCTTAAAAACGCAACCCGCTCCGAAACACTGTCGTTTCGAATGCAGATATTCACGGCGTTTCAAGCTAGATGGGGATTATAAGCTCAAAATGTTAGATTTTAAGTTATTTTTAAACTCCCAAGTATATATTTAAGCAAGTGAGTTCTATATTCTAGTTTATTTCTGCTTTGTAGATTACTGCAAAGCATTTGACAGCCTTCAATGGCCAAAACTTTGGGAGATTTTAGGAAAAATGATGGTCCCACAACATCTGATTTTATTAATAAAGAGTCTATACGACAACAACTCTGGTGTGGTCCGGATTGAAAACAGTTTGTCAGATGAGTTTAGCATAGGCAGAGGGGTGCGTCAGGGTTGAATTTTGTCGCCTACTCTCTTCAACATATATGGAGAATATGTCACGCGGATGTGTCTTGGAGGGATGGAATGGTGGCGTCTCTGTGGGGTGTGTGAAGTTGACTAACTTGAGATATGCAGATGATACAGCCCTGCTTGCAAACTCGGAAGAAGAATTAGTCCAGCTCCTTGGGAGACTTGAAAAAGTAAGCAGAGAGTATGGGCTGGAGATAAATCATACCAAAACTAAGATCATGATTATCGACCGAGCTAATAACAACATGTCCAACATTAGAAGAATCGATGGTTACTATGTGGTGGATCACTTCATATATCTTGGGTCCATGATAACCAACAAGGGCGGATGTGACGATGAAATCAACAGGCGTCTTCAGATGGGGAAATCCGTAATGACGAAACTAAAAAAATTTGGCAGGATAACAGCCTAACTATCAACACTAAAAAACTAATAGTTAAATCACTGGTCTTTCCTGTCATGTTGTATGCGTCAGAAACATGGACAGTGAAGAAGGTCAACCGCAGAAAAATTGATGTCTTCGAGCTATGGTGCTGGAGGCGAATGTTACGTATTCCCTGGACAGCGCGGCGAACAAACGTCTCGATTCTTAAGCAAGTGCGGGCTGACCAGCGTCTGTCAAGTATGTGCTCACAAGGGTTATGAGATAATTTGGCCATCTTACTCGTGCCAGTGATCGGTTGGAGCGGATCGTGATCCAGGGAAGAGTTAAGGGTTCACGGAGAAGGGACAGATCTCCGGCCAGATGGACCGAGCAAATAAGGGAGGGGACCGGCGCCAGCTTCCAGGGTGCTTCGACGGTGGCCCGCAATCGTTCCAAATGGAGAGCAGTGATCCGAAAAATAAAAAATCTGTGGGCGTGTGGAGTCAATAGGGTCACATAACTTCTGCAAAGAAGAATTCGACTTCGAAGAAGAAGATATATTTAACATGGATCAGGTTGGCCAAGTGGTTATAGAGTATGTCTTCTATTGAAGCTAACGCGGGTTCAAGCCCGATTTGCAAATATTTGACCAGCTATAATCTGATTCCTTCAGGGAAAGGCAATGAGAAACCACCCCGATAAAAAAACTTCCCCAGGAATATTACAATGGAGAGGATTCTCTACACAGTAATCGCCGACGCTCGGAATCGAGTATTTTTTTTTATGATAATGAAGAGAAAAGGAGTTACACCAAAAAGGTGCAACCCCTAAAGGCCTGGGTTGGCCCCTCCATCGTGAAGAGAAGAAGAAAGAATTTTATGGGTTGGGCGGAGGTCGAAGGTATCTGTGGATACGGGTCTTAAATAGCTGAAGGTTATAAGTCGCGGGAAAGAAGGTGGCAGGGAGTGAGTTCCAGTCTCTGGACACTTTAAGAAGAATATATACTTAACGCATTGCCTAAGCGCGGTGAATCACTCTCCATTGGATCTATTTGGCTGATCACGTCTGTCGTAATCCAATTACTATTAAGTATAGATTATACTATGAAAACTTGTTAAATGAAAAGAAAAGTATTTGCAAATATTGTCCCAGGTTTTTGCGCTAGGTTTGTATGAATATAGAAATAAACTGCAACGGATCGTTGCTAAACTTTATCCAAATTCATTTGAAATATCAATATTTTTATTCTTTTATTATTAATCATATATCATAGCCTATTTGCGGTTTAAAATAAAATAAAGAATTTAAAAAAGTACTATCTTACTCTAGAGTAAAGTACTTTAAAATATAAGTTTACTAAAAACTTTATTTAACCTTTTTTGTGGTCCCCACGGTACTTAATTAGGATATTAAATTTTATCAAAATTGGTTAAGTCATTTTCAAGATATTTAGAAAAAACTAAAAACGTACTGAAAAAGTACTATTGTTTGTGGGCCGATATGTACCAAAAACTAATCAGCGCTTCATTTTATTAAACCAATGGTAGCTTTTCAATTTCATTTCAATCGGTGCAACGGTGTAGGAAAAATCGTGGACGAAAAATACGATAACATCCATCCGCACGCACTTCCTGAAAAAATCGCACTTTTTGGCCTCTCGACGAGACCCTATATAATTTTGGGAAAACTCTCACATGTTAAAATTCAACCTAATTGAATACTACAATTTGTGACTTTAATTGAGACCATGTGTTCCGTAGTCTTTACCTGAGGACCCTTGAAGTCGCGCTTGCCGCGCGACCTATTACAATACTTGCCCCATCCTTCGCATTGGATAAAGTAAAAATAAATGTCTATACACCATCCATAAAGATGGAAATACATTTTTTTCTACTATTTCAAAAATACAATTATTTGAAATAATTTTAAACTCTTCAATTTTACGATTACCTACTTAATCCCAAATTATTCTTATAACCTTTTCAAAAAGTTAATAAAAATCCTTTCTAATTCTTTAGAATTGAATATAAAAAGAGGGGGTGACCCCTCTTTATTATATTAATGTTATCTTAAAACCCTACCACACTCTTATTTCTATATGAAACGTCTTATAATATTGTTTGTTTGTTTCTAGAGTTGATTTAGACAAACATCATGTTGAGTTTCATTTGTATTTACCGAAAATCTACATTCTCTCGACATATAACATCAGTGGCCGAATATTATTATTCCCGATATTTGGTAATGGCGCTGGAAACGTGACATTGTGTAAGTAGACAATTTAATTTATCATATTCAAATGAACCATTTACCAATAATTTCTACTTTACCATATAGGGTATTGTAATCATCCATGAAAAAAGTGTTTGTTTGTTTTTGCTTCGTTTATTTTTACACCCTTTATATTTAGTACCTGGAGGCACCGAGCGATGCTCGATAACTTCTTCCTTCAGTTAAAAGCTTTATTTTAATATTATTTTTAATTTAAAATTCTGATAAAAAAGTCGATTTTTATTTGAGAGCCGTTTTCAAATTAAAAAAATACAAAAATATATAATAGTCGCCCAATGTAGCCCCCCCCCCACCTCCACCCCGCTCGACCCCACCCCCGAAACCTCTCCCTACACCCGGATTCCCCACCACTGCGCCCCACCTTCTGCACCTGCTTTGATTCAACCATATGATTCATTTTTATTCATCCAATTAATAAATAAAACCTATCAAAATGTGTTGTTTTTTCAGAAAATTGAGACCTGCTTATGCGAAATATATTTTTAAATAAATTCTTGATTATTTTTTATTCTATTAAATAAATAAAGTTCTTTATAAAAACAATTATAAAACGTTTATTAATATTTCTAACGTTTATGGAGAACAAAATATGTTAAAATCCACAATCACAATACTTCTTCAAGGCCTTTTAGAACAATGAATTAAGGCAACCCATTGTCTGCCTGGGTATAAAAGGAAAAGGGAAACCTTTTTTAAATCCCTAAGAATGGGATTTGTCTACCTGAGAATAATTAATTTGATTACGAAAAAACCCATCAAAAACAATTTTGTCGAAGTGATGTGTATTTTTAGTGTAAATACATTATTCTGTGCTTGATTGCGTTGGATTTATTTAAAAAACATAATTTGCTTAATTATTTTTATTTAAGACTATTTAAGACTAGTATTTAAGAATACTAAGAACGTAGTCTAGAATCACTGTGAGAAAGTAGAACAATTATATACTTAAATAGAAACTACTAAAATTCGTAACCATATGTTAGTGGAGAAATATCTTTTACTTAATTTAACCCAATTTTCTCGCAATTTTATACTGAAAAAATACGTTATATTTGCCGAGACCCCCTCTCTCCCAAGCGGCGGATCCAGGGGGGAGGGGCGATCGCCCCTCCATACAGGCCCGTGCCTGCCGGGAGTGCAACACGTGCGTCGCACGCAGAGGCCAAAAAATGGCGGCCAAATCGACAGTGAATTTATAACAATTTTTTTATTTTTTTATTTTATTTTAATGAACTTAAAATATGAGATATGAAATTTGTAAAAAAAAACATCCATTTATTAAAAAATTTTAAAATTGAAAATAAAGTTCTATGTGTGTGGGGGGCGTCTCTGACCCCCCCGCTTGGACAATTCGATCGCGACACACTTTCGAGATAAAAAGTAGATCTTATATACATCGGGCACCTTATATACATTCTCCCCCCCCCATAAAAAATTCCTGGATCCGCCCTTGCTCTCTCCCCTACGTGAGATTGGGTGAAATTCGGCTTGACCCCTCCCTCCCTAAAAGCCTCACTTAATTTTGGGTAAAAATACAAATATTAACCAGGGATCAAAATTTGAAAATTATAGATTTTTGTCCAAACTCAACCGAAATTTGTACCTATACATTAACTGTGGACCCCCAGAAGGGTAACAATATAAAAAATAGCAAAAAAGGGAGGGGAATTGGAAAAATATACTAGACTCTTGTCAAATTTAATTTTAGTTTAGCGATGTACGCTTAGAATTGTATCTATTTTAAGACTAGAAAGTAAAAAAATAAATTATAATTTAAAAAAAAAAACTTAAAAACATTATTTTGTCAGTAGTAATTGATTAAAAAGTACAAAATAATGTAATCAACTTTTTTATGTCCAATAACTTTGTCAAAATTAATTAAATGTAGATACAGGCTTCTCAAAGAAGCACCCCACGCACACTTTTTGACTTAGTTATTGGATATAAAAAAGTTGATTACATTATTTTGTACTTTTTAGTCCATTATTAACAAGGTCGGATCCAGGAGGGGCGGATGGGTCGATCGCCCCCCCCCCATACAGGCCCGTGCCTGGCGGGAGTGCAACACTTGCGCCGAACGCAGAGGCCAAAAAACGGGGGCCAAATCGACAGGGAATTTATAACAATTTTTTTTTTTTTTTATTTTAATTGACTTAAAATATGAGATATGAAATTTGTAAAAAAAAAAACATTTATTTTTTAAATTTTAAAATTGAAAATAAAGTTGTATGTGTGTGCGTGTGTGTGGGGGGCGTCTCTTGACCCCCCCGCTTGGACAATTCGATCGCGACACACTTTCGAGATAAAAAGTAGATCTTATATACACCGGGCACCTTATATACATTCTCCCCCCCCCCCCCATAAAAAATTCTCATCAATAAGATTGGAGTAATTTTTGGAGACGGACTGATAAGTGAATTAAGTGGATATTGATGAGGCAGTCCAAAAAGAAGAAGATAATTTACACTATCTTTTTATTCATAAAACCGACGTTTCGGAGGCTATTCTCTCTTCAGGGTTTTGAAAAGTCAGTGAAGGAAATCCAATGCGGCATTCCCCTCTGTCTCCTCTTTCAGTGGCAGTAACAATAATATATTGTATTTCATTATCAGCAGAATTATAATGTAATAAGAGGGAATGCCGCATTGGATTTCCTTCACTGACTTTTCAAAACCCTGAAGAAGGAGGGAATAGCCTCCGAAACGTCGGTTTTATGAATAAAAAGATAGTGTAAATTATCTTCTTCTTTTTTTGGACTGCCTCATCAATATCCACTTAATTCTCATCAATTTACGCGAAGTTTCTCCAATTTTATTTCGGCTTCATCAGGCGTCTAATGATTATAATTAATTGTAAGATATAATACTAGTAGATATGCACATATTTCTCAATTGTATCTGATTCTTTTAATTTTAAATTAAATAATTGTTCGGGCCATAAAAAGAATCAGATACAATTGAGAAATATGAGCATATCTATTATATCTTACAATTAATTATAGTCATTGAGACGCCTGATGAAATAAAATTGGCGAAACGTCGCGTAAATTGATGAGAATTTTTTGATTTGCTACTTTCGCGTCCAAATACCTACTAACATACTTGATTAATTAAATAATAATAATCCAATGGACTTTCATAATTTTTTAGTATATTTTTATTTAACACGTTTTTTCAGTAGGTATATCGTTTTTTCTACAAACCAAAACCTTAATCTTGCACTTATTTGTTTATTTTATTTTATTTTAATAAATCTAAAGAACAAAATTACATTATTAATATTGAAAATTTAAAATTTTGTAATGTTGTGTTTTTGTAAGTTATTTATTAGAAAACAAATTTTTTAGGCTGATGATGATACTACCCAGACAGAAATGAATCTTGCAGCAATATTACATTGCATTATTAAACTTTGCACGAATCTTGCTGCAACATTGCAGGAACATTGCAGCAATGTTGCTGCAATATTACATTTCAATGTTGCCACTGCAATGTTGCAGCAATGTTGCTGCAATGTTGGCAATGTTGTGCAAGGTTCGCAATGTTGCTGCAATGTTCCCTTCTGTCTGGCTAATATAAAGTGGTCAAAACGTCCCTATTGACAATATTTTTTTTAAATGATATAAATTGTGTGTTATGTTTTTACAAAAGAAAAATATGAGAGCCATTTCTTGAGAATATATCTTCGAAAAGTTATATAATAATTAATTATGTTATTTTGTTGAGTGTATTATAGGTATTTTATATTATAAACATAAGAAATCCTAATTTCTTTTTGTATTTTTTCAGTTGATACAAAGATTGTATATAAGATGGATTATAAATTGGAGATGCGAAAAGGAATCGAATATATCGTCATCAAAAGCAATGAAATCGATTTTCTTAATAAAAAAGCGTTTATTCATTTGGACAATCTATTCGATGGGGATCCTATACTCAGTAAGTATATAAAATTAATCTCGTTTATGATATAGCATATAGGGTATGTAACAGGTCTGTAACTTAAAAAAAAAGCGGGGTTTTTTCAATAAAAATACACAATAATTTAGACAAAATGTAAAAATATATATTTTATTCCAAGTATGGGCCCTCGCTTTCTACACATTTTTGACATCTATTAGTCAAATTATGGATGCCATTCCAAAAGAATTGAAAGTCGCGTGAGGAAAACAAGTCGTCGAGCCATTTTTGGACGTCTTCATAAGAATGGAAATGCTACTCGGCAAGTGCGTGTACCATGGATGAAAACAGGTGGTAGTCTGAAGGAGCAAGGTCTGGTGAGTACAGCAGGTGGGATAATAGTTCCCATCCAAGTGCTGTCAGAGTGTAATTGACCAGTTTGCGTGACTGGGTGCGTTGTTATGCAGCGAAATCACCTTCCCATGCCTTTGAGCCCCTACTGGTTGTTTTCGATCAACGTATGATTCAAATTAATCATTTGTTTTCCGTAGCGATCCGTATTAACTGTTTCGCCAGGTTTCGGCACCAATTCGGTGTCTTCAAACTGTTTCGATCGATTTTCACGTTTTTTTGTCACTGACATTGAAATCACCGCTTCTGAATCGTTTAAACCACAGCAAGTGTCCACAGATAGAGTATCTGCACCGTATGTGTCCACAAGTATACGATGTGATTCCGCTACTTTTTTCTTCTGATTGAATAAGAAAATCAGCACTTGCCGCTAATGCTATTTGTTTGCCTCAAAACTTGACATATTTACCACCGAAAAAAAGTATGTTACTAAGGGCCAGTTGTATGTCGCAAAGTAAATGCTTTTTACCACTAACAAACGGTAGATAGTAAATGGAGCCACAGGGATGGTGGCTAATCCGATGACAGGCACTGAAAGTCCTGCCGAGTGTCTGTCATCTGATTGGCCATCCCAGTGCCTCCATTTACCATCTACCGTTTGTTAGTGGTAAAAGCATTTACTTTGCGACATACAACCGGCTCTAACTGTTAAACGTGTCAGCAAATATGACGTTTTGAAGCTTGCTGACATAGCTACAAAACAACATATTGATTATGGCGCCAGAATCTATAGGCTTTGTGGACCATCTATTGGAAAAAAAACCCGCATTTTAAAGTTACAGACCTGGTAACTTGCCATGCTTGTTTACTAAACTTTTTTTTTTACATTAAAAATGATTCAAAGTTAGCCGATGAAAATTTTTTAAAAGATAAGTCCGGCAAAAATATTTTTTTTCTCCAAAAGTATATCGTTGTGTTACGGGACACCCTGTATATCGTATCTACATAAAGTACCTAGTTAAAATGTTAATAAAATTTTCATTTTTTTTTTTGATATTTTGAAAATTTTGAATGTTTTTTTTTTAAAAGAATCATTTTGAAAAATATCTGCTTGTCAAAGAAATTTTAACCGAAGTCTAGTAATAATCAACATTGTGGTCTTGCTTAGAAAAATATTTAATTATTTCATTGTACTTTTTCTAAAATGATTTATTTATCATACTTAATTTATTCTATTCTATTTTGATTATTTATTTATTTATTTTAGATCAGAATAGCGACACGTTTATTCAAGAGAATTCTAGGGAGCTGGTTGATCAAATCGGCCCCTCGATTGCCCAAGGAATTGCAGCCGCAGTCAGACAAATATTGCTACTTTTTACAGAATGTGTCCCTTACACTGAGATATTTACCCCTTGACATTCCAATTGATTCATTTATCTATTCAGGGCCGTACACAGATTTGGGTGTCGAATTTCGGGCTTTAAACCTTCATTTGCTTATTATACACTGCCCTGAATATATTTTATTATCATCAAATAAAGATGAATATTAAAGGAAAAACATTTCAATGCAAAAGACTTATTTTATTAGATAATATTAAGATAATTTGATTTTTATGTATATATATGATTAATAAACTGTTACGAATTAAAATCTAAAATTTTGATTTAATTTGAAATGTGGATTTTTTGTTTACCTCTGATTGTATAAGCCAGTGTAACCTATCACATTCCTATTCACATATATCTTATACTGGCTACAAGGCCCGTCTTTGGCACCCCTCTTGCTACCCCTGGACCCTCTCCCCAACCGCTGGATTCACCCCATCTCCACCCCACGAACCCTCTTCACTACACCAGAACCCCTTCCCTTGCCTCCGATCCAAAATATTTTGATTTAAAATAATCTAATTTCATATCTATGGCGTCTCAAGAATAGACCAAAATGTCCTCTTTTTAACCGACTTCAAAAAAGGAGGAGGTTCTCTATTCGACTGAATTTTTTTTTTTTTTTTTTTTTTTTTTTGTGCCTATGTTACCTCATATCTCCGCCAATTGTCAACCGATTTTGAAAATTTTTTTTGCATTGGGTCCAGTCTAGCTTCCGATTGGTCCCATTTTTTTCGTTTTTTTTTCATAGGTATTAGACCTTTTTTATTAGGTTTGTTTAGACCTAACCTCTTTGTTTATGAACCGATTTCGATGGTTCTTTTTTTTATTGGAAAGGGGGTGTCTTAGGGATGGTGTCATATTAATTTGGTCAAGTTCTGATGATATGATCACTATTAATTACATCACTAAAAAGAGAAAATAAAAATAATTTTTAAGAAAAAATAAAAACCTACTTCAAAAAATTAAATGCAACAAATAAAATACACTAAAAGGTATAAAATAATTATCAACTTATTTAGTTACAACTAAACGATGAAATATTAACATGAAATTACTTTTTGAAGTTGGTGCCAAACATATACCTTTTATGAATCGCACTCGACGGATCTTACTTAGTACGTTTGGCGGGTACGCTCGCTTATAGGTATAGTGTGTTTGGTACCGACTTCAAAAAGTAATTTCATGTTAATGTTTTGTCTTTTAGTTGTAACTAAATAAGTTAATAATTATTTTATACCTTTTAGTGTATTTTATTTGTTGCATTTAATTTTTTGAAGTCGGTTTTTATTTTTTTCTTAAAAATTATTTTTCGGTATCTAAATCAAAAATATCTCAAAACCGTTAGCTGTTGTAAAAAAATATAAAAACATCATAAAAATTAGCCAATTTGTTTTATTATATTAAAGCCCTTTAGTTTTAATAAAGGTAAGACACGGTCGCCAGAATCACTCCCTAATAAACCTTAAGAAAGTCAAGCAATCTTAGACATCTAAAATTAAAATCATTTTAATTGAGGTGTTAGCTAACTAAGATCCCCGTAGAATGTTAGAAAATGTATATCTTGACTCCTTTTTCAAAAGAATGATTCAAAAAGAAAAAAGTCGAACAATCTTTAGACTGCAGGCCGATTATAACACCAATATAATCGTATAAATTTTCTTAGACTATTTAGAGAGAATGGAGATGGGTTACGGCTTAATTTTATAAATAAAATTCATTAAACTGTTTTCTTTATTAAAATGTATTTATTATTATTTATAGATTTATTTCTTTACAAAATTCTACTAGGATCCATTGTTAGATGTTAGATTTACATTTAAAAACAATTTCTGGGGGGTCAGATAGGCTAGGCGGTAGCATGACAGCGAGCTAACCAGGAGTCCCGTTTTTTTTTTGTTTTTTTTTAATGCAATCGAATGCAAGAAGGGGTGCACCAGTAAAGATGTAGCCCCTATGGATCTCGAAAGACCCTTGCATTACCGAAGAGAAGGGAAAGTTGATTAAGTGAGAGGGTGTAGACGTAGGTGTCTATGCACCCTGGTTTTGAAGGTTTGAAGATCATAGGTGCTGGGAAAGATAGAGGCTGGGAGAGAGTTCCAGTTCCTTGAAGTCATGGGGATATATGTATTCGCGAATGAAGTGGTCCGGCACTTTTCCAATTTGACCGCAAAAGAGTGTTGGGAGTCGGCAAAACGTGTAGCTGCGTGCAAAGTATGCTTTGGGGGGAAATATTGATTTTATCTCATCAGAGCACCTGCCGTGATAGTATCTATAGAAAAGGGAAAGGGCAGAGACATCTCTTTGATGAGCCAGCGAGTCGAGGGAGTCGGTGAGGGTAGAATCGTCAATTGGCCTGGACGGCTCGTTCGAATCCGACTCGAGGCATCCAGCTAAAATCTAACCCCGGGGGTAGAGACAAATTTAAAAAAAATATAACTAGTATCGTAATTAGGCTTATGGCTATAAAGGCCGAAAAGCCAAAAAAAAAAAAAAAAAACAATTTCTGAAAGAATTTGAGTAAACAAAAACAGTCGTCTTGGTTACCAAAAAAGGAGGCTTGAGGGTATGGGCGTTTTTAAAGGGAGGGGGGGTTAGGGGGTTTAGCATACGCGGGAAAAAAAATATTCTCAGAATATTCACTTTTTGTATCCGTCACGGATTTAGGTAATATTTATGTAATTTCTATTACACTACAAGAAATAAATAGAAGAGTCGGTCAAGCATGGAACAAATTTTGGTCCCTGAAGTATATTTTGAAGAACAAAGAAATATCACTAGAATCAAAAATAAAAGTACTAAATCAGTGTGTAATACCGGTTTTAACCTACGGCTCACAGACTTGGTCTCTCACTTGGAAAATGACCAACAAGATTGAAATAACTCATAGAGCCATGCTAAGATCCATTCTACAAATAAGAAGGATGGATAAAATAAGATCCGAAGAAATATACAAAAGGACAAAAACGTCAAATATTAAAATCTACATAAAGAAAATAAAATGGAACTGGGCTGGCCACATTTCCAGGATGAACGACGAAAGATGGACGAAAACGGTAACAGAGTGGTCCCCATTGGACCTCAAAAGGAAGCGGGGAAGACAACCCAAAAGATGGTCTGACGACATCGTGGAGGTGTCTGGTGCAGAGTGGCAAGACAAAGGAAAGCGTGGACAAATTTGGGAGAGGCCTATACCCTATCTTAGTACATTTTTGGACCCTTGGACCCCACCCCCATGTGAAAGCCATAGCTACGCCCCTGATGGAGGCATACCTAGTGGTCGTAGAATGAATAAAAGTTATATAGCCTAGAGCAGGGCTGTCCAACCCGTGGCCCAACATAGCAATGTATGCGGCCCGACATAAAATTATCAAATACTAAGGGGCATTTGTGCCTGCCTCTGTATTTCACCTATGAACCTATCTGTCCCCCCAGGGGGTGGGAGGTGCGGTTCAGGGGTGGTGTTGGGAGGTACTAAAGCGCATGTGTGCCTGCCTTTGTATGTACCTTGTCCGTCCCCCAACAAAAGCAGTCGTCATGGTTACCAATTTAAATGAAATTATATATAGGTATATATAAAATTAAGGTTTTGTCTATACATTGAGGTGGTGGGTGGGTGGGGGTGCGAGCCCCTGGCTAGCAAGAGGGCCGCCAATGGCGGGCCTTGCGGCTAGTATATAAATAAAACAGTTATTATCACCTTACGCCCTGGGTGACCCAGACAATTTTATCCCAGCCAACCCCCTAGTCACACCCGTGCATATTCAACCCGAATGATACTTCCTTTTCGCCTATGCAATTTTACGATCTATCCCGAACAAATTGGGTGGTGTAGTAGCTCTTGTCATATCAATTGCCATTTTATTTGCTCTGTGTACTCACTGGAAAATATATCGGATACGCCTGATTATTATATTTTTTTTTCTAAAGACGAAATTGGAAAATCTCTCCAAAATTTTTTCGAAAAAAAAGACATATTTTAAATTTTAAATGTGAAAAAATATATTTAAAGTTTTCGAAAAAATAATCACAATTTTGGAATATTTTGACTTCATTTTTATTAGATATAAATATTTAATTTGCAAACTACCTGAATGAAATTGCATTCAGACATTGAACTATGGAGGAAAAATTTAATGTCTCTTTTTATTAGAATTTTATAAAAATTATCTACCCAGAAAAAAAGAATATTCCTGGCTTCATATATGTATGTAGATATTCATTTTTTGAAAATATGAGTTTACATATACGTGAAGCTACTTTTAAGAATAAAATTCACTAAAAGCAAAATTATCTCAACTATCTGCTAAAAAAAAAATAAGCTGACGTGTTCTGATGTGGCCATCCACTTGACTTTACCATATAACCTGGCCCTTCACTTATATTTAATAAAATTATTTATAATCATCTAGGGTAGGGGGGTTACTTTTTGCATTTTTAGACTCCTGGGGGCCCACTGATTATGTATACAAAATTTGGTTGAGTTTGCTCAAACGGCCTAGATTTTTAATCCACCCCCTTAATTTTAGGTCGATATGAACCAAAATCTAATCAGCTCTTAATCTTAATGGACCAAAACTACGTGTGAAATTGGGTTTCGATATTCACACTAGTTTTTGAGCTAGCTCGTCCACAAAAATTTGGTAACGCACAGACTAACTAACAGACAACCAGACTAACAGACATTTTGACAAAACAATTATTATCTCGAAAAATATAATTTTTTCGATGTTCACTTATTAGGGCTTTTTTGTAGACCGAAATACCATGGTTTCGCTCAATTTTTTTAATCAAAATAGTTTCAGCCGTTTTTGAGATATTTCGAAAAAAAGAAGGAAAAAAAACACTTTTTTCATGCACGATTACAATACTTGACCATACCCTGTATGGTAAAGTAATAATGAAGTTTCGAATATTTAAAAATTATTTTTAATTTCATATTTCTACTTTTTTAAATATTTATTGTTTCAACAATTATTACTAAATGAAAATTCTAAAGAAAAAAACTCAAAGATTATTATCCTGTTACATTTTTTCTTCTTTGTCATGATGAATATCATTATTCTACATTATTAACTATATTTTTTGATTAATAAATTTCAATAAAATTATTATATTTTATATGCGGGGCGAGGCGTTTGTTTTTTCTTCAAATACAGCCTGTGTAAGCAGGGGCGGATTTAAGAGACCCAGGGCCCCTAGGCACTTGACATTTGCCCCCCCCCCCCCCCCCTCACCACCTCGAAGCTATTTTGGAAATTTAGCAAATTAAATGCACTAGTACACAAAATATTTTTTATTTTTTTATTTATTCAAGAACATTGTATTTGTAGGGGCATCTACCCTTTTTAATGTACAATATTAGGCCAATTTAATTACAAAGAAAATAAACAACATGATACAAACAGATCAAGTAAGATAAAAAAATTTAAAAAGGGAAACAACAATTATATGGAACAAAAACAATAAATATACTGAATATAGAGAAAAGAATAAAACTAAAAAATGACAATATATATATATATATATATATACATGCGTCGTCAAAAAAAGGTAACAAACAAATTTTTCAAAAAAAGACAAATAAAATATATTTTAAATACAATTTAATCGATTAAACCTTTAATAAGATTTATTTTAAACATTTCTAAATAATATTAACATTTATTTAAATCATTTTAATAAAAGAACTTATTTAAAATTAAAAAAAAATCAAATAATGTGATATTATATTGCTTTGAATTCTGAATAAGTAGCTTCAATAAAAAACATTGTCCAATAAACTGTGAATTTTTAATCTACTAATAATGGACATTAATCAACATAATTTACTCTTAGTAATTTTAATGAAAATGTTAAGCGATATTTGTTTAGGCAGAGATTGTGATTGCATACTTGTTTGATATTTGTAATGCCTGTAGTAAATCTCTTGTGATCTTTTTGGGTTGAAAAAAAAAAGATTCCGCAACCGGGGCCCTCAGGCCGGCTGGGCCCCTAGGCCCGGGCCTTGTGGTCCTATGCAGAAATCCAGCACTTGTCATGATGAAATTTCAAGTTTCGCATCTTTTTCCTTCAATTTAATTTTAAATAACCCGCTTAAAATTTTACTTTCCCTATTGTCCACTAGATGTCTCTGATATCAGTCACTTGAAATCTCGCCTAATCAGACCTCACAAGTGTCACTTTGATAAATAGAACACACCTATTTCCTTCTCTTATCTCATTTATATATATAATATTTATATTTATACATATATTAAAATAAATATAAATTGTGGTTTAATTGTCAATATATACCTTTGCTGATTTGGCCCAGCAAATAGCCCTAGTTGGCTGCTATTTTCACTTTAGAAAGGTTAATTAAACGGCCGCCACCACGTCCGCCTACACGATTTGTCGTAAGAAGTCCGATAAGGCGACGGCAATGCCTATGGTTAGTTTACATTAATTAAATATATTAAATTAAATAATATATATTTCATTAAATTTTTTAAATTTATATTTACATACATTTTTTTTTTTCATTAAATTCCAATTTATTTTCACCCTTCTTTGTTTTTTTGCAGGATTTATTTTATTAACTAATAAATAAATAAATATGTTTATTTATTAGTTTATTTATTGTTTTATTATTTGATTATTTATTTTAATTCTTCAATTAAACTACCATTTTACTTATATATATTTATAAATATATATAAACCATGAGTGTAAGTTATTTTTTATTTATTTTTTTAATTTTATATATTATTATTTATTTTTTATAATATTTTTATTTTTAACAATATTATTCTTTTGTTTGTTTGTTTTTCAATTGTTGAAGGGTTAGTTATTAATCACTCAAATAATTCAAAAAACTATTTATTCATAGGTTAGTTATTACATGATTACAATCAAGCTGGCTTAGATTGTTATTAAAATTGCTAACAATCAATTTCTTTTAATGGCATAAATCACGCACGATAGGCATGACATGAATTTTTTTTTTTAGAATTACATATTATGTAATAATAAAAATAATAAAAACGAATTCATCCCTCCTGAAATCTAGTGGCTGAAAATTTCCGTGGCATTAAACTCTATTCTCTCATAGAAATAATATATTTACTTCCATGGGCATGCAGGGGGCAGGAGTTAGCCAGTTATAGCAAACTTACAAATATCCGGGCAGTGCCAGATTTCTAATACGTGGTATATTCTATTATAAATATCTAAATCAATCACCTTATATAAGGTAAACGCTCCAGTAATGGGCCGATTAAGAGAAAAATTGTACTAAAACTGAGTTTCCACTGCTACATATTAAGCAAACTGGTCTAAATTTTTACCTGCCATTCTATTCTCTGTCCTACACCTGTAACTGCAATTTTAGCACACTGGTTGCATTTACAAAAATAAAAAAAAATATATACCATAACTAACCTGATGCACCGATATTTTATCCGACGTACCAATAATGGCCGTCTATTAAATAATCTATTGTCGAACAATAATCAAGTCTATAACATCACAGAATTACAAAGAGATCCAACTAAAAACAAAATTTTTCACTTTTATTCATATTTTTCTAAAACTTTAAAGAAAATGCCGATAGTTCAGTAATGGGCCTGCCCGTCCATTATTGGAACCATTCATAGTATAATGACCGTTCCTGTACTGATCAGTTATATAGGGTCCGCCAAATAACTTTCTTTTTTTTTTTAAATGCTATAAAAAAAACTACTGAATATTTTCTCAAATTTCTTTTTTTATTTGAAAGTACAATCCTTCCGGTTAATAATGGAAAATAATTTCATTCAAATGGCTGCCTCGGCTGGCCATGCAGTAGCCTACACGATCGGTCCAATTTTTAAGCACGTTATCGATTGTGTGCAGCTGTATTTCACCAACGGCTTCACGAATATTGTCCTTTAAAGCGTCAATTGTCTCTGGCTTGTCGGCGTAACACTTATCTTTGACGGCACCCCACAAATAATAGTCCAACGGTGTCAAGTCGCAACTCCGAGGTGGCCAAACGACATCAGCTCTGCGGCTGATAATGCGATCTTCAAAAACAGGGCGCAAAACATCGAGTGTAGCTTCGGCTGTGTGGCACGTAGCGCCGTCCTGTTGAAACCAAATGTTGCCAATATCCTCCTCTTCAATTTTTGTGAACAAAAATTCGTTCAACATGGCCCGATAACTATCGCCATTGACTGTAACGGCTATTCCTTGCTCATTTTCGAAGAAAAATGGCCCAATTATGCCTCTGGACCAAAATCCGCACCAAACAGTGACTCGTTTTGGGTGCGTCGGCTTTTCAATGTATGCGTGCGGGTTTTCTCTGCCCCAAATGCGACAATTTTGCTTGTTTACATACCCTCCAAGATCAAAATGAGCTTCATCTGAAAAGATGATTTTTTTGGCAAAATCGGCATCTTCTGTAAGTCGATCGCAGGCCCAATTAGCGAAGCGAAAACGCATTGGATGGTCACCATATTCGTTCAGCGGAAGGATTAAACTAATTATCTGTCAAATCAAACATGAGCTAAATGTTACCATTCACGAAATAAGCACTAGTTGAAAAAAAAACGTTAGATGGCGAACCCTATATTTCGATCGGGGTTCTCAACAGTCAGCTTAATTCAGAATGATACCATGTTCTTATCCCGGGCCGGGCTGGCCCATTACTGGGACAGTTGAACAATTCGTGATCCCATGATGGGCCACCCTATTTGGGCAATGGAATCTTAAGTTTTTCATCATTTATGCACTGTACAATTTGAATTATACATAAATATTATCGTACTAAATATTCCTTAAAGTCACTAAACAGGCATTACTTATAGTAAATATATATTATTTGTTGAAAAAAATCACTTTCCTTAACAGATTTCTTAATCAGAAGTTGAAACAATCACAAATATTCGTCTTTTTAGCAGAATAATCCACACACTTGACAACAGTAATCCAGTGCTAAGGTATCCTAGTAGGAAGTAGTCAATGACCCGTATCTCTTCCACTGCCCTAGATAACAAAAGACCCTTCATTTCTCAACATTTTAAAGGGGTGGCCCCATTACTGGGGCGTTTACCTTACTTTGTAAATGTCCAAGTTACGGCGGTGCTTAGGATTCTCATAGGCGTTAAATAAAAACAAAAGCTTCTTTTTCAGCAATTTTTAATTTAATTTAATAGTGGTTTAATCCAAAATATTTCGGAAACTTTACAGTATTCCTTCTTCAGTGGACTGTTTCAGCAACCACCGTAGATTTTTTCATCTTGATTAGTTTCGTGTATTCATTTGGTATATCAACTTTGAATGCATTCAAGAGGAAACTACAGAATTAATCAAGATGAAAAATCGACAGTGGTTCCTGAAACAGTCTACTGAAGAAGGAATATTGTAAAGTTTCCAAAATATTTGGATTAATTTAAATCACCATTTGAATTAAAAAAAGTTTTTGCCAAACCTCTTCTATTTTTAAGTTATTAGCTCTAGTAGATCCGGATAATTGATTCTTTAGACCAGTGGTTCTTAATCTTTTTAAGCCGCGACCCAAATTTGAGAAATATGTTCATGCCGCAAACCCAAAAAAGCCAAATTTTTTTAGATCATATTAAGCACTTTTCTTCAATTTTACAATCATGACCTTTTTTATAACTCGATTATAATTTTTTCTTTAGCAATTAAGATAACGATTTCGATCCAAGGAAAATTTAATGAAAAAGCAACTGTTTTTAATATTTTTAGTTTTAATACCTAGTATTGAACAAATAAATATAGTAAAATACTTTTTTAACGACTTTGCGCGACCCAAAAAGTATGCTTCGCGACCCATAGGTTATAAGAACCACTGCTTTAGACAATATTGTGTATATTTATTTATTTATTTCTAATAATAATATTTCTTAATTAAATATTTTCTTTTAATGAGCTTAATTTAACAATCACTAATAACAGCCTACTTGATACCATATTATTATTGTCAAGGAACCGATTTCGATTGGTCCAGGGCGCTGAATAAGCCTGATCCCGAGTAAGCTTTGATTGAAGTCAAATCGTCGTATAATAAACACTTTATAAATATTTAAAAGAAATAATATTTAATTTATACATCACAATTAATTATTTATTTCTTAGAAAATCTTAGATGGTGTCATCTATTAGATCCGATGGAATGGATTATTTTTAATTGTATGGCACAAGCATTGTAATTAAAAATAATCCATTCCATCGGATCTAATAGATGACACCATCTAAGATTTTCTAAGAAAATTTGAATCTATTACCATCGGCAAATTGAAATCTCTCATATTTAATTATTTATTTATTATTTCAAAAATTTCTTGTATGCATTATCCATACCACTGGCGGATGGCCAACTACTAATGGCTTTTCCCTTATTAGTTATCTTCTGAATATACATAGATCGGATTATTATACAAGGAATTAGACCTTCAAGTGTCCAATCTTCTATTTCTTTATTATTATTAATTTTAACCTGTGAATAACAAGACTTTTAACATTGTAATTAATTTGATATTAAATTAATTCTATATAGCAGTGGAAAATTTTAGATTTGAATATCGACTATAAGGTTTTGGTTCAAATTGACCACCGGAAGAAAGTACCCCTTTGCTTTGACCTTTTATTGGTTTCCGGTGGGTTATTTTTTAAAATGGGGAAATTTGGTGTGAGACACCAGACAACTTTCCCTTAACATTTTTTTTTTTTTTTTAATGCAATCGAATGCAAGAAGGGGTGCACCAGTAAAGATGCAGCTCCCAATGGATCTCGAAAGACCCTTGCATTACCGAAGAGAAGGGAAAGTTGATTAAGTGAGAGGTGTAGACGTAGGTGTCTATGCACTCCGGTTTTGAAGGTTTGAAGATTATAGGTGCTGGGAAAGATAGAGGCTGGAAGAGAGTTCCAGTTCCTTGAAGTCATGGGGATATATGTATTCGCGAATGAAGTGGTCCGGCACTTTTCTAATTTGACCGCGAGAGAGTGTTGGGAGTCGGCAAAACGCGTGCTACGTGCAAAGCATGCTTTGGGGGGAATTATTGATTTTATCTCATCAGAGCACCTGCCGTGATAGTATCTATAGAAAAGGGAAAGGGCAGAGACATTTCTTCGATGAGCCAGCGAGTCGAGGAGTCGGTGAGGGTAGAATCGTCAATTAGCCTGACGGCTCGTTTCTGAATTGCATCCAGGGTAGCAAGAGAATATTTTGAGGCTCCTCTCCACAGATGAGAGCCGTATTCGAGACAGGGGCGGATTTGGGCCTTGTAGATGGTGAGAAGTTGTGGGGGTTTGTAAAATCGCTTGGACCTGAATAAGAAGCCAATCTTCCTTGCTGCAGATTTCGCCACAGAGGAGATGTGTTCATTCCAAGACAGGTCAGATGCGACAGAGACGCCCAACATGGATAGGCTGTCACACATTTTTAGGGTATTCGAATCGAAGTGAATATCAGGGAAATCTTTATTTTCGCGCCTAGAAATTAGACAACATTGAGTCTTATTTGAATTGAAGTTAACTAAATTTTGAGAGCCCCATTTATTCAGTTTGTCTAGGTCGAGAGTAATTGAGGAGGCAACGTTGATTCGATTATTCGGGAGTGAGGGTTTGCCGTGTAGAGTGCTATCGTCGGCTTAACAATGAGTGGGGTTTGCCGTTTGATCGAAAAGGTCGTTTATATAAATTAGGAAGAGTGTGGAGGAGATTACAAACATAACATCGTATATATTACAGGAATTTCATTATTAACCATTCTGTTAATGATTTTTGTTCATTTACCTTATCCCTCATTGGAGGGTGCTATTTAAAACAATCACTTTACGCCCCGTTACCCGTATCTATATTAAATACCATTTATTTTTACATAAATACAGCAAGTTTAATCAAAATCTTTAGAGACATTTTCGTGAAAATCTGTCTCCAAAAGAAAATACTTCTAATATTATCTACCTAATAACATTTTAGACTAATAGATTATACGCACTGTGACTTGATTCCTATAAACAAACAGTAAAAACACTCTTAAGCATGCTTGATCTTAATCATAATACAAAAAATATTTTATTTATATTATTATGCTAATTATTTGTATATACCTATGAAGAAAAAAAATGAAAAGTTCGATTTAATACAAAAAAAAACTAAAACTAAATTATTTAAAAGATTAATAAACATATGGCCTTAGTCTTTTAGTTATAAATTGAGTTCTAATTGGGCTAAAAACAAACAGTAAACTGAAAATCAAAGAAGAAGCAAATGGCCTTTTTTGCTATTTAAATCCAAAACATCTCAAAACCCTTAAGCTATTGTAAAGAAATCCAAAACTAGCATATAAAATTCTACTAGAATCCATTGATAAAAATTTTTGTTGTGCAGTGTGTTAATTTTAAACTAATAGATTATACACTGTGACTTGATTCCTATAAACAAACATTAAAAACAATCTAAGCCAGCTTGATCTTAATCACAATGACAAAAATATTTTATTTATATATTATTAATGCTAATTATTGGTATAGATAGAGAGAAAAAAATTTAAGGGGTATAAATCTTTGACATGGAAACCTTCATTTATAATATTTTCAATGTTTATTTTTTTATATTGTATAATTAAATTTGATTATAATTTTAGAATCACGCGAATTCAACTCCATTGGAGGAGATGGTGATGCCTCAAAGGGCACAATCATGTTTAAAAATATATATACAAAGAGATTATAGTGAAGGGACTACTGTAAAATTTCAAAATCGTTTTCCACCGGAATTAGAAGAACGGGTATGTATTTTTATTATTTTTTTAAGAATTTTTACGTATTGAATAATGTATTATACATATCGATAGAGAGTGGTATATGGTAGGTATATTTTCGCTTGAAATAATATTTAAACATTCAAAATTCTTATCATTACTGGTAAAGTCCAAAATTGGACATTTTCCGTAAGGTAAAAAATAAATAAAACAATATAAGATTCTTTTTAGGTTTCGGTACTAAAGTAAAACCGGATTCTATAGTCTATAAGTGAAACTACAATGTCTGTCTATCCACATAGCATTGCAACTTGTAGACTAGATAAAAAATATAACGTTGAAAAGGTTGTTCGTATTAATTTCACCAGAAAAGTATTAAAATTTTAATCAGATGTTTATTTTGGGAATTCTGAAGAGCCGAATTTTTCGAAAGGCCTAAATCAGGCTTCAACGTTTTACAAATCAAGGGCCAAAATTTTTTTTTTTCTGAACAGCGGGCCGGATCCAGACCTCTGATTTGGGGGGGGGGGGGCGGTCGCCGGTATATAAGATATACTTTTGATCTCGGAAGTGTTTCGCGATCGAATTGTCCAGGGGGGGGGGTCAAAGACGCCCCCCCCCACATAGAACTTTATTTTCTTCAATTTTAAAATTTAATGTTATAGAAATAAAAATAAATAAAAAAATTCTAAAAATTATTTTTTTGTAGTCGTTATTGAGAGTGCTGTTGGCGGGCCGCAGAAAACATATCGGCGGGCCGCGGGTTGGAAGACCCTTGGCCTAAATAAAAAAAAAATTACATATATTTTGAAAAAAATTCTAATATTTTAATCAGATGATTATTTTGGGGATATGGAGGGTTTGAATTTTTCCTAAGGTCTAAAATATATATATACCTATATATGGGGCATTCCTCGCCAAATGGGACAGTTTGGAAAATTTTAATTTTTGATTTCCTACATTTTTTCACATTTTTTTTGGTACCCATCAAAAAGCTCTTCCTGGTAAATATTGAAATTTTTTGATCACCAGTTTAAAAGATGTCGAATTTCGGTTTTTCGCTCATAACTTCTTCAAAAATGGTCCAAATTCAAAATTCTTTTTTTGAAACATTTGTTGTTTTAAATACTTTTTAGAAAAAAATACAAAAATATTATTTAAATTGTTTTTATATGCGATTTATGAGTTTGAAAATTTTAATCTTGTTTTTGAAACTCTTTTACCTACTCTTCGATTTTTTATTTTAAACTTCTATTCATTCTAGTAATTTTAAGACCGGGTTTCTAGTGGCCCAATGATAATTACTATTTTTTTTCGATTTTCGATTTTGATTTTCTTTCAACTAAAATACTAATTATTGAAAAATGAATTTATTTTTATTTAGGAAACAAATCAAAGATTTTAGTAGAAATATTTTTACATTCATATCAGAGGGTTTCGTCCCCTTGGGAATCGAACCCAAACGCTAACTAAGCTTGCCGGTCTGTTAGCCAAACCCTTAAGACAAATCTCTCTCTGATATGCAACATATATAAGAAATAAAGCTACAATTTGTAGCTAACAGCCCGGCAAGCTTAGTTAGCGCTTGGGTTCGATTCCCAAGGGGACGAAACCCTCTGATATGCAATGTAAAAATATTTCTACTAAAATCTTTGATTTGTTTCCTAAATAAAAATAAATTCACTTTTCAATATTATATAATTGGGTTGATTTTTGAAAAATTCCATCTTTTTTCAAAAAAAGAAACTCAAAAAAGATGCTTAAATCTTTACATTAACTAATTATTTATTTTAAACACCTGTTAACGATAAAAATCAATTCAAAATAACTAATAAAAGAGAACTCAATACTAAAAAAGTGATTTTAACAATGGATAATAGCGAATAAAAATTTATCGAAATTTTCAAAAATCGAAAAAAATACTAGGTATATAAAATATCAACCCAGTCTTAAAATTTCTAGAATGAATAGAAGTTTAAAATAAAAAAATATTTAAAAAATCGAAGAGTAGAGCCTACATACCAGTTTCAATAACAAGATTAAAATTTTCAAACTTAGAAATTGCATATAAAAACAGTTTATATAAATTTTTTTTATTTTTTCTAAAAAGTATGTAAAACAACAAATGTTTCTCAAAGAAAGAATTTGGAATTTGGACCATTTTTGAAGAAGTTATGAGCGAAAAATCGAAATTCGACATCTTTTCTAAATTTACCAGGAAGAGTTTTTTGTTGGGCATTAAAAAATGTCAAAAAAATGAAGAAAATAAAAAATTTTAATTTTTCGAATTGTCCGATTTGACGTGGAATGTCCCATATAAATATTATAAGAATAAACCGAATGTTTTCTACATTTGATTCAATCGCGAATCAAATGTAGGGAATTTTTGTCAAATATTGAGTGAAAATAATATTTGTACTTATATATTTCTAACTTGAAATAATGATTTTAAATAAATTTTATAATTTTTCTCATTAATATATCAAAGAATAATTGATAAATCAATTGTTTTCGACCGCGCTTATTTGAAAAAGATATTTATCTCGAGACTACTGCGGATTACACTATTGGAGTCCGCGGAGTCTTAAGTCTGGACCAAGAGAGAAAAAGATGTGATCCACTTAGCTACAATCCAACGTCATTTCGCGTATAGCCCGCTAGACATTCGGATGGATCACCAAGTGAATTTGAAATCTCAGATTGTAGATAAGTGGATCACATCTTTTTCTCTTGGTCCAGACTTAAACTCCGCAGACTCCCATAGCGTAATCCGCAGTAGTCTCGCGATAAATATCTTTTTCAAATAAGCGCGGTCAAAAACAATTCTCATTGATTTATCAATTATTCTTTGATATATTAATGAGAAAAATTATAAAATTTATTATAACAATTGTATTAAAGTTATAATCACATGATTATTTTGGGGATATGGAGGGGCACTATATCTGTGATCGAAACGTGTATTATATTTTTATATGCTTTCTTAATAAATAATATATATTTAATAGTAAAAAATGTGATTTTTAACAAAAAGTTTTGATATATAGCTATGTATATATTTATTTGCATCAAGCAGAGGACAAGCTCATTGAATTCTCTTTAAGTAAAATACATATATTGGCCAGGTCTATTATTAAAGATTTCTTTTTATCTATTTGTGTGGAAATAATAAAATATAATAATTCTATTTTTTTTAGATTGATCCTCAAACATTTGAATATACAGTGAATCAATTAAATGCAATTTATGCGGAAGCAGAGACGGCAGGTTGTAGTACATATTGCGAGGGTTGCCTCGCTTGTATTACCGCCTATCTTATTTATATTTGTACTGAATCCCATTATGAAAAGGTAAAATATTACAATATAAATTGTCGATACTAAGAGACTTAAAATTTCTAATCAACGATATGATGGATCGGTACCACGCGTTTTCAGCCCCCGACAAAATATACAAAGGACAAAATATCCCCCGACATAATATCTTCTGACAAAATATTCCCCAGTATAAGGGAGAATACAAAAGAGATTAAGTGAAAAGCTTATAATCATAGTTTTGAGCCGTTTGAAAGTGCTGCTGTCTGTCGTTAGATTTTCTAGCTAACAATTTATTATTTTTACTATCTATAATATAGTATTTATCATCTATATTTACTTCTTTATCGTCAATGTTTACATTACACAATTATTGATTGTTTGTTAAAAGTGTTATTAATCATTATCGTTATTAATTATTATTATAATATTGGGCGAAAATATAGCACCCCAAACACACCCCGCCCGACGATTGGCTGGTTCGGTTTTCAATGTGTGTTTGATTAGAAAAAAATGGGAGCCCGAAACACACCCCGTCCGGACTAAACTTTCAGAGGTTCGGTTAATATATACTCAGTTCAGCTCGGTTGGGTTCGTATAGCTCCTGACGCCAACCGAACCGTCTAAAAACCATCCCGAAAAGGAGCTATACGAACCCAACCGAGCCGAACTGAATATATATTAACCGAACCGGAGTCGATTTGCATTATTCATAAGATTCACGCGGGGAAGGGTTATTTTGTCATGAGATATTTTGTCGGGGGCTGAAATGTCACGGAATCGATGGATCAATTACCTTATATTCCTCCAATACATCATAACTATTTTAAAAAAGATTAATAATGGCACATATTAATATAAAGTGGTAATTAAAGTAATTTAAATGGCATTACCTGAAGAAATATTGAAATAAAGCCTTTTTATTTTGTTTTGTTTTTTACTTTTTTAAAAAAAATTTCATAAAACAAATTGGATTGATTCAATTGAAATCTCATATTTAATATCTCATAAATGTATGAGTTTCAAATTTTATTGACTTTGAAGTGGTCTAAGTCCATTTGAGGTCATCAAAAGTTTCAATTTCTTTTAAGTAATACTTTAAAAACGATCACATTATAAATTTAAATCAATTTAATATTTGAAAAACATAAAATGACTGTAGTAAACATATACCAATATTTTCAAACCCTTAAATATTTCGAAATAACAATAAATGGACTTAGACCACTTCAAAAAAAAAACGTCTCAAATAATTTTTGAATGTGATTTTAATTATTTTTATTTTTCAGTGCCTGCGCAAGGTAGCGAAATTTATTATGGAAGAAAATGAACGAGTATATTTACCACGGGGTCTTGTGATCACAGACCCTGCATATAGAGGACTTCGTGTAGTGAGTATTGTTTAATGCTTGTTTTTTTGTTACATATAAAATTTTCCTTTGGCAAAGTAATTCACAACTTTTTACTTTACTATACAGGTTAGGCTTTAGTATTGTAATCTTCTTGCATGGAGAAAAGTGTTTTTTGCTTTGTTTTTTAGAAATATCTCAAAAACGGCTCAAAATATTTTAATAAAAAGATTTAGGCGATACCATTGCCGTTTTAGTCTACAAAAAAGCCCTAGTGAGTGAATATCGAAAAAATTATATTTCATGAGATATTAATGATTTTGTCAAAATGTCTGTTAATACGTTACCAAATATTTTATATGCTCTAGCTCAAAAACTAGTGTGAATATCAAAACGAAATTTCACATGTAGTTTTTTTTTGTATTGTGATTAAGAGATGATTACATTTTGGTTGGAATGGAATACGAAATTAAGGAGGATTCTTAAAAAATTAAAATTATAAAATTTTCAAACAAAAAAATTGAAACTACTATAAAAGGGTTCTATAATAAAAAAAGAGTCATTATTTCGTTTGGGGGCCAAAATCGGGGGCTGAGTGTTAAAAAAATAGAGCTATATATCAACATAAGTCTTAGTTAGACCTTTGATTTTGAAATTTGGTAAAAGTAACAAATAAACCATGTGACGTCAAATGGAAACACTAAAAAAACCTCGTGGAAACGCATTTTTTTATATCCAATCGAACCGAGATCTTAAACCAAACCTATGAAAAGTTCAATAAGTGAAGATTTGGGAGCCAAATAAACAATCCTCATTTGCCATGTGTCGTTATGGGCTCTATTGTGAACTTAGCCTGAAATTTAACTAATTTCCACTGATAAAGTGAGAAATTCTCCCGAAACGTTTGATAGTTTAATAAAAGTTTGACGATAGTCTACGTACACAACCTGAGACACGTCTCAGAGACCAGAATCGCGCAACATGTCTATCAGTGTGTACTAGGCTTTAGAGAGACGGTTGTCTCGCGACCATCAGGAAGTCGAACATTAGGGTTTGCCCCTAACGAAGTTACTTCGTCAACTAAGAGAGCTCATATTTAGAATGCCGAACCGATCTTCTTAAAAGAACTGGTCCCGGGGTCAGTAACCAAGAAGGCATAGACATTCCATTAGATGACCTCCTGCACTTTCATGTGGGATTACATTAGTAGAAGTACAGAGTAGGGATCGTATAGAGTGGAGAGCATCTTCAAAAGCCTGTTCCCATTGGGATATGTACAGTCCTTTACTTTTCGCAGCTAGTTGTATGGTTTGCCAGATAGTGTAATTACTTCGTTCAATTTGGTCAACATTTCCTTGTGGAGTAGGAGCAATTCCATGAGATGTTAAAAAAGTTTTTTAACATCTTATTTTAATGTAGAATTCTGTTTAATAAATTGAACAAGATTATACTTCAATAAATTAGGCTTTATTAAACTGAATTCTACATTAATGATAAAATATAATCTTTAAAGAATTTGGTGTCGGTTCTAGGTGAAACATTTTAATAGATAATAAGTAAAAATATATTTTTCTAGGTGGGTTTCACAAATAAAACAAATATATGTTTTGAGTTTTTATCTTGATATATATTTCGGGTTATGAGCCCATCATCAGGAGTTACAAAATAAAACTAAATATAAAATTGGAAACAAATGTATAAGTGAAGTTCAATTGGGAGGAACGTACATGGTGGGGGAAAATAATGCAGTATTGGTTATTGTATTAATAGACAAATGAACAAAGGAGTTTAACTAAGGGCTTAGAATTATCCCTGGGCTTAGAAATAAAGGAAGGAAGAAGTAGAATAAGGTAAGGGAGGGGGGTTAAGTACTTGAAAGAAACAATAGTAAAATATTAAATTAGAAATTTTGAGAATGGAGTCGACAGAAATTAAAAGAGCCCTTTCAAATAATAGTAACATCCTTAATAACCATTTAGAAGTTAATAAAAATACCATTATAGATTATATTTTATAATTTAAATAACCCGAAAAATATTATTTCCCATTCTCAAAATTTCTAATTTAATATTTTACTATTGTGTCTTTCAAGTTCTTAACCCCCCCTCCCTTACCTTATTCTACTTCTTCCTTCCTTTATTTCTAAGCCCAGGGATAATTCTAAGCCCTTAGTTAAACTCCTTTGTTCATTTATCTATTAATACAATAACCAATACTGCATTCTTTCCCCCCACCATGTACGTTCCTCCCAATTGAACTTCACTTATACATTTGTTTCCAATTTTATATTTAGTTTTCTTTTGTAACTCCTGATGATGGGCTCATAACCCGAAATATATATCGAGATAAAAAACTCAAAAAATATATTTGTTTTATTTGTGAAACCCACCTAGAAAAATATATTTTTACTTATTATCAATGATAAAATATTTATAAACAACAAAACAACAATATATACAAACATTAATATAATATATAATAACAATAAAAAAATATTTTTTCAATATCTATATATAATTATATATATATCCCTAATATTTTATTATTTCCCTATTAAATTAAAGGGGAATTCATATTAAATTTATAAATATATTATTATTTTTTTTAAAGAATTGTATTTATTTTATATTTATAAAACAATCAAGCAAATTTTTTCAATATATTAAATTAATATTATTTATTTATTATTTTTTTTTTAGATTGAAATAGCCATCTTAAATGAGCCAGCGAATACAAGAACGTGACTTAGTTTGTCCGAGTCGACGGAGGAATTTTTTATGTAAAAACAAAACAACAAAAAAACAAAAAACATCATCCATCCCATCAAAACTCTCTTCTCTTTCTATATATATATAGATACTTATTCCTTTTTCTCTATTTCTTAAATTCTTTTCTTTTTTGTTGTTCTAAATATTGTTTTGAGAGGTAAAAATTTGTTCCCCGTCGACGTGATGAGCGTCCAGTTGTTTGTTTGTTGTTGTTGTTGTTGTTCTTGCCAAGACAACAGACAGAAAAAGACGACGCCGTCACCATGTCGGACCATCGGATTGATCGTATCAAAAAAAAGTATTAAAAACACTTTTTTATTCAAGGGCAATAAATAGAGATATGTATACAGGGTGTTTCAATTAATATACTGTCAAACTTCAGACGGGTTTTAGGGGCGAGGGGGGGTATTTTTTTATTTAAGTTAAGAATTAGTTAATATTTCTGTTATCCTAATTTTTAAACATAAAAGAAATATTTAATAAACTGTACTGTAATTAATTATATACTTTTTTAAAAAAAGTACAATAATATAAAGAAATATAAATATATATTTGATTATGTGATTAAATTTAAGAATAATAATTTATATATATTAAAGGCGCTAGTGGAAAATAAAATATGTAATTTTTGGTAATATATACCTATAATATTTGCTTTCCCTTTGGCAGGATTTCACGAAATACTTAAAAATTTGGTAATTTAAAAAAAAAATATATCTTTTTTTTTAATATCTCAAAAATGCCTAAAATTATTAGATATGTAGATGTTAAAGTTTATTATTAAACTCAATCATATGAATTCAGTATATTGGCGGGTATTTGGACGGGAAAGTAGAAAATCTAACAATTCTCATCCATTTGCGCAACGTTTCGCCAATTTGATTTAGCCTTCATCATTGTTTGATGATTTTCTACTTTCTTGTCCAAATACATGCTAATATATTTAATTCGTTAAATCAAAGGAGACAATAAAAGAGTGTGTCTTCTGCTGGAAAAATAAATTTTTTAATTTATTTATAACGAGACTATGATTTTGAGGGTTTTGTCCCCTTCATCAGTCTATTAAACTTGATTCAATGAAAGTTGAAGTGAAAGTTTGAAAAATGAAAGTTTCACACATCAATTCCGGTGAAATAATAATAAGTAATAGACTGATGAAAGGGCAAAGCCCTCAAAACCATAGTCTCGTTATAAATAAATTAAAAAATTTATTTTTCCATCAGAAGACACTCTTTTATGGTCTCCTTTAATTTATAAACATTCTGCTACTCTCGACAAAAATAAACTTACAATTTATTTCGTTAAAGTTTATATTTTTGTGATTTAATTTATTGTAGGATAATTTTTAAATCCCATTTAAACTATTTATTGAGCTCAATAAAATATCATACAATATAATTACGACGTTTCGAATGTTTATTTTGCAATGGTCCAGCGTTTCGAATTTTGAATTTCTTTAATAAAGATTTAGTAGGTAATTTAAAAAAAATAAAAATTGTTTTTTGCTCTTTTTTTTAATAATAATAAATGCCTAAAATTATTAGATAAAAGTTTGTGTGATTGAATTTATTGAAGAATATAATTTATAGATAATGAGCGAATTTTAGAAATGATCAAAATTTTTAAGCAATAATAATTCATTTAACAAAAAAGTCAAATATGGAGAATGTTTTTTAGAAAATAATTATTTTTTCGGTAATAATTATGTTTTTTATTTTTATTCAAGTTAATTTCACCTCCAAGACAATCTTATTCTTGTCTATATTCAATTTATTTATTTGTTTATATTTGTTTTCTTTTTAATAATCTTTATCTAATTAATTAATTATAAGTTTTTTCATCCCCGCCAATTAAAATCATCATTTATGTATATGGAAAAAATAAAATATTATGAATATATTTGAATTCCCCTTTATTTTTTTGATAGGAAAACAATAAGTTGGTGAATTATAAAAATAAGAGCATTTGTTTGTGAATCAAAATCTGTATGTTTATTTACATCAAATACAAGGACCCTCACTTCATTGATTTTTTTTTAAATAGTTTTAGGCATTTTTGATATATTTTAGAAAAAAAAACTAAAATTCATTTAAATTTTAATATTTGTTGTATTGTATAATCTTGTAAATTAAAAAAGAGAGGAATTCAGCCAGTAAATGAAGCCTCTGTCGAACAAAAAACTTTCAATTATAGAAAACAGTTTTACTTATGGAAAGTGGTGTAGGTTTTAGGTGAAACATGATGTTAATTAATAGAGTAAAGGGTGTGTAGTTTCACAGTGAATGAAATAAAACTCAAAGAGGTTTATACAAACTCAATATATTTCGGATTATTAGTCCATCATCAGGAGTTTACAAGTTAATACTTGCAAACTCCTGATGATGGACTAATAATCCGAAATATATTGAGTTTGTATAAGCCTCTTTGAGTTTTATTTCATTCACTGTGAAACTACACACCCTTTACTCTATTAATAGGAAACAGTTTCTGCTTTAATTATATAATGCCATCTTCAGTTCTAATGACCTGTAATGAGCATATGGGCAAAGAGCTCTTAATTCCCAGACATATTGCATAGGACTAAGTAATGCATATTTGTCCATTTTAAATAATAATGATGCCCAAATTTAGCCGTCATATTGAGTGTAGCATTTGAATGGTTTATTTGACCATCTTTGACACCCTGTTTGTAGTAAAAAGTTTATTTTATTAAATGATAATTATTTTATTAGAGAAATTTATTAAATTCAAATATATTTTGTGTCATAGGGATGATTGATTTAAAATAGATCGTTAGTCTGCCATTATTTTTGTTAAAAGTTTTTATTCGTTTTTGAGACTTCGCCATATATTAAATACTGAGCATACCTATGTACACATTTTATATGTTATAAATAATTTTGTGTTTGATAATATAGTACAGTTTAACAATTGATACAATTTTGATGGCTGTATATGTATATAATTATGTAATGGAGAGGGATTCAGCCAATGGGTGGCCTCTGCTGAATAAAATATCCCAATTATGGAAAACGTTTCGGCTTTGATTAAATAATGCCATCATCAGTTCCTAAGAGCTGAAAAAAGCGATAGAGCACACATGTAAAATTACAATAAAATTTTTTACAAAAAATCCAAACTTGTTAATTACAAAATTATATCTTACAGTATTAGCGACACAATTAATTTTATAAATAAATTGTCCGCAGGCAGAGTTGTTGTGGATTTTATCATAATATACAAAATTATATGATTTACATAAATCTTGGTGTGCTCTCACTTGATATGCGCAACGTCACAAGTACAAATGTAGCAAATTTCAATTTCATTCAATTAATAATAATAATAATTATGAGGACATTGATCTAATTAGGATCACTGAACCCCTTGGGGAACAATTATAAGCGTCTGCTGGCCGAAAAATGCTTTATTAAGACATATGGGCAAAGGGCTCTTAATTTTCAAACTGATTGCATTGGGCTTAGCAATGCTTACTTGTCAATATTGACAAATACTGATGCCCAGGTATAATAAACATTGAGAAAGGGGGGGGGAAAGAATTGTAAAAAGGTAGAGAAGAAAAAAAAAATTATTTTTGTATATTGTCATTTTAAATTCGAATTTTTGTTATTCTTAATGTTTGTTAATTATTTTGAGAAATATTTTAATTGAGAGATGTTTGTGAGGGGTCAGTGATCCTAATTAGATCAATGTCCTCATAATTATTATTATTATTAATTGAATGAAATTGAAATTTGCTATATTTGTACTTGGGACGTTGCGTATATCAAGTGAGAGCACACCAAGATTTATGTACCATTTTGTAAATCATATAATTTTGTATATTATGATAAAATCCACAACAACTCTGCCTGTGGACAATTTATTTATAAAATTAATTGTGTCGCTAATACTGTAAGATATAATTTTGTAATTAACAAGTTTGGATTTTTTGTAAAAAATTTTATTGTAATTTTACATGTGTGCTCTATCGCTTTTTTCAGCTCTTAGGAACTGATGATGGCATTATTTAATTGAAGCCGAAACGTTTTCCATAATTGGGAGTTTTTTGTTCAGCAGAGGCTGCCCATTGGCTGAATCCCTCTCCATTACATAATTATAGTACATAACAATTCTGTCTGCACTCAATGTATTCAGTTTGAAAATATTGTAAGAACTAATTTTTTTTATAATTTATTATGTTTTTCTATTGATATTCATACATTTTATGCTCATTACAGCTCATATTAGAACTGAAGATGGCTTTATCTAATTAAAGCCTAAACTGTTTTCTATAATAGGGAGTTTTTTGTTCGACAGAGGTTTCCTTTATAAACAAAATATTAAATCAATTAGATCTCAAAAAAAAATCCTAACAATTATTCAACTCAAGTATCAAATATTTAATTATTAAATAAATAATTATTAAATCGAAAAGTCACATCAATGAAAATTAGTGTTTATAATGATCTTGATGAATCATAATAGAGCATTTGTTTGTGAATCAAAATCTATAAGTATGTTTATTTACATCAAATAGAAAAGCACCTTCAGTGATCTTCTTTTTTAACCGACTTCAAAAAAGGAGGAGGTTCTCTATTCGACTGAATTTTTTTTTTTTTTTTTGTGCCTATGTTACCTCATATCTCAGCCAATTGTCAACCGATTTTGAAAATTTTTTTTGCATTGGGTCCAGTCTAGCTTCCGATTGGTCCCATTTTTTTTTCGTTTTTTTTTCATAGGTATTAGACCTTTTTTATTAGGTTTGTTTAGACCTAACCTCTTTGTTTATGAACCGATTTCGATGGTTCTTTTTTTATCCGAAAGGGGGTGTCTTAGGGATGGTGTCATATTAATTTGGTAATGTTCTGATGATATGATCACTATTAATTACATCACTAAAAAGCGAAAAATAAAAATAATTTTTAAGAAAAAAATAAAAACCGACTTCAAAAAATTAAATGCAACAAATAAAATACACTAAAAGGTATAAAATAATTATTATCTTATTTAGTTACAACTAAACGACGAAATATTAACATGAAATTACTTTTTGAAGTCGGTGCCAAACATATACCTTTTATGAATCGCACTCGACTTACTTAGTACCTTTGGAGGGTATGCTCGCTTATAGGTATAGTTTGTTTGGTACCGACTTCAAAAAGTAATTTCATGTTAATATTTCGTCGTTTAGTTGTAACTAAATAAGATAATAATTATTTTATACCTTTTAGTGTATTTTATTTGTTGCATTTAATTTTTTGAAGTCGGTTTTTATTTTTTTCTTAAAAATTATTTTTATAAAAAATAGTTTTAGGCATTTTTAGATATTTTACAAAAAAAAAAAAACTTCAATTCATTTAAATTTTGTTTTTTGTTGTATTATATAATCTTGTAAACACTATATAGGAATAAATTATGAGATTTCGACCAATTCATTAATATTGATTAAAAACTAAGTTAAACCAGCCTAGAACAATCTAAATTAGATCAAAACATTCTTGAGATTATCTATAAAACAAATCTAATTATTTCAATATATAGCCAATCCATAATATTTTATTTTTTTCCTATTTAACTAAAGGGGTATTCATATTATACAAAAATGATGAATTTATATGGCCGTGATGAAATAATTGTTATTAAATAATTAAATAAAAAAAATATAATAATTAAAAAGAAAGCAACAATAAACAAATAAATATTTTGAAGATAGACAATGATACAGATTGTCTTGGAGATTAAAGTACCTTGAATAAAAATATTTTAGGAAAAATTCTTCCTGAGAAGACTGGCAAAAAATTGTTATTACTTTTTATGAATAATCCCGAAGTTTGGTGGTATATTATGGAACATCCTTGATATTTATTATGAGAAAGTGGATTCGAATAATTTGCTCTAGTGCCAAAATGGCTCATATGTGAACATGGTTCTATAAATAAAATTTTATTCATTTTTTTTTAATCGAAGTTTATCGATATATTTAAAAATACACTGTATATATTTATATCTAATATATTAAGGGTATATTTAGCTATATAATTTATCTATTTATAATTTTAATAGAAATCTGCTTTTCTATCTATTACCTTATATATACCTAAATATATGTTAATGGCTAATTTGTGAAATTGCCTATTTCTTAAAATAGGCAACATTTTGCTGAATTCATGAATTAAGCAAATGGTTTTCCAATTTCTGGAATTAAGAAAGGTCGATGACGATTTCTCTAGTATTAAGCAAAATTTATTTATTTGGTATATCTAAGCTAATTAATTCATTCTAATTAAGTTGCCATGGCAACAACTATGTAATTATTAGAAAATCATAAGATGGTGTCATCTATTAAATCCGATGGAATGGAATATTTTTAATTATATGTCAGAGGGGATCATTTCGACATAAAACTTTAATTAATAAGGATCCAGATGGAAGAATTCCCTTAAAAAAATCTATAGACACATCCTGCTGTCTAGTGTCCATAGATTTTTTCAAGGGAATCCTTCCACAGGATCCTTATTAATTAAAGTTTTATGTCGAAATGGTCCACTACTGGTGCACGGTCAACTACTGCTGCCGTTACCTTAGTTTAATTTGCGTATATAACTACCCCTATATTAAACTACTCAAAAATATATCAAGATTCCAGAAATCGCCAAGCGATTTACTTAATTCATGAATTCGCCAAAAAATATTGCCTATTTCCAGAAATAAGCGATTTCACAAATTAGGCTTAATATACCTACTATATACAAATAATATTTAAAATTAACCATATTTATATATGTATAGATGTATACTTATTTTTGTTGTTTTTTTTTCATTTTTAATATATAATATAATTATAAATATATTTTTATAATTTAATTTAAAATAAAAATTATATAAAAAAAATAAAAAATAAACAGAAAAAAAAATCTACTTTTACTATCAATTTCGTACAAATCGATCAAAGGTTCGAGAAATTGTGAATATTCAATATTGATTTTTCAATTAACCCCCCCCCTCCCCAAAAAAAATCGTCCACCGAAAAAATAATGACTTTTTTATTATAGTTCTCTTTTATAATTTTAATTTTTTTAAGAGTCTCTCCTCCCTTAATTTTTAGTTCGATTTCAACCAAAATCTAATCAGTTCTTAATCTCAATTTAAAGAATTAAGTGTGAAATTTCGTTTTGATATTCACACTAGTTTTTCAGCTAGAGCGAATACAAAATTTGGTAACGTACCTATTAACAGACATTTTGACAAAATCATTAATCTTTCGTAAAATATAATATTTTCGATGTTCATTTATTAGGGCTTTTTTGTAAAGCAAAACGCCATGATTTCACTCAATTTTTACTTTATCCAATGCGAAGCATGGGTAAAGTATTGTAATCGGTCTGGCGGCAAGCGCGACTTCAAATGGTCCTCAGGTAAAGACTACGGAACCCATGGACTCAATTAAGGTCACAAATTGTAGTATTCAATTAGATTGAATTTTAGCACGTGACGATTTTGACAAAAATTACCTGCGGTCTCGTCGAGAGGCCAAAAAATGCCATTTTTTTGGAAGTGCGTGCGGATGGATGGATGTTATCGTTTTTTTCGTCCACGATTTTTTCCACACCGTTGCACCAATTAAAATGAAAATGAAAACCTAACATTATTTTAACAAAATGAAGCGCTGATTAGTTTTTGGTACATATCGGCCCACAAACATTAGTACTTTTTTCGGTACTTTTTTAGTTTTTTCTAAATATCTTGAAAATGACTTAACCAATTTTGATGAAATTTAATATTGTAATTGAGTACCTTGAGGACCACAAAAATGGTCATATAAAATTTGTTGTAAAATTATATTTTAAAGTACTTTGCCCTAGACTACGATAAAGTTTAGCAACGATCCGTTGCAGTTTATTTTTTAATAAAATAGTTTCAGCCGTTTTTGAGATATTTCGAAAAAACGAAGCAAAAAAAACGCTTTTTTCATGCTTCCCTATATGTATAATAAAGAAAGTTTCGAAAAAAGGTATGAATGTTATTCCCTAATATAATTATAGATTTTGTGTACCGGGAAAAGGATTTAATAAAAAAAAATTTAATTATTTTGAAATTTGAAATGATTCCCTTTTTTCGTTCGGAAGTATTCGTAGCCGCTCGGAGACATTCGGGTCCACGCATGCTTTGCGACTCAAGCTGCTTCAGCCGCCATCTTATTCAACTGACATTGACATTACCTACTATTTATTATAATTTATATGTTTTAATAGTGATTAATTAATTATTCTCTTTAGTGTATTAGTTCTGTGTGAACTCATTAGCCCTAAAAAGTGTTTATTTATATTCAAATATGATTCAGGATCACGTAATTATTGTTTCAATTAAATAATTTTATTTTTCCTAGTTTTTGACAATTATATATTTTATATAATTAGTAAAATAAACATGTAGATTTAGCTTTATTTACTTTTTCAACAATACAAATAAATAATCAATAAAATATTGTAAACAAAACAAATGATCAAACAATTAAATTAGATTTAATTTTGCTTTACATTACAGTCCAATTAATTATATTTTTGCCTATTTGAACTTTATTTACTGTATAAATATCCAGGCTTTATTATATATGTATAACTTTATATTTTAAATTGTTAATTTTTTATTTTCCTGACCAAGCCAATACTAGGAATTAATTTATGAATACTGTGAATCCTGTGAATACATTGTAATAGACTGATGAAGAGGGCAAAGCCCTTGAAACTATAGTCTCGTTATAAATAAATAAAATTTATAATTCCAGCAGAAGACACACTCTTTTATTGTCTCATTCAATATATAAAAATTCTGCTACTCTCGGCAAAAACTTTCAATTTACTAGAGTAGATATGTTGTATACCACAGGAAAGGGCATGAAAAATGCTTTCTTTAATATGACATCTCTTCCAGCTCACTAGCTCAATGAGGAGGAGATATCTCGATAAAATTTGGTATTTTACCAAGTCTATATGAATATTCATGAAGAGAAACAATGTGATTGTCCTCTGCTTGATGCTTTTCATGCCCTTTCCTGTGGAGTCATTGCGTGCCAAATCAACACACTTTAAATAAAAATTTTACCTCACCTCTTTAGATTTTCTTGAAATTTGGTACACTGATATATTGTGCTAATATGAATGAAAATACAAAATTTCAAATTTTTATCTTGAATAGTTTTTTTTATATGGCCTTGTGAAGTTTTCAAAAAATCGCAAAAAAACCACGAACAAACAATTTTGAAAGTGCTCTAAAAGCTGTCTTAATTGAGTTAGAGAGGTGGGACAGGTGTCATTTTGCAGCTTTTTTAATGCTCTTTTCAGAGACATACAACATGACATAGGTTGTAATAATTTTTTTTTTTCAAAATGTAATTCAAATTTTTAATTTTGATTTTTTCTAAAAAGTACCACTTTTAAAATTTTCAAAAAAATTCTGTAAATAGATAGTACTTTCATAAACTACTATATAAAGTATAATGATGGGATGGTAATGGGGTCTATGTTTAAAAAAAATTATTACTGACTGTTGTTTTTCATAAATGTCAGTTTTGACCAAATAATAATGATTTTAATGTAGTGAAACATCATTTTATGAAAAATCACTTTGTGTATATTAAACTATGTTTATTAAATAAACACTCTGTGCTAATTAAATAACTGTTTAATAGTAGAGATTAATAATAGTCCTATAAATGCTTTCATGAAAAATATGAATGCATTGTACTTTAAATTAGTCTTATAAAAATATTAGTAAAAACTAAGACAAATAAAACATCAACATTTTAAATAAAATTAAATCAATTTATGCTATGTCATGAGAAGTTAGTTAATTTACAATAAATATTGTTGTAGGCTAAATAGTTTGGTAAGCACAGGTTATCTGAAATAGAAATTTCCCTTGCATTCACTTGATCCAGTCTCTGCAGGTCTAGCAAGTTGAAACCTGTCTGTGGTTGTGAGCAAGTTAAAACAAATACCAGTCTGCCAAAAGTCAGGTTGTCTCCATAAGCATTCATTCAGTGACTAGAGTCCTTGCTGACAAGTAGTGTTTTAAATTTCTTAAGTTATCAATTCCATAATGTAAAATACTTGTTATACCTTACATAAAACAATTGATACTTTAAACTTCTGTGTTTTTTGTGTGTTTTAATAGCTAATTTATTTCTTATTGGTTTTACAATTAATATTTTTAGTTCTGTGTAAATTTTTAATGAAGTTAAAATAAATCTCACCCTTCAATATTACTCATAAATATATAGTCTTGTTATAAAATCTGCTAACTATTGTAAAGCTGACCTAATCAAATAATTATTCATGTATTCACCAAACAACAAAACAATATGTTCAACTTGAATTGTAGATTTTTATAATGTCATTTTGTTATACAGCCCTAGCAATTTTGCCCGAAACCATTTAAATATAGCCTAAGAAATATATGTTTCATGAATTTATTATTAAACAGTTATTTAATTAGCACAGAGTGTTTATTTCCATAAACATAGTTTAATATACACAAAGTGATTTTTCATAAAATGTCGTTTCACTACATTAAAATCATTATTATTTGGTCAAAACTGGTAGGTATTTATGAAAAACAAGAGTCAGTAATAATTTGTTTAAACATAGACCCCATTACCATCCCATCATTATACTTTACATAGTAGTTTATGAAAGTACTATCTATTTACAGAATTTTTTTGAAAATTTTAAAAGTGGTACTTTTTAGAAAAAATCAAAATCAAAAATTTGATTTACATTTTGAAAAAAAAATTTTTATTACAACCTATGTCATGTTGTATGTCTCTGAAAAGAGCATTAAAAAAGCTGCAAAATGACACCTGTCCCACCTCTCTAACTCAATTAAGACAGCTTTTAGAGCAGTTTCAAAATTGTTTGTTCGTGGTTTTTTTGCGATTTTTTGAAAATTTCACAAGGCCGTATAAAAAAAACTATTCAAGATAAAAATTTGAAATTTTGTATTTTTATTCATATTAGCACAACATATCAGTGTACCAAATTTCAAGAAAATCTAAAGTGGTGAGGTAAAATTTTTATTTAAAGTGTGTTGATTTGTCACGGAATGACTCAAATAGCGAATTTCTTCTCTCTATATACTCATCTATTAAAGTAAAATAGATGAAAATATTTTCATAATTAATATTTTATTTTTCTATGAAAATCAAAGATTGTGAGCACAGGGGGTACTCCTTATCATTCATTTCAGATATTTTCGAGGGTGAAAAAGTTAAATTTTTCCCCTTAATGTCAAAACAAATCTGGAAATTTCATGATACTCAGCGTATAAATATCTACTGGAATCCATTGTTATGTTTAAGGATACACATTTTTGTTTAATTTTTACCGATTAATGCAACTAATCCTTTATATTTTATTTCCCCTCAAAGTTTGAATGTTTGTTTTAAGAAATGCTATCGGTGTGGAATCAATCAATTTTAATTTCCCTTTTGTCTATTTTCAGAAGATCTCGTTGACAGGAAACTCCAAGGGTGAGACTTGTCATCGATGCAGCTGGATCTTCTTTGGTGAGCCAGACTTTTATTTTATAACAAAAAGGCCAAAAAATATATCACCCAAAGAAACATTATTTATTTTCATATATACATATTTCTTTCTACTATACAACTAAAATGCATGTTTCATCAAAATATTTGAATTCTTATTAATTAATGCAACAATTTCATTAACATCTTTGACAATATATTGATTGGCCTTTTTGAATTCCAAAGAGGAAACGTACATTTAGTATCGTTTTTTTTTTTTTTATTATATTTTTAAGTGATAAGCACAGTATGATCTCGTTAAATTAATTTGAAATTCATTAACATTTTTAAAAAATAACTATTAGATAAAAATTTTATTTTTATTTTTTTATTTATTAGTTTAGAATTTTTTAATATATCTACTCTTATTAAACGAGCAAAAATTGTATACAAATATATATATATATATATATTTGTATCTTGGTTCTATTTTGAAAACGACTCTACCGATTTTGATGAAATTCACTGGTTAGGGGGTTTTTGGGGTGACAATTCGATCTGTCACGGTCTCATCTTCGACAAAATTGTTTTTGATAGGTTTTTTCGTAATCAAATTAATTATTCTCAGGTAGACAAATCCCATTCTTAGGGTTTTAAAAAAGACTTCCCTTTTCCTTTTGTACCCAGGCAGACAATGGGTTGCCTTATTTCATTGTTCTAAAAGGCCTTGAAGAAGTATTGTGATTGTGGATTTTAACATATTTTGTTCTCCATAAACGTTAGAAATATTAATAAACGTTTTATAATTGTTTTTATAAAGAACTTTATTTATTTAATAGAATAAAAAATAATCAAGGATTTATTTTAAAATATATTTCGCATAAGCAGGTCTCAATTTTCTGAAAAAACAACACATTTTGATAGGTTTTATTTATTAATTGGATGAATAAAAATGAATCGTATGCTTGAATCAAAACAGGTGCAGAAGGTGGGGCGCAGTGGTGGGGAATCCGGGGGTAGGGAGAGGTTTCGAGGGTGGGGTCGAGCGGGGTGGAGGTGGGGGGGGGGGGGCTACATTGGGCGACTATTATATATTTTTGTATTTTTTTAATTTGAAAGCGGCTCTCAAATAAAAATCGACATTTTTATCAGAATTTTAAATTAAAAATAATATTAAAATAAAGCTTTTAACTGAACGAAGAAGTTACCGAGCATCGCTCGGTGCCTCAGGTACTATAAATACTACCTTAGTATTTTGAATCGTAATAGAGATTTTCAATTGCCTGAATATATATTTTTTTTTAATATATTGATTCATTGATAAATAGAGAGATTTTTGAATATGATATATTAGTAACAATAATTAGTCTTAAAATTTTTAAGCCTCTCATATTAGCCTTTCCAAATTAAATTAATTATAGTACAAGATCCCGACTCAAGCCTGACAGCCCCTCATCCTTTTACCTGATTAAATAGATTTTTTTTTACAATAAAGTGTATAGATAAACAAAATCTGGTGTGATTGGCACCCCATATCCTGGCAAGTGTATTTTTAATAAACAATTATTTTATTAAATTTTTTTGCTCATTACACTATAAGATAAAAGTAAAGTACCTGGAGGCACCGAGCGATGCACGGTAACCCCTGACCCCCCCAACCACACACCTCTCCCCCACCACTGCACCCCCACTCCGCCTCACCCCACTCCCGGATCCCCCACAACTGCACCCCACCTCTTGCATCCCTCCACATCTACCCACACCCCCAATCCAGTTTTTGTACTTCTATCTTTCTAGTGCTCCACATATTATGTGTATATTTGTTTACTCGTACACCAATTTGCCCACATTCGTTCATATTGATAAACATTATAAAAAATAAATAGGAAAATAATAATAAAAAAAAAATATCGTATAGGATCTGAAATAAAAACATAAAATTAAAAAAAATATGTGCGTCTCGGGAAGAAAATTTCAAGGATAATTGCCCGGAGAAAGAGAATTGAATATTTAATTTTAATTAGAAGAATGGAGGGGGGGGTGGCCAAGGAATAATTATTAATATATTTAATGTTTCTGGATTTAAAATTAATTGTTGTCTTTCTTTCAGCTTAATTCAATTATACATATTTCAAATTTGCCTCGCCGCAATTTATTCAATGAATTCTATTTATAAAATACATAGCTATATTATATAATATATTCAATTATTTCCACACTTATAATAAAGTCTAATTCAAAAATATTCATTTTAGTAAAAGTAAAAAGCAAAGATATTTAGAATAGTTCTATAGTCCAGTGGTAAAGTGTGTGCCTCTGATGCAAGAGGTCTCAGGTTCTAATCTAGCATCCGGCGAGTCATTTTTTTTATTGAGATTTTCATCTATCAATAATTACTTTAATTAAGAAAAAATCAATTAAGATGAATTTTGATGAGGTCCAGACCTAGCCAGATCGTTTTTTCATCCTCAAAACTTGTTAATAGATTTTGTTTCATCAAAATCGGTAGGGCCGTTTTCAAAATAGAACCAAGATACAAATAAATAAATAAATATATATATAAATAAATAAATATACAATTTTTGCTCGTTTAATAAGAGTAGATATGAGGGGTGTCGGACTTAAGTCGGGATCTTAGACTAGGATTAGGAGTAGTCTTTAATAATTAAACTCACTGACTAGATTCTGTATTTATACATATAAAGGAGCAGGCTGGAAAAATTATTTAAATAGGAAAATAAAAAAATAAAGTTTAGGATTTTTTTTTGATTATTTTAATTAGTTATTACAGAAATAATGTACATATATACAAATTTTAGGAAAATTATGTCTTTACATACAGAGATTTATTAAAGCTTTATTGTTTGAAATGATTATTAATAAATTAATTTATTGGACAAAATTTGTATTTATTTACTTACACTTGATATATTACATTATTGTGTATGTGACTTAATACATAGTTTACAAATGTGTAAATCCACTCACTTCTTCTGACCGTTCTCGTAATTGGAATAATTTTATAATTTGGTGAGAAAAATGAGATGATCCTGAAGTACTTTTTATTATTTTATTTATATAACGCAAAATTAATAAATACATTAGAGAGTAGAGTGTGAAGGTAAATAGGTTATATACAGGGTGATTCACGGTCAATGGCACGTTAGACGTTTATGGAAAACAGAACGCAGGATTTTTCTGAAAATTTAGCCCTTTACATTTTCTTACCTGTTCTATCGATCTAAAATATTTTCAGCATTGCAACGTTTCGGCTTCCATCGAAAAGTCGTAGCAACTTTATTTTTTTAAATGGAACACCCCGTATATTAACAGGTTTCTAGAACCGCCCTTTTATTAAAATACTTTTTTGTTAATATTGTCCTATACCTATCTCTATCGGTGTTCGAGATAAAAAATAATTTATTTTAAATTTGGTCCAAAACATGGCCCTAATTAAACTTAAATAAATTAGTGCTCTCAATTCATGAAAAGCTGATATTTTGGTGGTAGTTTAGACAGATCCGAAGTATTTAATTTACGTCGAGAAATCGACTCCATATTATACAGGGCGTGCTAAGATTACTATTATTTCCGTAATTCATAAAAGGAGTCAAAAGTTCATTTTTTTCAAATGAGACCCCTGTATATTACCTAATAAATTGAAAGACGAAGAAAAATGCTTTAAGACGATATATCATGTCTCTACACTAAAACATCAAGTTTACTTAATAAAGCCGCTTTTCGTCAAAAATTACTTTTTAATGAATTTAATTTTAACTATCCATGGAATTATCAAGCTTATGACAGTTTGTTGATTATTTATAAGTAACTTATAAACAGTTTATTAACGATGTTCAAAAAATCTTCCAAAATGATCGCAAATATTTATTATTCAAACGAAGTTCTTATGAAATTATTTATTTTGTACTATAAGAACTTCGTTTGAATAATCAATATTTGCGATCATTTTGGAAGATTTTTTTGAACATCGTTAATAAACTGTTTATAAGTTACTTATAAATAATCAACAAACTGTCATAAGCTTGATATTGCCATGGTTAGTTAAAATTAAATTCATTAAAAAGTAATTTTTGACGAAAAAGCGGGTTTATTAAGTAAACTTGATGTTTTAGGTATAGGGACATGATATATCGTCTTAAAGCATTTTTCTTCGTCTTTCAATTTATTAAGTAATATACAGGGGTCTCATTTGAAAAAATGAACTTTTGACTCCTTTTATGAATAACGGAAATAATAGTAATCTTAGCACGCCCTGTATAATATGGAGTCGATTTCTCGACGTAAATTAAATACTTCGGGTGTGTCTAAACTACCACCAAAATATCAGCTTTTCATGAATTGAGAGCACTAATTTATTTAAGTTTAATTAGGGCCATGTTTTGGACCAAATTTAAAATAAATTATTTTTTATCTCGAAAACCGATAGAGATAGGTATAGGACAATATTAACAAAAAAGTATTTTAATAAAAGGGCGGTTCTAAAAACGTGTTAATATACGGGGTGTTCCATTTAAAAAATAAAGTTGCTACGACTTTTCGATGGAAGCCGAAACGTCGCAATGCTGAAAATATTTTAGATCGATAGAACAGGTAAGAAAATGTAAGGTTCTAAATTTTCAGAAAAATCCTGCGTTCTGTTTTCCATAAACGTCTAACGTGCCATCGATCGTGAATCACCCTGTATAAATATTGAAAATGTCAATAGGTGCATCAACATTGACATCTTTTTAGTTATGATGAATAAATAAATCACTTCTGATGGCTGAAATAAAATTAAATCAGTTAGCTTTCCGATCCTTTTAAAAAACAAATGTCTGTAATTTAGAATTAAATTTATTGACATTAATTATTTATTTCATATTAAGAATTTACAATGGGAATACCTATGTTAATATAAAGTATTATATTTCTTAAATATAATGTATACCGGGTGAGTTTTTTTATCTTGAGACAGTCTTATAAGTCAAAAACAGTGCATTATATGAAAAAAGTTTATTTATATGGAGGGGGAAACTAAACTACACTATTGTTTGTTTGCCTAGAACATGCTTTCAAGAGTATTTTGAGGTCAAGTTCTGTTTTTTAAATGGAAACCTATATATTTGTTTACATATTCTGAATCTACAAAAAAATCTGAACAACTTTCATTAGAACTATTTTTTTATTCAACATCAAATAAACAAAATATTAAATCAATTAGATCTCAGAAAAAAACCATAATGATTATTTTTAACAATTATTCAACTTAATTTTGAAATAAATAATTATTAAATCGAAAAGTCAAAACAATGAAAATAAGTATTTATAATGATCTTAAAACATTCAATATACACAGATTTAAGAGGTTATTTTCTACTTAATTGAAATACTTAAAATTCTTGAGTTAAAAAAAGTTTATTGCTCGTGTCAATCCGAGTAGATAGTTATAATAAATAAAAAAAAAAAATCTCTGGCTCGACAACCCTTCATGGGTCTTGGCCTACTGAATTAGTTTGCTGTCCTAATTGGAAACAGTACCGAGGGGTCAACTGGTTAGCTCAACGCACATCTACAACCTTCGTTTCAGTTTTCTTAACCGAGATTCGCTACTTCTCAATCAAGCAGCTACTCATTTATCCTCACGAGGCTGAGTGAACCCCGTTCCAGACCCTATACTTACAGAAAAATTTCTGAGCATAGCCGGGAATCGAAACCGGGACCTCCGGGTTGCCAGTCAGTTACTCTGACCATTAGACCACGGAGGCGGCTAGATAGTTATAATGTCTTATCATAATAAAAATGGATCATTTTTTGTTGAAGACAGAATTAAAATGGTCATAATTTATGGTGAATGTGGAAGAAGCATTGTGGGGCTGCAATTGAAATGGATGCCAAGCATTTTCCTGACAGGGATACTCCCTCAAGAGCTTCATTTTATCGTGTTATAAATCTGTTAAAAAAACATCAGGAAATGTAAAGGCTACGAAGAAACTTAAAAGGCCAAAATAACGAAATTGGAACTGGAATTCATCCAGAAAACTTGCGATAACACTCTGGAATATCACAGAACAGTGTCGGAAAATTATTAAATTATTGATTATTATTAAATAATTTATTTAATAATTAAATATTTGATCATTATTATTTGATAATTAAGTCGAATAATTGTTAAAAATAATTATTAGGTTTTTTCTGAGATTTTATTGATTTAATATTTTGTTTATTAGATATCAATTAAAAAAATAGTTTTTATGAAAGTTGTTCAGTTTTTTTGTAGATTCATAATATGTAAACAAATATATAGGTTTCTATTTAAAAAACAGAGCTTGACCTTGAAATACCCTAGAAAGCTTGTTCTAGGTAAACAAACAATAGTGTAGTTTAGTTTCCCCTCCATATAAATAAACTTTTATTTGAAACTTTTTTCATATAATGCACTGTTTTTGACTTATAAGACTGTCTCAAGATAAAAAAACTCACCCGGTATATAGATATATTAATTCAAAAATATGTAACCTCCCTAGTCCTTGCATCTTGAAAAGTAGGATAGAAATTTTTTTTAGCAACAACTTCACGATAAGATTTCATAGGTAAGTCTGACATTTGGAATATTCTTTTAGAATGTTCTCCATTCATGGTGAAATCAGAGAATTAATTGAAAATCTTTTTTTTTTAACATGTTCGACTAGATTGTAGTAGGCAAGAGTAGATTCTATTCATCAATGAATAACTAACTATTTGATTATTTTTTTATAAAGGCACCAAATCGGACAGTTGGAAAAATTTTAATTTTTGATTTCCTTGATTTTTTGTATTTTATGAAAAAGGCTTCTAGGGGAATTTTCAAAATTTTTTGACAAACCGTTCAAGAAAAAAGAATATGGGAAAATGATTAAAGTGTTGTTACACTCGATTTTTTGTTTGAAAATTTATTTTAAATATAAAATTTATATTTTTGTGAAACTGAGTATATATTTTATTCTTAAAAAAAAAATTATCTCAAACTTCTAATTATTTAACAATTTTTAAGACAGGTTTGATCGTGGATTTTTAACAATTCATATATTTTTTTTTTAATTTTTAAAATTGTTTAGTTAAACCTAATTAGACCATTTTTCCTGAAAAGTATACAAAAAACAAAAATGATCTAATAATTCTATAAATAATAACTAAACAATTTTTAAAAATTAAAAAAAAAATATATGAATTGTTAAAATCCCACGATCAAACCTGTCTTAAAAATTGTTAAACGATTAGAAGCTTAAGATAAAATTTTTTTCAAAAGAATAATAAAATACACAAAAATTATATAAATTTTCAAACAAAAAAAATCGGATGTAACAACACTTTTAATCATTTTCCCCATATTCTTATCTGCAAAGTAAACAAAAAAAAAATATATATTAAAAAATAAAAAATGGTCTAATTTGGCCCACTTTACAAGAAGTTATTTGGGCAAAAACCAACAGACAGTTTGTCAAAAAAGTTTTAAAATTCACTTAGAAGCCTATGTTATAAAGTACAAAAACACTTGTCAAAAAATCAAGCAAATTATTAAAAATTTTCAAACTATCCGATTTGGTGTGGAATACCCCCCATATATATTAACATCACTTAAAATATATATATATTTTATTATTAATCTAATTTCACCATAGATGGTACAACGCAAAAGAATTTCCCAGGTCTATTATTATTCCTATCTTTCCTATGTATTATAGTTATATAAATAAATATATATATATAACTATACTATATAGAGATAGATAGGCATAGTATATATATATATATATATATATATATTAGTCTTATTTACTATAATATATATAAAATACTAATTATAATTCATAAAACACAAATATAAAGAATCTTGGATATAAGTATTGATTTGACCATCCACCATCCCCAACCAACCACCCAACGCGAAACACGACTTATATAGCCAGTGTCCCCTCCAAGCAGCCAGCCGAAAGCCAGCGGAGCCGTCCGACTCCCGGCGGAGAAGCGGCTCGAGCGTGGGGGAAGTCCCTCCCCGCCCGCCGCTTCTCCTGTAGGAGACGGGACGACTCTCCTGTCAGCCGGCCGGCGGAGTTAAGAGGTGGGGAAGGGGCTTTGAAAGGATCTCATTAGGAATTTTGAAATGAAAGGGGGGGTTTCTTTTAATAAATATTATTTATTCAATTATTTTTTTTATACATACTATTATACATCAATTATTATTCAAACATATACAATAGGTACATAATATATAAATTCGATTATTTATTTATACATATCATATTCAAAAGTTAATAAATTTTCTTGAAGATGAACAGTAAGCAGGAGATTGAATCAGCATGTGATCTCTGTAAAAGAAATACATCAAATTATTAAAATATATAATTAAATAAATTAATATTTTATCATAGTAATTCTAATTCTTCATATAAAATATTCTTTTATTTCCTATTTTATAAAATATATTAATTCCAATTTTGTTTTATTTGTTTCAGATGGACAACTCGATTCGACCATTCCACAAATTAACAAAAAGAAAGCAGACAAATTATACTTGCAATATTTTATTTAAAATGTTTTCAAATAAATTATTTTCTATGTATTGAAATTACTTGATTTTAATAAAAAACAAACTGAAACGTTATTTGAGTATTTATTTATTTTATTAATTAAAAATAGTCACTTTTTTTTATTAACTTTAGATTAAAAGTACTTATATTATTCTAAGTTATTTTTCCTAAAAACAAGGAACAAAGGGCCGTTTTTTTTAATACAAAACTAAGTTATGTGGCTAATATTTAAGAGCGATATTGTCCAAAATCCAAATTTTTTAATCAACCGAATTTTTTTTTTAATTATTTTATTTTATACCGGGATAAAAATAAATTGTTTTATATATGTAATATTATATTGGGGTGAAAAATTAATAAATATAAATATAAATTCTTTTTATTCAAATCAATAGGTAGGTTTTTAATAATAATTTGAGATCATATTTTATAGGATAAAAATATTTGTCATTATGACTTCATTTGAGACCAGCCTAGTTTATTTTTTTTTTAACAAATAATAACTAATCTTTGAATTTTTGTGAAAAGGGTTTGAGTATTATATTATTTTTTTAGTGATCAAACAAACAATTTTATGAGAAAAAGTCAAGACATACAGATTGAATCCGTCTATTTAAATTAAGTTTTTAAATAGGAAAATGACGCAATAAAAAGTTTTGATGTAAACTATTATAGGGATTGATTTTTTCATCCCCTTGTGATAACATTTTAGGGTTATAAAAATCGTCAAAAACTGTCATTTTATTAGCATAAGTTATCTGCCAAATTTCATTCTTCTAAATTCTTCCATAGTGGATATATTAAATAAAAATAATACCCCCCCCCCCCCTCCCCTCCTAACTTTAGTTCGACACACCAAACTCATAAGGTTCGCCATCACTGGTGTAGGTTCTTGATGAAACATATTAAATAAAGCAAAAAGAAAATTTTTGAAATTTTTTTAGAAACTTTTTAAAATATAAAATACTAGGTAGGTTTCACATAAATAAAAGATAAGTTGCTTGTTTAACACGACTATCTATATATTATATAAAATTAAGGTTTTGTCTGTACATTGCTCCAAATCACGCCAAATTTTGGTTGCACACGTTTCAAGCAAAGTTATGAACGAAAACACCCTCAACAAAATTCCTGTATGTCTGTCTGTCTGTATGTCAGTTGCTCACGATTCACGTAAAAACGGCTGAAGGGATTATTATGAAATTTCATATTTGCATCAGATGTCTTCTAACTTACGTTTTTAGCTATATAACGTTTTGATATTTTGACCCCAAAAGGGGGTTGGGGGCGCACGAATGAAAATGATCAAATAACTCCTAAACTATTAACTCTACGGCAAATTTTAAAATGAGCAAAGTTGTAGGGGATGTCATTTCTGACAACTTTTGTTTAAAAAAATTCCCCCCAAAAACCACCCAAAAAGAGGGGGAGGGGGGTCAAAATATGAAAATTCTTGCTTTTGGACCAAACTCAACCAAATTTTATATACATAATCTGTGGGTCACTAGAAGGCTAGAAATGCAAAAACTATCCACCCAAAGGGGGGGCAAAAAATGAAAATTCTTACTCTTAATAGCCAACTTAACCAAATTTTGTATATAGAATCTATGGGTCACTAGAAGGCTAGAAATGAAAGAACTGGCTGCGGGGGTAAGGTGCAGGGGGTTAAGGTGAAGGTCCAGGGGCGTAGTGGGGTGGTGCGGGGTTGGGTCCGGGGTTGGTGCGGGGTGGGTGAGGCGCGGAGTGATGGTGTGGGGGTCCGGGGGATGATGGGGGTGGGGCGGTGCAGGGTGGAAATGGGGGTTCAGGTGAGGGTCCAGAGGCGTAGTGGGGTGGGGTCGGTGGTTGTGCACGGGGGCGGGGGCGGGAGGTGCTGGGTGGGGTTCGGGGGGGGGAGTGGGGTTCGTGGGGTGGGGTCCAGGGGGCGTGCCTCCTGGCTAGCGAAGGCCGCCGAAGGCGGGCACTTGCAGCTAGTATATATATATTTCGGGGTATAAGTCCATACAAAGAACACCTACCTAGTATTTTATATTTAAAATTTTAAAAATTGGCCCAGTTCACTAGCCCCACTAACAGTCTGACTTCCCCCACCATGTGAAATTGTATGGTTTTTATTTTGTGTAATTGTATAAAAAAAGTCTTATCAAAATGTTTCAATTTCAAATACTACTGAAGATGGTAACTAAACGAGGGGTGACCAAAACTGTCTGGCAAATCGATCAAATAAATAATGATAATTGATTAAAAATTACTCTATTTATTTATTTTTTTGTTCGTAAAAAAACCTTTTAATTTATAAAATTTAAATTCTGCATAAGTCACATAAGTTTCGGAAGAATATTAATTATTGAGACTCAGCTAAATTCAAAAGAAATCATGAATATTAATTTAAAAATTAGCTAGGCAAAGTCCTACAGTATTAAGAATGCATCAATAAGAAAAAGAGACTTACATTGGAGAAGATCCTGCCTAGTGTTAGCAGATGATGGAGGATGGCGTGGGTGGTCAGTGCTCAGCTCACAGAAAATGGCGGATTCCAGAGAAGAATTCATCTAAAAAAGAGAAAATAAAATAAATAAATAAGAGAATAGACTAAATCAGTGGTTCCCAACCTTTTGTGGCTCATTGCCCCTTTCTGGAGGTTGACTAACACCTATCGCCCCCTTTTCATTTTCATTGTATGCCTAATTTTAATTTGAAGTAAAGTGTAAATAATAATGTTTTGTGAGAAAATTTTCAGGGGGTCTGCCCCCCCCCCCCCACGTGGCTACTCCTCTGGCTGGACAAGAGAACCAAATCCTTTTTCAACTAAATATATTGACGGGAACGAGATGAGAAGTGGTTCAATTTTTCCCCACAGTTGTGGATAAGTGTCCATAAGTTTCACCCAGGCTAACTCGTAACAGCTCTGCTTGAAAATGATTTTTGTCTCAGTCATACTTCAGATCTAGAAACTCGCTTATCCACAGCTTCAAGCAAGAAAGGATCTAGAATCCAATCAGGAATTTGTAAGTTGTCAATTCTTCAAATCTTGATTCCATGTCAGATTTTAACTGGTCAAGGTCATCAGTAAAAATTAGTATTTTGTCTTCTGGGAGTCTCGTTATCTGACACTAAACACTTTTTAAGGGTCGGAAATTTAATCTACTCTTTACGGCCAATATTTACTCTGTGAATATCTAACTTGGCGATGAATGATGAAATAATTCCTTTGGCCTTGATAAGTTTCATCTAGTTTCCTTGAAGCCTTATATTGACTTCATTCATATTTTCAAAAATATCTGTAAGATACGCAAGTTCCAACTTGCTATGCTTCAAATTCTCACTTAAAACAGGATCAGACGTGTCGAGAAACTCAGTAACCGTGTCAAATAATTTATAATAATTTAACAACTCGCAAGGGAAGTGCCGCCTCCGTGGTCTAATGGTCAGAGTAACTGACTGGCAACCCGGAGGTCTCGGGTTCGATTCCCGGCTATACCCAGACATTTTTTCTGTAAGTATAGGGTCTGGAACGGGGTTCCCTCAGCCTCGTGAGGATAAATGAGTAGCTGCTTGATTGAGAAGTAGCGAATCTCGGTTAAGAACACTGAAACGAAGGTTGTAGATGTGCGTTGAGCTAACCACTTGACCCCTCGGTACTGTTTCCAATTAGGACAGCAACCAATTCAGTAGGCCAAGACCCATGAAGGGTTGTCGAGCCAGAGATTTATTTATTTTATTTAAGGGAAGTGATTCCATTTCTTTGCACGCGAGTGTATTTTAATTTTCCCCCCTTTGAATACTCATCGCCCCCTACTTATTTATCGCCCCCCTGATAACCCAAATCGCCTCCAGGTTGGGAACCACTGGACTAAATGAATATGTGCAAGAAGGAGGAAACTTTTAGAGGAGGCCTTAAGAGTCAAGGGACGTTCCAGATCAAATCAACACTCTCTAATAAACCTCACCTTGTCAGATTTTCATGAAATCTGGCACAAGTGTACTATTCATATAAAAAAATACCATATTTAATTAATCGAGATAATGTGATCATTTTTTTTTTTTAATTGCTCTAGTTCAGTGGTTCCCAACCTTGTGTGGTCCATCGCCCCTTTCTGGAGGTTTACTAACACCTATCGCCCCCTTTTCATTTTCATTGTATGCCTAAAGTGTAAATAATAAAGCAGTTGTATTATTTTAAACAATTTTATTATCGTATATAAAAAGAACCAAAGCAGTTTTATTCGGTTCGAAATATTGAAGCCTGCCTATTTTCTAGAAATTACTCTCTTGGAAAATTCCCACGCAAAGTCGAAATTTAGAAAAACCCCAATCAATAAATTTATTATTGAAATCTGGTGTTTCCTTCAGTTAAAAAGCCTTCCGACAGGACTTAATCTCTTAACCTAAAATATGACAAACATAAATTAAATTTATTGAGGTTCAAAAAGTGGGAATTGTAAAGTCCCACCATCCTATTGTCAAATAAGGCATGTTCCAGCATCAAAGGACATACCGCCTGCTACTCCAAAATATTACCATTAAAAAGAATTATATTATTATCAAGACAAAAATACTCTAAATGCCCCGTTAACAACAGTGTTTCTTTGTAACTTATTAGAAATTTAAATATTTTTTCTAAAAATATTAATTTAACATTATTTATATTTGAGAATGAAAATTACATTTAATAACTCGCAAGGGAATTTCTTTTGCACGTGAGGGTATTTTAATTTTCCCCCTTTGAATACTCATCGCCCCCCCCCCCCCCCCCCGATAACCCAAATCGCCCCCAGGTTGGGAACCACTGCTCTAGGTCTAGGTTTAGCTATCAGTATATTAATTAAATTATTCTATTAAATAGCTAAATATGGAAAAAAATGATGTTTTAATTATGATAAGGGTTGTTAATCGACTTGAGATGAAAATTAGGACAAGTGAATAAACTGTTGCCCAATGACCAGGAATAGATTGAAGGAAAAATTCAACTAAATAATATAAATAGAAACAAAATTTTCTTATCGTAGCCTGATAATCCGGAGGAGAGCGATTAAAAGCACAGCCTTCTCGTCCGAATGCTGAAAACTGACCTCGCCACCCCCGCCTGCAACCGACCTGGCCTTAAGGTAGATCTACCGACGGAGAATTTTTTCCCTTCAAGTCAGTATCACTCAGTCGAAAATCCTCCAAAAATATCCCATGAAACCAAAAGCTCCAATATAAAACGTCTTTTCACTTTAAACATTCACCTTTGACTCCATGTTTCCTAATTGAGCTAGAGAGCTGAAAGAGGGGTCATATTAAAGAATTTTTCATGCCCTTTCATCTGGTATACAACATATTATATATATATATATAATATGTAGACTATTTTTTTGTCCAAATCAAATTTTTTTTCAAAAAGTAGGTACTTACATATTTTCAAATTAATTCCTTGAATAGTTAGTATTGTTGTAAATCACCTGATAAAATATAAATTTGGGACCATGATGGGTTGTTTGTTAATAAAAATAATTTTTATAAAAAAAAATAAAACCGACTTCAAAAAAATTAAATAATAATAACTTAAAAATAAAATAAAATCCACTAAAAGGCATAAAATAATTATTATCTTATTTAGTTACAACTAAAAGACGAAATATTAACATGAAATTACTTTTTGAAGTCGGTTCCAAACAAACTATACCTATAAACGAGCGTACCCGCCAAACGTACTAAGTAAGATCCGTCGAGTGCGATTCATAAAAGGTATGTGTTTGGCACCGACTTCAAAAAGTAATTTCATGTTAATATTTCGTCGTTAGTTGTAACTAAATAAGATAATAATTATTTTATACCTTTTAGTGGATTTTATTTTATTTTTAAATTATTATTATTTAATTTGTTGCATTTAAGTTTTTTGAAGTCGGTTTTATTTTATTTTATAAAAATTATTTTTATTTTTCTAGTGATGTTATTAATAGTGACTTAATATAATACCTTTATAAAAGATTTTATTTATCATAATTTCGATTATTTGCTCATAAGAATTGGAGATTTACGTTATTTCGTCATTGATCATATCATCAGAACTTGACCAAATTAATATGGCAGCATCCCTAAGATACCCCCTTTCCAATAAAAAAAGAATCATCGAAATCGGTTCATAAACAAAGAAGTTAGGCGTGAACGAACCTAACAAAAAAGGTCTAATACCAATGAAAAAAAAACGGGACCAATCAGAAGCTAGACTGAACCCAAAGCAATTTTTTTTTTTCAAAATCGGTTCACAATTGGCGGAGATATGAGGTAACATAGACACACAAAAAAAAATCAGTCCAATAGAGAACATCTGGACGCGCCAAAGCGGTCCTATGTAATGGCGGAGGTACTCTGGGTGAATAGTAGTTTCGACTCTTAATTAATATCTCTATGACACCGGTCACATGATCCAAACAATACTAATTAATATTTTATTTTCACATAATTGACAAATTGATTTTTGTATCAGTTTCACATTTTTAGAATTTTCACGCAATTTCACGTTCCAACCTCCTCCTTTTTTGAAGTCGGTAAAAATTTTTTTAAACTAAAGCTTGATTTTTCATTTTTAGCCCTTTTTAGCTGAATAAACAAGAATGCTATTTTTTACACTTGCGTGAAAATAAATATGAACACTAACCTGAGGAAGTCTAATTAAAAAAAAAAAAACATTGCAGGTTTTTGGAATTTTTTTTGAAGATTTAGATAGCCGTAATTCAAAACAGAGTGGACATATCTCGATGAAATTTGGCATTTTTCCAAGTCTATATCAATAGTAAACCTGTGCCAAATTTCATGAAAATCTGACAAAGTGAGGTAAATTTTGTTTTAAAATTGTGTTGATTTGATCTGGATCGAGCCTCAAGGGCCCATGAGGTCCCTTATTCTTTGCCCTGGACCCGAAACTGTATAAAAAAAATAATAATTTCTCGAGAGATAGAAATTTAACAAAAATTATGTAATGAGAAGATATTTTATAATTGAAAAAGAAGAGGAATTCAAGGCTCTGTCGAATAAAAAACTTCCAATTACAGAAAACCTTTAGGCTTTAATTAGAAAAAGCCATCTTCAATTCTTCTGAGAGTATTTGCAAACTCAATACATTTATTAAGCAATGAGTGCAGACAGAGTTTTTAATAGGTTATTTTGCTATTAATAGGTTTTTTTTTAGATGTTTGAGATATTTTTGATGGTAAGAAATACTTACTTGTTTATTTATTTTGATCTGCTTCGCGGTGGTGTAATTCAGTGGAAATCTCTTTGTCTTAAATTTGGTATAATTATTTTACTGATCTTAACTTTGACACTTTACTTTACTTTAAGATTATATATAATAATAAAACAAAAAAATAAATAAATGAATAATAAAAATAATTAATTATACTAAAAGGGTTGGATGGATATCGGGAACGGTAGATGAGGGGATTTAAATACTAAGGGTAATGAATTAAATTTTTTAGGTTTTAACTCGATAAGAATGACAGAACAAGAAATTATATAGATATATAACAATTTATTGCCAACGGAAAGAAAAAAATCAATATATTAAACAAATAAATATGACAAAAGTGGAAATATTTCAATGGCAATCAGAGTTACTCATGGATCAATATTATAATCATTTAATATTCGCAGTGAGCGCAAAATCAAATCAGGAGCAGATAAAAGATGGACTTGGTAGATTGCAACAATTGAGAAAACAAGATGAGATTACGTATATGTTTATCCCGTTGTCCAGCAGCAATTATAGGCCGTTTTCAATATGGCGTTGTCGAGACGTTCCTGTTGTGATCTCGGTTCCGTATTTTTGAGTTGTGCTGGCACTTTCAAGTTTTCTCTCGAATTATAGCGAAGAAATCGTTGGAGCGTTCGATTTATATGTAAAAGGCACCACCAAGATAACTATGCAGTGGTATTGATATCCATAGATATATTGTATAGGAGAGATATAATTGAAGGAAATATATAAATATATTGAATGTGATGGAGAAGGCTTTGAAATTGAATGGAGAGTGAATAGATAGAAGTATATATATTGTATAGGAATAGTTTTGAATGTGGAAGTATATCGATATATATTTAGAATGTGTAATGTATAATTTATAATGTATAATGTGTAAGTTATAATGTGTAATGTTTGCGCCGTGTTCCGCCTTTTACGAGACAATCTCTCCTTCCTCCCTCCATGCTCCTCGTCTGAGACCATGTGTTGTGATATTCCATCTTGATTGGTTATCTGATTTTTTCTCCTTTTTTTTGCATGTGATGGGGATGTTGTTCTAGGTAGGTAGGTAGGTTCATAGATAAATTAATTCATCATTTATAAATTAATTCCTGTGAATACATTGTAATAGACTGATGAAGAGGGCAAAGGCCCTCGAAACTATAGTCTCGTTATAAATAAATAAAATTTATAATTCCAGCAGAAGACACACTCTTTTATTGTCTCCTTCAATGACGAAGGTATTTTAGATTAAAAGGTTGCTTTTAATAACTGAGAATTGATTGAATGGAAGGCAATCCAATCAGTCCAAGGATATAAATATAAAGATGATTCTCAACAAAAGAAAATTTATTGGAACCTCGATCATATTTTTGAAAATAATTATTTTTCACTTTTTTGATCTCTTCAATAGTTGAACACTCCCCTTGATAGGATCAACGTATTTATTTGATAAAACATTTCTCCTTACAACATTCTATTGTGTTTGAACTTTTTCCGAATGTTTGCATCGCTCTAACGTTAAATCAGATATCATTTACAATTGTTGAGATAACTTTCCATCCATGATCCCAATTAAAATCCTATCCCTTATTAACTCGTCGCGCAAGATTCAGCCAAATTAATTAAATCTATGGCAAACAAATCGAAGGTTCGCTTTCTTTCTGCATTCTTCGATATTGAACTTTACTCTTTCATAAATAATGTTAATTTTGGAACAATAACGATAATTAATTACATTTTTCATATTTAGGCTCTCGTTTCAACTTTTCCTAATATATAATAATATTGATGTATCTCTGAAAGATACATATATATCCTCCGCGTTGTCTCCTATTGAATATATTAGTTGATTAATTTGCGTTGAATCTTCTTTTTGGGAGAGACCAGATGCCTGTCGAAACCTTTCCGAACGACGAATCTATTTAGGCCACTCTGAAGCACTATTAAAATTGAATATACCCGGGGGCTTTACTTGTATCATGTTTTAAGATAATAATAAAGTAATATAAAGATACTAGAAGAACGAAATTAGATTGATTTTTACATGATTCACATTTGAGTGTTTTGATTTGCTTCGGTTGATCATTGTTCGGTAAAATATACTCTCCTGATCTGCTGTGTGGCGGATGTAACTCGCCTGATCTATTTTGATTCATTCAGCTTTGACATTTTACTTATGTATTTGTTTAATTTATTTGAATTTTACTATTTATGACTTTTCAATTTTGATTTGTTTAATTTGTTTGTTTGACTGCGTTGATTTTATTTATTTATTTAATTTATTTTTGTTTTAACATTCATGACTTTTCATTTTTGGATGGGTTAATTTATTATTTTATTCATGTTTTGATTTAAATTTTTTGACTATACTGATGTAATTTGGTTGTTTTTGTTTTGGTTTTTAATTTTTAATTATTTATGACTATTCAATTTTAAACTTAACTGACTTAATTTATTTAATTTATTTGGTTTTTAGCTTTTTGACTCATACGATTTAATTTATTTACTTTTTGATTTTAATTTTGGTGACTATAGAATTAAACTTTGATTGATTTAACTTTTTGGCTGTTTGAGTCATTTTAGGTTGGGTGAGAGTGAGCCACTGGGGGGGGGGGGGGGGGGGTGAGCCGGCGAGCCTTTTGGTTTGTTTGAGAGAGGCTCTGTTCTAAGTTATTGTTTTGTTTTTTGTTAATTTAATTTAAATGTAATTGTACAGTTCCATGCGATTCCTTCTATTGAGTTTGAAAATGGATAAGAATCATTCAACATTCTAAAATTTGTATTTCGGGCTCTGTCCGTAGATTCCAACTTTGTTGACGTGACAACGTCTTGCAAATTGGTCAAGGTGTGACACTTCAAGAAACTGCGTTACGCTCCGCTCAGCGTTATGTCGCGCACGATGAGAGCTTATGCGAGAGGCACGCGACCCTTCCCGGACTCGGGCATGGTTAGCCCGCCTGGCGAGCGAGAGAGACAGACACAAAAAGTGAAAGGCACGCACGCACTTCCTTTCATTTCATATTCTATCATCGCCCGTATCTCTCAACAAAATCACTCAGATAGGAACAAGTTAAGTTGTAGTAAACGCTGTTTCACTGTACGCAAAATGCATTGCAAGTTATTGTGCGTATATTTGTATATAAATACGTATGTATGTGTAAAGTGTGAAAAATAAAATTTTTGTTAATAAGGAAATTCAGTGCGAGATTCTTTGTATAAATTAATGTTTTAAATATAATTCTTTGTATAAATAAATGTTTTAAATTGTCGCTATTTATTTCATCCTTCTTCCTACTATACGAATGAATATTCACATTAAAATTATTTTACCACTCAAAGTCGTTGTCACGTAAAACTTTCTGCTCCGTATACCGACTTTACAGGCAACCATTTTATTATACTATATCTCTCAGTGAGAAAATGTGTAATAAGTCATAGTTTTTTATTTTTTCTGATCTATATTATGTTTGTTTTGTATTATATTTTTTTTTAACTATGACTGTTGTTTTCTCCAAATAAATAAATAAATAAATACTAGGAGAGTTGTTTATTTATCAAATACATAATAATAATATCATAATAAACAAATACCAAAGCACGGCCACCCAGACAACTGGAAGCTCTCGTCACAATAGGGAGTCATCTTTATATAACATATATCCTTGGACTGATTGCCTTCCATTCAATCCTCATTTCTATATCTATCAGGCAGTCTCCAAGAAAAAACATCCATAAGTTGCTTTTAATATTTTTCCATGCAAGAATGTCAGCTTTAATAGATATCTCTCATCAATTTGGGGTATCTTCACGATATAATAATGGGTTGTGCATAATTATCAGGCGTTTTTCAACAATATTTATTATGAAAAAAGAAATATAAAAATTCAACAATTAACATTTTTAAATGACAACACGGATTTTTATAACCTAAAAGAAGAATATATTTATTTATAAATTTTATTAAAAAATAAGACGCCAAAAAAACGCCTGATAATGCATCAAATTAATAATAGTGAGGATTCGAAACGTCGGTGGAAGGCTAAATAAATATAGTACACAGAGATTTTGGCCGAAATTTTATTTTCTTCGATACATCTATGTCTATATATATAAAAATCAATCTGTGTTGGTTGTTTCCAATGAACTTCGACACCGTTTATCCGATTGAGATGAAATTTTGAACACATATTTATCACACTCTATCGGATGATGATGATATAGTTTCATCAATTTAAAATTAATTTCATTTTTCACTTTTATTCAAAGGCCATCAATTTTATTCAAAGCTCTAAAAGGGTCATGAAATAATGAAAAAGGTTAAAATGGTCAGGCCGACAAACAAAGAACCCCTCTTCACAAAGGAAGTTAGCATTTTTTTTTTAGATAATAGACATAGAAAATTTTCATTTTCTTTTTTTTCAAGTTTGAAAATATTTATAGAAAGATTACTCATAAAAAATGACACACGTTATAAATGTATAGATATATAGTATGCATATAAGTTAAAGGTATAAACAGGGCCGGACTAAGAGAAAATTTTACTACAAGCATGAACTATTTTTGCGCCCCCCCCCCCCCCCCAGCAAATTTAGCAACAATCATAATAGAACAATATACATGTATAAGTATATAGTATACATATAAGTTTAAGGTATAAACAGGGCCGAACTAAGAGAAAATTTTACTACAAGCATGGAATATTTTTGCGCCCCCCCCCCAGCAAATTTTTAAATTACGGGCCAGTAAAATAGAATCTTCAATTATATCTATTCAAGACTTTATTCTAGAATAACAGTACTAATAAAACATCAATAAACAAGCCGCAAGGGGGTCCAGGGGGCAGAAGCCCCCTAGCTAGAAGGCCCGCCGAAGGCGGGCTCTCTCAGCTAGTAAGAAAGTATAATTTTTATTAGTTTATTATATTTAAGCTTAGTAGCAGAGCAGGATTATCTGGCGAGGATGCCGAGTCTTAAAAGGTTTACTTTTTCCTCAAACAACATCTATTAAATTCTGAAGATTTTAGACAAAAAAGTGTTAAGTTACTTTTGGGGGAAAAACTATATAAAATTTAGATTTTAATTTAATAATAATGATATAGGGGCATTATTAAGTTCTTTCTTCTTAGAGTGCCATACCCGAAATGGGCGTCGGCGCCTCTCCACAACATATACCTGTGCTGAGTGTGTTTAGTTTTTTTTACACAGATATACGGGAGCTACTTTTTAACGCCAGTTCCGAACGGCTAGTTTGGAGAGGTTTACTAGACAATTATACTCTTGGTAGGTTGCCATTGCTTTCCAAGAGGAGGCGACTGAAAATATCTGCCGAGAATCGGTCTCGAACCAGCGTACTTCGAGTAAGCGACCCGGCACTCTATCCACTGACCCACAGTCGCCTCTTTATTTAGATTTAGAATTAATAATATTTAATATGAAAAATTAATTTAAAATTTAAAATATGATTAGTATTTAAATGTTTATTATTTAAATTAGCCAGGTAATTAGTAATAATAGAAATAGTTATACTTTAAATTAGATTCAAAATCTGATTTGAATCTAATTTATTAAGTTACAATGATTAATATATAAGAATCTATTTGAATGATAAACATATAAACAGATATATTTTTCCGATATTAGAGAAAAATTGATAGAGATTTTCTTTAGGAGACGGACTGGTATAAATATGCAATTGGATGTTGATGAAAGCAGTCCACGGTGGTTGTAAAAAACAAGACTATAGAGGTTTTATTATTTTACATTTATTTGTCAAACCGACGCTTCGGAGATTCATTCTCTCCTTCTTCAGGGCAACAAAAAGTCAATGAAAGTAGTTCAAAAAATAGTTACTTTCTGTCTCCTTTGACAATGCCAAAAAAACATTATAAAAATTCTTTTCATCTCGAATAGAAAACAAAGTAAAAAGCAATTGATGATCCATATGTTGTATATATATCTCATTAACATATGGATCATCAATTGCTTTTTTTGTTTTCTATTCGAGATGAAAAGAATTTTTATAATGTTTTTGGCATTATCAAGAGACGAAAGTAACTTATTTTTGAACTACTTTCATTGACTTTTTGTTACCCTGAAGAAGGAGAGAATAAATCTCCGAAACGTCGGTTCAACAAATAAATGTAAAATAATAAAACCTCTATAGTCCTATTTTTTACAACCACCGTGGACTGCTTTCATCAACATCCAATTGCATTAGAGAAAAAATTTATCAAAATATTCACCAAACTTATCAATTTCGAGACTTGTAGATGTCGTCAACTCGAAGCAGGTGCTCTGAATTTATTCCTGTGAGACAAAAAAGTGTTAAGTTACTTTTGGGAGAAAAACTATATAAAATGTAGATTTTAATTTAATATTAATCATATAGGGGCAATTATTAATTTACTATGATTAATATATAAGAATCTATTTGGATGGCAAACATATAAACAGATATATTTTTCCAATAGTAGGGAGAAAATGATATTCACTACATTTTTTGAACCTGGTCCTGGAGCACTGAGTTAATCAAAGCCAAAATAATAATTTAGCCATAAAAATATATCTAATTTTATAGGCATGAATGAATTTCATTTTTTTATAACATATTTATACATGAAATGGAAATGATTTATAATTATTTTTCATGGGCTTCTAATTTTTTTTTAATCTAGATGATATAATTATATTAACTATTTAATTAATTCCATTTAGGTTGTCATGGCAACAACAAATGTATTTATTATTATTGATATAGAAAATAAATAAACATGTTGTTCGTTCTAACTAATACACTCACTGGCAAAAAAAAACGCAACACCTAATTTTTTTTATTTTTAATATTTTAATTTTATAATATTTATCTTTGAACATATAAAAATCATTAATATAATTTCTAGGATAATTTTAAATAGACAAATTTTAATTGAAGTTTAATAAACTGCAACGGATCGTTGCTAAACTTTATCCAAATTCATTTGAAATATTAATATGTTCTAGAGTAAAGTACTTTAAAATATAATTTTACTAAAAACTATTTAACCTTTTTTTGTGGTCCCCAAGGTACTTAATTAGGATATTGAATTTCATCAAAATTGGTTAAGTCATTTTCAAGATATTTAGAAAAAACTAAAAAAGTACTGAAATAAAGTACTAATGTTTGTGGACCGATATGTACCAAAAACTAATCAGCGCTTCATTTTGTTAAAATACTGGTAGGTTTTCAATTTCAATTCAATCGGTGCAACGGTGTGGAAAAATTCGTGGACGAAAAAAACGATAACACACATACATACAACACAAATTCTTTCCCTCAAGTTCAATAAACATATATATAACCTAGTTATTCAATAAGTTGAATTAGTTACTTTCTGTACTTCCTGAAGATGGGTTGATAGCCCGAAATATATAAATTGAAAAAGAAAAAATTTTTATATCTTTTAATTTTTTTAATTTTAATGTGAAACAAAGTGACCTAGAATCCTTAGCTCATAGTAAATCAATATTAAATATAATATTTATTTACTCTTATCTTTAGTGTTTAAAGTTATATAAAATGACTTTAAAAATGATATGTAAATGTTTTAACTTTGTTAAAAAATTGATTTTATAAAAAAGTAAAACATTAAAAATACAAAAAAAATAAATTAGGTTTTGTGTTTTTTTTGTTGTGAGTGTATATCATAAGTACTTCATAATCTGTTTATAATTTTAAAATTTCAATTTTCAGTGAAAACACACATAATAATTAATTATAATTATTTCATTAAAGAAGAATAAATAACAAATATAAAACTATGAAGTTTCGATCGTTCTCAAGTATAAGCATTTGAGCACCTACTAGGGAATATAGAAAGCAAATCTCTTAAGGTCTAAGGAGTGATGAGGGGATGTTAATCATATCTACCTACAGTGCAAAAACAATAGTGTTAAAATAAATAAATTTTATATAAACATTCAAGATAATATACCCCTACCAACAAATATGAATATTCTTCTCTCATATATTCCTGAAGATTCAATAATAGCAAAGTTCGTGATTCAACATATAATAGTTATTAAAAAAATTTAATGTAATATATAAATGTAATCAATGTAATATATTAACGAATTATTTAATGTAATATAAAAATATATAACTAAATTTCACTGGCCAAATGATCTATACGATTCTGGAGGCCAACGGGGGGGGGAGAAGGAGGATGAGAATTTCCTTCCCTGCGTGCAATGTTGAAAGATGTATATAGAAAAATCTAACAAAATCAGAGATATTCAGTTATTTATGTTTTTATCTTCACCATTAAAAGGCAGGAAGAAAAATTTCATCACCTTAGACTTCATAGAAGAAGTTGTGATAAATACTAGCAAAAAGTTAATGCTAGAGTATATAGAACAGACAATAAGGATTCATACATCATAAGTCCAAAACTTTTAGTTGTTTATATACCAATTCTAGCCAATCCCGTGCTCGTTTGACAAATTTGGCTATCATTGTAAGAGATTGAATATTTTTATATTAAAATGACAGATAAAATACATTTTAAATTTCTATAAAAAATCGTTTTTGTTATTTTTTAACAAATGTAATCAACGCCTACGTTACACCTTATGAAAATTATAATTTTGAAAAATCTAGCGCATGCATCTTTGCACTGGTTAAATAAATGTGCTGTTGCCAAATTGTTTTTAGTGTAAATTTTTTTTTATACATTTTTCATTATTTATTCCTTATTATCTCAGAAACTGTGTTGTAACTATGAATCAAAATTGTCTTAAAATATGTATTGGTTATTGTTTAATGTTGGTTTAGTTTTTATAAAAATGGTAAGAAGGGTTTCTTAATTATAATTAAATACGTATGCAAATTCTTCCGATACCCCATATAGTGCAAAGTTAAAGAGTCTCGAAAAACCCTATTACTGAAATTTAACATCTCCGGAACTGTATTGTTCATAAATTTCGTTTTGCCACCAATCGATGCACAAGTATTTAGATAATAATCTGTATAAATTTCAAAAAAATCCTAAGAAAACGCATTTGGCGGAACAACTACCTTAAAAGGCCAAAATAAGGAACTTGGCACTGGAATTTATCCTAGTAAGAGCTTACGATACACTCATACACTCAGAAAGATCGCAGAATAAGTCGATCGAAACGTCGTAGTTTTGTTGTGATATGCCTTGTTGACATGTTTTATGGTCAACGCAAAAGCATTAGACTTGCTTAATGCTGAATTTGCAGAGCTTGATATGATTATAATTATATTTAAGCGAGAAGTTTCTGATGATCGAGAGATAACATACGGGTTGACATACGATCGTAAGGCCTGTCAAACACCTTGCCGGCCTCCCATTGTAACTATTCGCAATAAACCCATTGTTATAAATCTACTCTTATTAAATGAGCAAAAATTGTATATTTATTTGTATATATATATTTGTTTGTATATATATTTAATATATAATTTATTTGTTTGTATATATATTTGTATCTTGGTTCTATTTTGAAAACGACTCTATCGATTTTGATGAAATTCACGAGTTAGGGGGTTTTTGGGGTGACAATTCGTTCTATCACGGTCTCATCTTCGACAAAATTGTTTTTGATGGGTTTTTTCGTAATCAAATTAATTATTCTCAGGTAGACAAATCCCATTCTTATGGTTTTAAAAAAGGTTTTTCCTTTGTGCTCAGGCAGACAATGGGTCGGGTAATCCTTTATTCTCAAAGGCCTTGAAGAAGTATTGTGATTGTGGTTTTAACATATTTTGTTCAGCCTAAACGTTAGAAATATTAATAAACGTTTTATAATTGTTTTTATAAAGAATTTTATTTATTTAATAGAATAAAAAATAATCAAGAATTTATTTAAAAATATATTTCGCATAAGCAGGTCTCAATTTTCTGAAAAAACAACACATTTTGATAGGTTTTATTTATTAACAATTGGATGAATAAAATGAATCATATGGTTGAATCAAAACAGGTGCAGGAGGTGGGGTGCAGTGGTGGGGGATCCGGGGTAGGGCGAGGTTTCGGGTGGGGTCAAGCGGGGGGGGGGGGGTACAGTGGGCGAATACTATATATATTTGTATTTTTTTTAATTTGAAAACGGCTCTCAAATAAAAATCGACCTTTTTATCAGAATTTTAAATTAAAAATAATATTAAAATAAAGGTTTTAACTGAAGGAAGAAGTTACCGAGCATCGCTCGGTGCCTCCAGGTACTATATCTTACGTCTATTATTTACCCAGTAACCCTTAACTATAAAACATCATAAATATATTATAACAATTAATGCCCTCACACAGCATATTATAACAGTTTTATTGTATTATTTATTCGTGTTCAATAAATAATTATAATTAATTGTGTGTGATTTCACTAAAAATTCAAATTTTAACAAAACTAATCACAAAAATCAAAGCTTCAACAGCCTCATTACTAATATTTATAATATATTGAATTAAAAGTTACGTCAATTCTTTGCCAGCTGAAGTGAGAAATGCATCAAGTCTGATTCAATTTAAGAACCAAGTGAGGATATATCTTAAAAGGGACAGTTGAACATTTCTATTGAGAAATATTATAAATTTAGTATTAAGATTTGTAAGCGAGGAATTAAACTAATAGGAGACCCGGCTCTAACCAACTCGCTCGACTCCCTGGCTCACCGAAGAACCGTTTCTGCCCTTTCCCTGTACTAGAGATACTATCACGGTGTCTGTTCAGTCGAGCTGAAATCAATTATCCCCCCTAAAGCCCTCTTTACGAGAAACATACGGTTTTCGAACGCTCAGCACCCCTTCGCTGTCAAATTGGATAAAAATCGAACAAGCGCTTTCGGCAACTCTTTTATCCCTATGACCTCCAGAGACTGGAACTCGCTCCCTGCCACCATATTTCCCGCGACTTATAACCTTCAGCTATTTAAGACCCGTATCCACAGATACCTTCGACCCACGCTCAGCCCATAAAATTCTTTCTTCTTCTTTTCACGATGGAGGGCCCAAACCAGGCCTTTAGGGGTTGCACCTTTTTGGTGTAACTCCTTCTCTCATCATTTTCATTAAAAAAAAAATATTGTATAAATATGTGTATGAAAAATACATAAATAAATAAAATAAAAATAAAATTAATAAATAAATAAATACACTAGGAAGAATAAATAAATAAATAATCAAATAAATAAAACAAAAAATAAATAGAATATGTGTCACTGGGTTTAAAGAAATTGTTGTTAAATTATTTAAAAAAACAGATAAATAAATAAGTAGACAGGAAGTTGCCGTATTCAAGGAATAAAAAATAAATAAATAAATAGGCAAGAAAAATAAATATTTGACTGGGAATATAGACTACTGGGTAAAATATTAAATAAATAGATCAACGCTGAAAAAAGGGTTGGGCTAGGCCATCTCTCCAGAAGAAATCAATAAGGTGGTCTTTATTATTAGCAGTCACGATACATCTGGCAATCGGCGATAGCACTCCGGGTCGCTCCGAGTAAAAACTCTCGAACCGTCTCAAACCAGGGCGAGGCACTCTGTAAAAGATATCCAGCTCTGGGATCACCAGACTACCGTGGAGGGCCCCATGAAAAATCTGAGATCAAAAATTTCCCTTCTACTTTCAAGGGAAGAAAGTCCCAGTAGCTCGCACGCTTGCGCGTATCCCGCCTGAACCCGATGGGGAAACCTCCAGGTCATGTGCCGGACAAAGCGCCTCTGAACTGTTCCATCAAATAGGTGGTACATGCCCTATTCCTATTCCAGACGACTGTGCAGCTTTCTAGATGACATCTGACCAATGCTTTAAAGAGTAGAGTCATCGTATCAGGTGTGGAGAAATGACGGTCGACCCATCTAACAATACCCAGAGTTCTTCTAGCTCTACTAACTATAAAGTCCACATCCTGTGAAAAACGCAAGGGCGCGTCGAAAATAATTCCAAGGTCCTTAATATGTTAATTATTCTTTAATATATTAATGAGAAAATTATAAATTTATTTAACTTCATTATTTCAAGTTAGAAATATATAAGTTCAGATATTATTTTCACTTAATATTTGACAAAAATCACCTGCATTCGATTCGCGATTGAATCAAATGTAGGAAAGATATGATTCAGTTATTATAGGAGTTGAAAGAAATTGTTTTGATAACTTACTCTTGTTTGGGCATTTACAGTTGTTGATGTTGTTGTTGTTTTGACAGCTGTATTTGTAGTTGTTACTGTAGTTGACGTCATTGTACCTGTTGTATAGGCTGTATTACGAACACTCATTGGAAGAATTGCTGCAAGAGTTGAAGGAAAAACAAGACCACCAGGTCTTCCTGACGGTTCCTGACTTTGAAGACCAAATTGAACATATTCGATTAAATGTGGAGGGAAGTCACTAAAATGAGGTATTGCAGCTACTTGTTCGCAATATTTATGAAAATGTTTTAAACGTGACTTAAAACGGTCAAGAGCAGTAATGCCAAAATAGTACATCTTGCTACCATTCGGTTTTCTTAAAGCCTCAAGCACAAATCTCAATGCTAATCCAAGAGATACAGAACTCGAAACTAATCCTCTTTCGATTATGCCTCCAAAAAGTTGGCCTGTTATATAAAATTTTTTATCAGGATATTCAGGGAAGAAACGGTAATCTTCCAAAAGAATGCGTACCATACAATTAAAGACCTCCCGTTCTCGACGGTTCGTAGATTCTTGAAATTTCTTGAGCATTTCAAGGGCTTCATCAATAGATAGAGTTGGATGAGGTGGGTGATTGTAAATTCGTTGGAAATAACTTTTAGCCTCATCTTCGATTTCTTTATAAACCGATTGTGAAATATCAGGAAACATAATATAATCCGGCAGTTGAGAGATATCTAAAATATAAGATTCTTTTTATTATTTTAAAATAATATTGATTATTTTTAAGTGAAATTTACCAAGTTTATTTTTGTCTAATCCTGGCTGAGGGGCCTAATCTATTAAGGCCACCAATTGTAGTTACTCCACTTACACCACTGATACCACTTGAAAAAAAAACATGTTTGAAAATTATTTATCAACATTAAAATTGTAATGGCTTAAGCAGTGTTTTATTCATGATACCAAATAGCAGACATCAAAATATTTCAATTATAATTATAAGGGATTTGAATTGATTGTGTTTCACAATTAAAAATTGAAGTAAAAGCTCCAAAATAAAGTTTATTAGATTAATAAAAATAAAAAATAAAAAAATCTCCTAAAAGGGTCAAGCAATAATGAAAAGGGTAAAAAAATGGTCAGGCCAACAAACAAAGAACCCCTCTTCACAAAAGCAGGTAGCATTTTTTTTAAGATAATCTATATATATAAATTACCACATCAACATAAAGATGGGCAGGATTCGTGTAACCAACGCTCACTGAATCCAATCAGAGGTTTTATCTGTTTTTGAGTAACTTTCTCGCATCCAACATACCCAAGAAGTCCGTCACTTGAGTCTTCCTTGTATTGAACTTCATCTGACGAGTCTGAACTGTCTCAAGTGATCCGAACCAGGTGCTGATGAAGGTTCGAAATAATAATCTGAAACATTATATATAAATGTACACATTTTAAAAAGATATCAAATTGGATTCCTCATCTCAATCACACATTACTTTACATATCTATTAAACAAAAAAATTCAGAAACACCTCGAGAAATCTTTCCAACCATTAATTATTATAAGTTCCTTTAAATAATTTCCCATATGCATATAATAATTTAAATAAAGGTGTTTCGAATTTTGAATTTTAATCAAAATTCGAAGTGCAAAGAATGACTTTTCGCAAATTGAATTTAAAATACGGTTTCAGTTAATTCCAGTAGCAGCAAAAGATTTTTATGCCCTGGGCCTCAACTTGCCTTAATCTGACACTTGGTAGCCTGCTTTCAAAGTAATGTACATCAAAAAAGATAATTTTTCAGCATACTTATTTTCCATAGACTAAATCATAGGCAATTGTCACTTTCTGTATCGCAAGTGCTGATGAAGGTTCAAAATAATGAACTGAAATTAAATTGAAAGTTTTTGTGCCGAGAGTAGCAGAATTTTTATATATTGAAGGAGACAATAAAAGAGTGTGTCTTCTGCTGGAATTATAAATTTTTATTTATTTATAACGAAGACTTGTCAAGAATTTTTTTCAACTTATACATAGAAGAAGCGATTAAAGAATTCAAAGACAAAATTGATACAGGTATCGAAATCCAAGGTCAAAAGATCGCTATGTTAAGATTTGCCGATGACATTGCCCTTCTAGGAAGCAATAAAAAAGAATTAGAGGACGCCCTGAATGGAATTAACCAAATCCTAATAGAAGAAATCAAAATGAAAAAAACAAGAATAAAACCAAGGTCCTAGTATGTACAAAAAAAGAACAAACGAGACAGGAATGCATCAAAATTAACCAAGAAAACCTAGAAGGAGTTAAGGAATTCCGCTACCTAGAAGTAAAATAACATGGGATGGGGAGGAGCGAAAACGAAATTAAATCAAGAATGCAAGAAAATGGGGTTTAATTCAAAACAAAAACTACTATGCTCCTCCTCAATCAGCTTAGAAAACAGGAAGTTGCTATTGAAGACATATGTATGGAGCATAGCCATGTACGGGTGTGAAACCTGGACAATTAGAAAAGAGGAGAGAAAGAGATTAGAGGCTTTCGAAATGTGGTGCTACAGAAGAATGATGAATATCAAATGGATGGATAAAATTACAAATGAAGAAGTTCTTGGAAGAATCGAAGAAAGAAGAACCTTGTGGAAGAGTCTGAAGAAGAGAAGAGGATGATGATGGGGCACACACTGAGACATGGGGGACTGCTTAGGGCAGTGGTTCTTAACCTTTTTAAGTTGCGACCCAAATTTGAGAAATATGTTCATGTCGCGACCCCCCCCCCCAGCAAAAAATTTAATAACCTTTTTTTAGACGATACTTGAGAAATTTTCTTCAATTTTCAATGATGACTTTTTTTAACTCACATATAATATTATTTTGTAACAATTAAGATAACCAAAGGTAGGTACTTTTCGATCTAAGGAAAATTTAATGAAAAAGAGCGTGTTTTTCATATTTTCATTTTTTTATAGTATTGAATAAATCAAAATATATTTTTCAACTTATAATAATAAGTAAAATATTTGATTAACGACTCTGCGCGACCCAAGGAATATGCTTTGTGACCCAATTTTGGGTCGCGACCCATAGGTTAAGAACCACTGGCTTAGGGGATGATATCTTGGAGGAGGGGGGGAAGACCCAGATTAGAATATTTCAACCAAATAATTGGGGATATGGGATGCTAGACATTTAGAGAGGTTAAACAGCTGGCGGGGGACAGAGTCGAGTGGAGACGGATTGTTGCATCAAACCAGTCTTAGGACTGTATACTCAATGATGATGATAACGAGACTATAGTTTCGAGGGCTTTGCCCTCTTCATCAGTCGATTAGAATTGATTCACATTCCATCAATTGTAATAGGCTGATGAAGAGGGCAAAGGTCTCGAAACTATAGTCTCGTTATAAATAAAATTTATAATTCCAGCAGAAGACACACTCTTTTATTGTCTCCTTCAATGAACTGAAACATTATACTTTAATGATTTTTTTTGAGGTCTTTTGGATATGGTTGTTTACCAGGTGGATGGTAATATAATGAAACATTATATATAAATGTACACCTTTTAAAATCAGATCAAATTGGATTCCTCAATTCAATCACAGATTATTTCACACCTAGTAAACAAAAAAATGCCGCAACACAATAAAAGCATATTGGATCCTCTCTTATTGTTAATTAGTTTTTCAACAAAGTCTATTAATTTGTTTATTTTATTATTAAGTTATTTGTTTTAAACTTAATATAACCATTATTTATTATAAGTTACTTTAAATATTTTCCTAATCCAACACTGCATATAATAAATTAAATACAAGTAGTTGGGTGTTTCGAATTTTGAAGAATAATTTTGAATTTCTTCAAAATTTGAGGGGCAAAATAGAATGAATGACATTTCCCAAATTGAATATAAAATAACGAAATCTACTTCCATCTCGGCAATATGAACTCTTATATTAAATTTTATATTTTAATTTGTGATTGATAATCATTGAAAAGGTTAAATAATGATTAAAATTTAAATAAATGTAAAAAATAAATAGTGTTATAATCTTGTATTGCAAAAAAACATTTAACAAAAATGTGTGAACACAAAAAAATTGAACTATAGTTAAAAATTATTTTGGAAAATATATATAATATCAAAACTTACCATTACAATAAGTTGAATTAATTTAATATAAAAATGATTTCTAATTAGATGTCAAATAGATGGGAGTCGAAGCGGCCATCTTGCTTAATTGCCAACCTAAAACAAAACAGAATAAATTATAATAATTAAATTAAAAGTAAATTTAAAATTAAATATATATATATATATATTTATAGTTAAAAAATTAAGGGAATAATTAGATATAAGCCTTTTATATTTAACAGGAAAAATGGAGACATTTATTTTAGGGATTTATGTACTTTGGTCTCTTTTGTAACCAGAGGCAAATATAAATTTATTCAATCAAAGCTAGAGGCGCACTTGTAATAAATAATAAACTTAATTATAATTTTTTGTTTTTGTCTGTATTTTGACTTGACATTAACACTAGAACGCCCGGACTTTCAGATCCCCTAGAACGCCCGGATGCCGTCAATTTGACGACTTGCATTTTTCAACACTCAAACTAAATAAAATTTTGTTTCCTTTTATTTAATATTTTTTTTATTTTTTCTAATAATAAATATAATTATATTATCAATTTATATATAAAAAATACATATTAATATATTACATTTTAATTTTTTAATTATGAATTATCCGGTGTAATATTTTTTAAAATTTCTAATATTTCAGCTTCACTGAGACCTCGTGCCATTATAAATAATATTGAAATAAAAAAACAATTATACGAAAAAAACTCATGAGAAATTGAGAGAGAAATTTGTTGTTGATAATTCTAAGGGCGGAACAAGAATGAAATGGCAAGACTAGGGGCTCGACATATATATATATATGTATTTCAAAACAGCAGGTTCCCTCGAAATGTTGTAAAATAATAAAGTGAATCATCAAAAAATAAAAAGAATTGACATAAAGAAACATAATTTTTTATTTTAGCCCAATTTTTTCAACGAAGATTGTAAATTAAAAAAAAAGGCAGAACAAAAGATAATCCGAGGGTCAAAAAGGATGGAAATGTTCCAAAAAAAGAATGGGAATTATTCGTACTTGAAAAATTAATTTAAAATATAAAAATTCGGGTAAAAAGTGTTAGCGTCAAATTGACGGCTTTTGGGCGTTGTTGGTAAATCCATAATTTTCTCCTAAATAAAAATTCATAGGGTGCTATTTTTTTTTTATTAGAAAGCTATTCAAAAATGATTAAAAGTCAGCGAGTTTCAAAGTTCTAACTTAAATAGTAACGAAATGAAAGAGAAATGAAATGTGAAAACCGTCAAATTGACGGCTTCGGGCGTTCTAGTGTTAAAACTTTAATAAAATCATTAATAAAAATATGTATTTTGCATTTTCGAAGTGCAAGTTCCAGACCCAAAGAAGAAAGAACCCATAGTATAATCAGTTTTCTGTTTTAGAAATACAATCATTTTGTGTGTTTGTGTGCTTTTTTCCATCATAGCTGAAAGTAATGATTTAAAAAACAAAATAATAAATAAACAAATAAACAAATAAATAAAATATATAAATAAACAAATCAAATAAATAAATAAATAAAGGAGTGGGGCAACAGCCCTGGGTGGCATTTTGATAAATCCCTATCGTTGAATTAAAATTAATATAATGGAGAGACTAGAAGACTAGATGAGATCCAACTGAAGCTGAAAACGATTTGGTCCAGTCTGATAAGACTATTTAGTTATCTGTTTTCTTGAATTTTTGATTGAACATTTTTAAACCCCCCCCCTCCTCCCCCTTGGTCACTATTAATTTCACATAGTTAGTAATTTTCATAAGGTCATGTGATTGGGTGCATATATGCGAAATTTCGAATAAATCGATTATAAAGGGTCTAGATTCTAGAACTTATATTGATGATTAGTTCTGTTTTTTTTAAACCCCCCAATTTTGGCCCCTTTAAAAAAAACAATAACTCTCTCTTTTCTTTTATATGGTCATTTTATAGTATAGATATATTACATTTTTCAAGGTTTTTTAGTTTGAAAATTTTAATTTTTACCCCCTACTAGATGAGAGAGATGAAACTGAAAACGATTTGGTCCAGTCTGATAAGACTATTTTGTTATCAGTTTTCTTGAATTTTTGATTGAAATTTTTTTAAATCTCCCCCCCCCCTTGGTCACTATTAATTTCACATAGTTAGTAATTTTCATAAGGTCATGTGATTGGGTGCATATATGCGAAATTTCGAACAAATCGATTATAAAGTGTCTAGATTCTAGAACTTATATTGATGATTAGTTCTGTTTTTTTTAACCCCCCAATTTTGGCCCCTTAAAAAAACAATAACTCTCTTTTCTATTATATGGTCATTTTATAGTAGGTATATTACATTTTTCAAGGTTTTTTAGTTTCAAAATTTTAATTTTTACCCCCTCCTCTTAATTTTTGGTCCGATTTCAACCAAAATTTAATCAGCTCTTAATCTCAATGCATCAAAACTACATGTGAAATTTCGTTATGATATTGACAATAGTTTTTGAGCTAGATGGTACACAAAATTTGTTAACGTGTACTGACAGACATTCTGACCAAATAATTAATATTTCGTAAAAAATAATTTTTTCGATGTTCACTTATTAGAGCTTTTTTGTAGAGCGAAACGCGATACTTTTGCTCAATTTTTTTAATCAAAATAGTTTCATCCGTTTTTTTAGATATTTTCCAAAAAAGAAACAAAAAAAAAAAAAAAAAAAAACACTTTTTTCATGAGAAATATTTAACAGATAAAATATTTCTAATTAATATCGAGTGATGATGAACCTCAAACCTTCAATTCTATAATCCCTAACAAATAAATTATATATAATTACATAATATATCCATAATATATTAAAAATTATTTATATTTGAAATATATATTTAATTATTTAGTTATTAATTAATAGAGATTGTGGTGTTGGTGCAAGGTGAAACATCTTTAATAAAGATAAAAGTAAATAAATATTATATGAAACATTCATTTACTATGAGTTAAGATTTCTAGGTCACTTGTTTCACATTAAAAATTAAAAAAACAAAAGAGGTAAATTTTTTCAATATATATATATATTTCGGGCTGTAAACCCATCTTCAGGAAATTACAGAAGTTTAACTTTAAACTTTAAACTTTTTATTTTAATTTTTAATGTGAAACAAGTGACCTAGAAATCTTAACTCATAGTAAATGAATATTTCATATAATATTTATTTACTTTTATCTTAATTATTTAGTTGTTAAAAAGCTTACAAAAAACATAGATAATAATCTATTTTATATAATTTTAATGATATTATATTGATTACTTTTTCTTAAAATTTTCTCTAATATTTGGTATCTAAATTACATAATTAAAAAATACAAATCTTTGGGGGTCCAGGGGACATAGAGGGTGTGTGTGGTGTGCGGTAGTGTGGCGAAATTATTTAAACGAAAATGTCAAAATTAGAATAAAAGTTGTAGAGGATGTAATTATGAACATTTTCGTTTAAATAATTTCGAAAATAAACACACGAAATGAGGCGGAAGGTCAAAAGTGAAGTTTCTTGACCTTTGAATCAAACTCAATCAACATCAGTAAACTCTAGTTGCCATAAAGATATTCAGCAAAACGCGTTTTAACTAGTAAGAACGCGTTCTTACTAAAAGCCGGTTTTCACTGCCTTCGGCGGGCCTCTTGCTAGCCAGGGGGCACGACCCCGAACCCCCAACCCACGAACCCCACTCCCACCCACCATACCCCCCGAACCCCATCCAGCACCCCCACCCATGCACCCGTCCACAACCATCGCACCACCCCACTACCCCCTGGACCCTGACCTGGACCCCCTACTCCCTCCACCCAGCAACATCCCCCCTCCACGGCAGCCGCACCAGTACACCACCCCAGCACCAAGTTTTTGTATTTCTAGCCTTCTAGTGACCCACAGATTATGAATATAAAATTAGGTTAAGTTGCCTCTAAGGGTAAGAAGTTTCATTTTTAGACCCCCACCCCCATTTTGGGTGATTAGTTTTTGAATTTCTAGTCTTCTAGTGACCTACAGATTATGTATACAAAATTTGGTTGAGTTTGGTCTAAGAGCAAGAATGTTCATATTTTGACCCATACAGACAGGAATTTTTTTGTTGAGCGTGTTTTCGTTCATAACTTTGCTTGAAACGTGTGCAACCCAAATTTGGCGTGATTTGGACCAATCTACAGACAAAACTTTAATTTTATATATATATAGATAATTAATATGTATACAAAACTTAAAGAGAAACAAAATAAAAGCCTACTGGATCCTCACTCTTATTGTTAATTAGTTTTTCAACAAAGTCAATTAATTTTTTATTTTATTATTATTTGTTTTAAAAATCTAGATAAATTTTTTCTATAAACATTTAATAAAACAATTTTCTTGTTCATTTCTTCAATCTCACGAAGTACAAGTGAAAGACGACAAGAAATAATAATAATAAAAAAAAAAGGATAATTAAATCGTGAGTCGATAGATGATATTAAAAAATAATCAATGAGCGGCTGATTCTTTTGTACTTGGCCAAAGAAGAAGAAGAAGATGAAGAAGAGGAGGAAGAGTAGGTCGAAGGTGCACCGAGAGTGCAGATGCTGATGTTAATTGAACCTTCGAATTCCGCAGACGACCCACCAGAGAAGACTCACCGACGACCTCCTTTTGCTTATCGGCTCACTAACCCTAACAAAAAACAACAACTGCTATTTCGTTAAATATTTTCCAATCTCTTACTCATCATAAACCAAACCATCATTTCTGCTGTTAGCTTTAAGTACTTTGGAACACCGAGCAATGCTCGATAATTTTTTTATTTCAGTTAAATCGATATATTATTTATTTTTTTTTTTAATTGAAAATTGAAAAGTTTTTGTTTTGCCGAGAGTAGCAGAGTTGTTGATTCACAAAGAGAAACAAAGAGGTTGTCCTCTGCTTGATGCAAATAAACATACACACATATATATATCGAGATGATATATCTGTATATATATTATTTATTTGTTTGAGACTATAGACTTGGTCTTCATCATCAGTCTTTCTTCAATTATAAATGTTTTTCATGGAGTCAATATCATATGGATAAGACCAAGTCTTCGAAACTATAGTCTCAAACAAATAAATAATATATATACAGATATATCATCTCGATATATATATGTGTGTATGTTTATTTGCATCAAGCAGAGACAACCTCTTTGTTTCTCTTTGTGAATATTATTTTTAATCATAAGTTTCCTGTATTTGATTCGATAGCGAATCAAATGTAGGTGATTTTTGTCAAATATTAAGTGAAAATAATATCCGAATTTATATATTTCTAACTTGAAATAGTGAAGTTAATTTTCTCATTAATATATCCAAGAATAATTAATACATTAACGAGAATTGTTTTTGATCGCGTTTTTGAACAAGATACATATCGCGAGAATACTTTTGGTTGAGGCTATTGGAGTCTGCTGAGTCTTAGTCTGGACCAAGAGGGAATGAAAAGATATGATCCATTTGGCTATAATCCAGCATCATTTTCGCGATTGGCCCGCATGACACTTTTTATATCAAACACTGATATGGATCACCAAATGAATTTGAAATCTGAGATGTTAATATTCGATCTCAGATTTCAAATTCATTTGGTGATCCATATCAGTGTTTGATATAAAAAGTGTCATGCGGGCCAATCGCGAAAATGATGCTGGATTATAGCCAAATGGATCATATCTTTTTCATTCCCTCTTGGTCCAGACTTAAGACTCAGCAGACTCCAATAGCCTCAACTAGCAGTAGTCTCCTGATATATATCTTGTTTAAAAAGCGAGATCAAATACAATTCTCGTTAATGTATTAATTATTCTTTGATATATTAATGAGAAAATTATTAATTTATTATTTTTAAATTTAAATTCAGGTAAAAAGGTCAATTTTTATTCGTAGTCAAAAGAAAAGAAAACTTAATTTATATTTTTGCCAACGTTTAATTCGCTATGGCCATCATCAAGAAATTTCACTGGCCACTAAAGTTTTAAATGCAATTGCAATTGAAAATAATATTAATAATTTGAAAGTTTATATTGGAAAATAGGACAAGTTTTATGTGTGACTTTTTTATTTATCCACTAACGTTTAGTCATTTTGCCGACTTCTTCAGGGCTTCTATAATTATAAGAACATTCTTGATATTAATTTACAAAAGTATAGTCAGAATCCAAAAACAAACATGTATCAATAGTTTACTATCAAATAGTCATGTCATACATTCGTTTAAATTTTCTTATTACCTTCGTTACCATTGAAGGCCATCAGAATACAATTTTCAAAAGATATTTGGCACATTCACTGATAAGGGGGTTATTGCATCGTGCTATTTATATCTTTTGAAAATTGTATTCTGATGGCCTTTCAATGGTAACGAAGGTAAGAAGAAAATTTAAATGTAATGTGTGACATGACTATTTGGTAGGTAAACTATTGATACATGTTTGTTTTTGGATTCTGACTGTACTTTTGTAAATTAATATCAAGAATGTTCTTATAATTATAGAAGCCCTGAAGAAGTCGGCAAAGTCGACGAAACGTTGGTGGATAAATAAAAAAGTCACACATAAAAACTTGTCATTATTTTCCCAATATAAACTTTCAAATTATAAATTAAATTATGGACGGAAATGATAATAATAATATTAATATAGACGGTGATTCTTTCGAGTGAGACCTCCGGGTTGCCAGCCATCATTATATCATTGTATCAAGCAGAGAATAATCTCATAGATTTCTATAATATTTACCTATTAAGATAAATAACTGTGAGGTGCAACTTATTTTAACATTTTTATAGCTTCATATGACTAAAAACAAAAACATGATCGGTTTTAACTTAATTTTAATTAGTATAAGCATCCATAGTTTTATTTTTAGTTGTGTTATTATTAATTAACGAGCTTTTCGTGCGCCTTCGGCACGCCCTCGAAGCTCGGCCCTCCGGGCTGATGCCCTGGCGGGCAGCGTCTCGGTCCAAAAATCTTATTCCTCTTAAAAAACCACACTTCAAATGTATACCCGTAAACTACCGAAAATACATCGTCTCTCAAAAGTTTCGCCTCTTTAATTTTTGAGTGGCCTGGGGGGGGGAGGGGGAGGAACAATTATCAATATATTTAATGTTTCTTAATTTAAAATGAATTGGAGTCTTTCTTTTCAAAATTCGAGTCCAAATTAGAATTATATTTCAAATTTGCCTGGTTAATGAAAATCGATTGGAGCCATCAGTTTAAAATCCGAGCTGACAATTATATTTCAAATTTGCCTCGTTAATTAATATATATTTAATGTTTCTTAATTTAAAATCTATTGGTGATTTTTCATTTTCATTCGAGTTCAAATGAATACAATATTATCTCGACACAAAGTCTAAATCAAAAATATATAGTTTTAGTAGCAGAAATCAAGTTATAAATATTAATGTTACATTGGTCTAATGGCTAGAGCTGATGACCATAGTTCAAGAGTTCGTCGGTTCGATTCTAGGCAAGAGGGTAATTTTTTTAGAGAAATTTCTCTAAGCGTTGTTACAAATTAATCTAGACAAATATATATAGTATTAATTAATTTGGGGGGGGGGTTCTGAAGCAAAATTTATTCCCTACTTTTTAGTATATTTTGAGATGAATTTTTTATATATTTAAAAAATTTTACAGTTATTTCATAAATTCTTAATTTGAATATCGCTTATTCATCATTCATGATCATAAATCATATCTGAATTTTTATTTATAGCTATATAAACGAAGAAAGAATATAAGTATGATAAATATGTTACAATATGTATATAATGTTATCATTTCTTTTAGGTAATAATAATAATTAATTGTACTTGCACAGAAAGTTGATGAATAAGCGATTCAAAGAATAGATTTTGATATCTCAAATGTAAATTCTATGGAATAAGATGATTTGCAATTCTCGTGGGTGGATAGGCGGGTTAAGAAAGAGTAGGTAACCAAGATAGTATAAGAATAAGCTCAGTCATAAATATTCTGGACTAAATATCAGAAATAGAAATTTAAATGGAGCTAATTCACTAGATTTGAGTAGGTACAACAAATTACACTGCTTGACAAAAATTAAACAAAAATTTCTCCCCGAAGACCTAACAATGGATTCCAGTGGAGTTTTACTGATTATTATGCAATTTCCCGATTTTTTACAACACGTCAGTTTTCAGATATTATTGGTCAAAACGACGAAAAAGCCCATTTTGACCTATTTTCGAGTCTAATTAAATATGAAACAGCAATATTTGAAATTACAATATGTTGACGTAATAGAAAACAACTTCCTCTTTGATTTTCAAATTGCCACTTGTTTGTAGCTCAATTAGAACTCGCGTTATAACTAAAAAACTAAGACCATTTGTTTTTATCCGCGGGGTGAACCGCGACCTAATATCGTGTACATCTACTTCCACTTCCACTTCCAAGTAGAAGACAATAGATTATCTAATGAATTCCAAAATAATTCCACATGATTCCAAAGACGGTGTACACATAATTCCAATCGCGGTTCACTCCTCGTTTTTATCTATATACTATATAATATTCGTCTAGATTAATTTGTAACAACGCTTAGAGAAATTTCTCTAAAAATTACGCTCTTGCCTAGAATCGAACCGACGAACTCTTGAACTATGGTCATTGGCTCTAGCGATTACACCATTGGGACATTAATATTTCTATCTTGATTTCTCTTACTAAAACTATATATTTTTGATTTAGACTTTGTGTCGAGATAATATTGTATTCATTTGAACTCGAATGAAAATGAAAAAACACCAATAGATTTTAAATTAAGAAACATTAAATATATATTAATTAACGAGGCAAATTTGAAATATAATTGTCAGCTAGGATTTTAAACTGACAGCTCAATTGATTTTCATTAACCAGGCAAATTTGAAATATAATTTTAATTTGCACTCGAATTTTGAAATGAAAGACTCCAATTCATTTTAAATTAAGAAACATTAAATATATTTTTGTAATTAATTAAATTAATTGAACCGCGTAAATTTGAATAATTTCCATGATTCAGCCTGCGAATTTTTTGCAGTTCATAAATCATTTCATTATTTTTGTTTTGAAAAGGAAAAATGAAATTTAAATTTAAATTTAAATATATTCATAATTATTCCTCCCCCCCCCCCGCCACTCAAAAATTAAAGAGGCGAAACTTTTAAGAGACGATGTATTTTCGGTAGTTTACGGGTATACATTTGGAGTGTGGTTTTTTAAGAGGAATAACATTTTTGGACAGAGACGCTGCCCGCCAGGGCTACCAGTCCGGAAGGCCGAGCTTCGAGGGCGTCCCGAAGGCACACGAAAAGCTCGTGTTTATATAATCACTTAGTTTTAGTTTTTTAGTTATAACTCTAGTTCTAATTGTTCCAATATTAATGATTGATACCATATCAACCTAAAATCTCTGAAAAAAAATTAAAACAAAATTATAAAATCATCAGTACCAATAATCAGTAGAAAAATATTCAAATGTAGCAACTAATTTGAGACGGATGGAATACTAGTCAATGTTTTTTACTTTACAGGGTATGGTCAAGTATTGTAATCGTGCATGCAAAATGTGGTTTTTCTTTTTTTCGAAATATCTCAAAAACGGCTGAAACTATATTGATAAAAAAAAATTGGGCGAAACCATGGCATTTCGGTTTATAAAAAAGCACAAATAAGTGAACATCGAAAAAATTATATTTTACGAGATATTAACTGTTTTGTCAATCTATGCGTTACCAATTTTTGTGAACGAGCTAGCTCAAAAACTAGTCTGAATATCAAAACCAAATTTCACACGTAGTTTTGGTTCATTGAGGTTAAGAGCTGATTAGATTTTGGTGCATATTGACCCAAAATTAAGGCGGAGGGGGGGTTAAAATTTAAAATTATAATATTTTCAAACTAAAAAAAAAAACAAGAAAAATTAAATATACTATAAAATGAACTTAAAACAACGAAAATATTTTTTCCCCGCTAAAATTGGGGGGGGGGGGGCACGAAATAAAAATCTAGGCCATTTGAGCAAACTCAACCAAATTTTCTATACATAACACAACTCTCTTTTTCCTTGTCCTAAAGTTTATTTCAAGATTTTTCTATTCATTGTGCACCAAAATAAAGGAAAAGTACGTATATTCAGTATAAATTTTGCTTTTTGTAGTGGATATAAATGACGAAAAAGGCCATTTTGACCAATTTTCGAGTCCCATTAGTATATTATACAGCAATATTTGAAATCAAAATATTTTGTTGACGTAATAGAAAACAGCTTCCTCTTTGATTTTCAAATTACCACTTGTTTGTAGCACAATTAGAACTCGAGTTATAATAAAAAAACTAAGACCATATGTTTTCATACTATGTTTATTATCCTTTAAAATCACGTAGTTTTAGTTTTTTAGTTATAACTCGAGTTCTAATTGAGCTAAAAACAAGTGGTAATTTGAAAATCAAAGAGGAAGCTGTTTTCTATTAAGTCAACCAACTATTTTGATTTTAATTATTGGTGTTTAATATTTAATGGGACTCGAAAATTGGTCAAAATGGCCTTTTTCGTAATTTTGACCGATAATATCTCAAAACTCTGGGTGTTATAAAAAATCGGGAAAATGCATGATAATCAGCCTATATAACTCTACTGGAAGCCATTGTTAGGTTTACGGGGAAATTTTTTGTCGAACAGTGTTATCTAAACATGTACATATATTAATTAATAAAGTAAAGGGTGTGTAGTTTCACAGTGAATGAAATAAAACTCAAAGAGGTTTATTAAAAAATAAAATATACATACTATATAGTAAGAGAGCCGCCGTTCATATTGGAAACCTTGGTAGGGACGTGACTTAATTGTTTGCCCTACAGTGGCTAGTTTCAGTTTAGATAACCAGTTATGGGGGGGGGGGGGGCAAAAATTTAAAATCTAGGCCCTTGTACCAAACTCAACCAGAAGTGTATGTGTAAAGTCAAGTGGTTGGACACATCAGAAAGTGTGAATCTTTTTTGCTTGAAATGACTATTTAACCTACGACGACATTTACATAAGAATAAATGATCTTGATTCTAGAATACTGATTATGAATAATTATTGATAAAAATGAATTTTGATTGCATTAATTGAATGAAATATTCTCTCTCTTTTTCTCATGTGAAATGATGAATAAAACAATAAACGAATCAGAGTGACTCAATGGCTTATTCGTTTTATCTTACCTTGAACATCTCCATTTCATTCACGAATACTCTTAAAATCTACCTATTTCTAGTTTTTTATTTATTTGGAACGTACCTATTGTTCTTTTTTTTCACTTTTTCGAGGATTCCCACGAAAAAACAATAAACAAACCAAAAGCAATATCTAATTGAAAAGATTTTGTTTTACCGAGTATGTAGGAGAGCTGTTGGTTGATTCATTAAGAGAAATCAATGAGGCTGTCCTATGGTTGATCCAAATAAACTGTCTCCGTGTGTTAGTTAGTTGAGTGCTTGTTGTGTTTGATCCAAGTGCATAGTGTATAGTGCAGTGTGCTATAGTGCCATGCAGATGCAGATGCCATGAAACAAGAGCGTACCACGTCCACTTGCACAGGGAACGACGAGTCCTCCGTCTCTCTGGTCGTCAACGGAAACCGAAACGTCGCCGCCACCGGACCCGAAAACCACCCTGAAACCAACAACGGCAACTTCACATTAATCAGGGTATGTAATACACTTATTCACTTTCGATATCTGTATACCCCTTCTATAATTTTCGTAGCATTGAGCACCCCTCGTCAAAAAAAACCCATATACTTTAATAATAATCAAAATATATTTAATTTTTCCTTTTTTAGTACATAAAAAAATAATAATAGGTGCGTGCAAAAGTTCGTGCGGAGTTTCAATAGATGAGCGTCGTAACGTGTTATCATTAATGCCTACTACTAGATATTATATATCCTTGGAAAGGTGACGTCTTCAGCTTTCATTTAAAAAAATCATTTGTTTTCATACAAACTGCTTCGATTAATATCACTTTAAAATGATTATCAATAAAGTGCATTTACGGCATGTTATGCTTTTCGAGTTTCGGAAGGGAATAAACGTTGCGCAGCGTGAAAAACATTCAAGATGTTTATCAGGATCAAGCACCAGCTAAACGAACTGTGGAAAAATGGTTTGCTAAATTTCGGCGCGGAGAATTTAACCTTGAAGACGATGAAGGTGATGCTCTCAGTTTGGTGGGATTGCAAGGGCATAATCTATTTTGAGCTTCTCCCTGCTGGCGAAACAATGATTCGGACAAGTACTATCTCCAATTAAACAATTTGAATCGAGAAATCAAAGAGAAACGTCCGATTTTGTCAAATCACAAGGGAGTCATCTTTCATCAAGACAACGCCAGACCACACGTTTCGAAAAAGACGCTGTGCAAGCTGAAGAGCCTGAAATGGGATGTCCTAACGCATCCACCGTATTCTCCTGTTATCGCACCATCTGACTATCACTTGTTCCGGTTATTGCAAAATTATTTAAATGGAAAAAACTTTGACTCTTTGGAGGCCTTAAAAACGGCGTGTCTTCGTTCTTCGAATCTAAACCGCGCAGTTTTTATGATCGAGGCATCCGTCTGCTGCCAGAACGTAGGAAAAAGATTATAGAAAACGATGGAGAATATATCATTGATTGAATAAAGATTTTTGTTTGCCTAATCGCTGTGTGACTTTTACTCACAAACTCCGCACGAACTTTCGCACGCACCCAATAATAAGCTCGGTGCAATGCGTCCCCCCACCAAAATCTTCCTGTCCGCCAGGGGTACTCGTACCACACTTTCCACGTTGGGATGCACCATCTATATACCTACTAACATCTTCTTCTTAAAATCTTTAATTAAAAAAAATAATAATCACCAATGTATAGTTTAGTTATAGAGCCTATCCTATCCAAATTTTCACTGAAAAATAGTCTATCTCAAAAGAGATTATCCCTTAAAATAATTTAAACAATGAAAACAAATTTTCTCTTGTTCACTAAACCAATATATACCTTTGCATTCGAATTTTTTATTAGTTATAATTCTGTACTTTCTTGAAGATGAGCTTACAGCTCGAAATATATATAACTTTTAAGGAGTTCGGTGTTGGTACTAGGTGAAACATTTTAATATAAAAATAATCGTATCTTACTCAAGTTTTATTATTATACGAAATATATATATTGAAAAAAGTTACCTCTTTCATTTTTTAATTTTAATGTGAAACAAGTGACCTAGAAATCTTAACTAATAGTAAATGAATATTTCATATAGTATTTATTTACTTTTTTCTTTAATGTATAGTTTGTTTAGTTAAATATTTGATTATTGACATTGTTGTCTAATAGTGACAATAAATAATAATAACTATTGTACATAGTTTATTGTTTTAGTATTATTATTTTTTTGATATATCTATTTTTATTATTATTTATTCAATCAAAATTAAATTAAAAAAATTATAAATTATCATTAAGACTCGAGAGCTGAAAGTTGTTAACTGTCAAAATTGTTTTAAACTTTTCATAATATTCATATTGATTTATAATTTTGAAAACTCATGAAAATTAGTTTTCGAATTTTCCCTCAAATTTCTAATTTCATAGATTTGGGAGGGGGGGGGGGGGTCTAAATGATCAGATCTTAATATTGTCAAAGGTATTTTTGAAATTCAAATTTATGTTCAGCGAATCCAAAAATTTTAATCAAAAAAATAACTATTGAAGAATGAAAAAGTACATATCTTATAACTTATAACGAATATACCATAAATATGTATATTTGTAGAGGCTTACCATAATATTTTTTTCTCAAACCGGGACAATTTCGTGAGTTTGCCAGAAAAAGAAAGTGAGCGACTTCTCTTGTGATTTTAGAAAGAGACAAGTATATTCAGCTAAGTACTTATGATTCCAAAAAGCTAAATAATGGAGTAGTTAACAAAAAACAATTATGTAGTATAGCTAATGTTGAATTACTCTTTACTGAAAATACCTTAATATTATTAAATAGTTATAAGATTTATAGTTATTGTAAACTTACTTGAAAAATTATTATGTTATTTTGAATCGAGTCCGTTTTCCTGTTACCTAATTGCCATTTTCCGAGGTTTCACTTTTTGATTTGGTGTATTTTCGGAAATTTTTAATTTTTTTCCAAATAAACGGGACAAAATCACACTCTGACCGGGACCATACCTTGAAACAGAGAGAGTTCAGGTCAGATTGAGACGTATGGTAAGTCCTATATTATATATAATTTGTTTGTTAAAGACTATAGTTTCGAATGTTGGACCTTAATCATCAATTTTTTAAATTATAATCAATATTATATCTATTATACATTCAATATACCTACCTAATTAAATTTAGACTTTTGCTTTAAATTTATTCATTAAAGAAAAGAAAAATTCCCGAAACTTATTATATAGTTAATTAAACAAATTCCTTATTGCTATTTTTCATAACAGAATTCTGTTTGTTATTTATAAATAAATAGTAGTTATATAATTATATATTACATATATATCCCTAATATATTAAAAATTATTTATATTCTAAAAATTATTTAATTGTTGTTAAAAAACTATAATAATTTTGGCTCGAGGCATCCGGCTAAAATCTGACCCCCGAGGTAGAGACAAATTTAAAAATAAAAATAAATAGTATCGTAAATGGCTTATGGCTACCATGGCCGAAAAGCAAAAAAAAAAAAAATTATTTTGTACAATTTTAATGATATTATATTTATTAATTATTATTATTAAATTTTTCTCAAAGTCAAATTGAGATGTATGGTAGGCCTATATATATAATTTATTTGTTAGAGACTATAGCTTCGAATGTTTGACCTTAATCATCAGTCTTTTTAATTATAGTCAATATTATATTTATTATGCATTAATTTAATATACCTACCTACTTAAATGTACACTTTTGTTTTAAATTTGATCATTAAAAGAAAAGAAAAATTACCGAAACGTATATGATAGTTAATTAAACAAATTCCTCATTGTTTTTCCTAACAGAATTCTATTTATTATTTATAAATAAATAGTAGTTATATATGTATATATTGTAAAATTTCCAAATATTCATTAAAAAAAAAATCAAGGGCTACCTATGAAAAAAAAAATTCTCCCGATTCTTGGGAATCTCGTTTGAGTTCCATGTCACGATTCAACATTTCGTTTCATTTTTTTTTTTTTTAGCAATTTTGATATAAATCGAATTATACAAATATTTTAGTATATTTGGGATCAGAAAGTTCTAGAGAATTGGAAAAATATAGTTTAGTTGAAATATCTAAAATTCAAAAAGTGAAGATAAAAGAAGGCTTGTAAAATTTCAAAATTTACATAAAACAAAAACAAAAAAATAAAATAAAATAAAATAAAATAAAATAAAATAAAATAAAATAAAAATAAATAAATAAAGCGGCTTCTATGAAAAAAATTCTCCTCTTCTTGGGAATCTCGTTTGAGTTCCATGTCACGAATCAACATTTCGTTTCATTCGGTTCTTTTTTTTGGCAATTTTGATAAAAATCGAATTATACAAATATTTTAGTATATTTGGGATCAGAAAGTTCTAGAGAATTGGAAAAATATAGTTTAGTTGAAATATCTAAAATTAAAAAATAAAATTCAAAAAGTGAAAATAAAGAAGCCTTGTAAAATTTCAAAATTTACATAAAACAAAAAAAATAAAATAAAATAAAAATAAATAAATAAAGTGGCTTCTATGAAAAAAATTCTCCCTCTTCTTGGGAATCTCGTTTAAGTTCCATGTCACGAATCAACATTTCATTTCATTCAGTTTTTTTTTAGCAATTTTGATAAAAATTGAATTATACAAATATTTTAGTATATTTGGGATCAGAAAGTTCTAGAAAATTGAAAAAATATAGTTTAGCTGAAATATCTATAAAAATATTTTTCAAAAAATGAAAATAAGCAAGGCTATAAGAGTTGTAAAATTTCAAAATTTACATAAAACAAAAAAAATAATAAATAAAATAAAGTTGGCTTCTATGAAAAAAATTCTCCCTCTTATTTTATATCCAATCGAGTATTTTAACTTGAGGGAAATAACAATTATAATATTTCTTACTAAAAACATAAGCTTCGAAATATCATAGTCTCAAACAAATTTATTATTTATATATTTGGTATACAAATTGATGTGCTTATTTGCACATCAAGCAGATGACAATCTTATTGATTTCTCTTTATTTATCAAAAGCAATATCTTCTAATCTGTTCGTAGCCTAGAAATCAATTGTTGATAGATACTTGAGTACTATATCTCTCGTTTGAATTATCTATACTTACCTATAAATCTATTTTTTTCTAATTTACTTTATCAAAAACTTTCTCTCTAATTGTTATCTTTAGTCTCTGTTTTTTATCATCGAAAAGCAGTCGGCTATCTTGTCTACATTTCCGCTGCCTATAGTGCTTTCCCATTCTCTCTTCTAAAGTAAGCTAAATTGCTATTTAGTGCTTCTTCTTGTAACAAGAGAATTCGGCATCTTTAGCATCTTGTAATGTGGGCGTAACTAAAATTATTATCCTGTCCCGGAGCCAAAACCTTGGATCCGCACATGACATCAAAAAAACCTCCTATTTGTTAACCGACTTCAAATAAAAATTTTTAAGAAAAAAATAAAAACCGACTTCAAAAAATTAAATGCAACAAATAAAATACACTAAAAGGTATAAAATAATTATTATCTTATTTAGTTACAACTAAACGACGAAATATTAACATGAAATTACTTTTTGAAGTCGGTGCCAAACTAACTATACCTATAAGCGAGCATACCCTCCAAACGTACTAAGTAAGATCCGTCGAGTGCGATTCATAAAAGGTATAAGTTTGGCACCAACTTCAAAAAGTAATTTCGTGTTAATATTTCGTCGTTTAGTTGTAACTAAATAAGATAATAATTATTTTATACCTTTTAGTGTATTTTATTTGTTGCATTTAATTTTTGAAGTCGGTTTTTATTTTTTTCTTAAAAATTTTTATTTTTCTCGTTTTAGTGATGTTATTAATAGTGATCATATCATCAGAACTTGACCAAATTAATATGACACCATCCCTAAGACACCCCTTTTCGGATAAAAAAAGAACCATCGAAATCGGTTCATAAACAAAGAGGTTAGGTCTAAACAAACCTAATAAAAAAGGTCTAATACCTATGAAAAAAAACGAAAAAAAAATAGGACCAATCGGAAGCTAGACTGGACCCAATGCAAATTTTTTTCAAAATCGGTTGACAATTGGCGGAGATATGAGGTAACATAGGCACAAAAAAAAAAAATCAGTCGAATAGAGAACCTCCTCCTTTTTTGAAGTCGGTTAAAAAGGGGGAGGTTCTCAATTCGACTGAATTTTTGTGTTTCTATGTTACCTGATATCTTCGCCAATTGTGAACCGATTGTAATGATTTTTTCTGCGTTTGGATCAGTATAGGTCCAAGATAGTCAAGATACCTAACTATTTATTTATTTTATGTATGTTTTGCCATGTGGACCGATTTTGATGATTCTTTTTTTATTGGAAAGGTGGTACCTTAGGGGTAGTCCCATATTAATTTGTTCAAGTTCTGATGATATGATCAATGACGAAATAACGTAAATATCCAATTCTTATGTGCAAATAATCGAAATTATAATAAATAAAATCTTGTATAAAAAATCAATCTTAAAACGTTCATTTAAAATTCGCAAACATTTCGAGAGAATTTCTATATTTATGAATTGAATTTTATTATCATTCGCCCGACGCTTTCTCTTACGAGATGCATGCAAGGTATTATATTAACTCACTATTAATTATATCACTAAAAAGAGAAAAATAAAAAAATAAAACCACTTCAAAAAAATTAAATGCAACAAATAAAATAATAAGAACTCAAAAATCAAATAAAATACACCAAAAGGTATAAAATAATTATCTAATTTAGTTACAACTAAACGACGAAATATAACATGAAATCACTTTTTGAAGTCGGTGCCAAACAAACTATATAAGCGAGCTTACCCGCCAAACGTACTAAGTAATTCGATTTATAAAATCTATATTTTTGGCACCGACTTCAAAAACTGATTTGATGTTAATATTTCGTCGTTTAGTTGTAACTAAATGAGATAATAATTATTTTATACCTTTTAGTGTTATTTTATTTGTTGCATTTAATTTTTTGAAGTCGGTTTTTATTTTTTCTTAAAAATTATTTTCAGACAAAACAATTATTATCTCGGAAAATATAATTTTTTCAATGTTCACTTATGAGAGTTTTTTTGTAGAGAGAAATACCATGGTTTCGCTCAATTTTTTTTAATCAAAATAGTTTAAGCCGTTTTTGAGATATTTCGAAAAAAAGAAGGAAAAAAACACTTTTTTAATGGGCAATTACAATACTTGACCATACCCCGAATGGTAAAGTAAAAAAAGCCGGTTTTTATTTGCGGACAGAATTAAATATAATTTTTTTTTTACCAACGTTTTAACCAGTAAAATTGCAATTAATAATAATATTTATATACACGTAGGATCTTTCGTTGACCCTTTTAACCCTGAAAAAGGAGGGACTCTCTACACCGAATCATCGGGTTTTTTAAGAGAATGAAATTCTTTTATTCGGAATTTGTGGCTTTCATTATCCTTGAACTTTATTATAAAGCTTTGAATCAATTCAAAATTGAGTTTTAATACCACTCCATCCAAAAGAAAATACCTTTAATTAATTAACAATTTATTGCTTCACTTTTTCTATTAATTAATTAAATTAAACCAATTATTTTACATGAATTAATGTATACATTGTATTTTAGCTTCGACTCCAGAGATTATTTCTCCACCATCAAGTGTCCTTGATCATCTTTAGTCCTTGTTTTTAGTAAGAGGAAAAAACTAATTAAAGAAAAAAAACCTCTTTTCCGATAATTATTCCAATACCATATTGCAGAAATTAATCCATCCACCATCTTCCTTCTCTTCATTAATTAATTAAATTTTTTTTTTATAAATTTTATTAAACCAATTATTTTACATTAATTAATGTATACATTGTATTTTTGCTTCGATTCCGGAGATTACTTCTCCACCATCGAGTGTCCTTATTCATCTTTAGTTCTTGTTTTTAATAAGAGGAAAAATCTAATTAGATAAAAAAACCTCTTTTCCGATAATTATTTCAATTCCATTATTCCCCAATCAAGTCGATTGGTTGTCATCTTCATCTCACCTATCATTAATTAAATTTCCTTATTTTAATATATATATACTTTTATTTGTAATTAACTATTGGTAGGTTTTAAAATTAAAAAAAAAACAATTATTAAGAGGAAATTAAAAGCATTATTAATAGCTATTATAGTAGTATTAATGTCTATAATAGCCATAGATTAGTTAAATCAAGATGGGACATAATTGATTAACATATTAAATAATATCCACTATCAAAATATGTTTTTAAATTAGATAATTTTGCCGGAAAAATACAAATGAAATCTTGACTAAATGAGCCTTTTACTTTACCATACAGGGTATGGTCAAGTATTGTAATCGTGCATGAAAAAAGTGTTTTTTTTCCTTCTTTTTTTCGAAATATCTCAAAAACGGCTGAAACTATTTCGATTAAAAAAATTGAGTGAAATACCATGATTTCGCTATAAAAAAGTCCTAATAAGTGAACATCGAAAAAATTATATTTTTTGAGATAATAAGTGTTATGTCAAAATGTCTGTTAGTCTGTGCGTTACCAAATATTGTGGACGAGCTAGCTCAAAAACTAGTGTGAATATCGAAACCAAATTTCACACGTAGTTTTGGTCCATTGAGATTAAGAGCTGATTAGATTTTGGTGCATATAGACCCAAAATTAAGGGGGGTGGAGGGGGGTTAAAAATTAAAAATCTAGGCCATTTGACCAAACTCAACAAAATTTTGTACACATAATCAGTGGGACCCCAGAAGACTAAAAATAGAAAAACTAACCTCCCAAAATGGGGGGGGGGGGTAAAAATTAAAAATCTAGCCCGTTTGAGCAAACTCAACCAAATTTTATATACATAATCAGTGGACCCCCAGAAGTCTAAAAATGCAAAAATTAACCGCACGAAATTGGGGGGGGGGTCAAAAATTTAAAATCTTGGCCATTTGACCAAACTCAACCAAATTTTGTATACATAATCAGTGGGATCCCAGAAGTCTAAAAAGTAAAAACTAACCACCCCTCCCCTACATGATTATAAATAATTTTATTAAATATTAAATATAAGTGAGGGGCCAGGTTGTATGGTAAAGTCAAGTGGATGGCCACATCAGAACACCTCAGCTTATTTAAAAAATAAATTGGCATGCTAGGATAGTAGACTTTTTTTAATTAAAGAAGATTTAAAGTTAGGTCATCAAAATTTTTTAAAACCTATGTCCGGAAAAAATATGTATTATTTTCCAAAAGTAGGTATTTAGTATGGTTTTATTTTGAATTCTGGTCAATAGCAGGAATATTCAGGATTACGTAACAAAAATTAGAATAATAAAATATGTAAATTTGTAGACACAGCATCTCATTATTTAGGGTAGGGTAGCAATTTTCACCATTTTCAAGAAATTGTCTATAAATCGAAAACTATGAGACTTTTATGAAATTAATATTTCGCCATTTCCTGTTCATGGTTTATCGTTGTGATACGGGACACCCTGTATTAAATCCCCCATCCCTCCCTCCCGTCCCGTAAAACTGAAAAAAGTAAATTGTTCAAATAATTTTTAAAATAAATTAAGCTATGGCTTGTGGTTAAAAAGTATTATAAGTAATTATATTTAATTGTTGCGTCTAGAACAATGTTTTTTAATAAATTTATTTATTTTGTTCTTAGAATGAAAATAAATAAACATTCTACAATACTTGATTGTTTGTCAATCATATACTTATGATCTTGAATAAATACAAACAAAAATACCTCTACCTGTATTATATTTATTGTAATATAAAATGTGAGACTCTCTCTTAGAATAATTCTACCGTCTTGAAAAGTCTTGTCTATATATATACTCTTTCACACATTCCAAATAAAATAAATAAATAAATAATAATAATGAACAAATAAATAAATAAAATTGCTATTTCCCTTTAATACAATATAATATAAGTAATAATATAAATTCTATTAATAATTTTATTATGAATAATTTTTTTATTTCTTGACATAGATCACACATTCTAAATCTTATTATTATACTCTTAAATGAGCAATTCTCAACATTAAACCGGAAACAGGGAATAGGCCAGCTTATGATGGACCAGAACTTAAAAAAAAACAATAATAAAAGCCCTATTAATGTCTCCAAGAATAAAAGTCCGTTTGTCTGTTTGCCCGCCGGTGGTTCTTATTTTTCGTTAAATTGAAGGGTTGGTTTTGTCACAAATATAATAAAACAATAATTTTAATAACTATTTGTATTATTTAATTGATAACTATACAGTTTCGGTCACCACTGGTCGACCATCCTCAGTAACGAAAAATTTAAATCAAGTCACTTAAGTTCTGGAAGAAATTTAATAAGGTTCTTATTTTGTCGATTTTCGAATTTTGATAATTACACATCCCTATTTTGTTTCAAATGCTCCATAAAATAAAGTGTACAAAGTTTTACCTCAATATCTTAATTTAAACTTGTGCCCCACAGCGATTGAACTTTTAAATAGAAAATACTATTTATAGTATTATTTTCATCATAACGATTCAAAAAATTTTACTTTCTCTTTTTGATTTGAATATATTAACTTAATAAATACCTAAACTATTATATTTTTAAGTGAAAATAGCTACATTATTTTAATTTAAAAAATAATATATTATGGATATATCTATAAAGAGGAATCTAATTGGCCTTGGAATAAATTATTGCGTGTAGTGTTTAGGAAAAGAGCCTGACTTCTGCCAAATACAAGTCTAGACTATTACAGATGAATTTCTTAATTTCTATTATTCTGCCTAAGGCGTTTTGACTCTAGAGAAAGAAAATATTAAATCGAAATTAATATCAAATTTAGATATTGATCATTCACCGACTGAAATGAGCGTACTGAGTTTTGAAAAAATTTCACTTTTTCCTTCCAAATTTCTTTTAATAAGTTTACAATATTTTCTTCAGATTGTCGCCACTCGATTTTTGAAAGATTCGTGAATTGTTGAGAAATATAAGGGCGGTAGACGAAAAAAAAAATTGATTCCTACTTTTGATATGTGCACATTAGCATTATTATAATAAATACCTAAATTACGTTTATTTTTTAAGTGTGAATAGCTATATGATTTTAATTTAAAAAATGATATATTATGGATATCTATATCTATCTATCTATCTATCTATCTATATATATAAAATAGAAAAGTATGTGGATATATATGTATGTGGAAACGATCTGATTGGCCAGTGCATAGCCAATGCCAAAGCGTTAAATTATTAGAACGATTCTGATTGTTCAGATAGTGATCGTGCTTAGGCAATGTGTTAAATAAATCTTTCCTTATTCTTCCTTATTTTTGAATCAATTTCATTCAGCACATTCTTTCGATACTTACAGTAAGATTTTAAATTTCAATTATTAAATTGGTATGAACGAGACGCTCCCCGCCGAAGTCAAGTGACGCCGGGCCGAAGGCCCGCTCGTCAGCTAGTAATATATATAATCCTTAGTGTGTATGTGCGTGATCGACCCACGCCTAAACCACTGAACGTATCGAAACCATATTTACTCCATATGTTTGTTTAGTGCTCCGGATGGTTTATCTAAATTTTGGACCAAATCGGTTTGATTTGATTTCACATGATTTTAAGTAATTAAATTAATTATTCTCAGGTAGAAGAATGCCGATTTTGGGGTTTAAAAAAAGGTTTTTCATTTCTTTTGTACCCAGGAAGACAATGGGTTTGGGTTAATTCATTGTTATCAAAGGCCTTGAAGAGACTTATATATTCGAACGGAGGAATATATATGTAAGTGTTCACTCCTAAATTCAAAAAATTAATTAATAGCCCTAATGAAAACGTGTTAAGATAATTGTCTAAATTTAAATAAAAATCTATTAGATGAAATTTTTATATAATAAATTTATTTAGTACCTAAATATCAATTTTTTTTAAATATGCTCAAAATAAATAATATCTACAATCTATAAAAAATATTTTTTATTTTGCTTTCGCAATGAGTTAAATTATTTCTTGGAGCTGATTTTTAATTAATAAAATATACCAATTTTATTAAAATACAGTTGAACAAAATTATATTGCAAACAAACTTTTGGCCGTCTCGAGACGCTGCCCGCCAGGGCCACCTGCCCGGAGGACCAAGGTGCAGAGGGCGTGCCGGAGGCACGCCTGACGCAGCTTGTATGTTATAAAGAGGAATCTAATTGGCTTTGGAATAAATGATTGCGTGTAGTGATTAGAGAAAGAGCGTGGCTTCTGCCAAATACAAGTCCAAACTATTAGAGATAAATTTCTTAATTTCTATTATTCCTACAAACGGCGTTTTGACAATAGTTAAGAAAATATTAAATCGAAATTAATATCAGATTTAGATATACTAGGTTTTTAACTTCAAATTCGGACTTTTCCATATCAAATTCGGGATTTTAAAAATCAAATCAGAATGTTCGATAAATTAAATGAATTGGATCGAACCGTCAAAATTAAAGCTGAATAAATCCATTGAGATAAGTGAGTTACAAGAAAGGTTTCACAGTGGACTAATTCCTGCCTAGTTCAAACAATTGGTTATATATATATGTTACCGGTCAAACCCGATTTCAGGACAAACTAGTTTTGCCTAGGCTAAACTAGTTTGTCCTATACGCGATAGGATTAACTAGTATAGCCTAGTCCAAACTAATTTGTCCTAAGCCCGATAGGATAAACCAGTTTAGCCTAGGCCAAACTAGTTGATCCTGATATAAATACGCACACTCTAGGATAAACTAGTATGGCCTAGTCTAAACATTATAGTATATTTAGAAAGTCAAAATAAATAGATAAACTGAATAAAATACTCCTTAATTGGAAAAATAATCATTTTTATTAAAACGATAATGATTCGTCGTCAAAAGTTATGGATAATTGGTAATAAAATAATTAAATAAATAAATCTCTGGCTCGACAACCCTTCATGGGTCTTGGCCTACTGAATTGGTTGCTGTCCTAATTGGAAACAGTACCGAGGGGTCAAGTGGTTAGCTCAACGCACATCTACAACCTTCGTTTCAGTTTTCTTAACCGAGATTCGCTACTTCTCAATCAAACAGCTACTCATTTATCCTCACGAGGCTGAGTGAACCCCGTTCCAGACCCTATACTTACAGAAAAATTTCTGAGCATAGCCGGGAATCGAACCCGGGACCTCCGGGTTGCCAGTCAGTTACTCTGACCATTAGACCACGGAGGCGGTTGGTAATACAACAAATTTAATAATAAGTGTTTTTTAATAGAAGCAATAATCATATATGTCTCAATTATTAAAATTGTTATTTATTTTTACATGGTGTGCTTTGGTGGCACTTAGAATTGCAGAGTATCATTGCCTTCTTGCACTGGCATCTGTTTGTGGAAAAGTTTTTGTTGCAGCATGTACAAGTCTTGACATGTTTACTCAATTACTTTCGAATCTGCTAAATTGGTTTAGACTAGACCATACTAGTTTATCCTAGAGTGTGCGTATTTATATCAGGGTCAACTAGTTTGGCCTAGGCTAAACTGGTTTATCCTATCGGGCTTAGGACAAATTAGTTTGGACTAGGCTATACTAGTTAATCCTATCGCTTATAGGAAGAACTAGTTTACCCTAGGCAAAACTAGTTTGTCCTAAAATTGAGTTTGGCCGGTAACATATACACTGTTCAAATTATCCACATTGGATCTGAAATTTACCGTGTTATTTCTCTTTAAAAAAATATAAATCGAAACGTCTGGCCCATTTAATAAAAAAATCTGTTTTTTATTTATTGTCCCTGATATTCCTGTTTTAATAGAAATTAATTTAATATTGTTAGAGTTCGTGGCTGTGATCAAACTGTATTAGATGAAGGAGGAGGTATCAGCCAAAGATGGAATCACTAGGTTCAATAAAACACCTTTAATAAAACGTTTCGGCCTGAATTTATTTGGTCATCTTCAGTTAATTAAGAGTTATACACAAAATGCGGTACAAATATGTGATCGAACCAAGCCTTGTCAAAAATAAAATTTTTAGCTTCATGTAAATTTATAACGTGCCTGGACCCAAAAGTTTCAGAATGAAAGTAATCAAATAAAAAAAAAACGAAATGGATTTTTTGGCATTGCACTTCAACTCTACACTTTATGAAAAGTACCTGGAGCCACCGAGCGATGCACGGTAACCCCTGAAACCTCACACCTCGCCCCCACCACTGCACCCCCACCCCGCACCCATTTTTTGATTTTCTAGCTTTCTAGTGGTCCACATATTATGTGTATATTTGTTTACCCGTACACCAATTTGCCCACATTCGTTCATATTTATAAACATTATAAAAAATAAATAGGAAAATAATAATAAAAAAAAATAATCGTATAGGATCTAAAAAAAACAACATAAAATTAAATAAGATTTGTTTCCAAGTTATATAAAAAAGCCACTTCAACCACTTTATTTGTAAACACACCTGTTTTTTATGAATCCAACTGTAATGTTATAATTTAGACACCTGTTATTTTTTTTTTTTTTTTTTTTTGGCTTTTCGGCCTTTCTAGCCATAAGCCTAATTACGATACTAGTTATATATTTTTTATAATTTGTCTCTACCCCCGGGGGTCAGATTTTAGCTGGATGCCTCGAGTCGGATTCGAACCCGGGTCCCCTGGTTAGCTCGCTGTCACGCTACCGCCTAGACTATCTGACCCCCCCACACCTGTTAATTAAAAACAAAAAAAATCTTAATTTTAATATAATATAATAATATTTGCTATAACCTATTAGTGGGTTTTAAAATTAAAAAACCAATTAATAAATAAAAGATAATTGAAAAAAATGTAAACAAACTTTTATTGAGATTTTCATCTATAAATAATTATATAAATTTTAATTTTCCTCATTAATATATCAAAGAATAATTGATACGTCAACGAGAATTATTTTGACCGCGCTAATTTGAAAAAGATAGAGATCGAATATATAACATCTGAGATTTCAAATTCACTTGGTGATCCATCCGAATGTCTAGCGGGCTATACGCAAAATGACGTTGGATTGTAGCTAAGTGGATCACATCTTTTTCTCTCTTCGTCCAGACTTAATACTCCGCAGACTCCAATAGCGTAATCCGCAGTAGTCTCGCGAGATAAAAATATCTTTTTCAAATCAGCGCGGTCAAAATAATTCTCGTTGACGTATCAATTATTCTTTGATATATTAATGAGGAAAATTAAAATTTATTTAATATCATTATTTCAAGTTAGAAATATATAAGTTCAAATATTATTTTCACTCAATATTTGACAAAAATTCACTACATTAGATTGAATCAAATGTAGAAAACATTCAGTTGATAAATAATTACTTTAAATAAGAAAAGATCAATTAAGATGAAATTTCTCGAGGTCCAGACCTAGCCAGATCGTTTTCTCATCCTCAAAACTTGTTAATAGAATTTGTTTCATTAAAATCGGTAGAGCCGTTTTCAAAATAGAACTAACATACAAATATATATAATATATATTATAAACAATTTTTGCTCGTTTAATAAGAGTAGATTTAGAAAGACTCATATAATTATTTTTTTTATAACACACCCCATAATATAAAGAATTAGAGCTGAACTGGATGGTTTTTTTTGTCGACCTCATACCCCTGGTTTGCATTCTTTTCAAAGAGTAAATAAATTTAATTAAAAACCTATACGTATTGATCAATTCCCTAGTACCGAGTCTTGAAAGAGCTTCACTTTACCTGCAATGTTAAACGTTAAGTTTGTTGCGTGGGTGGGTGTCTCTGGTCTGTAGTATATGTAGATCTGGCTGGCTCTCTCAGGTAGGTATCTTGTGTCCCTGTGTTGTTTGCCACCCGCGCATGGCTGGAGGGGGACATTCAGTTCCAGCCCTCCAGTGCCCCGCTAATGCAGCCGGCGCACTGTCGACCGACTGGGCCTAGTCAGTCAGTGTCTGTCTGTCCGTCTCTCGGTCGGCTAGCCCCACACCTGGATATTCTCTCACTCCGTGTGTTAGTTAGTTAGTTAAGTGCTTGTTGTGTTTGATCCATCCAAGTGCAGTGTATAGTGCAGTGTGCTATAGTGCCATGCAGATGCAGATGCCATGAAACAAGAGCGTACCACGTCTTGTACAGGGAACGACGAGTCCTCCGTGACCGTCTCTCTGGTCGTCAACGGAAACCGAAACGTCGCCGCCACCGGACCCGAAAACCACCCTGAAACCAACAACGGCAACTTCACATTAATCAGGGTATGTAATACACTAAAAGTCACTGTTTAGGCCAACTTTCGACATAATTTTCGTAACACTAAGTACCCCTGGTCAAAAAAATATTCCATATACTTTAATAACAATCAAAATATATTTATTTTTCATTTTATTAGTACATAAAAAAATAATAAGCTCGGTGCAGTGCGTACCCGCACGAAACTCTTCCCAGGGGGTACGTGTACCACACTTTGGAATACACCTATGAGAAAACTCGCTTTCATTTCATTCTATAAACCTACTATCCTCTTCTTCTTTTTGAAATCTTTAATCAAAAAAAAAAATAATCACCAAAGTATAGTTTGTTTGGTTTCATATATGATTATTGACATTGTTGTTTAATTGTGACAATATAAATAAATAAATAATAATAATTTATTGATTTCGATTTTTTTTATTTATTTATTTTTATTATTAATATTTATTCAATCAAAATTAAATTAACAAAAAATTATAAATTATCATTAAGACTCAACAACTGACAGTTGTCAACTATCAAAATTGTTTTAAACTTCATATTCATATATTGATGAAATAAATAAATCATGAAATCGCAAGAATTTTTTTTCGAATTATCCCTTAAATTTCTAATTTGATTGATGTGGGGGGGGGGGGGTCACCATCAGTTTTTAATATTGTCAAAGGTATTTTTTAAATTCAAATTTAATTTCAGTGACCCCAAAAATTTTAATAAAAAAAAAAAAACTATTAAAAAATGAAAAAGTTTTGAACCCGAAACCTACAATAAATATTCACGAAACCAATGGTATTCCCATATGAAATTTCAACTAGCTGTCGATATACGGATTTTTGCATTGTAAACATCTTTGAGATTTTGAGGTGAGATTGACCTTGTTAAAATAAGGATCACCATATAATATATATTTTATAAAAACAACAATCTCAAAACATTTATTAAACATCCAAAAGTTTCGGAGGAAATTGTCCCTTTATCAATGTTGTAAATTTTGGAAAATTATAGCTTTAAAAAGAAAATATATATAAAATAACTATTTTTCTAAATTTCCAGTGAGAGAATTTCTCCCTAAAAGTTTGAATGTTTAATAAACATTGTGAGATTGCTTTTATAAAAGAATTGCATTTATTTATTAAAAAAAACAACAACATTCAATAAATTAAAACAATATAATATATATATATATATATATATATTTATATATATATCCCTAATATATTTTTTTTAATGATAATATTCCAATGAGATCCATACTTACAAAGATAAAGTATCAAATTGAAAGTTTTTGTGCCGAGAGTAGCAGAATTTTTATATATTGAAGGAGACAATAAAGAGTGTGTCTTCTGTTGGAATTATAAATTTTATTTATTTATAACGAGACTATAGTTTCGAGGGCTTTGCCCTCTTTATCAGTCTATTACAATGGATTCACAGAAATTAATTTATGAATGAACCTTCCATTCATAAATTAATTCCTGTGAATCCATTGTAATAGACTGATAAAGAGGGCAAAGCCCTCGAAACTATAGTCTCGTTATAAATAAATAAAATTTATAATTCCAGCAGAAGACACACTCTTTTAGATAAAGTATGATTAATTTAAATACTAGTACCTATACCTACTGTTGAAAATTTCTATTTTAATTCTAATTCAACGCTTTTAAATTTTAAAAGAAAAATTTCTTTAAAGGATCCTTTGATTATAACAAAACTCAACAACTATTATAAGGGCAAACATATTTTTCAAAAAAAATTCTTTTTGTTAAGGGGCAAATTTATAATAAAAGAAATAAATTTCAAAAGAAGAAGAGTTCTAAAAGACCAAGCAGACAGACCATAGCGTAAATATTCTGGTCAAATAGAGGGATAGGGGGAATGAATGAGCTCTGGATGGATGGGTGCGTGGGTGGAATACCCAAGAGGGTAGAAAAAAACACCTTTATACCCTGACAAATGCATTTTTATTCTCAGCACCCTAATATAATCAATATAGAGCAGGAAAACCATTCAAATTTTAGTACAAAAAGAAAACAACAATCACGCCAGATTTTTATTCGGGCATTGGGATTGCCCAATAAGAATCCATATGAGAATAAAGGAAATAAAAACTACCATCAGCCCACAGATTTTTGTTCCTCAATTGGGATTGCCCAAAATAAGAATCCATTTAAGAATAAAGGAAATATTCTAAGTGTCAAAAAAACGAAATGTTTTGATTTTTTCACACCTAATATAAAACAGAGATTCTGAAACTTTTTTCCCTTTTCGACTGAGAAATTTTTACACGACCCTCAGGTGAATAAGTTTATAAAATAGCTTCTAAAGGACCCTGTTCTTGGGGTTAAATTTGGATCTGAAATCATCAAACACTACACGCAATAATTTATTCCAAAGCGAATTAGATTCCTCTTTATAGATATATCCACAATATATTATTTTTACTTTATCCAATGCGAAGCATGGGGAAAGTATTGTGATCGGTCTCGCGGCAAGTGCGACTTCAAAGGGTCCTCAGGTAAAGACTATGGAACCCATGATCTCAATTAAAGTCACAAATTGTAGTATTCAATTAGGTTGAATTTTAGCACGTGACGGTTTTGCCAAAAATTACATTGGGTCTGGTCCAGAGATCAAAAAGTACGATTTTTTCATTTATGGATGTATGTTATCGTTTTTTTGGTCCACGATTTTTTCCACACCGTTCCACCCATTGAAATGAAATTGAAAACCTATAATTATTTTAACAAAATGAAGCGCTGATTAGTTTTTGGTACATATCCTCCCATAAACATTAATACTTTATTTCAGTATATTTTTAGTTTTTTCTAAATATTTTGAAAATGACTAAACCAATTTTGATCAAATTTAATATTGTAATTAAGTACCTTGAGGCACACAAAAAAGTTAATATAAAGTTTTTTGTTAAGTTATATTTTAAAGTACTTTACCCTAAAATAAGATAATACATTGGATAAAGTTTAGCAACGATCCGTTGCAGTTTATTTAAATTTAAATCATATGGCTATTCACACTTAAAAAATAATCTAGTTTAGATATTTATTATATGTCACTGTGCTCGAATCAAAATTAGAACGTAAAAAAATGACAAACGAATCAATTTTTTTTTCGTCTACCCTTTATTTAACAAGAATTCACGAATATTAAAATCATCAATCCAAATATATATAATCACAATTTCAAGCTATTATTGTATGTTATTTAGGATTCAGATTAAATTTCATATTGCGCTAAAGTAAAAAAAACAAAAAAAAACAATAAATGGCACGTTTGCAAGTAGAAATTATTTAACGAGACTTTAATGAATAAACTATGACAATATTACTTTTTAACGAATCTAAGATGCCGAGATTTTATGTAGTATGACTTTGATTAACCTAAAAGAGAATTCGAGATTATCGAAAATTTTTAAAGATGAAGGTATTGATTTAATTGAAAAGTTTTTTTTGCCGAGAGTAGCAGAGTTGTTGATTCACAAAGAGAAACAAAGAGGTTGTCCTCTGCTTGATGCAAATAAACATACACAGGTATATATCGAGATGATATATCTGTATATATATATATTATTTATTTGTTTGAGACTATAGTTTCGAAGACTTGGTCTTCATCATCAGTCTTTTTTAATTATAAATGTTGTTTTTCATGGATTCAATATCGTATGGAAATTGAAAATTTGATGTTCCTTCTTCACTGGTGGTCAGCTTAGAAAAAAATCACTCTTTCCCAGAAGGCACAGGTATTAGATTAATAAAAGGAGAAAGAAACCCAAAATTAATTAGCTCAATTGAATAGTTAGAAATTTTGAAATCATTCAATAAAAATTCAAAACTTTGTTTGAACAGCCAAATTGAATTATCAAATAGCAATTTGCTTAAGATGTTTGCTAACAAAAGATAAAAGAAAAAATATAAACAAAACCCCCCACCCCCTTCCATTGTCAGCCTATCTCTTTGTAAAACAAGGAGAAAGAGAAACATATGGTTATATTTGAATGTGAACCAAAAGAATGTCTTTAATTCTAAGCTGACCACCAGTGAAGAAGGAACATCAAATTTTCAATATCCATACGATATTGACTCCATGAAAAACAACATTTATAATTAAAAAAAGACTGATGATGAAGACCAAGTCTTCGAAACTATAGTCTCAAAAAAATAAATCATATATATATATATACAGATATATCATCTCGATATATGTGTGTGTATGTTTGTTTGCATCAAGCAGAGGACAACCTCTTTGTTTCTCTTTATGAAGGTATTGTTTTGATAAAATTTGAGTGAACAAAACATTCAAATTTTATTGTTTTTTTTCTTATAGATTTTAATTTAATAAGAAAAAACAAATTATACATCATAATTCAGAGGTATGTCATTGTTACGCTGATTATAGTTTCAAATCTATAGCTATCCACAATAAATTATTATTCATGTTGCGTGAGGTAAACAAAAAAATAAATAAATGGCACGTTTGGAAGTAGAAATTCTTTAACGAAACTTTAATGAATAAACTATGACAATATTACTATTTTTAACGAATTTAAGATGCCGAGATTTTACATGCAGTATGGCTTTGACTAACCTAAAAGAGTATACGAGAATTCGAGATTATCGAACATTTTTAAAGATGAAAGTATTTTGTTTTGAAAATTTTTTTAAAAGTGGACAAAAAATTCAAATTTAATTTTTTTTTTTCTTATAAATTTTGATTTATAAGAAAAATAAACAATATATTTTGGTTTGTACTTAGGGAATGTGGTGTAGGTTTTAGGTGAAACATGATATTAATTAATAAAGTAAAGGGAGTGTAGTTTCACAGTAAATGAAATTTTTAATAAATTAATAAGTTTTTAATCTGTAAACTCCTGATGATGGACTAATAATCCGAAATATATTTAATTTGTTTAAACCTCTTTGAGTTTTATTTCATTCACTGTGAAACTACACTCCCTTTAATTTATTAATTAATATATTTTTGACTTGTGTCATTGTTGCGCTGATTAGTTTCAAATCTATACCTATCCCCAATATATTATTTTTATTGAACTCACTACACGGGTTGAGATTTTTATATTGAAAGTGTTTTTGTGTTGAAAAAAGAATACTTGAGACAGGTGAACCCGAAATTCTTCACAGGGGTCCAAAAGGTACAAAAACAAATCTGTTCTAATGTATGGGTCCATTGATAATAAAAAGGGCCCCGGGCGGGCGCCCCTTTCTTTCTCGGGGTCGTCAAAGGAATCTTCTTTATCTATACTTATATTTCTGAGTGCAACCCATAAATAACAACAAAACAAACAAATGAAATTATTTCATTCTTTTAAGTGAATAATTAGGCTGGATATTGGGATCTTGGAGTTGAGAAAATAATTAAAAGCTAAATTTCCAAAAGTTGCAACACGTGATATATTTTTCGACTTCTTCAGGCAATCTACAACAATTATATCAATTATAAGAATATGAAGTCATTAGATGATACAAAACAACAACAAAATTTTTATCTCCAAATAATATTTACTTTTGGGATCAGCTTTCTCGTTAATTGATGTTAATTGTTGTAGATTGCCTGAAGAAGTCGAAAAATATACGATGAAACGTGTGTAGTGATGAGCAAAGCGAGACCAAGACCAAGACTGCAAGACCAAGCTCATCACTAATTAATATAGGCAGAGGGTGTGTTTGTAAAGTCTTCTATAGGATGTTTAGAAAGTCCTGATCACTTTTAAGAAAAATATTATTATTATTTTGATTTTGAGTATTAATATTAGTGATGAGCAAAGCAAGACCAAGACCAATTCTGCTCATCACTAATTAATATAGGCAGAGGGTGTGTTTGTAAAGTCTTCTATAGGGTGTTTAGAAAGTTCTGATCACTTTTAAGAAAAATATTATTATTATTTTGATTTTGAGTATTAATATTACTGATGAGCAAAGCAAGACCAAGACCAATTCTGCTCATCAATAATTAATATAGGCAGAGGGTGTGTTTGTAAAGTCTTCTATAGGGTGTTCAGAAAGTTCTGATCACTTTTAAGAAAAATATTATTATTATTTTGATTTTGAGTATTAATATTAGTGATGAGCAAAGCAAGACCAAGACCAATTCTGCTCATCACTAATTAATATAGGCAGAGGGTGTGTTTGTAAAGTCTTCTATAGGGTGTTTAGAAAGTTCTGATCACTTTTAAGAAAAATATTATTATTATTTTGATTTTGAGTATTAATATTACTGATGAGCAAAGCAAGACCAAGACCAATTCTGCTCATCAATAATTAATATAGACAGAGGGTGTGTTTGTAAAGTCTTCTATAGGGTGTTCAGAAAGTTCTGATCACTTTTAAGAAAAATATTATTATTATTTTGATTTTGAGTATTAATATTAGTGATGAGCAAAGCAAGACCAAGACCAATTCTGCTCATCACTAATTAATATAGGCAGAGGGTGTGTTTGTAAAGTCTTCTATAGGGTGTTTAGAAAGTTCTGATCACTTTTAAGAAAAATATTATTATTATTTTGATTTTGAGTATTAATATTACTGATGAGCAAAGCAAGACCAAGACCAATTCTGCTCATCAATAATTAATATAGGCAGAGGGTGTGTTTGTAAAGTCTTCTATAGGGTGTTCAGAAAGTTCTGATCACTTTTAAGAAAAATATTATTATTATTTTGATTTTGAGTATTAATATTACTGATGAGCAAAGCAAGACTAAGACCAATTCTGCTCATCACTAATTAATATAGGCAGAGGGTGAGTTTGTAAAGTCTTCTATAGGGTGTTTAGAAAGTCCTGATCACTTTTAAGAAAAATATTATTATTATTTTGTTTTTGGGTATTAATATTAGTGATGAGCAAAGCAAAGTCTTGGTCTTGGTCTTTCTTTGCTCATCACTAAACGTGTGTTGCAATTTTTGGAAATTTAGCTTTTAATTATTTTCTCAAGTCCAAACTCTCAATATCCAGCCTAATTATTTTCAAAAATGGACGATAACAACCCAAATTTAGGTGAATTTTATTTATTTATAATTCAATTAGGTAATTAAACTAATTTTATCAATTGTTAGGTAAATAATTCATAAACAATAGGATAGAGAATATAATAATTACCTATAATAATCAACGTGGCTGTACTTTTTGTTTTATTTATTATCTCTTCGATTAAACCATTTTTTTTCTTTTATTTGGATTTGCTGGACTTTTTTGATTACAGGTAATTCTATTCTTTCAAGAGGAATTCATTTTGTCACTTATTTCGTGTCAATCGTGCAGGACTGTATAGGAGTGTGCGATCTCCCTTCTAGCATCAAAATCATGAAAAAATAACAATAATAATAATAATAAAAATAGTAAACAAACAAACAATTATTATTTAATAAAAAATTTATTGGTTATATCTAAACAAACAAATAAATAAATATTTAAAATTTAATTAAGTAATTAAATTTAATTATTATTATTTGTTAACTTGATAATTAAAGATTTTATGGAGTTTTTAATTTCATCTGACATTAATTACTAAACAATGTGATTATATACAGAATATATCATTTTTTCTATATTTCTATTAATGATCAACGAGGCTGTGTGTCTTGTTTTATTATTTATTATCATTATCTCTTCGATTAAAAACTATTTTTTATTTTTATTCGGGTGTGTTGGACTTATTTTTTTTTCATTTAATAAGTAATGAAAGTAAACTATTATTTTAAAAAGAACCGTGTTTGGTGGCCCTATTTTATTTAAATTGAATTGGCTAAGGGGCCAGTAAGGGGAAAATAAAAAGTTGAAATATAAGTCAAAATAAAGTAACAAATAGAAGTTGACTTTTATTTCAACTTTTTATTTTCCCCTTACTGGCCCCTTAGCCAATTCAATTTAAATAAACTATTATTATTTGTTAACTTGATAATAATTAAAATTTTCATAGAGTTTACAATTTCAGCTGGCAATAATTAATAAAACAATCGGGGTTTTCTTATATTTATAAAAAAAAAAACATTTTTTGGAAATATTTATTTTTATTCAAGGTAATTTCATCTCCTAGACCAGTGGTTCTTAAAGTTTTATTAGTCGCGGCCCCCTTAAAATCCGAAAGTATATTCGCGGCCCCCTTAAAATCCTAAAATATTTTTGCGGCCAGTACCCTACCCTTAGGTAACATACTCGTAATTACTCGTGCAAAAAAAACTCACAAATGTAACAATAATTCGTAAATAAATCAAAAAGTACAGCTTAACATAACATTTATATATGTATATTTTTTAACGTTGAGGGCGCAGCAATTCTTGGCAATTCATGGCAATTTATGGCAATGTGTCGCACATATGCGAAATCCAATGAACTAAAAAATGCTTTATCAGATTGTCAGTAATAACATATTTCTTAAATTGAAAGTTTATTTGCCGAGAGTAGCAGAATTTTTAAATATTGAAGGAGACAATAAAAGAGTGTGTCTTCTGCTGGAATTATAAATTTTATTTATTTATAACGAGACTATAGTTTCGAGGGCTTTGCCCTCTTCATCAGTTTATTACAATGGATTCACAGGAATTAATTTATGAATGAAAGGTTAAAATCTTTCGTGTGGTTAGGTTAGTAAACTATAGTCTCGTTATAAATAAATAAAATTTATAATTCCAGCAGAAGACACACTCTTTTATTGTCTCCTTCAACATATTTCTTAAAAAATAGGTATACATGCAAATGAAAGTATATTTGTTATACCTAGTATAAAAATTGTAAACCTAGACTTGTAAAAAATATTTACACGGTTTTACGGTTTTATTCAAATAGTAATTTTGTCTGTCTGCCTGTTTGGGTCAAATTTAGTACCTATGCGCTCAAAGTTTTCATTTTGTTTAACTATGTTTAAGAATATTGAGATATCATTAAATTCATCTGTCACTTAAATATGTATCACTTATAAAAACTAGTAACATATTTTTATTTTTTATTTTTTTTATTTGTAAAGATATAAATTGAAAGTTTTTGTGCCGAGGGTAGCAGAATTTTTATATATTGAAGGAGACAATAAAAGAGTGTGTCTTCTGCTGGAATTATAAATTTTATTTATATAACGAGACTATAGTTTCGAGAGCTTTGCGGCTTCATCAATCTCTTACAATTGATTCACAGGAATTAATTTATTCCTATGAATCAATTGTAAGAGACTGATGAAGAAGGCAAAGCCCTCGAAACTAAAGTCTCTTTATAAATAAACGAGCTGTAGAGGGCGTGTCTATGTGGCCCTGGCGGGCGGCGTTAATTGAGATTTTGAAGTGAGATTGACCTTGTTAAAATAAGGACCACCCTATAATATATATTTTATAAAAACAACAATCTCAAAACATTTATTAAACGTTTCGGAGGAAATTGTCCCTTTATCAATGTTGTAAATTTTGGAAAATTATAGCTTTAAAAATAAAATATATATAAAATAACTATTTTTCTAAATTTCCAGTGAGAGAATTTCTCCCTAAAAGTTTGAATGTTTAATAAACATTGTGAGATTGCTTTTATAAAAGAATCGCATTTATTTATTAAAATAAAATAACAACATTCAATAAATTAAAACAATATAATATAATATATATATATATATATATATATATATATATATATATATATATATATATATATATATATATATATATATATATATATATATTTATTTATTTATATATATATATATCCCTAATATATTTTTTTTAATGATAATATTCCAATGAGATCCATACTTACAAAGATAAAGTATTGAATTGAAAGTTTTTGTGCCGAGGGTAGCAAAATTTTTATATATTGAAGAAGACAATAAAAGAGTGTGTCTTCTTCTGGAATTATAAATTTTATTTATAACGAGACTATAGTTTCGAGAGTGTTGCCCTCTTCAACAGTTTATTACAATTGATTCACAGTAATGTATGTACATTAATTCCTGTGAATCAATTGTAATAGACTGATGAAGGGGGCAAAGCCATCGAAACTATAGTCTCGTTATAAATAAAATTTATAATTCCAGCAGAAGACACACTCTTTTATTGTCTCCTTCAATATATAAAGATATAAAAACTTAAAAATTCTAATATTTTCGCGGTCCCTCTACATATACTTCCCGCGGCCCCCTGTTAAGAATCACTGCCCTAGACAATTTGTATTATTGTCTATTTTCAATATATTTATTTACTTATAGTTTCTTTATATTTCCTTATTTTTAAAGCAACTATTTTTCGAAATTACTATTGTTCGGACTTTTAATAAACTTTTTGAAATTGTTTTATAAAAGAATTGTTTTTTTATTTACATATAAAAAACAATCAATAAATTATTTCAACAATATATTTTTTTTTCTCTATATATTTTTCGAGATGATCAACGTGGCTGTGTCTTTGGATTGTTTCATATGATTATCCTCTCTTCGATTAAACTACTATATTTTTTTTTTTTTTTACTTTTATTCGATTGTGTTGGTCTTTTTTTTGCCGTCTAAGATTACAGGGAATTCTATCCACATGGGGGTGAATTCATTTTTTTTTATCGATGATGAGGCTCTTCTTCGTTCGAGGTCAAAGTTGCCAAATTAAATTAATTGGGAAGATAGAGATGGAGAGAGATCATTAATCTTTATTGTTCTTGTTGTTGTTTTTGATTTTGATCGAATCCCAAAAGGCATTGATGAAGATGAAGGTGGTGTTAATGAGAATTGTCATTCATTAACACCTAACCTTTCAATTATTAGAAAAATCTGGCGTGAATTAAACACACCACGTGATCTAAACAAACCATGTGATTTTATACACAAACATTAGTTCAGTCAAATTGTGCTCAAATCGGCCCCTATGGAGAAAGTCTTGAGGTAGTTCTGATTTTTTGCATATATATGTTTTTTGAGGCACTGAATCCAAATCTTAGGTCTCCCACCAAAATTTCGTGATGCAACATTGTAGAAAATGCAAAAAAAGGTATTTTCGCTTATAATTCGAAAACTATCAACTTGTCGTAAATAACCCCCCTATTCAAAATGAAACTTCATAAAATTTGCTATAAATTTTATTATTTAGATTTTTTTCTTCGACCTACCGTTCGGGCTCAAGCGCAAAATCCAAGTTTTTCGGTAACCTCAAAAACTCAACACTTTTTTCGATTTTTTCCCATTTTGCCCATGAAGGAGGTCGTTTTCGACAAAGAACACTCTATATATTTTTAAACTAGATTAAATTTGCTACAATTAAAACAAAGTTTCATCTTAATTGAATAATGGTAATCCGTGCCGCAATGAGGTTGAGGTTTTGAAAAACTGCAATTTTGCAAAAAATCGCACTTTTTCCTTCATAAAATGAAAACTACTAATCCTAGAAACTTGATTCTTGTCTCATTCTCTAGAGAATTCTATTAACTTGGAACTTTTACTTGGACTACTTTTTTAATAAAACTCTTAGATTTATAGATATCCAGCATTTTCCATGAACTTTTGAGGATTCGGATCATATCCTGTCATGAAAAATGCTGGATATCTATAAATCTAAGAGTTTTATTAAAACAGTAGTCCAAGTAAAAGTTCAGGTCAATAGAATTTCTTAGATAATGAGACAAGAATCAAGTTTGTACGATGAGTGGTTTTCATTTTATTGGATTTTGTTCTTGAGCCCGAAAGGTTCGCCGGAGGAAAAAACCTAAATAATGAGATTTGTAGAAAATTTTATGAACTTTAATTTTGAATAGGAAGGTTATTTACGAAAAGTTGATAGTTTTCGACTTATAAGCAAAAATCCGCCGAGAAATGGAAATTTTCACCTTTTGTGCCATTTTCTACAATGTTGCGTCACGAAATTTTGGTAGGAGACCTTAGATTTGGATTCAGCGCCCCAAAAAACATATATATCCAAAACTACCCCAAGACTTTCCTGATTTAAACACATATTTTGACTGGACTGATCTTTTTGTACTTGTATTTAAATTAGAGATTCTGGAGTGACCAGAGTTTTAAATTTTTAATAGTAATTACGTCATTCGCATACTTTTCAGGATTCGTATATCCTTGTAAAGATCTCTTTAAGTAGAAATTTTTTTAATTTAATTTGCTTTAAAATGTCGATGTAAGGGAGCACTAAATTAGTATTAGTAATTTTTAAGTGATTTTTGTTCCAATCGGGGTTATGAAGGTGCTATACTTAAAATTAAAAAATTATAGAATTTTAACAAGAGAATTTAACATTGAATGACGAAGAATCGAATATGATTCATGTGATTGCAAATGGATCATTTATTTATTTATTCTCGTAATGTAATATTATATAATAAAAATGCAACTCGAATTAATTTAAAACGTAATAAAATGCTCAATTAATTATTATTCAAAAAAATCCAAAATTTGATTCATTTTTATATATCTAAAATTATATATATATCCATAATATATTATTTTTAAAATTAAATTGAAAATTATAAAATTCCACAAATTTACTCATTCTCTTCTTATCAACAAGAAATAAGAATAACTTTGATATTTCAAAATCCTGCTATGCGAACCCACTATTTATTATACCTCATAAACCGGCCAAATCCGAGCTGGATCGCATACCGAAGGTTCCGTATTTTATAAATATCCAAAATACTTGAGATATCAAATTTGTTCTTATTTGTCGTTAATAAAGAGAGAAGGAGTAAATTTGTAGTTTTTTTTTTATATTTTTAATAATTTAAGATATTCTAAAAGCTGAGACAGGCTCATTTTAGGAATCTCTTACACTAGACATTTTAAAAATAAACAAATTAAAATATAGTATATTTTTACTGAGAAACTCCTCTTCTCAAGATAAAACAAAAATATTTTCTACCCCTCATTTGATTAATCTTCCTGGAATAAAATAATTTAATTAAGACAAAAATTCAATAGAAGATGAAGGAAAAATAATTGTCATTACAGTCTATTTTTGACTCCATTTTCATTAGATATAAATTTTTTTACCTGAAAATTTACTGATTGTATAGAACTACAATTAAATACCGATCTGAAAGAAAAATTTTATAATGTCTCTTTATTAAAATTTTATAATTCGTAATTATCTACCCAGAAACAAATATTCCTGGCTTCACAATATTCATGAAATCACTTTTTGTAAGTAGTTATGTATTTAAATATACGAAAAGCTATTTTCCCACAGACAGGCTCACTTTAGAACTCTCTTATACTAGACATTTTAAAAAGAAATAAATCTAAAAAATTAGGCATAATATCAAGTTAAACATATTTTTAATGAGAAACGCCTCTCCCCAAGGTAAAACAAAAATATTTTTTACCCCTCATTTGATTAATCTTCTTGGAACAAAATAATTTAATTAAGACAAAAATTCAATAGAAGATGAAGGTAAAGCTTTAGAAACCATTCACCTTCATCGACCAACCCCTCTCTTTACATTTCATTCCAAAAGTAGGAAATTGGATTTATTGGAGTCAGCTGAAATTAAAAAGGCCATACACCTTAATCAAAACATCTTGAACAATCAAACAGACATCAAAACTTCACCAATAATTGACATCTTAATCAATGATATTTAATTTGAATTGGAGTGCGATGAGAGTGTATGGTGGGTTTATTTTTAATTTTTATTTATTTTTTTAAATAGAAAATAAGAGATGAAATTTTCGCTATGCACCCTCATTGCATTCCATAGTTTATTGCCCTCCTTTATAACACATACATAATTTTCGGCAACTTCCAAGTATAAATATCTTTTCTTTATTCCAGCCCTTTGTCCCTACATCTGTTCTTTCGGCTTTCTAAAGCCATCCCATCCTTCTGATAATTCTTTCATATTTACACTAAGTCATAAATAACTGTCCATCATATTAAAATTAAAATAAATTCTGTTCAAAATATCATGTTATCTTTAGTCAATGTTCTCCTGACGATGAGTTAAGAGCTCGAAATATATAGAGTAAACTAAAAAAATCTTTGTATTTTAATTTTTCTCCTTGTGAAACACCACCAACTCCAACCTAATTTAATTTTAACAATGTTTCACTATAAACCAACACCGCGTTCCCTAAATTTTATTAGAAACTATAGTTTCAAATAGATAAAAATTATTTTTATTAAACAGAAGAAATACATTTTCATTTGTAATTGAAAGCAACTACTTTTATAAATAATAATTTTAATTTTAAAAATAATATATTGGGGATATATATATAATTTTAGATAGACAAAAATGAATCAAATTGAATTTTGAATAATTAATTACGCATTTTATTTAGTTTTAAATTAATTCGAGTGCATTTATTTGTTATATAATATTACATCATACGAATTAATAAATAATCCATTTGCAATCACGCATGAATCATATTGGATTCTTCGTCATTCAATGTTAAATTCTCTTGTAGTTAATACCTATAGATGATTAATAAATCAACACTTTTTTATAATTGTTAATTTTTATTTCTCATTACCTTATAAATTAATTAATGATGATTGTACATTGATAAATTTTCCAATGAAATTTTATAAAAAAAAAGAATCATGTGAAATATCACACAATAGAAAAAAATTTCAATTATACATAGAATATAATTGTACAAATAATTATATTCTTAGTTAATAGTCTTATTAAATTTTATAAACAATGATAATAATAATGATAAATATAATAATACTAGCTTCGGCCCGGCGTCACCTATCCCCTGGCGGGGAGCGTTTCGTTTTATGTTTAAAATTTATATAAATAGCTGACTCGATTTTTTAAATATATTTAAAAAATAATAGTAGTTTTGAAAATAAATTGAAAATGCAAATAATTATAGAATAGGTATTAAAACAGTAAATGAATTATATATTACTTGTCAAAATTGTTCCTTTAACCAAAAATAATATTGACAGTTGAAAGATTTTCAAAAAGCTATTATCGGCCATCTTGTTTGTTTGCTTTTACCACCCTCTCCCCCAGAGAAGCGCTGGCGTTGTTTTCTCGAAAAAATATTTTTACATACCACAGGTGTGATATCTATAAAAACACTCGTGTATTTGAATGGAATGTTGTGTGAAAATTTCAAAGAAATCGGTGAAGAACTTACGGAGATCCTTCAACGTATCACTTAAGCGTAACAGTACATTTTTTTTTTTTTTTTTTTTAGGTTAAAAATAAAATAAAATGAGAGAGTCTTCTGTTTTTTAAATAAAATAATTTTTAATTATTTCTAGAGACTATAGTTTCGAAGGCATTGCCTTCATCATCAGTCTATCACAAATATTTCAAATTAGTTACAAATTAAGATTTATACATAGAAAATTTTGAAAAATATATAATGTCTTTTTCTTCATGTTTCTTCTTGGGAGATTAGAATATAACTGGCTCAATATCTGGGTTGCTCTTTTGTTTAGGCATTTTCTAATGAGTTTTACCTGAATGAATGGAATGTTTTTAAAAAAGGGTCATTATACATTACATTTTTATTTATATTATTTACAGTACATTTTTATTTATACCTATAGATAATAGTAAAAATAACTAATATATATGTGTTAAGGTTTCATATACCGAGGGGTTCCAAACCTTATATAAAAATATAAAATTAGATATTATACACCTATATCGTTAATAAAGAGAGAATGAACGAATTTGTGGATTTTTTTCTGTTATTTTAAACTTAGAATATCAATGAGCTGGGTCAGGTCATTTTTCACAAAGACCTTGGAGACTTATTGTGGTCTGGTTCTCCAGGTTATTTATAAAAGATTTATCATTTCGACAAAATAATAGTATATGGTAAATATATATTTTTCTCCCGAAACGAGTGAATTATTTATTAATAATATTATTATTTATTCTCGTGATGTAATATTATATAACAAAAATGCACTCACAATTAAGTATTCAAAATCTAATTTGATTCATTTTTATATATCTAAAATTATATAAATTTTAATTTTCCTCATTAATATATCAAAGAATAATTGATACGTCAACAAGGATTATTTTGACCACGCTGATTTGAAAAAAGATATTTTTATCTCTCTGGACTGGGAGATCGAATATATAACATCTGAGATTTCAAATTCACTTGGTGATCCATCCGAATGTCTAGCGGGCTATACGCGAAATGACGTTGGATTGTAGCCTAGTGGATCACATTTTTTTCTCTCTTGGTCCAGACTTAATACTCCGCAGACCCCAATAGCGTAATCCGCAGTAGTCTCGCGAGATAAAAATATCTTTTTCAAATCAGCGCGGTCAAAATAATCCTCGTTGACGTATCAATTATTCTTTGATATATTAATGAGGAAAATTAAAATTTATTTAATATCATTATTTCAAGTTAGAAATATATAAGTTCAAATATTATTTTCACTCAATATTTGACAAAAATTCCCTACATTAGATTCGCGATTGAATCAAATGTAGAAAACCTTCAGTTAAAATTATATATATATATATATCCCTAATATATTATTTTTAAAATAAAAATGATAATTTATAAAAGTACTTGTTTTCAATTACAAATGAACATGTATTTCTTCTGATTAATATAAATAATTTTTATCTATTTGAAACTATACTTTCTAAGGGTTTACCTTCATCTTCAGTCAAAAAATTGTCACATAGACATTTAATTGAATTTTTGTCTTAATTAAATTATTAAAAATAACTAATATATCTATCAGTTATGGACTCATATCGTCATAGACCATATACCGAATAATTCCAAACCTTATTATATCTTCTAAAATATTTAAAATATTAAATTAGATATTATACCTATATCGTTTATAAAGAGATGAATGAACGAATTTGTGGATTTTATTTTAAACAGACAATAGCAATGAGCTGGGTCAGGTCATTTTTCACAAAGACCTTGGAGACTTATTATGGTCTGGTTCTCCATGTTATTTTTAACCGATTTATTATTTCAACAAATACTAAAAATATATATTTTTCTCTCGAAACGTTTGAATTATTTATTAATAATTTACAAATGGATTAATTATTATTTATTCTACTGATGTAATATTATATAACAAAAATGCACTCGAATTAATTTCAAACTAAATAACACACGCAATTAATTATTCAAAATCTAATTTGATTCATTTTTATATATCTAAAATTATATATATATATCCCTAATATATTATTTTTTTAAATTAAAATGATTATTTATTAAAAGTAGTTGTTTTCAATTACAAATGAAAATGTAATTTTTTTCTCGAATCGTTTTTACTTTATTTTATATAGAACTGTATTCATTTAATAGAAAAAAATAATCAAGAGTTTATATAATATAATCAGATCTTAATTTTGGGAAAAAAATATTTTGATAGGTTTTTAATTACACAAATTATTAACAGGTGGTTAAATCAAAACAAATCAGTGTGGTTGATTAAATAAACAATACTCAAAAACGTGTGTTTATCTCATTTTCAAATAAAATTTCATAATATTTTATCATTACTTTCCATATTAAGGTAAATATTAATAATATATTAATAATAATATATGATAAAAAGTTTTAATAAAAGGCAATATCTTATCACAAATGAATCATTAAAACGACATAAATTTCTAAGCTTACTTGATCTGATCTGAAAACAGGCCTTAAATAAACAAATATCTGATTGTGGGGGATGATAGTACTTGAATAATAAATAAACGTCACCATGAATGAATCTGATTATATTTATATTTGAATTTTACGTAGGTGAGATAAGAAAGACTTGTTTTTTTTTTATATATATAGTATATCTATTGCATTTATTGATTATCTATAACCGAATTTATTACTTTACCTTCTGTTTTTTTATTTAAATATTTGGATAAATTTCCATTGTAAAGTGAAAATTGTCACGAAAAATTTGCGTTTTTGTGTTCTCTAAAATACAAGAGAAAGAGCGAAAAAAAGCTATTCGTTTTGTCTGTATTCAAAATACTAAGCAAAGATTAACCTTACATAAATATATATATATCGATTTCTCGAAAACAGCTCTAACGATTTTGATGAAATCACGGATTAGGGCAGTTTTTGGGACGAGAAATTGGTCTGTCAGGATCTCATTTTCGGGAAATTTCAATTTGATAGGGTTTTCTTTAATTTCAAAAAAATTTAATTTATTAATATTTTGACCCGCTCCGGCCTAATTATCAAAGCATTGTGCTTTGTATAAAGTTTTGAACTTAATTGCAATTGAAAATAATATTAATATACACGGAGTTTCCTTCGTTTGAATTTTTTAAATCCTGAAGAAAGAGAGACGATTCGCCGAATCGTTGGGGTTTTTAAGAAAATGAAAATGACATTCTAATAAATTCATTTATTAGAAATTTGTGATTTTTATTATTATTTGGTCCTATCACTCCGTCTTCATTTGCAAATTTCTTTTTTAATTAAACCAATTATTTTACATGAATTAATGTATACATCGTATTTTAGCTTCGACTCCGGAGATTGCTTCTCCATCATCGAGTAAGGATACGTCCTTGATCATCTTTAGTCCTTGTTTTTAATAAGAGGAAAAAACTAATTATAGAAAAAAAACCTCTTTTCCGATAATTATTCCAATACCATATTGCGGAAATTAATCCATCCAATTAATTTCTCCTTTCAATCCATTCATCAATGTTTTTTAATTAAAAAATTTTAATTTTAATATATTATAAAATTTTTAATGAAGTATAAGTGGGTTTTAAAAATATAAACTAATTTATTAATTAAAGGAATTTCAAAAAAAATGTTATTATAGATCTGTGAACAATTGATTTAATTAAGGATAAACCAATCAAATTAAAGTTAGCCCAAGATGTGACTGTGATTGATCAAATTATAGACCCAAAAACCCCTTAATCCATTTCATAGAAATCGTTATAGCCGTTTTCGAGAATGTATATAAGAATTGGTCAATTAATAATAGTATATATATTAAACAATGCATTACGTGGTTTATCTAAAAAAGTATGTTTTCGTTGGAATATCTAGAAATAAATTACTTTTTGAACCCACTCTTGGGAGGGTTTTTGATACAAAGGGGGGACCCTTATCAACTTTTTTGAGAATCTCAATGAGAAAAAAAATATTAATTTTCAAAAAACTAAACTCATTTTTAATAGTAGATTTCATAAAGAATTAAATGAGTATAATATCGTTGGTATAGCTCGAAAAAAAAATACTTTTTGAAGCCTCTCTTTGAACTGTAGTTGATACAAAGGGGGACCCTTATCAACTTTTTGAGAATCTCAATGAGAAAAAAATATTAATTTTCATAAAACTAAACTCATTTTTAATAATATATTTTATAAAGAGTTAAATGAGTAAGTATACTTTTGTTGAAATATCTAAAAAAAAATTACTTTTTGAAGCCTCTCTTTGAACTGTAGTTGACACAAAGGAGGGACCCTTATCAACTTTTTTGAGAATTTTAATGGAAAAAAAATATTAATTTTCATAAAACTAAACTCATTTTTAATAATATATTTTATAAAGAGTTAAATGACTTGAAAAAAGTTACTTTTTGAACCCTCTATTCGAAGGGTAGTTGATACAAAGGGACTGCACCTAAGTGTAAAGAGTCAATTTTGTAACTCAAACCTTTTTCTTACAGAAAAAAAATAAATAGACACCATACCACATACCAAGTCTTTTTTCACTTTTTCCTTCATTTGTAGATACATACACACCTACATTATTAGTTCCTGATGTTTAGTATTCAAATTATTAAATAAACGTCGTTCCCTTTCATTATCATTCATTTTCATGTAAATA